>CM065597.1:133180194-134380194 GCA_033119425.1 Bufotes viridis | reverse complement strand
AAAAGGGGCATGTAAATAAGCTTTCATCGAAGAGGAAGAAAAGATAAAAATCATGTAAATTTACAATGAATACACCTGAAAATGATATGCAAAAAAAAATAAACAATGGAAAGCCACCACTTTAAGCGGCTGAGCTAGTTGTGTTTCGGAAGTCCATAAGATTGCTATGTCATGTGAGTCTCTGTGAGCGCCATTTCTTCCTAAAAGCTCCCACTTTTATAGCACGAGCTTGGCACAAGCCATTAAAGTTTACAGCGGGCAGAGCAGTAAATTTTATACACTTTGAGAGCGCAGGTTGAATCCTACCCAAACGAGAATTATAGATCGCTTACTACTCTAAGGTCAGGCTGTGCTAAACCAGACACTGTAGCTAAACCTCACATTTGTAGCCTTCGTCGGGTCACTATTTCGGAAGGCGGCTTGTTAACGCTCTCAGTGCCGAACCTTCTGCGCATGGAATCCTAGATCTTGAAAGAAAAAAAAGATGCCCCACACTGGGGCATATGCTACTACTAAAGAATTGCCGGGTTGAATGTCGCGGTATTTTCCACCGAAAAAAACAATATCTATAAAACCCAAGTGATATGAGGGACAATAAGAGGGAATGGCCAGGCTACAGCCAGTAATCGCAGCGTAAAACAAAAGCCCTGTATCGTGGCATCTGGCATTAAATGAACTTTTCTGTAAACTGTATGCCAATTTCCAGAATGGCTCCGAGCAGGAATCTTCTGCCAAGGCAGTAAACAGCTTTTATCAGCAATAATGATGGCATAATCCCAGCGAAAAAACCCAAGGAACATATGGCGGCAGCTCTCCAAACACACTCCCAACAACATAGGGGGCATTTTTATGATGCAGTCCACTCGCAGACTATTTACCATAGGTTTGCAGGGTTTTTTTCTTTTAAGATTCGTCTTTTCTTCCTTTCAGGTTATAATCTTCCCTGTTTGAGATGATGCGGCATTTGGGAATTTAACACTAATGAGGCGATTTTTCTTCAGGAAAAGAAAGGGGGGGGGGAGGCGAGAAACTAATAGGGGGAGGGGTGTGCTGTGATCAGCCTAGTGAAGGTACGGGGGACTGGCAGCAAACGGGGAATCAAAAGGGGAAGTAATTAAGATGTGGTGCAATGAAAGTCTGGCAGGTGTATGCGTCGTGCACTGGAGCAGAGGAACGCAGACAAAGGGTGCGAGAGATACAAAAAGGAGGGAAATATAGGGCGAGCGAAAATTGGGGCAGATTTATTATTACGGTCGTAAATTTAGACGGCTGAAAACTAGACCAGACACTCAGGAGATGGGCCAAATTTGTCACACTGTCTCATGCTGGGTGACAGATTTGGCACATCTTGAAAGACACCTCTTGGTGGGCCTAATTTAGGTCAATATATTGCACCATAATTGTGGTTCACGTCTTTAATAAATCAGGCGCATTTTAAAACTCTTAGCCCCACCGCATTTCCTAGATGCGCTCTAGTGAGGCGCAAAACGCGTCAAAAATGCATACAAAATCTGGGGCAAGGCACGTGGAGCCGATTTCTTACCACAAAGTGACTTTGTTCACATTTATGTGGAGAAAATCCATGGGGAGGTTCTGTGAAGCTTTCCAGTATTTTTGACGGACCGCTTTCAAGTCAGAGGGGTTCAATGGTGACCATTTGGGTCCACCAGGCTTCATGGCTTGTGTGAGCACATTACGGTATCTGAAACGCTCCCTTTGGAGGTGGGAGCAGTCCATCATTGCCATTGTAGTTGGGTGGGTTGGAATCTTGAGAACTTGATAATTGCTCATAATTAGGGTTGAACGAACTTGTGTTTTAAGTTCAGCGTCCAAAGTTCGGGTTCGGGTTCATCGAAGAATCCCGTTATGGATTCCAAATTCCATGATGGTCCGTGGTAGCGGAATCCATAACGGGATTCTTCAATAACCCGAATCCGAACTTTGGAAGCAGAACTTAAAACACAAGTTCGCTCAACCCTACTCATAATGTAATTACAATATATAGATTTAATGTTGTCGCATAGGGTATAATAGGGATGATCTCCTGCCATCTGTGATGGGTCCCCAAAATCTTGGGATCCTGGCCGTCCCAGAAAATGGACTCCCACTATGTGTATGTGTGTATAAGGGTATATATCACATAGAGAGAGAGAGAGTCTCAATGTTCGCGATGGGAACACTCTACAAGATATAGAACAGTGACAATCAGATTGTAAGCTCTACGGCTCACGGACAATATGTGGAAACTCTAGTAAACTGAGGGGATATATTTTTGTTTAATCAAGTTTCTCAATCTCTAGCAGTGATTTTCTGTGTATTTTGGTGTGTATACACTCATACTGTCAGCTCCTCCGTATCCGCCGTCATTAAACCTCTCAGGCTCTTCGGCTGATGGCTCTCCAAGGCCATAGCAGACTGATCTCTTCCAGGAACACAGCATTCTGCCCAGCCCCACCGTAACCTCCGCATCGATTTTCCCGGCTCGGTGGCCATTCATTGCAGTGACATTTGGCTCTCGGCTCTTTAACACTCCTCAACCAAATCAATTTCATATTTTTGTCAATTCTCTGTGCCAAGCGGGAGCTAGATAGGAAGAGACTTTAGGTAGAAACAAAATGATGATTTTCTCCAAGTGTTTCTAGCTGGAGGTTGTATGGAGAGATTTTTTACAGCTCAGTCGGAGTGCATTATATCAAATACAAAATATAAATGTTGGGGGAGGTGGGTCGAACAGATTGGATGCTGAATTTCTGGGGAAATATACTTTTCATGTGTTTGCAACCAACATCTCGTTCATATGTGATAGCGCTTAGAAAACATATACCGTATTTTTCTCTTTATAAGACGCACTTTTTTTCCTCCAAAAGTGGGGGGGAAATGGCCATGCATCTTATAAAGTGAATACTAGTGAGCGCTTCCATTATTTTAATATTTTTGGCAATTTTGCTGTAATTGTAATTTTTTATACCTGAAAAAATGCTTTAAAGGGAATCTGCCATGGTTTGAACAGCATGAAATCCCACACAGGGTCCCTTCTTACACATAACTATGTTTTACTCTAAGACGCTGATTTAGGGCTCACATGATCAGCCTGGAAAACACAGTCAGTGTCTGTCAGATCTTCCAAGCCGACCACGGCTCACCTAACCTGAACTGGTTATCATAGTGTTTTATGATGCGGTCACAGATCTCATGCATCCAGACCGTGTTTTCTGGCCTGATCCCAAGCATGAGTAAAAAGGAGCCGGTAATGGGGAGCGGAGTCAGGACACGGGGAGAAGAGTCTGCTGTGCAATTTTCCCTACACTGCTTTACTATTTGTGAAGAGTCTCACGGTGGGGAGTGGGGGGAACCCCCCACCGTATATAGTTAGTAAAAGAGAGAGATACTAAGCCTGAAAACAAGGAAAAGGGAGCAGGCCACCATAATTCCAGCTCCCAAAGAAGCTGAAGTCCCAATAATCCCAGGCTCAAAGCACAAGTACAATAAGAGCCATGAGGCCACACCCAGCTCCATCTAGCTCACACCTACACCAGGTCCACTACACCAGACCAGGACACCGACGTGACAAAGAGGGAGAGACTTGTCAATCAAGCCTTGCTGTGCAGGGAGAGTCCTATCCTTGCGCCTGGACTCTTCTCTCTGTGCCTGAGAAGTTTTTAAGCCACCTTCAAGTAAAACCCAGCTCTCTGCAATAAGGCAGCCTGTTGGAATTTTATGCTGCACCTGGTTAAGGCGGCTTGAAACAGATATTGAATGAGGTTGGTAAAGGAAAGGATATTATGACGTACAGTGAACCTAGATTTATGTATTGGGTAACTGTATATACACATCTACAGTAATTCCCTAAAGAAACCTGCTTTTATGGCCAAGAGAAAGGGGAGGGGAATCAAATCACCGCTATTGCCAGTGGCACAACAAGAAATGACTGGGCCCCACAGCAAATTTTTTAATGAGGCCCCCCTCTCCCAGTAACTTCTTCACAAGCTCCTCCTTTCATGCAACCCCCACTACGGTGGCTAGTCAAGATCACTCTCTCAGACCAGGCGCAGAGGCTGCTCCATCTGGTTCCTACACTGTATATACTGCCACCGTATATAATGTCATTGTACAATACTGTTCAGGGGGCCCTGACAATGAAATCTTTTAGTCCTCCTCCTGGGTGGGCCCCTTCTGAGTCCGGGCCTCAAAGCAGTCACTTCCCCTATAGCTATGATGGCTAACCTTTGGCACTCCAGCTGTGGTAAAACTACAACTCCCAAGATGCCCCCTTTGCTTGGCTGTTCTCAGAACTCCTTAGAAATGAATGGAGCATGCTGGGAGTCGTAGCTGGGGTGCCGGAGGTTAGCCATCACTGCTCTATAGCTACGTCGCTGAATATTGCATTAGGTCTGTGAGCAGACTACAGGCTGCTATTTACAGGAGTCCATCTTCTGGCTACGTAGCAGCAAACACAGGCTGTGGTACAGCATCTGGTCTCTGCAGACCGGAAGGCCACAAGCAAGATAATGCTACATATGGCAGAATTTAGCATTGACCATGGAGCACAAAAGACACCAAACCCAAACACCGCCACCTGCAGGAATAGGTATTTCATTACACCTGTACCCATGCTGATCTATTAATCTAACCTTCCTATTATGGTATATATAATACACTGATATAGACCCCAATCTTACCACCTCACAACCCCCAGGAAAGCATTCATCAGTAACTGAAGAGCACTGTGCAGCACTGAGATACTGAAGGCTTAATTATAATAATTAGAAATATTGTAAAACTGCACAATCGTGTATGACCTCCTTGTGCAGCCCACTGCATGACATGTCTTCTCAGTTTCAAGGTAATATGAATTTTAATCTTGAATAAAAATAATTTTGCTGTCACTTGCAGGTGAGCACTCCATTCATAGCACATAAAGGATAATCACGGCTGCATATTACTCCTGCTTCCTATTCTGCTTTTCTCTTTCTTCTCTGCAGCAAGTACAAACTAGCACTGATCAGTCATTGTACAGTATATGAGGACAATACGCATAATATGGGATTCAGTGTGCGTACAGGAAATGTATAGGCATACGACCAGTTGCACTGGTTTGTAGGATGATACATGTGGCATAAACTGGGAAATGTAAATAATCGCTAACCATCTCATGTTATCAGGGACACGATCCATCCCTGATAACAGAGACTAAGAGGAGAGGAAGTCGGGATGTGTCAGACCTAGCTGAGCTCCTGAGCCTGATAGAGGCATTGCTTATACACTGCTTCTGAAGAGCAGAGTATAAGCTCTGTGTGTCTGTTAGGTCTGATCTCTCCTTCTTATCAGCTTTCTGAGCTCCTTAGAAGAAAACAAATACAGTGGGAAGTAAGATTACTGCATACAGTACTAGCAGAAGGGAGACACCCACTGCTTCTGAGAGAAATGCATCTAGCTGTGCAGCTGAAAAGGGAAGCCCAAACAGTTATGATGCAAACTTTTTGTGAAAATTCAAAGTCAATTTCCATCTTGCAATACCATGTTGTTTTTTAGGTCCAGCATTCTATGTTGATCATTTATTTTAACATATCTTTATAGCAGATAGTGCATGCTTTTTGGGTGCAGATTCTAATCTGCAATCTTCAGTCACCACCAGAGGGAGCTTGGGAGCTTACTGCACACTGTTTATACATAGAACTCATCAATAAAACAGTTGTACAGTAATGTATGCTCTCAAACTCCCCCTAGTGGTGGCAGAATTTTACCATTTCTTTTCTCTATGCAGGGGAAAACACAGCCCTCACTGCTATAAAGATACGATCCTGTATCTAGCAGTCCACAAGATCAGCTCAAGCAACATGGCTGCCATGACAACATCTACGCAGGGCATCAACCATCTTTCCTGGAGTCCTGAATGGCAAATCTGGCAACAGTATGGGGGTGACCTAGGGTTGCCACTGAAATCAAAATACTGTATATCACTTAAGAATATGAGGTAGGTCTAGAAGGCTACGTCCACGCATGTTGGATATCATATGGCGTCAGTGAGGGTTTCATGCATGTAAATTAGGTTTCCGGAAACCTCTTCACATGTCGCTATAAATTTCCCAAAAAAAGAAAATCTACGACAATTAAGTAGCATGTTAACTCTGCACGGAGGATGTGGATAAGCCCCAATGAATGGGAATAACCATAGCATTTCACACTGCGTAGCATAATACGCGCGAACATAGATGAAACAGAACTGCATCTAGTCACAGATAACGTATGAAAACCACAGCTCCGCTACATTGGCTAACGCGGTTCTACTATACCAGTACATTTCTTTGAAGACGCGCGAGGTTCTAATTCACAAGCTGGGACGGCGATACTTCTCCTACCAAACAAGTGTCTGACAAGAGCAAAAATGGAGACTGGAGGGAAACATCTTCATGTGTTGAAGGCACAAAGGGACAATGCTTCTCCAAGCATCAGCTGACTGTCAGGATGGTCTGACTGCACTAAACCTGGATCCCCATGTGACGGAGGATTCAGCTTGATGCTCCAGCTGCTAGATAATGTCAGGTGGGGATATATATCAACATCATGCCATTTACTGCTCAAAACAAGTTACATCAGAATTAGATATATGAGACGTGTTATCTGTGCATCCCCGTCATGATCTTCCAGACACAAGAGGTTACATCCACACTTCAGACCTCTGGGACTTGACTGCTGCACCGCCAGAAAGGGAGACGACAGCCATTCAAGTGTATCTCACTCGAGCCCTTGTTCAATCTGATTCCCTAAAAGCATTCGCTTTCAATTTAACACATCGATATTGTTGCTGTCCGGTCACGGTCTTTTTTCTGCCTTAAAGACATAATAATAATAAAAAAAGAAACACAGCATCCTATATGTATAAAGAAAAAAAAAAAAAAAAGCAATTAAACCCTATAATAAAATGTGAAAACATTCTCAAATAGAAATTCCAACCGTTCCACCCATTTCAAAGCGGTTTAATCCAAAATAAAGGACGGCGTTTGACCCGCCTTTCACCTAGTTCTATTAAAGAAGGATTTATTTGCTTAAAAACAAAAGCTAAGCAAAAAAAAAATATATATATATATATATACTTGGAAAACGTACTGCTGTCATAAAGGGTTAATTATGCACGGCGTCGAATTCATGCCATGTACTGCTACGATACGGAGGACGGTTTCGGTCCTGAGGGTAATTGTAATAATAACGATCAGGCACCAGGAACCTTCATGCTTTGATGCGAAATGACTCTACGTGGAACCTTCTCGTGCCAACTTCTTGTCATTTTGCCCACTCGCCACACATCATCGTAATTAGCATGCCCGCGATATTATTATGAACACCTGTATCCCCACGAGGGGTTAAGGCATCCCAAGCAGTAGAGCAAGTCTGTCCCAGCAGCTGCACGCACATCGGTCACTCTTCCTTGTCACGGTTGATTTATGACCTCCTCCCCGTTCAATTTCACATTTTGTCCCCGTCATACCTCTGGCTCGCGATCATTCTAGGCTGACCCTTCCAGGGCAGGCAGGCACTATTGATAAAACAATTATCTGCTGGCCGTTCATCTGATTTTCCATTTCAATTAGGGCTCGGACAAGGAGAGAGGGAAAAGATTGCATCATTGATTTTTCTACCTTACAACAGTACAGACGTGGCCGGCAATGAATTCCAACCCTTCAGACTTTTTAAGTCATAATTTCTAGCTTCCTTCTCTTGTTTAATGCTTCTTCTTTTTTTTTTTTCCTCTTGATAGGCGCTTTGGTTTGAGGAGAAAAGAAAGGCTGGTTTCTACAGAATGGAAACCTTATCCTCCTTCGGATATTCTCCATGGTGGAACGCGGGCTAACACAAGGAATTGCTGAAAAATCTGTATTGACCGTAAATCCAATCATTAGGAGCAGAGAGCGTGGAATTCTTACAATTAGCCCAAGAAAGCTGAAGAGCAATCGCCTTGATCGCAATATCAAGACGGGAATAAGTCTGGCTGCTGCCACCACATATTTTTCAAGAAAAATGGAAGACAAACTAAAAACAAAAATACATATATATTTCTCCAAAGTATATAAAATACAAAAGGAGGCAACTTTGCAAATACTGCAGTATTGATGAAAACTATCCAACCTGTCTACAAGCTCCTCTACAGACCTATAGGTCTCCATAGTAACAGACTACAAACAAACCCAAGCGTAGTCTGATCCTTCAGTCGTAATCCCTTTCATCTGGCCCAGGTTTGAGTGTATGTCATCAAGCAAAAGACTAATGGAAGGGTAGTTGACTGCATCTTCTCAGGCAAATCAAAGTGTGAGGAGCAACCCTTGGGGGTCCCTTAAATGTAGGCTCAGAATGCCAGCCACTACCTTACAGACTATCTTTGTAGTAAGACCTGCAATCTACGATCTGGTTGTTCCTCACCTGCATAAACATGGATCTCTGGTGCAACAACATAAATGTAACAGCAATGGGAACTGGAAGTCATTCAAACTCCAAACGCACTACAGGCTAAACTAGTCTTATTGGGGTCTGCATGGTTTCTCCTCATGGACAAGGTGACTATGCCGAAACAAGCAGTGAGGACCACCAGTTACATACTTAAGTGTGGAGGATATTAGCAGCTCTTTTTATAAACTCTGCTTAAAGGGGTTATCCCATGACTATTGTAAAAAGTGAAGGAAAAACTAAAAATCAATCAGTCATCATACAGTACATGACAACCTCTTTCTAACAAAGCCAGAACCAGCCCTGTACCTCACATGGATCCAGAGATCTCCGCATTCATTGCTCTGCTAGATTTATATCAAGCTGGCAGCTCAGGGGAGTGTCTTTTCTGCTGCAGCTCAGGGGGCGTGTCTATACTCTCCCTATCACAGCTCAGGGGGCGTGTCCATGCTCTCCCTATCACAGCTCAGGGGGCGTGTCCATGCTCTCCCTATTACAGCTCAGGAGGCAGTTGAAGGATGAAACTGAGCATGTGCGGCCTTCTCAGTGAGCAGGACAAAGAAATAAGAAAAAATAAAAAAATAAATGCAGGTGGCGCTGTACAGTACATTTTGTTAAATAACTATGCAAAATTTTTAATTACATGCATTACAAAACTATTCAGTTACGGGCGCTGGTTTGAAAAGTGCAGAATACTTTTCGTGGGACAACCCCTTTAAGACTTTAGTGTGCCTTTAAGGTCACTAATGAACAGTCTATGGAAGAACCCGTTCCCATCACCGTTTAATTCTCCATTTTTTTGATCCCTCCAAATAAACGGATCCTTTATTTTGAGCATCCGTTATGCTCATTTTCCATCTGTTTTTGTCAGTTCGGTCAGAGACCCGTTATTTTAGGAGAAAAAGTCATGAGCGAGTTATTTTTCCCCATCTAAAATAACGGATGTCTGACTGAACTGACAAAAACAGATGCAAAATGAACATAACGGATGCTCAAAATAAAGTATCCGTTTTTTGGGGGGGGTTTTTTGATTCTTCAACAAACCTTGGACAAAACCAACACCAGCATCAAGGTGGTGTTCAATTCTGATAGTATAAAGCCCTACGGTGAAGTGCGTCACTTCTTACCTTCACCACTTGGCAGATTTAGGCAGATTAAACAACCCAAATAGGTCATTAGTATCTGAATACCCCCTAATACCCGGGACCCCCGACGATCAGCTATTTGAGAAGGCAGCTCTGCTCTCCGTACACTGCAGTGCTTGGTATCGCAGCTCAGCCACATTAAATTCAATGTGATCGATGAATGTGGTGTCCAACGGCTGAAGAAGGCCTTGGCGCTACTGCCTTCTTAAACAGCTGATTGGCGGGAGTCCCGGGTATCAGACCCCCACCGATCATATACTGATGATCTATCCAGAGGATAGGTCATCAGTTAAAAAAAAAAAAAAAAAACACTTGAAAAACTCCTTTAATTAATGCTAGGAGTTAGGGATCAGCGAACCCAAACTTCACCAGGTTCAGGTGGGTTAGGGGTTCTGTTATAGGTTCTGTTATAACGGAATATAACGGAATTCGTAGACGGAGTGCAAAACGGAAGCCTTTAAAGAGGACCTTTCTCTAAGATTTAGGTAGTGAAATACTCACACTACCTTCCTGGGCGGCCCCCATCCAGGCAACATTTGTTTTTTTCAAAATAACCCCCCGTTCGTGCGCTCCAGTCCACGTTAGTTTTCACATGCGGGGATTTCTTGTATGAGGCGGGGACTCGTCTTTTGCCTGGGGAGTGGTTTTCCTCTCCCTGGCTGCGAGCCAAGCGCTATGAAAACCACTCCCCAGGCAAAAGACGAGTCCCCGCCTAGTACAAGGATTCCTGGCATGTGAAAACTAAAGGGGGCCGGAGCACACGAACGGGGGGTTATTTTGGAGGAATTTTTTTTTTTACCTGGACGTCAGCTGGGACCGCACAGGAAGGTAGTGTAAGTATTTCACTACCTTAATCTTAGTAATTTTGCGGAACGGGTGCGGACCCATTCATTTTAAATGGGGCTGAAATGGATGCGGACAGCACACTATGTGCTGTCCGCATCTCCGGATCCGCAATTCCGCATCCGCACTTCCATTTCCGCAAATTAATAGAACATGTCCTATTCTTGTCCGCAATAGCGGACAAGAATAGGCGTTTTCAATAATAGTGCAGGCCACGTGCACATGGCCAGTGTCCGTGTTTTGCGGATCCCTGCCTAACGGAAACCAGACGGATCCCTAGACTTCTATTATGACGGATCAAAACGGAATGCCTCTTAGGTTCCCAGTCCGCCCCCGGTAAACACGGCTTGCAGTGACAGCAGATACCGTTGTTGGGGAGAAGGGGGGGTTGTCGGCATATGTCTGAGCCAATTCTGTGCTGCCGTGGTTTCCGCTTCTTCATTTTGGGCGATCCTTACAATAGTTAATTCCTAACAGTTTACTCAGAAATTAAACTGAACTCCCAGCTCCCAGGCCTGGTTTGTACACGAGCGCCTAAAATATAGGTTAACACAAAACTGATGACTTTCATTATGCCATCAGCGTTTTGACACTTTTAATTGAAACACCTGTAATTTTTCCGCACAACCCAAATACCCATTCAGGGAACGCTAGCTGATATTCATATAATATTTTGACATTCTCTTTGCTTTGCTCTGATGCCGGGAAACGTGATGTGCTCCAAAGCCTCACGCTGTATAATCAAACAATGCCATGGAGGGGGTTTTCTGCTTTTTTCGATATTTTTTTTTTGTTCGGCTAAAAACCACGTCGGTGGAGACACCCATCAGATTTCTTTTATTTGACCGTTTTACTTTCCTGTTTCATAGCCCAGGAATGTACGTTGGAAACCGCAGACCACCTTGAAATTCCTTAAAGGGGTTATCCCATGATTAATATATCAAACATCATATATAGTACATGACAATCTCTTTCTAACAAAGCTAGAACCAGCCCTGTACCTCACATGGATCCAGAGATCTCCCCAGTCATTGCTCTGCTAGATTTCTATCAAGCTATTAGCTCAGGGGGCGTGTCCTTTCTGCTACAGCTCTCTTCCGATCACAGCTCAGGAGGAAGTTGATAGATGGAATTGAGCATGTGCCAGTGAACCAGTTAAGTGGACAGAGAGATCATAAGAAAAGAAAAAACAGCAGGTGGCACTATACAGTTACATTTTATCGAATAACTCAATGGCTATAGGGTTGTAGCGGTATCGAATTAGTGATACCCAATCAATACTTTTGTACAGGTATCAATTCGATACCGGGATTTGACATTTACCGATACTAGGCTGTGCAGTAGCAATACTGCACAGCCTAGTATCAGAGAACACGGCGCGCGCTGCTCTCAGCGCGCGCCATGTTCTCCTCAGCAGCACAGGGGAGAAGGCGTCTCTCCCTCCCCCTGTGCCGCTGCTGCCAATAAGAAGAGGGAGGAGAGGAGGGGCTGTGGCCACCAATGATGATAACTCACCCATTAATACAAATATAGGCGGCGGGCGCTGGCGACAGAGTCACATAGCTGGCACCCGGCCTCTATGACAGGGCGTTGCGATCCACGGCAGTTAACCCCTCAGGTGAGATGGTCTCGAATGAGGCACCTGAGTGATTCCTTTCCTGTGCCGACAAACTGGAAGTCAGGTGCTGACTGTTTTTGCAATTTATCGTATATTGTATAGTGGCAGCTCAGCCGTATTCACTTTTAGGAGGCTGAAGTTGCGCCTAGACCATGTGACTGACGAACGTGTTGTCACCTGGCCTAGAGAGGGCTGAGGCGCTACTGCCTTCTCAAATAGCTGGTCGGCGGGGTCCCGGGGGTCAGACCCCCACCGATCAGATACTGAGGTCCTATCCAGAAGATTGGTTATCACTATGTACGCCTTATTCGAGCCCATCGCGGTCCCGCATCGCTGCAAGTAGAAAGTGTCACCAAACATAAAATGGTTTTCAAGAAGAACCAATTGTAAAAATCTTCAGGAAAATTTCTCGTTGTATGTCGTCATATTCAATCTCATGTAGCAATGGTGACACTAATTTTATCTATTTTGCATGTTGTTCGTTTGAGGTGTCGTTACAATGGTTCAGTGGAGTGATTTACTAGCATAGCAATTCATTGTCACAGTCGGCTGGTGTCACCCGGTGCGGTAGAAAATTGTATCACCCCCACCCCAAGCACTACTCCCCCCAAAGCTTAGAGCCCCAGCACCCCCTTTCCACCCTTGAAACTTGGGTCCGGCAGGTGACTCACCCCATCAGACTGGTGTCACCCGCCGCGGCCCGCACCCCCCTTGCAACGCCACTGCACACCAGATGTCCCATTTGACGACAGGGTCTAGGCACAATTTGCCCCAGAGGGCTATCTGCTGCAGGTATAAGTACTGCGCTCAAAAAAAGTCCCAACTAAAACAGAAAAAAAACAACACAAAAAAGTTAAAATTGTATGCTCTTTCACACAAGCGGGTTTTCCATCCGGATGCGATGCGTGTCACGAATTCACAGCATCCGGACTGAATTCTGACCCATTTATTTCAATGAGCCTGTGAACACGAGCGTTGTTTTTAACCCATTGTCTCTGCGCTCAGGGGGATTGCTGCATATTCTACATTGTGCGGTTTTCATGCAGCCCTGGCTCCATAGAAGTAAATGGGTCTTGCGTGAAAAACTGAAGGCACCCGTCTTTCACTGATGGAGGCCTGGAGATGTTGAGGGTTGTTCTTCAAGCAAGTGAAAAATGCTTCTAAAAGTGATTGCACCCGCGCGGAAAAATCCACAAGAAAACATGCGCAAGTTCTGCATCGCTCATATGATTGAGGCCTAAGAATTGCCATGTCCACCTTCTCTCTTTTTTTCCGCGTCCGCCCCCATTGCAGACCTCCCCTCACCCCTTCCGTCTGATCCTTCTGGTGAATATTTCTATCCATGTCCTGGCTGCAAGGAAATTCTCCGCTCTCTGATCTCTCTTATCTTAAGATATTTGCAGCCCCCAAATTTCACTTCAATCTCACCTCATCTCTCCATACTACATTAACCCCTAGCAATTGCCTTCCAAATGACCCCATTAAGTCGTAATTGCCTCAGCAGGTCTGCACTCTTCTTGTAATTCTGTTCTTCTCATATCCCAGACGCACGCTCAGCATCATTTGGCGTCCTGGCTCCCTTCACTGAACTCAGCATATGACCTCTATGCGCCGTGGCCAAAATGACTGGTGAATGGCGTGGTGGCTAACGCGCTTCCATTACTTAGGTGTTAAAAACTTCTCTGGGCCCTAATGTGATATTCTTTAAGAGAAAGAGCGCGGTACAGAGTGTAGGGGGGGGTTGATGTGTTGCCATAGAGACTCGGCGCCAGCTATTAAAAATCTTTTGTTCCCCCCCCCCCCCACCCCTTGTTTTTTTCGTTGAGCTGCGCTGTCATTTATTAATAAATAAGAGGCAAGACGCAGGAAAGAGCGGGCGACGGAGAGGAAGAGGGGGCAGAGAATGTGTCTCCAATCATCTGTGGCAAGAGGTAGAACAGTTTCTGGCAATATAAACCCCAATATTCAAAGCCACATATAGGGAAATATTTTACATTGATGAGGGCTGTGTCCTAACTCAGGACTGTGGAGGAGCAGGGCCATCGAGCTGAGCTGTCAATCACACGGTAGCACCGCCCTCACTGAGCGGCTCTGCACTCTAAACGTAAGTAAAGGCGATACGGAGGAGATGCCCACTGCAATCAAATGAAATTTTTTTTTTGGGGGGGGGGGGGGGGAGACCGATAGTACCTGTAGGAATGCTGTAAATAAAGTTTCTGATTCTTGTCCATGTGCCTACAGGTCTAAGAGATAAAGCAGATTTTCTGCATATTAAACACTTCCACAACCCCTTTAACAGATTCTGATTGGTTAATATGATGACGTATCCTCAGGATAGGTCATCAGTATCTGATCAGTGGGGGTCTGACACCAGGGACCCCGCTGATCAGCTATTTGAATAGACCGCGGCTATCTGTGAGCACCATGGCCTCATTCTAGGCCAGTGACATCCCGTTCATCGGTCACATGGCCTCGGTGCAGCTCAGTCACATTTAAAGGGGTTGTCCAGGTTCAGAGCTGAACCTGGCCCTACCTCCATTTTCACCCAGGCAGCCCCCCTGACTTGAGCATCGGAGCAGTTCATGCTCCGATGCTCTCCTTTGCCCTGCGAGGCATTTTATGGAGTTCCGGTGACGAACCGGGCTCTCCATGGGGCTGCCAGGAAGCCCGGTGACGTCACCGGCACTGATCGGTGGGCTTTAGCGCTGCCCTAGCATGTAAAACGGCTAGGGCAGCGCTAAAGCATGCCCATCAGAGCCGATGACGTCATCGAAGACACACTGCTGAACAAAAGCTTCCGCCCGGCAGTGTGTTATTGTAAACAAAAGAGCTCTTGCCCTGCGCGATCTAGCGCCGGGCAAGGGAGCGGATCGGAGCATGAGTGCTCCGATGCTAACATCAGGGGGGCTGCCTGCGTGAAATTATGGGTATGTCCAGGTTCAGCTCTGAACCCGGACAACCCCTCTAACTGAATGGGGCTGAGCTGCAATACCAAGCACAGCCACTATACAATGGACAGCAATGTGCTTGGTGACTGCGAGGAGGATGCAACCTCTCCTCTCCTCTGGAGCGGCAGCGTAGTTTTATTACTCGCTCTATTCAAGTACTTGTATTACACTGCACTTCCGAGGTGATGGGCAGTGTAATGAAGAGGAAGCCGTCTTTAAACACCTGGTAGTTGTCGGACCCCCGCTAATCTGATATTGATACATAAATGACAGGACAAATCCTTTAAAGAGGATATCCCACAAAATTAAAAAAATATATCTGGAGTAATGTACACCTTTTCCAACCATCAATGTAAAAAACAAAACACATTGAGCTCTTGTGACTTCCAGGAGTGCATTGCAGTCCACTCTAGTTAACCCCTTTCCCCCCTGCATAGGAAACGGTCCCTCACACATCGCCCAGTGATTCCACGAATAAATGGCAGTACAATATATAACACCCCCCCCCCCCCCCCCACAATTTCCTTCTCCACTAGAGAGACATATAGCTATATATTTCTGAGAATTTACTATGAGATCACTGAGAAAAGGAAAGGGGCAGCGAAGCTACTGAGCACGTCAGTCCACCTCTGAATGTGGGAAAAGGTGGACCAAAAGAACAAATAGCAGGGGGCGCTGCCAGAGAAGAACATACCATATTTTTATAGCTTGTATATTGAAACAATACATCATTTGAGTATTACATTCCATGGGATGACCTCTTTATCGTGTGTCCATATGATGGCGTCCACCAGTTGATGCCGCAGGAAATTACATCAATGTGGATGAAACATCACTCCGGCCCTACAAACTTCTGCCATTACATTTTTAAAAAAAGGACAAAAAAAGCTAAAACAGAAGTTTCACTTGAGGAACATAAATGTAGAGTGTGACATATGGTGGCAGTATACCTCAATCAGACAATATGCTGCGCCCGCATATTCACGTCTGGAAACCGGGGTGGCAGCTGATATAGCGCTTACTTGTAAGAGATCAACATGAATTTCCTTACAAAGTGCCACATAGAAGAACTAACCATGTGGAGGAGGAAGACGATGAGCATCACAAAGAGCATCTAAAGCAACAATATCACCTTAGTAAGACATGTTTATGTTGATAATCTTCAATGTAAGTCTCCTTCTCTCTCTACATCCTTGAGCTTGAACTGCTAGACTGATTTCAACCTAGAACCAGAATACGACGTGCCAATATACGGGATTATCAGTCAGAGACACCCCTGATGAAGCCAGGAGAGGTGGCGTACGTGTGGGACAGTCTTCACCATCCCCCTTTCCGGGGCTGCAAGGGTTTTATATGAAATTTTGCATTATTCTTGCTTTGTATATCATTTATTCATGCATTCCTTTTCATTGCTTTCGTATTTATTGAGCTTTTGTTCACCCTGTGTATACCGGGTTTTGCCTTTCTAACTCGGTATGGGGGATAGCTTGTGGGGCTTATCATGGCTACCCACCTGTGTGCTTCTTTGTGGTTTTAAATGTTTTTATGGGCCGATTTTTTGCATGGTATGGGATTAGGATTTAATAAAGATTTAGTTTTTGAAGTATTTAAGTTGTGCTTTTTGTTTATAGCCATGCAAGTTTCTCTCGTTACATTGACCTCTGTGCATAAAACCCACATACAATGCCCATTGCAGCCGACCTGGGCGCCGGCCTTTATATCCCAATCTCCCTTTTTTCTTTTAACAGTTTAACAGGTAATTGGCGGGTGTATATACCATACCTGCGTTCCTGTCTTGCAGTGCAGAGTACATTACACTCCAACCTACGAAGCCATCCTATCTTATTACCCCACAAGCACCAAATCCATTTTCCAGTATTAAATGCGCGGCGTTGGGGCGTCTAGATTACGGTATCGCACACAAGGGGTGGCTTGTAGCGTTACACAAGGAACAGTGTGTCTTTATTACAGTAATGCGCACAGGGCGCTTGCCTGTCCTTGATTTCGAGCTGCTGGAGTAAATCTAATTTCCCCTGTGCCGCACTGGGATATTTACACTGTCCCTGTGTCACTGCCGACATTACATCCTGCCACATCCACACATCCCCCCTCCTCCTCGTCCCTGTGACTGCCACCGTTCCACAACTCTGTGCTGCAGATGACCGCCATGACAATGGAAAGGCGTCGGATCCAAAGAGCGCATTGTTTAACGCGCTTAACCCCTTCCTTCCCGCTGAGCTTGATGTAAGAGCCCTAGGAAGGATTCGACTACACATAATTAGGCGTTGAATGGCACAAAGATCAGTTCCGTGCCTCTGTGACATTGGATGCAAGGGGCTCTTTTGTAGTTCCTGGTGGTAAGGAGAGCGCGGAGCGTGCAGATCTGTGCGCATCCCGCACTGCAGGATGACTTTTGCCCGTGCCGACAGCTAACGATAAATTCCTCCTTTCAGTTTTAATCAGGCTTCCCCTTGTAAGGAGGCAGCAGACAGTGACGCCAATCTCTCTGCCTTCCAACCGTGCCTCACCTCAGTCCTCCACCGGGGACAGTGTGTCAGGATTGTTCAGCTGCTGCAGCGAGTGCCGCCCGGGCACCTGATCTAAAGATCCGAGGTGTGGAGGGCACCGGGCTGACAGTGATATATTGCAGCTGGTACCAGGGAGGAGTAGCACCTAAAGAATGCACTGCCACGTACGGTGCCAGGTTACTAGGGCCTTAACCCTTTCAAAGATCAAAGGCTGCCCACATAAAATAAAAATAGAACTGTGCCAGATGCACTAAGCAACAGTAATGGCCCATTTACAACTATAAATTTGCGCCCGCTTAAATGGAACACATTGTTTTTTATGGGGATGAATGATCTTTACTACGATTGTTCATCCCCATACTGTTTCCATACAGTCAGCAGCACCTGTCAACAAGCAATGATTTTTATACCCGAATAACAGAGGTGATCAATGGCACACAAGATGATCTCTGGGCGTGCTTACAGGGGTCAATGATTGGGAGGGTTTGTACCTTCATACAAATGGCCAATCATCGAGGAGCTTCAGTGCTTCAGAAGCTGAGCTAATAGTGAGAACAAGGCAAACAATTCAGGCGAGGCATAAGGTTCATTTTATCTCAGGGTGACCACTGGTGACCAGGAAGCCTACATTGATGATGCGATAGGTAGGTAAGGTGTACTGACCTATCACAGGAAACCAGCGGACCCCGATCGGAGGATTCTTCCTTGGGCTGAAGCTGAGCGCCATGTTGTTGAAAATGTGGACATGAAAAAGGATAGCATCAAGGTGACCTTAGGAATTATATACGGCTGTACAGAATTTAATGTTCCCCTAGCTTTGCCTGCAGATCTATCATCTTCCACCGCCTTCTATACAGAATTCAAAAATCCAAATAGACTTTCACTTCTGACCCTCCGAGCAGCATATCTACCACAGTGCCTTATTATTTCCAGGGTTAACCAATATACCAGCAGCAGAAGATGGGCAGTTCCATAACCTATGTATAGGCCCTCAGCCTGGGACTGTACAAGGTCATAGACCTTAAAGGGGGTTTCCAGCAATTTTTTATTGATTGCCTGTCCTCAGGAAACTGCACCAATATTTGTTTGGTGGGGGTCTGACAACCCACCGTTCAGCTCCTCAGGAATAGCTCTGATACTGATGGTCTATCCCGAGGAACGGCGATCAATATAGAAATACGCATGTGCATATTTGAAGGGGAGGGGGGGTCATAAATATACATTTATGCTACATTTCTAAGACAGGCCTTTAATGTGTGATCTGCGCAGGGTCTGACCCCAATTGATCAGCAGAATAAAGGGATCAAAGCACATATAAAAAATAAAAAAAATAAAAAAAATACTTAAAGGGGTTGTCCATTTCCAACAAATCCCCTATCCACAGTATAGGTGATAAGTGTCTGATCGGCAGGTGTCCGAACACAGGGGACCCCTGCTGATCACGAGAACAGGTGACTGCGTTCTCCCTTCATTTCAAAGGAGCAGTGGTCATGCATGTGCAATGTTGCTCCATCCAGAACCGTGGGGCACCAGACACAGCCAAGCACTTGTACTCTGGAGCGGCGGACAGTCGTGTGTGAGCCACTCATTTAAAAGGGGGAACACAGTCCCTGCCGCCCCCTGGTCTTGCGATCAGGAGGTCCCAACCCTGGGGATAGGTTGCTGTAATGAGACAACCCCTTTAAAGCTGAAATCTGCTTTTGGGAAGTGCTGAGGACAGTGCTTCTGGCCCTGTTAATATTGTCATGGGGGGAGGGGGGGGGCCCTATGGAGATCAAAATTACAACCCCAATATCCTCATCCCCTCCTATTGTAACCTTCTCGAAAGAACTCCATATCTTCATTCAACTCCGTCTATCTCCCTCTGTTCTACCGCTGATGGGTTTTCACGTGAAGTCCATAAAACCATTCACATGTGTACATCTCAATGATGGCAATGATTACTCCCCAACTGTGAAGCGCTATGGAAGAAGTTGCTGCATTCGCAGTAAACGGGAGGATCCTCATTTGGTTTATAGATTGCTTCTAACTCCTCTTGTAAGATAAAGAAATAGCCAGATATCTTACGTTCATAGCCCAGCGTTACTTCAGGAGCCCTGGCTTATGGGTAGGGGCTCATTAACACCTTATGGTATGATGTGGTCCAGCATCATGCATTCTTTTTACGTCCACCAGAAGATACCATTTCCGCGCAGAGCTGACACTCTAGAACCTAGTTTCGTTTTTTGTTTTTTTTATTATAAAGCCTAGCACGCTTTGTCTCTGTCTTTTTTCTGGGCCATCCTTTTCCCTAATGAGGAAGAACCTCCCAGGGTATAGCGGTACCTGAACACCACAACTGTAACCTATGAAGATTTGACTGACCGAGACTTTGTTGGACTCTTTGCATTAGATTGACAAACTGTAAGCATCCCAGGAAGGAAAGCCACGCCACCCATGATTATTTACATTGTTCCCATGATTTATGTAAAAAATTGAAAATCAGACATCATATAGTACATGACAATCTCTTTCTAACGATGCTAGAACCAGCCCTATACCTCACATGGATCCAGAGATCTCCTCACTCATTGCATTAATTGCTCTGCTAGATTTATTTCCAGCTGGCAGCTCGGGGTGTGTGCTCTCCTGCAGCTGAAGGATGGAATTGAGCACGTGCGTCCACCTCACTGAGGTGGACAGAGAAATTAGAAAGAGAGCAACCAGCAGGTGGCGCTATACAGATTTTATTCAATAACTCCCCAATTTCTCCTCACTTTGGAAAAGGGCCATGAGTGGAGAAAAGTACCAAGTTTTGCCTCAAGTGCGCCGAGACTTGTGACACCTTTATGCCACTTTAGGTGTGATAAATGCCCCCCTAAATATGTACATAATGAAATCACCGATTTTGGTGGGACTGGCTGACCGCCAAATGTGTAAGGGGCCTCCCAACTCCTCCTACCCAACCTCCGATGAGCAGCTGCTCACTCCTTTAGTTCTCAGGCAGATAGGCCACCTCCAAACATAGCAGTGGTTTTCACCCCTCCCCTTATAAAAACACATGTATGCAATTGGGAAGGATAGCTGCCGGCCAAGCAAATGTATGGCCAAGACTGGACCCCCGTTTATTATACAATATATCACAGATTTATAGAGATCAGAAAGATCATTTGCTCTGCCCTGTCCTTTATTTTCGTTTTTTATATATATTTTGTTCTAATTGATGTTGTGTTTTGGATTATTTATAGCCAATCTGAAACGAAGCAAACATCAGCAATCTGATTAGTTATTATCACCAATATCAAGTTATGTCGCCAAAAAAAAGATAAAATGACTATGAAAAAGTCTGAAAATTAGCACAAACCTCTCCAGGAATGTTTTCCTGTCCCATTTTCCCATTTTCGGTTAGATATTTCATACCTTCCAAATGCTAGTGTGAACTGCGCCTCGATATGATTAGGAACATAAATTAAAAATATCTGTTATGAAAAATCATATAGCGCCAGCAGCTGTATAATCAGCTCTGCCGCATACTGTGTGGTTATTACTGCTAGCAAGAGGCGCTGAGAATAGAAAGATCCAAGAAAGGAATAACAAAATGATTCAATATCACCGGGAACCCACGATGCCAAGCGTCGCTCACTGGGCGCCCACCAACGTGCAGAAACATTTACCTAACGCTCCCTTATGGGTACCAGCAACTAAAATCAAGCTAATCGGCATATCGGCCTACAGATGGCTCCAGTCAGTGAGCCCTCTCGCCATTAGCAGAGCTAAAGCCCTCGCTCCCCGAACTAGGACTTTCCGGCAAAACCTAGTACGCCTTTCAAGATCCTCAAAACTACCATAACAAAGAACCAGGAGTCTGGTCTCACGAATGCGGAGTAAGAGTGCCAACTCCAGCTTTGGAATAAAAATCTTAAATATAATTTAGTATTAATATTGTATCATTGGTTTATTAGGTGCCCAGTTTGTTTTATATGTGCTTTCATTACAGCTAAGGAAAATGTACAAATTTGAATCATATAAATATATGTTCTGCTCTACAAACCCAGGCTAGGTTCACATCTGCGTCCGACAGACTACCGGTATTACCGTATCCGGCAGGACATCACTGTGGCCCGCTGGATTTCTTTTTGCAATAATGGGATTTGGTGGGTGTCCAGCAAGATGTCCAAAAAGATGCTGCATATGGCGGTATTTTTCCAGCAGTCATGCCAGAACCCCGACGGATCCTATTACAGTGGGATCCAGCAGGCCCTGGTGGTGTGGATATGGTAATTTTGTCAGTCCGCTCCTCTCTCGGAACAGACCACTGGATTTACCAAAACCTATCCTAAGGCCCCTGCTTATCAAAAACAGTCATAAATAGAAGAGCCGTGTATTTAGAAGAAGGGTTTCATGACAAAAACCTAAATTCTGCCTTTTACACCTTTACAGCCCCTCGAAGTGCCACATATATAAGTACACAGGAAAGGTTTTTTGTATTCTGAATCTGAAATGAGTTTCATCTCCACTTTATCAATCTGTACGTCGGCAAAATATACAAAAAATGTATATGGATTTGCAAGAATAATTAAGATATAAAAAAGTAAAAAAAAAAATAAAATAAAAATCAGCAGCTTGTTCTTAAATAGCCGTCTCGGTAGCAATTTTTGGAGAACTGTACGGGTCCTGCACATGTAGGGTTAAGAGCTCGGGTTCTACGGTTTCTGACAGGAGATTCATAGGGCAGTGTCAGCTCCAACTTTAACAGGCTCAGAACGAGAGAGAGAGAGAAGAGCTACCCGGCAATTATATCTGCACTGGCAGATTGTAACACAGAGGGTGGTGCGAGGAAGGATTCCTGGGAAGGCATGGGGAGTCGGCAGGGGTGCAATGTGACTGGCGCACGGCTGGGGGAAAAAAGCAGCCAGGGGGTCTGAAGGTTTAAGAACTGTATAATTACAACGCAGTCCTCGGCAAGCTAGAAATGTTCCTTTTGTTACTGGATCTTTGCTGCAGGTTTTCTGATGTCAAGTAGCACAAAAGGGAGGACAAATCATTTCCACGGCATGCATCACCCTGACACTGAAAGGATGTCAACCTGTAAGGACCAGGAGCGTCACGTTCAGGTCCCAAAAGTTATTTTATGTTGATACAGAATAAGAGAGGCGATACTTCATCAATCAAGCTCTTGTTTTCCTCACTTGACCGTGGTCTACCTTTACATCCAGATCTTCTCCCTTCTAAACCCTACCTCTCATTGACTCCAGATCACATACGACAGGTGAAAGCTCTTAGACCTGTGTGTGGAAAACAGGTCAGCCAATGCCTTATTCCTACAATTATCACCACCTTTATACCCACCCACAGCACCCCCACCATCCCTCCCAGCAGAGTTTGCGAGACCCCTCGTCCTGGGAGGTCATTGTGGTTTGAGTGGTAGCAGACGCATTAAATGCTTTTAAAGCTGCTGCTGTCATATCTAGCTAATGTTTTCCGACTCATTTAATGTTTTCCGGCTGATGGGTGTGTGACAAGAGTTGGCTGGCAGGTACACACAGATAATTTGCCTTTGGTTTAACCCTTGGTGTGAATATTTGATGGCTAATTAAGTGCGTGGATACCGCGGAGGGTAGCGTAAAGACTATTTAACGCCGAAAAAAACAAAACCTTTGCAAAGCTTTTGTTTAATGCGGCTGAAAAGAAAACTGACGTTCAGGCAATGATAAAAGCATCTCATGAAATGCAGAATTTTTGTTAAATCACATAATATATATAATATACGCAAACACTTCAGACTGTTTCCAGTATAGACGCTCTGTGTAAGCGCCATCGCCGTGCCTTCAGACACAGAAATGCCACCGTCTTAATGACTGAGAGAAGCAATAAACATTGCTAACGCATTTTAAATGTTATATAATCGGCGAACAAATTATTCACTAAGCGGATAATGAAGTAAAATAAGTTCTAAAGCAAATCACTGTTACGTCTATGTAAATATAAGTTATTAGTAGTGGGGGGGGGGGGCTATAGAGAAAACTCTTTACTGAGCAAGTAAATGAGCTGATCCCGGTTGAGTGCAAACAGAGATGGAACAATAGATTAAGAGCAAAGCTAATTCGAGGCGGGAGCAGAAAACACTGGTAAAGGCGGTTGGGCCGGCGGGCACGACTGTCCAGGCAGAAACGCTGAAATTATTCAAGAAGCAATTAGGTGGCATCGTGGTGAGGAAGAGAATACTTAAAGCGAATGAACCCTGATGCTCCGATGGGTGTGAAGTCAATTTAGAACCATTTCAGAGATAGTCTTTGCCTCCCTCCCAGGGCTAAGTGCTGCTGAACTCATGGGGTGTATGAAGATCAGGCATGTTCCTTTAAGCGAACTCTTCACTCGAAACCGGAGGCACAATGCCATGGGAGGCAGAGAGCGGAACGTGGTATCGGCTGTCCTGCCAGGCAGCGCCGGAGGGGTGGGAGAATAGCACTCCGACATTTAACATGACTACAGTGATCACTGGCTTTCCAATTATGTTTTTATTTGTAACCCAACGACCCTATGTCATTTATAGAGGACGAGGGTACGGCATGCCAGGCGTGATATAATACAGAGAGGGCATGATGGTACGTCTAAGAATCAAAAGAAAAACAAAGTATAGAGAAATAGTGACATATGCAAAGCCATAACCACATCTTCCATCCATAATGGACAGAGGAACAGAAGATGTTCTACCAATAACCCGCTGGTCTCTATGGGGTAATGAGGAAAGGTCCCCTCAGAAAAGAAGGAAAAAGTTAAATATGTCCAATCAAGACAATCTCTCCTGCAAGAACCACCATAACCGTGGAGTAGCTTCTAAACACCCAAGTGATAAGCACAAGACGAGCCACGTCTTGGCAATATTATTATTGAGGGACAACAACCCCCACCCACCATTCAGAATCCATATGCTTCATAAAGAAAGGTATTCAATCCTCTAAAGTAAGGCTTGGTCCCCTCAAATACTTGACAACCTTCATTTTAGTGGTTTAGTAATCTGTATGTTCTGCCATAGCTGTAAGGAAAATCGAACCTTAATACACTGACTTCTTGGTGAGCCTGACTTGTGTTTATAGGCAGCAGCCAATCTGAAGAGTCAGAGCTTCAGGAGGCGAGAGACAGCAGCAGTCTGGACCACTGATGAGACGGGAGGTGTCTTAGACTATCTTACATTTTCTGTAGGCACTGTAGCTACACTGAAGTTACAAAGACTTTTATATTGATGACCTATCCTCTGAATAGGTCACTACTATCTGATTGGCGGGATCCGACACCCAGAAGGCACCCACGTTCGCAGTAGTGGCACGGCCTTCTCTCAGCTCACCAAGCACCGTGCCGTACATTGTATAGTGGCTGTGCTTCGTATAGCAGCTCAGACCCATTCACTTCTATGGAGCTGAGCGGCATCTAGGCCATGTGATGGCTAACCACCGGAACTCCAGCTGTGTCGAAACTACGACTCCCAGCATGCTCCATTCATTTCTATGGAGTTCTGAGAACAGCCAAGCAAGTGTGCATCTTGGGAGTTGTAGTTTTACCACAGCTGGAGTGCCGGGGGTCATAAGACTGATGGACATGACGTCACATGGACTAGGCCAGTGACGGTGAACCTTTTAGACACCGATGCCCAAACTACTACCCAAGACCCACATATTTATCGCAACGTGCCAACACAGCAATTTAGCCTGAATACTACAGTCCAGTCCATCTTCCATGTACTTTATCATTTAGCTATAATAGCCTGCCTACATTCAATGCACTGCCTGTAGTGTTCATAGTGCACCCTGTGCTGATGAATGGCAGGAAAAGTCTACGGCATATCGGTAGGCCATTCTTCCAGGGTGCGGGCACCCGTGCCATGGGTTCACCACCACTGGACTAGGCAAAGCTGTTAGAAGGCCGCGGCACTATGGCAAGCTCCTGTGCCTTCTCAAACAGCTGACGGCAGGGGTCCCAGGTGTCCGACCCACCGATCAGATACTGATGACCTATCCAGGGGGTAGGTCATCAGTATAAAAGTCTCGGAAAATCCCTTTAATGGGTCTGCACTAAAAATGAGACGAGCAGCAAGATCTGATAATAAAAAGCAGGTAATCGTCCCCTGAGTTAAGGGTGCATTAGACATCCCGACGCTGCTAGCGATTTTTGTGAGGGAAGCGTTCCCTCCCGGCAATCGGCAGGTGGCTAGCAGAGGACACCGCTACTATTATATGCTATCAGACAGCGTGATCTGCTGCCAGCAAAGATCTAGACTGCCCGATGATCGAGCATCGTTTGCTCGTTTATCTGGCATTTAGAGGCGGTATTAGACTGATTGCCAACAAGGCAGAAAATCTGGGAGTCTAATATACCCTTTACATATCATTTTTGAGTTCTGGCTCCAGACTGCTCAACACAAATTAATAATCCCTATCAGGAATTCAAGAAAAAGTACACCAATACAAAAACAAATTCCTATATTAAAAGTCAAATCAAACATGCTAAGTGTAAAAAAATAAAAATAAACTGGAATTTTGCATTCACAATGCTGCTATTTTCTCCTACCCGCTTGGTCTTGTTTGGCTGTGTGTACTAGTAACAGATATCCCAAGTTACCAGCCAGGTCACCTTGCACAAGTGATGCTACTAACCCTGGGACGTCATATTAAAGTATGGACGGGAGCCAGGCATATATTAAGATAGGAGAGCTGTCACCTGGGAAGATGTAACACGGCGCAGACATCATGATCCATCTACTGTATCCTGTGATGTTTGGATGGAGGCGGAAATTGACAGCTGGCTGCGGATAGGTTTCTTTTCATCTGCGTGCTTTGTCTTTACTAAACTTCTTCCCAAGTTTTTTATTTTTTTTGCTTTTTATATGTTTCTGGAACCGAATAAAATGTATAGAATCGTGGATTATATATTTAAGAGAACGGTGCAATTTTTCATTGCGCGGTGTAAAAATAACTCTGCTATTAATGCAAGGCCCTTTTATTTAATCACGAGCTAATTTACTCCTGACAGAAAGTAAATTCCCACTATTTTCTGCAAGGCTTTATGAAATTGCCATCATTTTTAATTAATTCTTAATTAAAATATATTACACCACAGCTTCTACCCATCTCTCTTGATATTCTAACATAATCAATTCAAGAGCATTTACATATCATTAATTAAAAGCATTCCTCTCTCATCCTTAAAATCATAATGAGCCTCTATTTCTCATTAGCAGCCTTTAAGGGATAAAATAACAATACGGCAAAAAAGGCGACTCGCATTTTCACTGAAAAAGAGTGAGATTACTAGAAATCTTTGGTTATAGGTGCGAAGCCTGCTTTTCGGAAGTTACAACTCTTATGCATCAAGGTTTTGTAAAACGGAGCATCAGCTGAGTGATACCAAGAGTATGATCATTTCTTCTTCACATATCAGACGGTATTAGGAAGCATTTCCCCCTAGAGTCAAATAACCACCGGTAAAGGCAAGTCCTTGAGCTCTCCCTTTAATTTACATTCTTAAAGGGGATCTGTCAACTCCGAAACACCCCCCAAACTAGAGTAAGCGGTGTATAGTGTAAGTGGTGCTGAGTCCGATCATGTCATTTTTATCTTCATACTCTCTTGCGTTCCGATGCTGTGCTCCACCATGCTCAACTCATAATGGAGAGGACTCTGGTTTGATGGAGCACAGCATCGGAATGCAAGTGAGTATGAAGATAAAAATCTCATAACCAGACTCAGCACTACCTACACTATGTACCGCTTACTCTAGTTTGGGGGTTGTTTTGGAGTTAACAGATTCCCTTTAAATTGTAAGCAATTCCTAGCTGATTGTAGTTCTGGGACAGCTGCTTGACAAGTATCGCTGACATCAAACAACTATATGGGTCCTCAGACAGGTTTTTTTAGAATTTAAATGGTAGATTTTTAAGTTGTACAGTAATATGAGAGAGGAAGATTACTATTCAGCCAGGCAGATAAGGAACGTCTTCCCATTCGCATTAAAGACTCTGTTTCAAACTCCCGAAACGGGCTCCATAGTTAATGATGGAATAAATAGTGCTGCATGCAGCACTACAGTTCATGTCAAAACAATGAACGCCACGACTAAACCAAATGGATGCCATTGTAAGGCAATGTGGTCCATCAGACACAACTGTAAGAAAATGTGGTCCATCATGCACCACTGTAAGCCAACGTGGTCCATCATGCACTACTGTAAGCCAATGTGGTCCATTAGACACCACTATAAGCCAATGAGAATCATCAGACACGACTGTAAGAAAATGTGGTCCATCATGCACCACTGTAAGCCAATGTGGTCCATCAGACACCACTGTAAGCCAATGTGGTCCACCATGCACCACTGTAAGCCAATGTGGTCCACCATGCACCACTGTAAGCCAATGTGGTCTATCAGACACCGCTGTAAGCCAATGTGGTCCATCATGCACCACTGTAAGCGAATGTGGTCCATCAGACACGACTGTAAGAAAATGTGGTCCATCATGAACCACTGTAAGCCAATGTGGTCCACCATGCACCACTGTAAGCCAATGTGGTCTATCAGACACCGCTGTAAGCCAATGTGGTCCATCATGCACCACTGTAAGCCAATGTGGTCCATCATGCATCACTGTAAGCCAATGTGGTCCATCAGACACGACTGTAAGAAAATGTGGTCCATCATGAACCACTGTAAGCTAATGTGGTCTATCAGACACCACTGTAAGCTAATGTGGTCCATTAGACACCACTGTAAGCCAATGTGGTCCACCAGACACCACTGTAAATCAATGTGGTCCATCACACACCACTGTAAGCCAATGTGGTCCATCAGACACCACTGTAAGCCAATGCAGTCTATCAGACACCACTATAAGCCAATGTGGTCCACCAGACAATACTGTAAGCCCATGTGGTCCATCAGACACCACTGTAAACCAATGTGGTCCATCATGGTTCCAGAGCTGCAGTTAGTGAAAACAGCTGATCGTGGGGGTGTTGAACGTTAAAGGGGTTTTCTGGAGAGGTCATCGGTAGGCGATTGGTGGGGGTCCAACTCCCGACAGCCCCACCAATCGGTTTCTCAAAGAGGCTGTAGCACTCTGTGAGTGGTTAGGCGGCTACCTAGGCCATGTGTTGCCATCACATTCATTGGTCACATAGCCTGGGTGCAGCTCAGTCCCATTCAAGTGAATGGGCCTAAGCTGCAACACCAAGCACAGTGCCTCCGTAGCCTCCTCTAACAGCCGATGAGCAGGGGTGCTGGGAGTCCGACCCCTGCCGACTTCATATTGATTACCTACCGTGAAGATAGGCCATCAGTATCAAACTCCTGGAGAACCCCTTTATTGATGCCTAGTTCTAAGGATAGGTCATCAATATCCTGGAAGGCAGGGGCTATAGGATGACAGGTGCTACCCTAAACCTACAGTACTAGATGACAGTTATTATGACGACGAAGGAACGTTACCTGAACCTACCAACACATTGCATCACACGAGAAGAACTGGCTGACCTAAAATATTGTCTAAGAGTCTACAATATGTGAAGTCGTAGATCAGTGGTCCCCAACCTATGACTCTCCAACTGTTTCAGAACGACAAGTCCCACCATTAATTTAATTACTTTCCCGCTATAGAGGACAGTCAGCAGTGTAGGAAATCCTTTTTTATTGTCGTCTGCTATCCTATCTTGCACTAGGGCTGCAATATATGCAAATTGCTATGTGACTCCACTCACTTCATGCATAATGTCTCAGGGGGCCAGAAGCAAAATATTGTTTTATAGAGCCATCGAGGAAAATCAGAATTATGCATAACGCCCTGACATGCAGATTACATGCACTGGGTTTTTTTCTTCTTCTTTCTTCACAATGAAAGCATAGCTCTTCTACAATCACTCTCCCCCATTTACAATCTGCGTTGAGATGATTGAAGCAAAATATGCATACAAGAAGATGATCTAGTGAGAGTCAAATTTCTATGCATCATTCCGAGCTCCCTGCTGCCACCGGCGAGATGAAATATGCAATATTTATGATGGTAGGACGGTGAGAATCTGGGGGAGATTGTGTAGCATTCCTAAACGATCTGTAATGGTTCTGAGTAGGTGCCAAACGGATTGTCTGTGCAAGGTAACCGTAAGAGATAACGACCCCTTTGAAGAAGCCGCACGCTTGACTCTGCACATTACGAAAAGTTACAGGTAGGAGTCACGTAAGTAACATAAATATCACAAACGCTTCAAGCCAAGTGGTTAAAGGGGTTATTTCATGATTAATGTAAAAAAAAAAATAGATATATATATAGTACATGACAATGGGAGTCAATTATTAAGACCAACGTTTTAGACGCCGGTCTTATTATACCCTACAGCTGGCGGTGGATCCGCTAGAGTTATGTAGAGGCGCCAGCCTCCACATACCTTCGGTGTATCCACCGCCGCTTCTAAATGCAAGACTACTAGCTGTCTTACATTTAGACCATTTTCTAAACCTAAAACCAGGTGTAGAAAATGGTAAATGAGACTCCGGCGCCCACTTTTTTAGACCTGGCGTGAACGGGGAAAGGTCGCAGAGGTTCTTTGCGCTGCAATCTGTACTAGAAGTATGCCTAATATAGGCATATTTCTGGTTAGTAAATGACCCCCAATATCTTTCTAACAAAGCTAGAACCAGCCCTGTACCGCATATGATTCCAGATATTTCCTCATATCTGCAAGATGGCAGCTCAGCAGGCATGCCCTATCTGCTGCAGCTCTCTCCCTATCACAGCTCAGCAAATGTGTACTTTCTGCTGCAGCTTTCTCCCCATTATAGTTCAGGAGACATGTCCCCCTGTATCTCTCTCCCTATCACAGCTCAGCAAATGTGTCCTTTTTTGCTGCAGCTCTCTCCCTATTACAGTTCAGGAGATGTGTCCGCCTGCATCTCTCTCCCTATAACAGCTCAGCAGGCATGCCCTATCTTCTGCAGCTTTCTCCCTATAACAGCTCAGCAGGCATGCCCTATCTGCTGCAGCTCTCAACCTATAACAACTCAGCAGGCATGCCCTATCTGCTGCAGCTTTCTCCCTATAACAGCTCAGCAGGCATGCCCTATCTGCTGCAGCTTTCTCCCTATAACAGCTCAGCAGACATGTCCTATCTGCTGCAGCTCTCTCCCTATAACAGCTCAGCAGGCATGCCCTATCTGCTGCAGCTCTCTCCCTATAACAGCTCAGCAGGCATGCCCTATCTGCTGCAGCTCTCTCCCTATAACAGCTCAGCAGGCATGCCCTATCTGCTGCAGCTCTCAACCTATAACAGCTCAGCAGGCATGCCCTATCTGATGCATCTCTCTCCCTATAACAACTCAGCAGGCATGCCCTATCTGCTGCAGCTCTCTCCCTATAACAGCTCAGCAGGCATGCCCTATCTGCTGCAGCTCTCTCCCTATCACAGCTCAGCAAATGTGTCCTTTATGCTTTAGCTTTCTCCCTACTACAGTTCAGGAGACGTGTCCTCCTGTATCTCTCTCCCTGTCCCTGCCACAGTTTCTAACAGGAGATCCGGCTGGTGGTAATTGAAGGATAGAAGTGAGCACGTGCGTCCACCTCACTGAGGTGGACTGAGAAATTGGAAAAAGAGCAAACAGCAGGTGGCGCTATACAGATAGATTCCATTGAATAACTCAGTAGCTATAATACATTTTTAATTACATGCCATTACAAAAGAATTCAGATTCAAGTGCGACTGCAGAACATTTTTAGCGGCATACCCTACAAATCCTTGAGCTGTAGCCTAGCAATCAGATCTGCAGGCGGTGGGTGACTCTTCTCGCTCCTGTAGAGATCAGCATATTCCACAGATCAGTACATAGATATGTTTTTTCTTTTTTTTACAGTACAGCTTAAGCCGGCCAAACAAATTGTTTCGCCCCGCGCCAGATTCTTTTTTTTTTTAGAAGCTTGGAAAGCGCTTCAATAGGTTCGGCCGCCAATGGCCAACGATGGGAAGGGACCTGGAGCCAGAATCAAAGGCCAGCATGCGTGTGAATAACAAGAGAATGGGGATATTTTCTACAGCTGTAACGGTAGCCACACACTCGTATCAGGCAAATCAGATTTACATCACTGTCTTGTGTATATATCAGGTGCTCCAGGAATACTTGTCAAGACAGCCTGTCTCAGCCCTTCACACGTCAGATAAAATCACAGCACTCTGTGTTTGGGTCTGTTGACAGCAATTTATTTTGATGTGTTGTCACAATATGAAATTTCTCCTATGCTCTGCACCATGTTGCTCGTTTCGGCTGCACTTTTTCAGCTGCCAGATGCTACAGGTTTAGGGAAGAAACGCAGACTTTTTAATGATTCAGTGAGGAGTTGGTGAAGTGGCACAGTTAAAAACATGCATCCCGGGAGACGCTGCGACATGGTGGCATCCCAAATCCTACATACTGCTGACTTAACATCATTACAAAGTGTTGACAAGCGGTGCCAATCCACGGCTCTGGAATAAGTTGTGTCCTTCATGCTGCTGACATGTCGTGTGTGGAAGTGAAAACAAAGACAACACTTTCTCTTCTCTCTTTGTCTCTTCCTCCTCTTCCCGAATCGCTCTCCCTGGCAGGAGGCTTCTTCAACTTGCTGCAAGTTCCAAGCCGTTTATTTCCCGCTCCTCTTGTTACTGCTCCTATTGTCTGAGATAATAAGGTGGCAGGAAACCTACTGTCGCTTCTGGTTTACGCCGGGTGATATTCTCAATATTTGCATTAATTACTTCACTGAAAGAACAAGGGTGATTGGAAATAATAGCTGCGCACGCGTCAATTATAGTTTGGTAAATGCGTCTTTATTGATGTACCTTTAGATGTATCAAGATGGACAATAACTAACTCTTCACACGTATCAAGCAGAACTACAGGTATCAGGCTATGACAATATGTCAGGTTCCTGGTCCTCCTTCCCATACTGCCACCCCCTGAAGCCACCAGTTCCATTACAGGACACTCCGGGGCACACAGTCGTATGGGTTCTTCTCCACTCACTTTTGTACTGTTCATTATTTAACTCTCTATTTGTACCACGTACCAATTTGAAGGGTTTACGATGAGACGTGGTGGATTAGGTCACATCTGTGGCTTATTTTTTTCAATAATGTTTCCCGTGGGAATCCAAGATGGCGCCGGCTCAGGATGTGTGAAATCGCTCGAGTTCTCGCGAGAACTCGAGCTTCTTCTCCATGGCTAAGAGCTCTTTCACACTTGCGTTTTTCTTTTCCGGCATAGAGTTCCGTCGTCGGGTCTCTATGCCGGAAAAATCCTGATCATGATTATCCCAATGCATTCTGAATGGAGAGAAATCCGTTCAGGATGCATCAGGATGTCTTCAGTTCAGGACCGGAACGTTTTTTGGCCGGAGAAAATACCGCAGCATGCTGTGCTTTTTGCTCCGGCCAAAAACCCTCAACACTTGCCGTAAGGACGGATCCGGAATTAATGCCCATTAAAAGGCATTAATCCGGATCCGGCCTTAAGCTAAACGTCGTTTCGGCGCATCGCCGGATCCGACATTTAGCTTTTTCTGAATGGTTACCATGGCAGCCAGGACGCTAAAGTCCTGGTTGCCATGGTAAAGTGTAGTGGGGAGCGGGGGAGCAGTATACTTACCGCCCGTGCAGCTCCCGGGGCGCTCCAGAGTGACGTCAGGGCACCCCATGCGCATGGATCACGTGATCCATGCGCATGGGGGCGCTCTGACGACATTCTTGAGCGCCCCGGGAGCCGCACGGGCGTTAAGTATACTGCTCCCCTGCTCCCCACTACTACTATGGCAACCAGGAATTTAGTAGAGTCCTGGCTGCCATAGTAACACTGAAAGCATTTTGAAGACTGATCAGTCTTCAAATGCTTTCAGTTCACTTGCATTGTTACGGATCCGTCGCCCCAAGTGCACGCCGGATCCTAACAACGCAAGTGTGAAAAAGGCCTAAGAGCGGGGCGCGCTGATTGGATGCGCTCCGTGCCAGGGAGAAGAAAACCACACCCAGGAGAAGTACAGGAGCCCTCCCAGTTGAGCCAAATCGGCTCATTTACATATGAGGCGCGAAATATTACGGGGGCCACTGCGGACGAACGGGGGGGAACTTTTGAAAAAAAAAAAAAACACCACCGGGGCAGACCTGTAGGTCTATATATGTATTTTACTAAGCATTTTCCCGTGAAAGGTCCTGTTTAAGGTGCCGTGGATTCAATGGGGCAAATCCACAGACTTTTTATTCCATGTGGAATCCACAGGAATAAGGCCTCATACACACGACCTATGTATTTTGCTGTCCACAAAATACAATGACGTCCATGCAGTGTTCGCTTTGCATCCCCCCCACACTGATCGTCATTTCTGACACGTCAACGTTTTTTTTTTTTTTAAGGCCAAGGTCCGTTCACATGCTTTAGATTTGATAAGAATTTACGCATTGATCCCCCGCCAAGGAGGAAAAAAATAACGCAAGAACAAGTAACATTTTACTTAAGCACACGACTTATGCCTTTAATGGATCCGTGGTCCGCATTTTTCAGACAGTATAGGACATGTTCTACCTTTCTGTGAAGTGGACATAAGGATGCGGAAAGTACGTGGATGATCCGTGTGCTTTCCCCATCCGTATGTCTTATCCACAAAAGACAGAACATGTGTTATTCTAGGCCGCAAAATGCAGTCTACCGACCCACTGAAGTCAGTGGGCCTGCAAAAAAAAAAAAAAAACTGATGTGAATGGACGTCATTTGTATTTTATCAAGACTTTACAAGATGGGAAGACCCAGCTAATAAAACAAAGACATATTACATTATATACATCCTACTACAACAGTGTAATCCCTCCGAATTGCTTTTCCCTTTGCTATGAACATTATGTGACCCCAGGCTGGGCTGTACTGTGCCACTGGATTTTGCCATGCATATTGAACCATTATTGTAAAGGCGTAAACCCCCAGCGCGATGTCTACGTGTTTTTAGTGCCAGATCAATGCAGATGTTCGCTTTCCTATAGGATCGTTTAGCTGCAGACGAATCCGCATTACCGTACGGTGAACGCTGCCTGTATCGTTGTACGGTGAATGTAGATTTGCACCTGGGGAGCATTTTCAGATGAATGTTGATGAATTGATACCTGCACAGGGCTCCGTCTACGTGGGTTTAATGAGCTCTTATAGCAGAATTTATCTTTTGTGCAAATTCATAACCCTTCTGAAAGTATTGATATGCACTTAAAGTTTATATATCAACGATTGACACTGGGCGAACAAATGAACCATTTTCCTCGTTCAACGTGAAACGCATCTACGGCCAAGAGACATTATATTTATCAGGCCGGTCTTTATGAAACAGGATATGGAGAGATAAATGGCGCAGGTCCCCTATACAGCAATTATCAGTGCACTTTAAGACTGGTGATCTCTGCTGAGATGCAATACCAGACACGACCAAGAGCGGCACTGTTCCCGGAGACACAATAAATAGACCCATCTTTCTCATCACAAACAGTCCACCACTTTGTTCTTTGGTGGTTTCCATGGGTATCCTTCAAGAAACTAAGGTTGTCTCCTAGTGCAAGGTTCCCCAACCTGTGACCATCCAGCTATTGCAAAACTAAAACTCTCATCATTCCCTGGCCGCCAGCGGCTGAGGTTGCCCAACACGAAAGGGTCCTCATGGTGTAAAATAACACAAGTCAATATATTACCGGTCCCCCCATTGCTCCTGTTTCTACACTTCACAGACTGGTCTCTGCTTTCTGGTCCCTCTCAACACGCTGAGGTGGGCAGGTCCCTGCTGGGGGGGGAGGTTGTCCAAGATTAGGCGTTATCCCCTATCCACAGTATAAGGGGCCATTCACATGTCCGCACTTTGGGTACGGATCCGTTCCGCAATTCTGCAGAATGGGTGCAGGCCCATTCATTTTCACGATGTGCTGTCAGCGTCCGCATTTCCGGTCCACGGCTCTGCAAATGCATATATTTGCATATATTTATGTTTTGATGTTTTATTATATGCAAATGAGCCTCTAGGTGCAACAGGGGCGTTGCCATTACACCTAGAGGCTCTGCTTTCTCTGCAAATGCCGCACCCTGTCCACTTTGATTGACAGGGCCAGGCAGTGAAAACATCATTACGCCTGGCCCTGTCAATCAAAGTGGAGAGGCTTCGGCAGTTGCAGAGAGAGCGGAGCCTCTAGGTGTAATGGTAACGCCCCCGTTGCTCCTAGAGGCTCATTTGCATAAATTAAAACATCACTTTTTCTCAGCAATGCGGGCACATATGAACATGGGACCAACACAGATGCCTTCAGCTGCCAATGTAACGGGTTGGCCAGTTTCATAGGTACAAATCTGCTGACAGATGCCCTTTAATCATATACTTCGGTGAGGAATAACCGAGGAACGCCCAAATCGACAGGAGAGAAGACAGCCCATTAAAACATTACAAAGATCTTGGAAATCTAGGATGGCACAGCAAAAGCAAAGTGGGCGTCAAGCAAAGGGGTCAGATCTGTCTCCGCTGGACTATACAGAGAAAGTTCTCCGCCTGACAACCTTCATCGTCTTGCAGTCAAAGAACACACACACAATTCACAGTTTCTAAGCTAAACTCTATTGCTGCCTTTCGAACGGTTCTTTGGCAGGCAGTGTTTGGCAGGAGACGGGAGCATAGAGTGGTCAGTGGGAAAGATGCTGGGAAATGGTCTTTTTATGACGACCCCCTTAGACTCCAGTAAATAGAAACACAAGGAGATGAAGCAGTTTGCCAGAGGCTACCTCCGAGCTAGGACCACGAGTAGCGCGCGTTCTGCTGCTGATTTCAAATGAAACAGCGGAAATCGGACAGCTACAGAAGCGAAGAAAGTGCTCCGGGCTGCCAGCAGTTCTTGAATCTTTATTAACATTATTACGGGTTTCATCCTCCTTATACCAGCGGCAAGCATTCATTATGTGGAAGCCGTGGAAGATATACACCTGCGCACACAAACGCACACAACCGGTGGCGCTGCTAGCCATTTGCTCGGATCGTACAAGTGCAGTGGCGTAAAGCCTCAGAGTTCAAGGGGTTAAAAAGCCGTTTCCTTTGGAATATGGATGCCTCGCTTCCTAGGAGCTTCAATAACGTGGAAGCCCCTGAAGGATCGGCATGCAGGAACAAAGCAATTTGTGTGACTCGGATGTACAATACAACAGAGTTTTGAGATGGTAGTTAATAGGAGAAGGTCTCCGAATGTAAGTCGTACTGGGATCTCATTTAAAGCAGCTGTCTGTGCCATCTGCAATTAACTGTCCCCCCAAGCTGATGTGTCGTTCCAAAATCTATCGGGACGCAACGGCTCCTAAATGAAGCAGTTAGTCCATCGAGCAGCAGTGTATGCTGTGGACACAATATGGCTGTCGCTGCGTCAAGGGGAGAAATGGCTGTTAGGAGGTGGCAATGTGAAATTATAAGGGGCGCAGACAAATTTATGGCACGTTCATGTCTTCTACCCTCTGGCGCAAGCAATTTGCCAACGTACATGGGTGTGGGAGAGAGCGGGAAGTGAAGAGCCCAAAGTTAGGTCTAATCTTAACTTTATTAACTCTGCTTGTCCTGCAGCTGCCGATCGTCTCCGTGGGTATGAATGGGAGGTTTCCCCTTTTTAATGCCACTGATAACCTCTGCATAAAGGGCAAGGTAATGAGAAATGTGCAGTGGAAGGCAGAAGTAATTACTTACCTATCACAGGAGGCCAAAGGTAACAGGTAGCTCCGGTCACTTGCCTCCGACTTAAAGGGGTTGTTCAGGAATAGAAAAACATGGCTGCTTTATTCTAGAAGGAGCGCCACACCTGTCCGCAGGTCGTGTCTGGTATTGCAGCTCAGGACCACTGACGTGATGATAGGCTAAGCTGCGAATCGTCATGTGCGTGCTGATGAAGAAAGCAGCCCTGTTTCTAATAGTAGACAACCCCTTTAGGTAGCTAGGGCACTATTACCGAGACAATGCAATATCCGACAGATTTGTGAGCCACAAAAAAGGTCCTGAAATCCCAATAATTCCAGCATAAATCCCTTCAACTGCTGCTGCCTAGTCAAGGTGGTCATACGCCCTCAATAGATTGTTCAGCCGACAGAAATGGCTTTGTCGGCAGCTGGGAGAATAAAGAATTGGACATGCTGAATTTAGATTCATTATTCAGGGGAGAGTCGGCACGCCCCACATTCACATCAAGATATTCAAGAGGTTCCTCCACCTTTAGGCTCCATTCACACATCCGTAAGTGTTTTGCAGATCCGCAAAGCACGGACACAGGCCATGTGCACATCGCCTGCACTATAACAGAAAATGCCTATTCTTTTTTTTGCAGAAACTGAAGTGCGGATGCAGAAGTGCGGACAGCACATAGTGTGCTGTCCGCATCCATTCTGGCCCCATTGAAAATGAATGGGTCCGCACCCGTTCCGCAAAATTGCGGAACAGATGCAGACCCATTTTGCGGACGTGTGAATGGACCCTTACTGTTATTTTTATAGGCAACTTAAAGGGGTTGTCCACCTTTCCTCTGCTTTTTTCAGACCCCCCCCCCCCCCCTCCAACATGGCTGAACCACATGGGTTTTCACTCCTTAGATCCCCCTTGTACGGTGCTGGTCCTGTAGCTACCAGCATCAACATCCTCTTTGACGCAGGTCATGAGACCCCTACAGCCAGTAAGTGGCCGCAGCGGTGACTTATCACCCATGCGTCACATAAGCCGGTGAATTAACATGAAGAATACGTGACCCCATCAAACAAGATACTGACGCGAGTCCTGGAGCGTACGAGGGGGAGATATGGAGCAGGGATCAGATAAGTATGCTGGTCTAGCCACGTTGGGGAGTGGGACTGAAAAAAAGCACAAGAAAGGTGGACAACCCCTTTTTGTGCCTCCCGTACAGGACCCACATACCACAAAGTGCACTATGCAGCATCTGGCAGAACCCCCGTACCCAACGACTTTTCATTGTACAGTTATCCCCGGAGATCAATATTAATTCCAATAGTAAAATTCTACGTATAAATTGTCCATGAGTTTCTGAAAAGTGCCTGCTGAGCGTGAAAATACATTCAGAACACTAGTCGTAAAGCCGTGTCCTGCGTTGTGAGCTGGTCTGGTGTTGATCACAGGAAGGATTTATGGAGCTGTTCTATTCAATAAAGTAAGCAACGGTTTGCTCTTTTCCCAGGGAGCCAACAAAGTCTACTCTGCCCGACAGAACACACACATTTGGCCTTCAAAGATAACACTTGTGTACATCAATAAAACAAGGATGGGAGCCACTACGTCATGTCATGGAGCCTTTCGATTTCACAATCCAGAATTATTTTGATAAGAGGAGACTAGACAATGATATATATATCCTCTATCTTGTAATAGGATCATGTCCCATCTTGGCCACTCGTGAGGGATCTCCAGGAGTCCAAAATTAAACTTTTTAAACCCAAACTGAAGAGTGCTAAAGTTGGGGGCAAACCAAAACAGTCATCTATAGGCCTGCCACATGGAGCGTTCCTGCATATATACAACAGGCACCATACTTCTTAGTCCCGGACACCTTGGCTTGAGGTCCATACTGCAACGCTTCTCATCCCGCTTGAGCTGATCAAATTTACTACTAAAATCTAGTCTTGAAAGAGGCAAAGCTGAAGGATCAGGTTATAGCTGCTGCTCCCAGATGTTGATAGAGAGAGAAGGTAAAGGAGCTGCATGGAAAGTGGAGCACAGGCAAAGACACTGCTTCAGGTAAGACTAGTTTCACATCCGCGGCTGTCCTCTACAATAGTTCCGGCACAGAATGCTGGGAATCGGCCGGACAAACAACATTAGATACAGCACATTTCTGTCCGACTGATTCCCAGCATACTTACCGGGTAGCAGCCGGATCTCTGTCGGACCCCATTATAGTCAGCAGGCTCTGGTGGGCATTGAGCAGTATCCGGCAATGCCGGAGAACTCCAGGAGCCATTCTATACTGGAACAGCCTGCCGGATAGGACAGCTGCGGATGTAAAACTAAGTTTTCTGTCTCATCCCAGGGCTGGATTCACAGAAACATTGGTCAGTACTGCTCTAGAAAGGTGTCCATGCAGATGCTGTTTCTGAATGTAGGGGAAGGAGCAGCAGCACGGAGAAGGGTCTTCTCTTCTTCTTGTTTGCTGTCCACGGGAGACATGATAGCAGCTAGTATCTACCAACTCTTAAGCTGAGCTCATAGAAAACTGACAACTATAGATGGAGTCTGAAGTACTGAAAACTGTCTATGAATGCCGAGTACAAGTCATATAATGGTCAGATATTCTGATAATCATGCGCGCACACCACAGCTGCTTCTGCAATGTCAGGCATACTTTAAAGGGGTTATCCTGGATTTACTATTGATGACCTATCCTCTAGATAGGTTATCGATATCAGATCGGTGGGGGTCTGACTCCTGGGACGCCCGCAATCAGCTGGTTAGGCACTCCGTGAGCGCCACAGCCTCTTCCTAGGCCATCGTACATCAGTCACATGGCCTAGTTGCAGCTGAACCACATTCCAGTCAACGGGGCTGCGCTGCAATACCAAGCACAGCCGCTATACGATGTACGCACAGTGCTTTGAAAGCCACCCGGAGTCCGAAGAGCTCACCGGAGTCCGAAGAGCTCACCGGAGCTCTGGTGAGGGCAGTGGCTCCCTGACAAAGCTGATCAGCAGACCCCAACCATGTGATGATGATGACCTATCCTGAGGATAGGTCATCATTATCTTCCCCTGGATGACCTACAGGATTTACTATAGCTAATCTGAGCACCATTACGAAGCCGATCTCAGTGCCCGATTGCGTCGGCTAGGACGGAGTTAAATCGAGGCGCAATAAAGGCAAATGAAGATTGCCCAATAAGAATAATTAATAAACAAGGCCAATTAAAATGGAGATTGCGCACATGCTTTAGACCTGACAAGGTGCCATTGTCACCAGCGTATCTGCGATAATCTCAGATTTGAACAGATTTTCTGACTGCGAGCTGTCTGGGTAATTGCTGAGCTGTCTGAGCAGTCTATTGAATGGCATCCATTTGTATCTCATCGGATGACTATTACATGTTATTACCACAATTAATAATGGGAATAATACAGAGCATATGTTGGGCGCGTCGGAACGAGCGGCTCACTCGGTAACACCTGTGCATGCTGCCTTGCTGCCTGCAGTTTAAGAATCATTCTTTAGGAATGAATGGGCACATTCAAATTCTTGTAATGTCTTTTTCATAGCCATAAAACCTGCACTATTTGAATGATTTGGCAATTTATTCCACCCTCTAAAACATATTTGCCCTCTCATAATATGTATAGAGCGGTGGAAAGGCCCCTCGCTGTACGGCGCGAGGAATAGTCACTTGCTGAATTGATGATCAGCCCTTCTGCCTCACTCCCAGCAGTAATGGCGATTCTGCCAAAAATCAGACGCCCGAGTATATTGACATCTCCTATAGCATATATTTTAATATTAACCGTTAAAAGTAACAATTACGACTAGCCTGCCATGACTTATTTGCAGGTTCAGCCCTTAATAAGCGTTCATCATGCCGGTCGGGATTCTGCTCCTACATCTTGAGGTCGGATCACTTCTGATGCTGCAGACAGTAACCGGATTTTGCTCCATAGTGATGCGCATTATAAAACTGACAGTCCTTTCTGCAAAAAGGAATTGTCACATCAGTCTGAAAACTAGGAGGTGATTTTTGTGACGCCTGCTGCGGCGGAAGAAATCAGATTTTTACCTAAGACGCCATGTGGGCTGCATTTTCTTGCACATATGTCTGAAGATGTGACAATAAGAACGGAGGAGGAGAGCCGACAATGGTCCTCGAGTGTCACTGAAGTAAGACTTGTTTCTACCCCCTGTACTACACGTCGTGGCCACCCAGAAAACAAGTTGTGATGAAGATGATGGGGACAATAGGCGACTACAGATAAGGGGCGGACTGGTGGGGGTCAAACTACCACATTAAGTTTTAATAGAAAGGCACAAAGGGAAAAGCTGCTAAAGAAAAGCGAGAGGAGCATACCGCTATACCACAGGAGGCGGTACTCTGTATCAGAGCTAGAGGACATTATAATGCCTCATTCACACGTCAGTGCTGTACGTGTTCTCCGCGGATAGCACACGTCGCCATTCACTTGAATGTGTGTATTCACACATCAGTGTTTTAGCACGGTCCGTGTTTTCAGCACAGATGCATGTCCTATCCTGTCCGTGTTCCCGGATTCCTCACACCCATTATAGTCAATGAGTCCGTCAAAACCACGGATGCCATCAGTGTTGCATCAATGTTTCACGGATCATTAAAAAGAGATTGTTTGAAAATTAATTTCCAGCTGCTCAGTGTCAGTGAAAAACGGATGGCATGCGGTCAGCAAAAAAACGGACCCACGGACTCAACACGGATCTGTAACGGGAGGAAACACGGATTGAACACTGTCCGTGTTACCACTGATCCAAAACTGACACTGAAGTGTGCAAGAGGCATAAGGGCACTGGCATCTGACAGATTTCCCCAAAAATGTAAATTAGCAGTGAAAAGTAGAAGTAAAATGGGATTAAATCTGGTTTTTGGCAATAATACTGTATGAATGGCAATAAAAGAAAGATAGATAGATAGATAGATAGATAGATAGATAGATAGATAGATAGATAGATAGATAGATATAAGATGATAGATAGATAGATAGATAGATAGATAGATAGATAGATAGATAGATAGATAGATAGATAGATAGATAGATAGATAGATAGATGATAAATGGAGAGATAGCGTGACAGATATATATGAGATAGAGATACATTCAGAAAAAATACAAAGATAGATAGACAGACAGAGATAGATATAATATAAGATAAATAAAGAGATAGAGCGATAGATAAATATGAGATAGATAGATAATTAGATAGATAGATAGATAGATAGATAGATAGAGAAAGGGAAATAGAGAAACAGAAATAGACAGAGAGATAGAAATAGATCAGGTGTGGCTAACTTGTGGCCCTGCAGCTGTTGCAAAACTACAACTCCCAGCATGCCCTAATAGCTGTAGGCTGTCCACGCATGCTAAGAATTGTAGTTTTTCAACAGCTGGAGGGCCACAGGTTAGGCACTCCTGAAATAGATAAACACACCAACTTCCCTAAGCCTTTCATAAACTGATCTAAAGTCTCTTAAAGGGATTGTCCGGAAATACGTCATTTCTAACAGCCTGCCCCCCCCCCCCCCTACTGATCATACTTACCTGCTCGCCGTCCTCCGTGCTGGCTTCTGCGTCTCTTTCTCTCTGTCCATGGTTTGTTCTTTAGTGACCCCAGCATGGGCATGGTCACCGGATCTTCTTCAGCCAACCAGAGGCTTCAGCTGTGATGTCTCAAGAGCGGCAGGTAAGGCTGGGTTCACATAATGTTTTTGCCTTACGTTTAATGTATACGTTGGGGCGAAAAAGGACACAAACGCGTAGTACAGTACTCTTTTTCCATCCTGCAGAGTCCAGGAAAAGACGTCTACGTTAACGTACTTGTTTTTTTAACAATGGAACTCTAGGGCGACAGATTCCTGTGTGGCATCCATTTAACATATATATATTTGTATACGTTAAATGTGGAACAAAAACAACGTGAAGTGAACCCAGCCTTGATCCTCTCAGTCGGGGAGGCACCTGTTTGTACTCCCAGACAACCCCATGGAGGCACATAACCCTGCACAGAAACTGTATACACAAAACGGTATTTGCAAACTGCATGCATTAAGAAATTGTCGCAAAATGCACAAAACCTATTTGTTTGAGAAAAAAAATAAGGAAAATATGTAGAAATCATTTGAATATCTGACCATATCCTAAACGGCACACACCAAATTATTAACCTGTGTGTAGTGTATAAGGTCTGAAACGCGCTGGTCATTAACGAGTACCAAATTCTTAACCTGCGTGTACTGCATAAGGTCTGAAACGCGCTGGAAATTGCGTACCAAATTATTTATTTGCGTGTAATGCATAAGGTCGGAAACGCGCTGGTGATTGCGTACCAAATTATTTATTTGCGTGTAATGCATAAGGTCTGAAACGCGCTGGATATTAATGAGTAGCAAATTATTAACCTGCGTGTAAGGCATACGGTCTGAAACGCGCTGGATATTAAGTACCAAATTATTAACCTGCGTGTAATGCATAAGGTTTGAAACGCGCTGGTTGAATCTGTACATATGAACAGAGTATAGCCCAGTGACTTCCCTCTGCAGGATGGGCCCCAGTCACCTTGACTATGAAGAAGCCCAGCTCAATTTCCTCCCCTGACCTTCCTAAAGGGCCGTGCGCTGAGGCTGGCGGGAGCTGGCTTCCTTTATGAAGCTGACATCTGTATCAGCGGGTTAGTAACTCTGTTATGGGCTGTAAATATAGAACTGCTGGAACTTCCTCTTAGGACAGAATGAGGAATTTGCCTATAATTAAAGCAGAGCCAGTTAACGGCTGGTAGTAAAGGTTTACAGCGTCGGTTGACAGTTGCAAAGATAAGCTTGTAAAAAGGTCTGAAACTGCAGAGTCTGGCGGCTCTTCCCACACATCCCAATGGCAATCTCACACCCGGCCCAGTTCTACTAAGCAGGTCTTCAGCCCAAGGAATCGCTTTATAACCTTCAAGTGAGGGAGGAGGTAGCAGTGCTCACCTGTGTACCTGCTTAGGAGGCACCCGCATCAGACGTGTCAATGGATGCCCGAAACACAAGATAAAACCCAGCTTCCCAAAAAGCGTTGTGTACTTTACTCTTTAAATCCATAAACTCCAAATGTGACAATGCAGACAAGTTACGTTAGTGTCTACGCGTTTCGGATACAAGAATATGATCCTTATGTCATAAGTAGGGAATCATTCACACAAGCGCATGAATGAGTCCACATCCGGTCGCGGACCTTAATTTCAATGGGGCCGCAAAAGATGCGGACAGCACACCGTAGTTCCATTCCGCGGCCCCGCAAAAAAATATAGAGAATCTGCTATTTTTGTCCGCAATTGCGGACAAGAATAGGCAATTTGTAGGATAGTGGCGGCCATGTGCGGTCCTCAAATTGAGGAAAGCACACTGGCCGGTATCCGTGTTTTGCGGATCTGCAATTTGTGAATCCGCAAGACACTACAGTCGTATGTTATTTGTAGTATTGCAAATATCTGGGTCAGTTGTTCAGCAAAATCTTCCGCATGTTCGAAAAAAAACGGAATGTATGTTTCCGTATGTCTTCTGTATTTTGCGGACTCGCAAAAAAAACGAAAAGTATTCTTTTAATAAAGATTTAAAGGTGACATGACAGGGCATTAAAGTTCAGACACTGATCCACAAAATACCGATCACATTCCGTGTGCGATCCGCATAGACTTATATGGGGCCATGGACCGCATTTTGAGGACAAGTATATGACATGTTTAGCCATCTTTTAGGGCTCATTCAGACGACCGCAGTGTTTTGGGGTCAGCAAATTGCGAATAAACAAAACACAGACTGCACATTTTTCGGACTGCACGTGGCCGGCACTACGACAGAAATGCCTATTCTTGTCCGCAATTGTATTTTGGCTCTATCTTTTTTGCGGGACTACGGATGCGGACAGCACACCGTAGTCTGAATGAGCCCTTGTGCGGATATACGGAATGAACATATGGAAGCAAATAGCACATAGTGTGCTATCCGTGGATTTTGCGGTGAGGTGATTCTGCATGTGATCCGCAAAAAAATGCTGAATGGATGCGGAAAGAAAAATACGTGTGAATGACGCCGACGTAACTTGTCTGTATTGAGTCATTTTTGAAGTTTATGGATTTGAAGAATGAAGTATACAAAGCTTTTATTGGAAGCTGGATGTTACCTTGTATTTCGGATATAGGATAATAAACCGTATTAAAGGGGTAGATACTGGTGAAATATACTCAGGATAGGTCACCAATATCAATATCAGATCGGTGGGGATCCGACAACTGGTAAAACCGCCGATCAGCTGTTTGAAGAGAAGGAAAAGCTTGTGCAACTTCCAGTCCCTGGGCGCTGATCCCTCCATCGCTACGCAGGACGTGCTGCAAAGTTTGATAAATAGGCTGAAAGTGGAGTGCACCTTTAAATTATTCACGCCCATATTTTAGTATGGACAGGTGACAATCTACCAAACATCTCTGACATTGCTAATCTCCCAGAAGAACAAAGGATCGGGCAGCTTACGGGTCAATATCTGTGATCCCATAGTGGTCGGCGGAAAGAGCAATCGGCTGACGGCTATTCCTTACGATTCCCCCCTAATGGACATCCAAGAGGAGAGACAGAGAAGCTGTAAAATGCCTTCGTAGGACAGATCAAACTTCTAAAGTACTTGAAAAGAGGATGTCATGACTAAGAGTAGGAGGTAACTGCCCGAAACGCGTAGGTGTATAACCTTTTTTATGCTCCTGTTTTTATAAGGAGAAAATAAAGGTTCAATATTTTAGGACGTGCTGTTGGATCCTTTTAGATGTTTTTTTTTGCATTGTCTTACTGCTGCCAAGGCGCTTTCTGGGCACCAGCCCCTACCTGGAGTCTTGAATTTGGACTATCTTACAATGAAATGGTGAGCTGAATTGGTTTCCTTTTGTTTTTTTGACTTGAAAAAAGGAGCTAACCTTTTAAAGTCCATCTTCTCTACCTCTGTTGTATGGATACGACCACCAGGCTGTACAAAGCTATAATAGGGACTCGTATACTTCTATGGAGTTCCTACCGTCTGGTGTCACCATTTCACTAAGCGTTGCATCTTGTGGAGAATATCTCCAAAATACAATGCTGTACAGAGCACCACGTGGTGGCACACGGAGTACCTACAGCTGTGTAACACAGAGCAGCGGCACACGGAGTACCTACAGCTGTGTAACACAGAGCAGCGGCACACGGAGTACCTACAGCTGTGTAACACGGAGCAGCGGCACACGGAGTACCTACAGCTGTGTAACACGGAGCAGCGGCACACGGAGTACCTACAGCTGTGTAACACGGAGCAGCGGCACACTGAGTACCTAAAGCTGTGTAATATGGAGCAGCGGCACACGGAGTACCTACAGCTGTGTAATATGGAGCAGCGACACACGGAGTACCTACAGCTGTGTAACACGGAGCAGCGGCACACGGAGTACCTACAGCTGTGTAATATGGAGCAGCGGCACACGGAGTACCTACAGCTGTGTAATAAGGAACAGCGGCACACGGAGTACCTACAGCTGTGTAACACGGAGCAGCGGCACACGGAGTACCTACAGCTGTGTAACACGGAACAGCGGCACACGGAGTACCTACAGCTGTGTAACACGGAGCAGCGGCACACGGAGTACCTACAGCTGTGTAACACGGAGCAGCGGCACACGGAGTACCTACAGTTATGTAATACGGAGCAGCGACACAAGGAGTAACTACAGCTGTGTAATATGGAGCAGCGGCACACGGAGTACCTACAGCTGTGTAATATGGAGCAGCGGCACACGGAGTACCTACAGCTGTGTAACACGGAGCAGAGGCACACGATGTACCTACAGTTGTGTAATATGGAGCAGCGGCACACGGAGTACCTACAGCTGTGTAATATGGAGCAGCGGCACACGGAGTACCTACAGCTGTGTAACACGGAGCAGCGGCACACGGAGTACCTACAGTTGTGTAATACGGGGCAGAAGGAACGTCGCATGCTGCTGTAACAGCCTCTGCCGTGGGCATGGACCCTTCCCTACATCAATGTCTATTTTGCCTCATTGTCCACATTTTGCTCACACAATGCACCCAAGTAGACGGTGATTAGGGTAATTTACTACGCAAGGTCTTATGCGGAGTGAAGGAAGCGTGAACCTGCTTGGCTTGACACTTCTAATCAAAAACACAGGTTTATTTTATCCAAAGCCCTCATACAAATCTCAGTCAATCCCAAATGTTCATAAATCACCATTAAAGACAAGACTATCATCGTCATCGCATACATCTCCCTGTTCCCGACCCACAGACTAATGAGAAGAGGGATCGGGCTATCTCCTCTGATTAATTAATTCAAAATGTCTGCTGCTCTTCACATGCGAGGCTGGTGTTATTTGAACAGTACTTGACAGCGCTGCCTGAAGATATCATTTCTGATTTGTGAACTTGCTGCACCATAACTGATGATTGCTCATGAAAATCACACAAGCTCCTTTTCCTGGCATTACTGTAAAACCCTCTCCCTGCTAGTTATTTTCTTAGACGCTCAATCTGTAGTTTACATTGCTAATGTTGTCAAATACATCCATAATGTGCCGTGTTTTAGAAGATTATTTCTCGCCTCCCTCCCCCGTTACAGATTGCCTGCGACTCTGACTCGACGTGAAAAAGGTGCAAGAAATCTTGTAGTTGTGATAAATGGCGAGATCTCATCCATGAGGGGCCCGGCCTACTGCATGGTTTTAGTGTCATAGCTGGCCTCTTCCTCCCTCCCCTCTATCTCTACCATTTGGTAGAAGTTATACATAGGAACCTTAAACGGGTTTGCCCAAAGTGATGGTCTATGACTAGAACCGGTCACCACTTTGCAATTGGTGGAACCTTGGGTGATCCTGAGCATAAAGGGGGCAAAGCACAGGTTTAGTGCTCCGTCCTATTCTACCTTTTCATAGACATGCTCCTAGCTCAGGGTTCAGCAACCTCCGGCACTGCAGTTGTTCCGAAACTACAACTCCCAGAATCCTCCTTTCCCTTCCATGCGAGCTACAAGAACAGCTAAGAAAGTGTGCATGCTGGGAGTAGTAGTTTGACAGCAGCTGGAGTGCCGAAGCTTGCCGATCCCTGTCCTAGCCACTTGGCTATGAAGGGGACAACAGCCCATCTCATTCATTTGAAGATGACCACACTACGGGTGCTGCTGTACCGAGGAAATACAGTAAAAGGGCCATAGGGCTAAGCTGGATCTGTATCCCCTTTATGGTCAAGATTGGTTAGGATAAAACATAAAGTCTATGATTTGCCATCATAATGGGAAACCCCTTTAAGAGACCTTTTACTGACAGCAGTTGCATGGACTAGGTCATTGTTCAGAACTGGTATTCAATGTTGGTCCTGACCGAACAACCCCAGTCTTCATACCCTATAGTACCACTCGGCCCCATTCACGGGCCATATCAAACAGAGACCCTTGTAGATACTTCTTGGTGTCTGGATGAACAATGAAGAATCCATGTTCCCCCACGATCATACATGAATGGTCTATGCCAGGAAGGCCAACCTAAACATACGTTTTGGAACCCCGTGGTTTATCATCTATTACTAGTTTGTTGGGTTTCTTGACTGTAAGGAGAAAAATATCTCCTTGGCATAGACCAAGGATGGCCAAACCGGGACTCGCCAGCTGTTGTAAAACTACAACTCCCACCATGCCCTGCTGTAGGCTGTGTGGGCATGGTGGGAGTTGTAGTTTTGCAACAGCTGGAGAGTCTTAAGTTGGCCATCGATGGTCTATGCCAAAGAGATATTTTTCTCCTTATAGTAAAGGAACCCAACAAACTAGTAATAGATGATGAGCCACGGGGTTCAAAAGGTTCAAAAACCTATGTCCTACAGCTAATTTTCATTATACAAAGTTCTGTGTTGATCGTAAACCATATATTTTATATTATTTTCAGTGTATACGTCCTAGCATCATTGCCCTTTTAGAACGCCCACAATTTATGGCACCAAAAGCTATACACAAAATATGACCACTTTACTCCAGTCGTTTTATCTCGCCATTGTTATTAGGATGCTTGACCTCGGCAGCTGCAAAGGATACAGATATTGTGCTGTGATCTCAGGAGAACAGGCAAGGACGGGGGCTATGTCTGCGCAGCCTGACATGCTTTAACTAGAGGAAGAAATAACTTCCCCGAGAGCAGAGGTGCCTGCGTCTCACATGTACACCTGTTTATTACAAGTCTATTTTCTATGGAAATTGCTTGTTGCAAGTCCTGGGCCGATATGTTCAATGAACATGTCAAGATCTAATCCAACAGTAATAGACCGCTGACACATTGCCATGCTATGTATAGTTTGGACAATCCCTTTAAGTTAGAAGGGTCCTAGACAACAAGCTGATCACATTGGGGCTGATTTATGAAGCCTCTTGGAGCACAAAAGTGGTACTAAAAATACCACTAAAAAATGATAGAGCAAACCATATCTGCAACTTTTTGAGCTTTCCAACCCTTTTCGAAAGTAGCGAGAAAGGTGGCAGAACCTCAACAGCAAGCTGAGTTTCTGGAGCACGGAGGTCCTCCATGAATCAGGCATATCTCACCCCAACGCACAGATCAAGAATGATGAAGGAATCGCCAATTCTCCCCCATAGTGTCCTGATGGAACCCCATCAAACAGCTATAATCGGTGGAGGAACTCGTGACAAGTATTTCATTTCCAGCCACCGCAGGAGAACTATAGGGTCCAAAGATAATTCCTCTACCACGCACTGCCTCCTAAGGTCTTGTACTAGGAGTAAAGGTGGATTTAGATGGGCCACGGAGCAGCTGATTGTGGGGAAGGAAGCGTTCCTTTCCGCCTTTCGGCTGCTCGTTAAGTGGAGGTGAAGGGCTTCACAGTATGAGAACGATCGCTACTGGGCAGAAGAGTAATTTTTAGACAGCGCGATCTGCTCCCCGGGAACGATAATTGAGGTGTCCGCACCTCTGATCATTTCACCTGATGAAGGAGCGTTTCTCTTGTTCATTGGGTGATCTGCGGCACCTTAACACGTGCGGATTAGTAGGAATGTTTGTTCCCGAAAATTGGCCCAACTATTGGGCCGTGTAAATCCACCTTAACAGTCAGTGTTACCCAGAGTGTCCTTTCAAGAGTTGCAGGAATATGACGACCCATCACAAAATTTGGACAACTATATCTTCCCAGCATCACCATGTGAGAAGATCTCTACGGAATTAATCAGTGACACCAATAACTGCAGGAGGTCCACGAAGAAGACAATGCCGGTGAGATGTCCCCTCTATTGTTACTCCAATCCAAAGCTAACCTACAAACTGAATCCAAATCAGAGGGCAATAAGAGAAAATGAATATTTCCTGCTAGTTTCCACCCTAGGTTTCGTGTGATTTAGATCACATTTGAGAATGCTGTCCTCCAAACCTGGGAAATAACACTGAAAATCAAAATAGATGCTTAAAAACCCCAATTTTTCCAAATAACTTCATGCAAATCACACAATTTGATGACTTTGGCTTTACGTGACCCCTAATGAAATGTGGTTATAAAACGCAACGCGAGCGACCAACTGAAAGGTGGATATTTGCTGTTGAGGTGTTCGCTTGTTAGGAATTGAATGCTCTAATGAGCAATTTTCTAAGCCATTAGTGGGCAGCGAGGTCAAAGGGAGACGTGCGGGATCTGTTCCTGACATTAATTCTATAAAGAGGGCAAATTCTGCTCCACAGATGCTTCATACACAGGAGGTAGGTGGCTGGATACTCCAGATTTTAGCACTTAAATATTTGACAATATCGTTAAAGCAACTAAATAATCTATCTTAAAATTTATTTCCAGTCAAAATGAAAAAAAAATAATAATTAAAATGAAAACTTTAATCCTTTTTATTTTTTTAAAGGGGTTCTCCGGGCATTTCGGCTAATCAGTAGTTGTAACTAATCTGTGAAGTGAAGCTCTTTTACATAGTACTTACCCTCCCTCGCACCTCCGATGCAGCAGTCTTCTCTGCACTTACTGCCCGAGTCACAACCGGATGTGGTCGATTCTTTTCCTGTTCAGCTGGATTATAGTTAAAGGGGTTGTCTCACTTTAGCACGTGCCACTTGTCATGTAGAGAAAGCTAATACAAGGCACTTACTAATGTATAGTGATTGTCCATATTGCTTCCTTTACTGGCTGGATTCATTTTTCCAGCACATTATACACTGCTCGTTTACGACCACCCTACAATCCTCCAGTTGTGGTCATGCTTGCACACTACAGGAAAAAGCACCGACCTTTCTCGGCTGGTGCTTTTTTCCATAGTGTGCAAGCACGGCCACCTCTGATGGATTGTAGGGTGGTCGTAAACGAGCCGGGTATAATGTGCTGGAAAAGTAAATCCAGCCAGCAAACTAGACAATATGGACAATCACAATACATCAGTAAGTGCCTTGTATTAGCTTTACACGATAAATTCCATTTGCTGAAGTAAGAAGACCCCTTTAAGGCATCTGAACAGGAAAAGAAGCGCCCTCATCTGGTCGGAATCCGGCGGATGAGCCTGCGCAAGTGCAGAGGAGGCAGCACATTCTTGTAATTTTTCAGTAACTCTCCAGGTAGGTTTTTCCAGTACTTAGATAGATATCGATGACCTATCCTCAGGACGAGCAGATCAGTGGGGGTCTGACACCAGACACTCCCTCCAATCATTTGTATCAGACAGCAGAGGAAACTATAGACTGCACGGAAAACGCTATCCACTGTGTAGTCTCCAATGCCAGCGCATGTATGGGAGCTGAGCTGCAGTACCCTGGCATGGCCACTACACAGTGAATGGAGCAGTCTTCTTCTGGCTCTGACCACTCTATAGTCTCCAGCAGCGGCAGCTGTCTAATATACTCTATTGTTAAGGGTGCCAGGTGTCAGAGACCCTCAACTCAATATTGATGACCTATCCATGCTTGCAAGGGTTACAGACACTATACTAGGTACATGGTGGCCAGAATGCAGTTATTACAGGACCAGAAATGGCCACTGGTAATCGGGAAATTTCCAGAACCAGTGAGAAGTGCACATAAAGTTATGTTTTTCCGGTTTGGTCTATCACTAAAATATTATTTTGCCTTACCACGATTATCCTCCAATGTGGGGCAAGCGCTAATTCGAACAAAAAGAGACTGACAAAAGTTCCCATCCCATGTTGAAGCGGTGGATTCCATCAGGCACAATCCCAGAACAGAACAGTTGATTTATGAGACTCAGTCAGTCTCTGGCTTTGTTTCGTACGGTGGAACAATCTGTGTGCTCTGTTCAAAAGCTTCAATGCCAAACTTTCCTGGCTTGGTTCACGTTGTCACAGATAATGGAAATTAGGATTATGTTGGCGAGCCTGCGTCTGCCGAGCAGATGCTTCAAGGTAACAAAATCCCGGATACTGAGAACCATAATCGTGAACTGTAACAGTGATACCTAAAACATTTTGTTCTGTATGATGAGCGCCTGGTTAGGCTGAAAGCACTAACTGAAGGAGAATAAGGGCTCATTCAGACGACTGCATGTGTTTTGCAGTCCGCAATTTGCGGAACGCACATGGCCAGTCCTATGATAGAAAGGCCTATTCTTGTCCACAACTGAGGACATAAATAGGACATGTTCTGTTTTTTTGCGGGGCCACACAACGGAAGTCCGGAGAAATGCACTTACCTGTCCGGCTTGGATATCTAGATCTGTTCATACCGATCACCCAATAACTGACACTTACAAAATGGCAATTTTAGGGGGTGAAAAATTTGGAACCCGTCCAGGTCTCCATTTGCTAGGGATGCAAAAGGACTCAGCACCTACGGTGGACCACCATGGACTTAACCATTACCCACATCACCAGGCATTTTATCCCTTCACTATTTAGGTATTATATAGCAGTATTATGTGGGCATTGTGGGAAAGTTTTACCTGCCAATATATGACAGTATCCGGGTAAAAGTGCATACCGTATGTATTTGTATTTTATATGGATATCTTTTTTTAAATCATGTCTGAAAATGGCGTTATAAAACCAACCCTGCATATAAATGTAGATGTCATACTGTATTCTTCTGTCTTTACACTGGATAGTTGTGACTTGTGTGTTGCACATTGAGCACCGTGTGTCAGATATATGGTTGAACCTTCAGCTGATGTGATCGTGCATGTACACATGGTGATCTCGATGCTACGATAGTGCCAACCTGTCATCAGTATTGGGCTGTCCAAATAACCCACCTTTTATAAGAGAAACACCCAGCTGTCATTTATTTTACATCAGTCCTCATCGTTGCCCGTATCTTTCTGCTTCTTTGAAGGCAGATACTTATTCTTCATGCAATAGCATCAAGGAGGAGTTGGATTGGCTCCAAATTTATTTTGCAGCAGGACAAAGACCCCAAACATACAGCCAGTGAACTCGCTTCAGGGTAAAGAAGAACAAGGAGTTCTGGAAGTGATAATATGGCTCCCCACGGAGCCCTGATCTCAACATCATCAAATCTGTCTGGGATTACATGTAGAGACAGAAGGATTTGAACAAGCCTACATCCACACAAAATCTGTGGTCAGTTCTACTCCATGCCGAGTTCCTTCAAAAACTGTGAGCAAGCGTCATCTAGAAAAAATGATGCCGTTTTGAAGGCAAAGGGTGGTCACACCGAACACTGATTGGATTTAGATTTCTCGTTTGTTCATTCACTTAGTATTTTGTTAACTGATAAAAATGAACTATTAAAGGGGTTATCCGGTAAATGATAATGAAGGTCATCATTATCACATCGTCGGGGTCCGGGTCCCGACATTCCTGCCGATCATCTGTTTCATGGAGCTGCCGTGCTCACCATAGCTCTGGGGAGCATAGCCGGCATCGGGCAGCTCTCCGAGCACAGCGCCATACATAGTACAGCGGCTGTGCTTGGTATTGTAGCTCAGCCTCCATTCACTTCTATGCGGCAGAGCTTCAACTAGGTTCAACCATGTAACCGATGTCCGTGATGTTACGCGGTCTAGGAAGAGGCCGCGGCACTCACGGAGCGCCAGACGTTTTCAGCTGATCGTCAGGGGACCTGGGTGTCAGACCCCCACTGATCTGATATTGATGACCTATACTGAAGATAGATCTTCTTACTTTGCATCATTTTCTACCCCAGCCTAAAACTTTGCACAGTACTGTCTATAAAAATTTCTCAGCTTAAACTGGCATCAAGATATCAAGAAGAAAACTTGAGCACTCAGCCGTGTCAACCTCCCCTGCCCTAACGATGCCATCCTGCCCGAAGCAAAAAAAAACGGACGAGACAAATGATCAAAACTAGCTACATTTAATTTCCCACAAGTTTTATTTGACATGATGAAACGGAGAGCGCGAGTTGGTAGAAATGTGTAGTCGCATATAGCGTTAGTGATCAACACCAAAAGAGGAAACGCAAGCAGCACACGGTACAGAGCCGGTGCAGCCTGAAACAAATATAAATCAATCACTGTGACAGAAGTAGCACTTATTCCGGAGTCAGAAGTGAACAAAATATTCCATGTCAGCAAAATGTCTCCTGTCAAATCCGCTCTTTAAAATCTCACCACAATTCGCAAAGACAAATGTCCTTTGCTACTCCAGAGAAAGATGTATGTGTGGATGCTGTGTACTTGTGCTCAGATGCTGCTGGTTGAGAAGAAGCAGATAATCGCTCTGTGCTTTAAAGCCATCCCAGCCTCTCCTAACAAACGCAGGCGTGCTATCTAATGTAAATCTAAGCAAAGAAGAGTCCGCCCGATGTAAAGAGATCAAGAATGCTCAGGATTTTCTCTTGCTAGAGCGCGTAAATATTAATTTATGTTTATAAGGCGATACAAATGAAGGGGATGAAGGAATTTACAAAAAGAAAAAAAAATGATGTTTAAAGCGGAAGCAAAAACACACAAATACAAGAAGATTTGTGACTGCACAAAAAGGCAAACAGATCAGACGAGCAAGCATACAATTAAAGCAAAACGTCACCTTAGTTGCTGCTTTAGAGGTTACGTACGTTTATGCAAGCTTTTTTTTATTACTAAGGTGCATCTAAAAAAAAACATTAAAAATATCCTCCAATTTTGTGCCTACAGCTTTTGTGAAGACCTATACGTCTCCATGGTTACAGACTACAAATAAACCCTGTGTAGTCTGGTTCCGCATTCATACTCTCTTCCATCTCCTCTTTCTTGGTAACTCTCCATATGTATGGAGGAGACGGGAGGAGGCATGTCAACAGGATGAGACCAGAAATCAGGAAAATCCAGCACTCCAAAGAGCCAAAAGCAAATCAGGATTTTATTGAAATGTGGCTGCACATGTGACGTTTCGTTCAGGACCTTTATTAAACGATTGCCGCTGTAGGTGAGTAAGAAGAAAGAACGGTGTCAGGTAAAAGTGCATGCGCTAACACAGTGTGGATACACTTATCCCTGGTGCCATTCTTTCTTCTTACTCAGCTAGAGCGGCAATAGTTTGATGAAGGTCCTTTCGGACCAAAACGTCTCATGTGCAGATGCATTTAAAGGGGTTGTTCAGGTTCAGAGGTGAACCCGGACGTAACCCCTTCTGAATGAGTGGAGCATGGGAGCATTTTATGCTCCGATGCTCCCCCTTTCCCTACGCTGCATCGCGCAAGCCAGGGCTATTTTGTTTACATTCTCACACTGCTAGGTGGAGGCTTCTGCCTAGCAGTGATCTCGGTGAGGTCACCAGCACTAATGGGTGGTCTGTAGCGCTGGTCTAGCCTGTTTTACAGCCTAGGGCAGCGCTAAAGACCACCCATTAGTGCAGGTGACGTCACCGGGCTCACTGCTAGGCGGAAGCCTCCACCTAGCATACCCATGCAGAGTCCCTAGTTCTACACAAAGCAGCACAGGGCAAAAGGGAGCATCAAAGCAAGAAATGCTTCGATGCTCCACTCATTCATGCTGAATGAGTGAAGAAGGTGCTCTGAACCCAGACAACCCCTTTAAATGAAGTCCAGACTTGCATTTGGATTTTTGAAGTGCTTGAATTTCCTGATTTATGCTCTGGGGTGGTATCCCTATACTAAGCACCCGTTAAAAATTGCTGCTGGCAGATGTGCAAGAAAGGCATTATTGGAAAACCGTTTTTATATTTTTTTGTCCTGCTCACCGAGAAGGCCGCACATGCTCAGTTTCATCCTTCAGCTGCCTCCTGAGCTGTGATAGGGAGAGCATGGACACGCCCCCTGAGCTGCAGCAGAAGAGACACTCCCCTGAGCTGCCAATTTGATATTAATCTAGCAGAGCAATGAATGTGGAGATCTCTGGATCCATGTGAGGTACAGGGCTGGTTCTAGCTTTGTTAGAAAGAGACTGTCATGGTCTATATAGTGTCTGATTTGCATTTTTTACATTAATCATGGGATAACATTTACTACTCTCATAGACTTTCTGTAAGATTTTCTGCGCAGTGGGAAGCAGATCATATGATATGATACTGTAATTCTAAGCTCCACTTTATTAGGGTTTACATTTGACCTGGGGGATGGGTGAAGTAGTAAATGACAGAAGGTGCAATGGTAGGTTTGTCATATATCTGTCTTTGCATGCTGATAGAATATGGGTTGATTTGAATTGGACCTGGGTCTTCTTCGATTAATGGTGAGACAAGCCATTGCCTTTAAACTCTTAATGGTGTAACTGGGGTATGTTACCTGGCCAGTCTGGTTTGATTTGTCTCGGGGGGTCAAAAGAGCGGCGCAGGAAATTTTAAATTCATGGTATAAAAGGTCTGTCTCAATAATGACATATTAAAAGGAAATTGCTATTGGTGTGACCAATGGGCGGAGTGAGCCAGTCACAAGAAAGCAGAAGACCCCTTTATGTCAAATTCCAGCACTATAAAGAAAAAAATTGCAATAATTCCTAGATTTAGAATTGTCAAGACGTTATCTAGCTGGCAAATTCCATAAAAACACTGTATCAAATTTAAGACTTGGGTGCTGTGGTTCGTTAGCGTCTTTGTGTAACCTGGACACATTGAATGAGTTCCGAAATTTTGTGTCAAACTACCAGGATTCAGCGAAATGATAAACAGGTATAAAGTATACTATACGTAATACAATTAACAGATGTTATAGGTTCCCTTCCCATTTCCAGAGCTGCCGGCAGACAGGCTGCAAGCCCGGCTCCGTTCATGTTTCTATAATAGTAACATACTGTGAGCCATAAAATTAGACGGTGACATAACGGAGCGTTATCTGCCACCTCGACACCTTCATATCCAAATCCCAGTGTAAAGTATATGTTGCTAAACAGATTGATTGGGCTGTTTTATCTTTTGTTCCTCGCGTTGTTGTGTGTGATGGTTAAGGCACTGGCAAATAGAAATGATTTGTTTGCACGGCCATCAATTTTTCTTCCTAGAGAAGGAGCTGGCCAAACTTGCGTCTTTGTGCAGCCATGGGATGCTTCCAGTCCCCGCTCTCGTCAGAATATTCATGCACGCATGCAAAAATCTGGCTGGCAAGGCCGGCGGGGGAAATAAATTCTTACAGAATGCCAGACGATTCTTTTTAACCAAAAGATACAAACCCTTTGCTGCCAGTGGGGGCGCAGCCATACACGCGGCATCCTCTTCCCGGCCTGGAGGAGGGTTCGGCACCCTACAAACGAGATGGACTTCATACTGCTTACGGCTTAAAGCCAACGGCTGCACTTTCCAAAAGCTGAATGGCCAAGCTGTTTAGCAAACTGTCATTAATGTGCGGACATGCATGGCAAACAAAGGGAAGCCCTGCTAACTATATCCCATAATCACCAGAGTTGTGGCAGGGACTGCTCCTCCTATCCAGAGGCATCTTTGCTTTTGTTTTTTTTTAAGGAGACTTGTCTTATCTTTTTGTCTTCGAGGCCCACATTGATTCAACGGGCTACGTTTTGTCTTTCCGGTATGGATACTTTGCCAGCTACTGATCGCCTAGACTACCAATGGGTTAAATCCATTTGTCGGTCACCCCCCTGCTCCCTCCCCATCTACCGGAATATCATCCTGCAGCATGTTCATTTTTTTTCCTACCCTTTCAAAATTCTCCCGACTTCAGGAAATATTCTTGGTGTCTAGTGTCAGGCAGAGAGCAGAAATCTCTCAGCGCGAGGCACTCTGAAAAATATAGCTGTCCGCCTCGAAAACGCGTCTATGTGTCTGGAAGGAGGGGACACGGAGCGGGAGGGGGGGGCTTCAATGCATTTATTGGAGGTGATATGAAGGAACTGAGCACTCTGCCTTTACTTCCTAAAGACAGAGACGCTCATTTTTCATTCTTACATCTGAGAAGCCAAAAAAAAAAGGCTTGTAACAAGCAGTGAGATTGGAAACGGATCCAGAGCATATACCGGGGCAATAAAGCAACACTGTATATATAAAAGCAGTATTAGAAATTACATTAAAAGCAACACTCGCAATACAAATAGTAACAAGTGAGACGCAAAGCCTGGGTGTAAGAAATACAGGATAACAGGAATGCAACCAGAAAAAAGGCTTAAAACATGGAGGAGATTGTAACAGCGACCAGTGGCTAGGCAATAGTTAATAGTATTTTATTTGTGCTTTGAACAATTCATGTCATATATTTGACAGATCTGATCACCTTGCCCGGGGTTCCGGTCATAAAAATACAGGCCCCATACGGGTAAAAACAGCTGTAAATTGTAAGTACGGTATACTGTAGCCGGTCGGAGACTATATTTAAGGATTTTTGGAAAACCTCTTTATAGAGGTTGCCCGGCTGGTAAAAAGTTTTTAAACAAAAAGGGGGGGTCATTTATCAACCTGAAATACGCCTATATTAGGCATATTTCAGGCACGGATTGCGGCGCAACGATTAGTTGTGCCGCAATCTGTGACTTTTCCCTGCTCACGTCGGGTCTCAAAAAAGTGGGCCGAGCAAGGGCGGGCTTCCTGGCCCGTCTCATTCATCATTTTTTACTCCTGCTAGGAAGCTGTCTTACATTTAGAAGTGGCGCTGAATGCGCCGCATTTATGGAGTGGCCGGCGCCTCTTCATAACTTCGGCGATCCACCACCAGCGATGAGTCTTTATTAAGACTGGAGTCTAAAACGCCGGTCTTAATAAATGACACCCAAAGTGATGTCCCAACGATCCTCCATGGGCACCCGCTGCTTTCTGGTCACTTTCGACACAAAGGAAATAAATGCTCTGCCAATCCCGGCCTACAGTGGTGACCCACCAGTGATCAGCTGGGCGGTGATCTCCTGTGTATTGATAGAGACAGGGAAGAACAGACCAATAGGGACCCAGGAAGCGTTAAAATAGAAGTGGCGGGGGATCCGACTGACAATTTATATAAAAACATTTTACTAGGCCAGGCAATCCCTTTAATGGTTACGATAGCAGCACAGACATGGAGGTCATAGTGACCAGCAGGGATAACTTTCTTCATTCCTATCGGCCCCCATAGAGCACCCCAAAAATATCACTTAATACGTCCCTCTGCATGGGAGCATCGTGTGGCATCGTCCCAAGACTGGTGCTCGCAAACCCACTATTTAAAATTCATTTTTAAAAATGCAAATAGACATCCGGGGGCTGCAGGTTATAGCACACATGAACAGATCTGTACCAATTACGCAGGAAGTTTCCGGATAAATTCAGATTTTTCTGCATCTTCTAAACAGTACGGTTATTTGCTTTCTCCATTTGTAGTCAAGTAAGCAAATTCATTATGTTAAAAAAAAGAAAAAGAAAAAAATACCTGAATATTTCATTTTTTAAGTTTTCAGTAAAGAGATCTACCTGGGTAGTTATTAATTCTTGCCGACGCGTTTCCAAGAAATGTGATAAAAAGTCTTCCCCCCCCCCCCACCTTCTTCTTCTTCAGCTAAAGCGCCCGGCAACACCATGTTTCTACTAACGAATCCTTTATCTTAGGAGGAACTTTAAAACAAAGCAGAAATGTTGGCAGATATTTTTTTTTCCCTGAGTGAGGAGGCTGATATATCTGCGAGATGCGACAGGCAGACATAAATTAATAGAGTTCTGGAGATCAGATCTTCATTAATAATCTATTTTGTCATGCACTGCTACTGACAGGCTCCTCGCTCACGTTTCACTGGGGTATAAAAGCCCAGGATATGTCTTAAGGCAGAAAACACCAAGAAATGAGTTTATTATCATTTATTTAAAAAAAAAAAAAAAAAAAAAGATACAGGTTTTACTTAGAGCAAAAGAAAAAAAAAAAAAGGTATTGTAGATGAATAGGGAAGCAGTGTCCTGGATCTGCGCGGAACCAAAGCACGGTCGCCTATATCCCCAGCGTACGCAATTACCAACCGGCCCATACAGCATCCTCGGATACAGCTCTTCTACACATAAGCAGATTAATACTTTATGCACGCCGTTATCACGGTCCCCAGTGCCTCACCTAACAAGAAGAACGCTGCACATACGTTTGCCGTGTGGTGTAAAACGCGTCAGTACACATTGCTGCCTTTTAATGGACCCCTGCTATCCAAATCTATTATTATTAACACCCAATTTTCCGTTCGCTTTCACCTCCATTTACATTTGCCAAGCGACACTGTTGACACGTGCGGCGTCGCTTACACCCTATGATGTGCAATCCGGGTTTCAATGATATAGAATTACTGTCTGCAGATGCCGCGTAACCGGTGATTTACCCTGGCCGCTATAGGACCCGTATACGCGGAGCTGTAAATAAATGCAGCGCGCTAATCCTCTATTATATCTCTAGAACCGCGCGTCCGATCCCCGCGTGAGATCTCGATAAAGAGCAGCTAAGTAAATGCCTTCTCCATGGCGGCGGAATCGGTCGTAGAAATCCACGAGCCAAAAAAAATAAAAAAAAGATTAAAAAAGAATTAATAATTACATGGAGCGGGATGACGTTTCTCCCCTGCCGGCACGGAAGGGGTTGGAAATATTAACGGGAAACTGAAGATAAGGAGAAATTGACTTTAATGTACTCCGTACGACCTCTGCTTTCTGCTTCGAAGGAAATGAGCCTTCTCCACTTCTCAATCCCGATCAAAGCAGAGCGAGAGCAAGCGAGCATCCCTTCCCACCTGACATTAATCACTGCTTTCTCGCAGCCTTCCTGTATTAATTCCTGTCATGCCAAACATGGGCCGGAGACTGTCAGGGCGCAGCGAGGGTGGACTCTGCAGGCTCCGGGGCTTAGGGGAGCCTTCTACCTCTGGGGAAATGACATCAATTAAAGGAGCTTGGAGAACAAGGATGCTCTTCCAACGGCGAACATTGTGCCGCGCCTGTCTCTCGTTGTCTGTGACAGCGTGGGCATTGCCAACCAAGAGCAATATATATATCTATACGCACACATTTTTTCCCCTCTCTTTTCAGTGTCTATACCAGGCATGTCCAAACTCTGGCCCTCCAGGTGTTGCAGAACTACAACTCCCATCATGCTCTTCTGTAGGTTAATAGCTGTAGGTTGTCCAGGAATGATGGGAGTTGTAGTTTTGCAACATCTGGAGGGCCGGAGTTTGGACATGCCTGGTCTATACGCTGTATACCTGCACCTTGACGACTTTCATCCTCCATACACTTGACACTTTGAAGGTCTCCTATAACATGGTAAGGGAGAGTTCACATCACCGTTTTTTTTACCATTTATCCGAAGGACGTAAAAATAGAAAAAAAAACGGACCCCGCGCTTCAATTGGCATCCGTTTCAGCCACTCAAGTCTGAGACGGAAAAAAAAAAGTCATGCTTCCCCCCCCCCCCCCATCTAAAAAAAACGGTTCTCAGACAGAAATGGCTTAAACGGATGCCAAATGTGAAGAACTGATGCACAGGATCCGTTTTTTTTTTTAAAGGATCAATTATTTTTTGTTCTTCTGACGGATCAGAAGAAGGGAAAAATAACGCCGACGTGAACTCTCCCTTACATGACGAGAAGCTGCCGACTCCACTAACTTTAAGGTCATCAAAGGTCGTTAAGAACCGGCACTGGGTCTCTGCACCGTTAATTACCTGCTACAAAGAATATGAGACGCGAATTACACAGAAATACAATAAAAGGCCGTCTACTACATTACAAAAACGCGTTTGCGCGCATCACGATCCCTTCTCTGTGGAAGAGTTAACCAATTCATCTCTGGTGCCTCCGTATAATGTACGTTTTTGGGGACAAAGGCGTGCAAATGGAATACTAATTGTACAACGGCGCAATTTCTAGGAAATGACAATAATGTGTGACTAAACCCCACTAGACTGACGTGAACCGTACTGTACTGCGGCCTCACTCCAGCCCGCACAACTGCTTACAATATCATGACAAAGAGGAGCTGCCGGCTCTGCTTCTCGCCATACATCTCTTTCCTTTGGACATGACAGCTCGAATGCGTGCGGATGGCTTAATAACCTTAAAAACTGAAAGATGCCGCTAATACCGTCCGTCTCGAGCGGGAAGGGATATCTACAGAGTTTAATTAGAAATAAAAATATACGTGGCGATCCCCTTCAGTAATAATAAAAGGGGAGGGTGGCAGATATTCATCACCGCCATATACTGCCACACTGACCTTTGGCTAAACCTTGCATGGAGTCTATTTCTCGTCTACCCACCAAGAAGGCCCGCCCGCCGCTAATCCATCATGAATGTGATCTGGTGAACAGATTGGACTTGTCGGATGATTTTGGTGACACCGGCGCGGTTTAGATCACAGCACTCTAGTTGTACCAGGCATTTACAGCTGCTTTTAAGCTGTTATGGTTGCCTTTTTGGCAGGCAGCAAAGTGTCGCTGTTGAGACCGCTGCGAAATAATGCAAGCTTTGTTATGAATTAAATATTAGAAATCTTAACGCGGCGACCAATAAGAATTATTTGCCTTATTAAAGCAGCAGAAGATGCTGATTAAATTTTCATTGCATTGCAGTCTTTTCCCCCCATTTCGCCTCTCAATTCATCATTCTAATGTATGAAAGGCATGTCGAGGACTGGCGTGGGGGACTTAATTTCTGGAATGCAAATACCGAAAAGAAAATACTATAAATACCTTCCCGAGGAAGCGTTCGGCAGTCACTTCTAATGACGGGGATCGCAGCTAGGTAAATATTTTTTCTAAAAAAAAATAATGCTGATAAAAAAAAATAATAATCATTTTTTTCATAAAAACTCACCCCTTTAAATACAAAGAATTATATATGTACGGGGGGGGGAACATATAGTCGCCTATGTCACCCAGTGACTACTGCTGTGGGAACACTTTTTTTGTTTTATCGCCCTATAATATAAAGTGCAGTACAGTGAGAAATAACGTGTCCTCATATCTGAGCATATTCGGCATGTACTGTACGTCAGGAGAGTCTTCGGCTGGGTTCACATCAAGTTTTTCCTGTCCGTTTAACATATACAAAAAACGTATACGTTAAACGGATGCCTGAGACTGATGCCATACAGTGGCATCCGTTCACCACAGAGTTTCAGTCATACATAAAAAACGTATATGTTAAATGGATGCTTCAGAATGATGCCATACAGTGGCATCCGTTCACCATAGAGTTTCAGTCATATACAAAAAACGTATACGTTAAACGGATGCCTTAGACTGATGACATACAGTGGTATCCATTCACCACAGAGTTTCAGTCATATACAAAAAACGTATACGTTAAACGGATGCCTTAGACTGATGCCATACAGTGGTATCCACTCACCATAGAGTTTCAGTCATATACAAAAACCGTATACGTTAAACGGATGCTTCAGACTGATGCCATACAGTGGTATCCATTCACTACAGAGTTTCAGTCATATACAAAAAACGTATACGTTAAACGGATGCCTCAGACTGATGCCATACAGTGGTATCCATTCACTATAGAGTTTCAGTGTAAAAAACAAAAAACAAAACGCATACTTTTTTTTTACCGGACTCTGCAGGACACAAGAACGTGGTTTGCTGCATTTTTTCTATCCTTTTTTTCCTAACGTATATGTCAAACGGAGGCAAAACACGTGATGTGAACCCACCCTCACAGCTGCCGATCCTTTCCACAGTGATTTAGAAAGCCTTACATAAAGCGGCCATCCAGGAATAGAAAAACATGGCTGCTTTCTTCCAAAAACAGCATCTCCCCTTTCCATAGGTTGTGTTCGGCATTGCAGCTCTGCCCCGCTGACCCCATTGGAGCCGAGATGCAATACCAGACAGGACCCATGGACAGGAGTGGTGCTGGTTTTGGAACAAAGCAGCCATCCTAGACAACCCCTTTAAGCAAAGCTCCTTTGACCCTATGGCTGCACGACCACCGCAGTGGCCAATGATGGCGCTGATTCTGTCCGAGCCAAGAGGAAATGGGTTAAAATGATCAAACACCGCCAAATACTTAATGCACTGCGCAGAACGCGCTGCCCTCGGATTGCCACAGACGATGCTACAAATGTAGATTTAGGAATACCAGCCTCCTCCAGATGTCAGCCCGCGTCCTAGATAAATACAGAGAGATGAAGGCTGCGTGCAGGTTCCTTTTTTTTCCCTTCCCTCTGCTTTAATGTGTATCAGGGAGAAAATGAACTTCAAGTATCCCATTCCCCAGGAGAAATCCTCTTCCCTGAAACTCTGCGACTAATGAAATGGGGATCTATAAATAGAGGAGTCATTACTGTGAGAGGACTTGGGTTGGGAGGCGACTCTGCCTCTGACCCTCTTTAAGCTAATAACTTTCAATATTTCCCCAAAGGATGATCAATACGGAGAGGCCGAGAAAAAATATCCTGCGAACCTGAAAGGAGCAGAAACCGCAGTCTTGACCGGATACAAAGAGAGCAAGTGGCCAGACAGGATTCCTCCGTCGTCCGAGATTGGAGACTAAGATTTTCTGTTTGGTCTGGCAGAGAGAACTAGCGCCACACTTGTGTATGTGACGTGTCTGGTGTTTTGCAGTTTGGCTGCAATACCAGGCACAGGCTGTGTGTAAGAGTGGCGCTCTTTCTAAAAAATATATATATAAATAAATAAAATAATAATAATAATAATAAAAAAAAATTATTTTTAAAAAATGAAATAAAAGATTTTCAATCCTAGAAATCACAGAAAGGTCATTTCACATTAATTGGACGGACCAGAAAAAAATCTAATAAAAAAAAAAATTTCTCATGAAAAATTTTCTAGTTTAAAAACCAGTGCCTGGATCTGAATACTTTTGTAATTGCATGTAATTACAAATTTATGATAGCTACGGAGTTATTCACTGAAATCTATCAGTATAGCGTCACCTGCTGTTCGCTCTCTTTCTAATTTCTCTGTCCTGATCACTGAGACGGAAGCACACGCTCAGTTCCATCCTTCAACTTCCACCAGCCGCAGCCGAATGAACACGCCCCAGAGAAAGGACGCTCCCCCTAATCAATGAATCGGGGGAGCTCGTGATCCATGTCAATTGCAGGACTGGATCTAAGTTTGTTAGAAAGAGCATGTCATGTGCTATATTATGTATGATTTTCATTTTTTACATTGTTCATGGGATAACGCCTTTAATAGCGCTGTTGTGCTCACCTCACGCCTCCCAGACCTCAGTGATGACATTCCAACATAGGATCATGTGACTGCTGTGACCAATCGCCCGCTGTAGCAGCTCGCCGATCCAGCGGTCACGTGGCCCTGTGCTGGAAAATTATTGCTGGACCAGAATGCAGACAGAGGTGGAAGACCAGGCACCATCAGTTAGGGATCGGAAGAGGATTTGTTCGGGGGAGTACTGCTTTTCTAAAAACAACACTATATATATTATTTAAAAAAAATAAAAATCTTCTCAAAAGAAAGTTTTTTTTTTTTTAACGTTAAATCATTTTTCACACATTTTTTAAAAGATGGCTTCAAATTTAAATGATCACATTAACCATAGTTTTAATACCACCTTTATGATGCCACTTGTTATTGGTCAGATCATACTAAGGTGCTCTATGGTCATTTTAAAGGAGTGCTTAGCAAAAATCAGTCGCCTACGAAAGTGACGCTTATAGGCAGAGCTGCTCATATAACGCACAACAACGCCTGTAAATTTCTCTGGAGGTTCTCAGAACTGGAGATATGCGAGATAAAGTATTGATCATGGAGGCAGACATTTTGTTTTTCCTAGTGTTCAGTTCGGTCATCCCACCGACAAACAGAAGGGGCAGCCTCTCCCAAACTAGAAATGTCTGAGGACAAGAAGGACGGCACTTAACCGCATTAAAAATGGAGATGGGAGCGTTTATGTTTAATGTCCCTTTAAGGAGTTCTGTATTGCATTTTAAAATATATAATATATATTTTATATACTGTATATTATAATATAGATATATCATTTTTAATAGTAGTTATCGCAATCTCAGATTAGTTAACCCCTTCCTACCAGAAGACTGTGGCCATTAAATATTTGCACGCTCCCATGGGGCGTAGAGCTTCTGCTGCACAGAAATGGTTATATATCGCCCTAGATACTACGCAGAAAAGAAAAAAAAAAACTTAACACTTTTGGAAATGGCACACCTTCTTAATGGGGAAAGAGGAGCTTTTAATCAGTCGGCGTAACGATGGAGAAATCTTGTTTTACTCCTATTGAAAATACAATACTTTCAATTACAGTGTACATAAGTGAACAGATATTGAGTGGTGTGTTGTGCAGTAGTAAATTCAAGCATGTTGAAGAGAGGCTCGGAACGCGCTGGTGAATTCTAAGCACAGAGGAGGAAGGCTGCTTACGTCTACGTGCTTTCAGTGTCTAGGCAGAAGCTGTGGAGATTCCTCATCCCGATCTTCGGTTAATTTCACATCTCGTGTATGGGGGGGGGGAATAAAAAGTGTGTGATTTAACATAGCGGTGGGTGGATTGAAATGCGAAGCTTCTATTGTGCCTGACAAAGTTATTGATAGCAACATATCAGAAATGGCACAGAGGGGATGTTGACATGTCACAGCAAAACGTAAATATTAGAACAGCGCGCCGCCTCGCTGGGGAATTAAAAAAAAATCTGAATATTCTGATATCAGTGCACATGAAGACAATGCGCAGCGAGTTAAAGGGGGCTTATGAGCAGCACAATTGTGGCCTCTTTGTTTCTTCACGTGCTACGTACGACAGGGCGGCAGCTGGAATGAATAGGATCCTCCATGTTTAGCTATCGCCATGTAGTGGGCATACGGCTGATTGTTTCAGTATCACGGACTACTGTTTATACCGTGAAACAGAGGGATCCCCTGGATAGCTCATTAGTATCTGATTGGTGAGGGTCCGATGCCGGCACGCCCGCTGATCAGCTGTTTGAGACGGCAATGGCACTCGCAGTAGCGCTGCGGCCTTATATCAGCTTACCAAGCACAGTGCCATTCATTGTATAGTGGCTGTCCTTGGTATTGCCGCTCAGTAGGATAGGTCATCAGTGGGAAAGTCTTTTAACGCGGTATGATGTTGAAAGTCTTTTGGCCGATCATTGGTCGGTCTAAGCATCCCGACCAACAATTGTGCAAATTCTTGTTTGTCTGTTGATCTTTTTTCCAGCTCACAATGCAAACAGGTTATATACTGCTGATAATATGGAAACTGCAGGGGAAGAGTGATCCTACTAACGTTTTATTGGCCCATGTAAAGGCCCTATAAGCGAGCGCCAGCTGACTTGTTATATTGTTGACTGGCACTCTTTATGGTCCAGCATCAGGCTGTGAAAAAGAACCCTTACTAAGGGTCCATTCACACGTCGTAGTGTATTGAGAATCCGCAAACTGCGGATCCGCAATACACCCGGCCGGCACCTCCCATAGAGCCGACTATTCTTGTCCGCAATTGACATGTTCTATTTTCTTGCTGAGCCGCGGCTCGGAAACGCAATTGGCACGGAAATGCGGACAGCACACTGTGTGCTGTCCGCATCTTTTCTGTCCCCATAGAGAATGAATAGGTCCGCACCCGTTCTGCAAAATTGCGGAACGGATGCGGACATGTGAATGGACCCATTCATTTCAACAGGGCCGCAAAAGATGCGGACAGTACACCGTGTGCTGTCCGCATCCGCACTTCCTTTCCGCGGCCCTGCAAAATGCGAAACGCACATGGCCAGTGTCCGTGTTTTGCAGATCCGCAATTTGCGGACTGCAAAACACTTGCAGACATGTGAATGGACCCTAATTATTATTATTCTGCCTCAAAGGGGATGTATGTACTGTACAGAACCCTGAAGAAGCTCCTGTCCTCAACACCGAAAACGACTTCCAGCTTCCGGCCTGTCTTTCTGACTTGTACATGTAAGGACTTGTTTCGATTGACATTTTGGAGCTTCGAAACCTATTACTAGTTTTTATGGTCGCAAGTTACAATGTTTTTAGATGAGAATAGCCATCCCGGAACGTATAAATATTGTAACCTGTGTTAAAAGGGTTATCCGATGACTAATGTAAAAAATGAAAATTAGACACCATATAGTACATGACAACCTCTTTCTAACAAAGCTAGAACCAGCCCTGTACCTCACATGGGTCCAGAGATCTCCACATTCATTGCCCTGCTAGATTTATATCAAGTCGACAGCTTAAGGGGAGTGTCCTGTCTGCTGCAGCTAAGGGTGCGTGTACATGCTCATCCTATAAAAGCTCAGGAGGCAGTTGAAGAATAAAACTGAGCATGTGCGGCCATCTCAGTGAGAAGGTCAAAGAAAACAGGAAAAAAAAAACAGGAGATGGCGCTGTACAGATACCTTTTATTAAATAGCTTAGTGGCTATGCTAAATTTTTAATCCAATGCAATTACAAAAGAATTCAGATCCAGGTGCTGGTTTGAAAACTGTAAAATATTTTTCGTGGGACAACCCCTTTAAAGGGGTTTTTCCATTTCAGACAATGGGGGCATATTGCTAGGATATGCTCCCATTGTCTGATAGGTGTGGGTCCCACCCCTGGGACCCGCACCTACAATGAGAACAGAGCAGGGAAATAAACAGAGGGTGCACTGCGCATGCGCAGCCGCCATCCATTCATTTCTATGGGGCCGCTGAAAATAGCCGAGCGCTGGCTCGGCTATTTCCGTCTTCCCCATAGAAATGAATGGGAGCGGTGGCCGCGCATGCGCGGTGCGCTCCCATTCAGTTCTATGGGAGCAGCGCTTGGTGGTGGAGGAACCCTGGAAATCCGGGGTCCTCCAGCCACAGCTCTCCCTGCTCCGTTCTCATTGTAGGTGCGGGTCCTAGAGGCTGGACCCGCACCTATCAGGCAATGGGGGCATATCCTAGCGATATGCCCCCATTGTATGTAATGGGAATACCCCTTTAATTAAATGAATGCTCTGGGCTATACAGGGTTATATGAGATGCTTTACTCACCTCCACCAATCCCATGCTTCCTACTGCTCTCCACGCCAGGAAAAGGCCACTCAGCCAATCACCAGCTTCAGTGGTGATCCACCCGATCCAGTGATTGGCTGAGCTGGACTTCATGTTGAACGGGGACAGGAAGTGGAGAGCAGTGGGAACCAAAACAGCACCCGAAAGGCGGTAAGGGATCGGGGTCTTATTTCTAACTCTTTAGCGTCTTTTTTTAAATGAAATAAAATGATGGTATCTGCCAGAAAACCACTAATGTACAGAAGTCTGAGGAACTTGTTTAGTGTATTCCCATATAATACACATCCTAATTTTCTGTTTCAGAAAACTATGTATATATATATATATATTTTTTTTTTTATTTTAGAAATAAACCTTGGAAAGATCTACATGGGCCATACATTGTATTTCTGTCTTCCAATACCGAAAAGGCAAATGTATACCTCAGGGGGAAAGAATGTATAAATACAAGTCAGATGAATTACTGGGGTGAACTCTGCAGCCCTGCTTAGGAATCTCACTATGAGAAGTTTTAGTCATAGCGTCCTTGGAATGGACTATTTAAAATAGACAGTTAAGACTTGTACACGGCTGAAAACGCGTTATTAACCCTTGATCAGGCCCTGAAATTTATTGGCAGCATCAAGCTCGAAAAATGCAGGGGCAGCAACACAAATGTCCACTATTTCTACTACTATAAGCCAGGAATTCTCTTTGGAGATGCCCCTGTCCTGGGGACTGCAAATAGGAAAAAATACTTGTTATATTAGGATGAATTCTTTACGTTTCTGGTCTTTAGGGTAGGTTCACACTAATTTGAGGATACTGACATCCCAGGCTATATACTTTAGATGTGTACTGCCAAACCTGCCGACCATCTAAGCGCGAGTTCACGTCACCTTTATTGTTCTATTCTTCTGGTCCGTCGGAAGAACAGAAAGATAAAGAAAAAAACGGATCTTGCAAAAAAAAATTAAAAATGAGATCCTGTCCATCCGTTATGCACATATGTCTGAGATCCGTTTTTTAGATGGAAAAAAAAAGTACTGCATAGGGACGAGCGAATTTCAAATTTTGAAATTCTTTTTCAGTTCGGGTTGTGGTATGTGAATTATCACGGACCATAACATGATGCCTTTAGAGGCGTTCAGTTATTCATTCCGTCATAATAGAAGTCTATGGGCTGTATAACGGATCCGTCCGGTCTATGTTATGCAGGAGAGGACGCATCCGTTATGCAGGCCATAGACTTCTATTATGACGGAATGAATAACGGAATGCCTCTAAAGGCTTTCCGTTATGCATTGCGTTATCATTGCGTTATGGTCCGTGGCAATTCACATACCACAACCCGAACTGAAAACGAATTTCAATATATGAAATTCGCTCATTCCTAGTATTCAGGGCAGAACTTTTTTTTCTATCTAAAGAAAAAAAAGATCTCAGACAGAAATTGCTAAAATGGATGCAAAAGGTGCATAACAGATGAACAGGCTTCTTTTTTTACAGGATCCGTGTTTTCTTGTTGTTTCTTTACAGGATCCGTTTCTTTTTTCTGTTCTTCTGACGGATCAGAAAAACTGAAAAATAACGGTGATGTCAGCTTTCCCTAATGTGTATGAGGCCTCCCGATTCTCCCTCAAAGGTAGATGAAGGAGATAAAGATGAGGCTTTTAGATTTCGGCATGTCCATTTCTTTTGTTCTTAGGAAAAGAAGTTGTGGCCGAGTATCTAGCAGTACCTTTTTTTTTTAACCCTCTCCGGGTTCAAGACAAATGCAAGTTCGGCTAAGCCAAGCCTGTGGGGATTTGGAGAGAGAGTTGTTGGCCAAACGAGCGTTCAGGCGATGGTTTCTCAAGTGTATGGCCAGCCTCATGCCTCTTGCACACGTCATTGTCAGTTTTGGATCAGTGGTAACATGGACAGTGTTCAGTCCGTGTTTCCTCCAGTGACAGATCCGTGTTGGGTCCGTGGGTTCGTTTTTTGCTGACCGTGTGCCATTAGTTTTTCACTGACACTGAGAAGTTGGAAAAGAATTTCCAATCTCTTTTTAATGATCCGTGAAACACGGATGGCATCCGTTGTTTTCACAGACTCGTTGACTATAATGGGCGTGAGGGATCCGAGAACACGGACAAGATAGGACATGCATCCGTGCTGAAAACACGGACCCACGGACCGTGCTAAAACACTGATGTGTGAATAAACACATTCAAATGAATGAGGACGTGCGCTGTCCACGGAGAACACGTACAGCACTGACGTGTGAATGAGGCATTACTGAGGTCACCAGATAAGAGATACTGTAGCGGTAGACACCACCACCAACTATAGAGGAGGAGAACCAATACTATAGGCTGCACTATAGTAAAAGATCCAGGAGAAGTTAATTCCGATTAAGATAAAAGCTGGACTCGCTCGTCTCGATCCCTCTTTTTTCATTAGCAGGGCTGGGGGTTTAGTGGTTACAGGAATACAATACGAGTCTGAAGGAAGGGCAGCGCTTTCAATGATTCAGACTAGGAACCTTACCGAAGAATACCAAATCCCATCTACTAAAAACGACTATGTGCTATAGATGCGCCATGCTTTTCAGCAGAGTTGCCTTTTTTCTGTCGTTAAATAGCCCCTTTATCTAAAAGCCAGACAGGCAGTCCGCTACATCCAAATCCTCCATTTGTCCAAAAATAAGTTCCAAATGCCTCCATAGCGCAGTAATAAATCGTTGTATTATATAAAACATAATAAATTATAGAAAACATTTGCAGACAAACCATCAATAACATCAATACTACACGACCATGAATTCATCCTCAAAGGGATTGTCCATCTCTGGAAAATCTCAGTGATAGAACGCCTCTCCAGCGCGCAGAGGAGGGGCCCTATATCTATCACAAACGGTAAACAGTGAGGGGTCAGACGCTGAGAAGGTATGTGGGGGGACCAATGCTTCCACACCGCCCAAGGCAGAGTCCTTTTACTGGATCTCTTCACAATGAACAGCATGGGGGCTAGTAATCGTAAAGTGTATATACGGACACTGCTTTATATGGCTTTAAATGACCCCTTCTATCCATCATATTAAAACCTACAATTCACCAACATTTAAGATGTGGTTATATACACCTCTAGTTTACGGACTCATTTTACAGGCATTAAATATTGGAGACCTGTCCTCGGGATGGTCATCAATACCTGATCAGTAAGGGTACTTTCCCACTAGCGTTATTCTTTTCCGGTACCGAGTTCCGTCCTAGGGGCTCAATACCGGAAAAGAACTGATCAGCTTTATCCTAATGCCTTCTGAATGGAGAGAAATCTGTTCAGGATGCATCAGGAAGTCTTCAGTTCAGTCACTGTATGGTGCACGCTGCAGTTTTATCTCCGGCCAAAATTCCGGAACACTTGATCCGGCATTAATTTCCATTGAAATGCATTAGTGAAATGTAAATTACCGCATTGCGCGCATGTGCAGACCTTTAAAAATGTGAAAATAATAAATACCGCATCCGTTTTTCCGGTGTTCAGGTATTGCAGTGCATTTTCCAGACTGATCAGGATCCTGATCAGTCTAAAAATGACATTCGTTTGCATACAGTTTTCCTGATCAGGCAGACAGTTCAGGTAACGGAACCGCAAGTGTGAAAGTAGCCTAAGAGTCCGACTCTGGACACTGCCACCAATCAATATATTTCTGGTGTAAGTAATAATAAAATTATATAGAAATTACAATTTATCTTTAATGAATTGCCCCCATTATTGTGCCACTTTCTGCTACCACATGGACACTGGTGACATATCCTAGCCATAAGCCATTGATTTCTACCCTAAGACAACCCCTTTAATACATGTACATGCAAAGGCCCCCCCAGCCACATAAGAAGGTACCCTTATTATAAAAGGACTCATGGCCGGTGGGGTGCCCCGTTGCACATTGCTTAATGGAGCCCATGAGCTTCGAGCTCTGCCTCGGAGAACGTGCCTAGCTGTTCTGTGGGTAAGATCCTCGGGATAACATCTGGCTGCCACGATGTGACAACTTAACAGTATATAAAATATGTGGAAATAGGCTTTACAACTGCGCGGTATATGACTTGTAATGAACGTTTCACTCCGCAGCCATCAGTAGAAAGCGAAACGAGAACATTTCTGTCGTTATTCTGTCTCCCCCCGGTTTCTGGTTCCGATGTAAACCACTTAGCCGCCCATTCAACAATACAAAAACTGTCAGGGCTGTGATAAATCCCCCCTCTGTCCCCATTTTCTGGCACTGACGCATGGGAAGTATGTGTTGGCAGTGGCTACCACCAGCTAGTGGCAGCGGGCCTGGATTTGGTGGCTGCGCTACTACCACTCCAGCCTCTCCGATAACAAAGACAATTGTCCGGTGGATGAATGGGAATCTGTTTTCCAGGATTTCCTTACAGGACCGGCTTACCCCAGTAGATGGACGCCTGTAGGACACACTCATCCTCCAAACATTTACATTACTGCTGACCACAGCCGGGGCTGCTGACAGAAAGCCTTATATTGATGCTGCGGATAAGAGCACAAACACTAGCACTTTGTAAAGAAGACAAGTTGCTTTCCTGCTGCAAAGCTCCAGCCAGGACAGGCAATCTGTAATAATATCTATCAGTGCCACGGTGCTCTCACAATTATTCGCAGGTCAGCGTGCAGCCACCTCTGGGGTGACATACCAGCAGCGCTGTGATCTGTGTTATTATTACTGCTGGCTAAGCCAGGCGGCAGAGGGTAAAGAGGCTGGTCGGGGATTTTTTAAACAGCCTTATTAAAACTGTATAGAAGACAACCCACTTAATTGTCAGCTTCCTGCAGCCGCATTCACGAGTAATGGAAGTGGGAACGCGTGGTTTTTTTTCAGGTGGGGACCTTCATTAACTGCGATCTGATACATTTCTTATTGATATTCACAAAATCTAAATTTTTATGGAGTAAATTCACCAAAAAATCCAACTCTAATACCTCCTCTCCACCATACATGGTTGGATATCGGACTCACAAGGGTCTCTCCCCTTGCCTAAATTCCCTTCACATGTCTACATCCCCTGGTCCATTGTCCTTTGTTTCCTGTATGCCCCAGGCCTCTTCCATGGACGCCCAACATTTTCCATCCATTGTCCTTGAGATTCAGTTCTTTAGGTCCATTCTTCTGCTCACCAACCCCAATGTGTGGTTCATTTTCCCTGAAATTACTACTCTTCATCTGGCCTGTTCCACACTGAAGATGCTGACTAGGTCTCCATGGACTGTACTCTCGGGCCCGTGGTCCACCTAACCACATACACTGGGCTACAGTTCTTCCCCATGGTTGGACACCTACCACTGACTTTTCATGGAATATCAAAATTAAATGGAGTTTTTGAATTAAAGGGGTCTTCCTCAGGATAGTTCATTAATATTGGATCGGTGAGGATCTGACACCCCGCATCCCCCATTGATTAGCTGAGCTCTGCAGCCTCTGATGCTAGAACTAGCACTATGAATGGAACAGGACGCACAGTGCCGTTCTGGGTGTGCTGGGTTACTGCAGCTCAACTACCATTCACTTCAGTGGGAGCGGAACTGCAGTAACCCAACGCGGCCACTACACTCTGAACGGGGCAGTGCTTCCTGTTCCATTCATCAGAGACTGAAGGATCAGCTAATCGGTGGGGGTGCAGAGTGTAAGATTGGGTCTATTGGGTATTAATGGTCTATCTTGAACATGGATCATCAATATCAGGCGCCTAGCAAACCCCTTTAAGCAACAGGCAAGCCACAATTTGACCCATACATGACATATTACCAAACACAGATTGGGTTTCCTACCATCTTGACTTAGCTATCACTATGTATTAATCACTATTCGTACTGTGTCAGAAAACAGCTACATGACTCCATGGGACACATTCGGTACCTAAACGGCCTTGTTAACAAAAGCAACCGATTACAATTCATCCTTTTATCTATCCTAGTTCACACTTGTAAAATAACAGATAAATTCTGATTATCTGCTGTGGACCACACAGCTTATAGGGGTTTTCCGAGATTTTAATACTGATGACTTATTCTCTGGATAGGTCATCAGTATCTGATCGGTGGGGGTCTGACAACCGGGGCCCCTGCCGATCAGCTGTTTGAGAATCTATGAGCGCCGCAGCCTTCTCTCTCCTTTTCCTAGGCCAAGTTCATGACCTAGGCTCCGCTCAGCCCCATAAAAGTAAATGCCAAGCACAGCCAATATACATTGTATGGCGCTGTGCTTGGTGAGCAGACAGAAGGCCGCAGCACTCACAGGAGCACCAGTGCCTCATCAAACAGACGATTGTCGGGAGTCCCGGGTGTCAGGCTTTGAAGTCAAGGAGGCGGCACTATCAGTGATTGTATATACAGAGGGAGCTGTCAATCACTGATAGGACCACCTCCTTGACTTCAAAGACCAGAAACAGAAGGCATTTGACTGAAATACAATTTATATAGAATCTTTTACTCTATATATATATATATATATACACACACATACACACTCTGCCACTCTTTCACTATAATATGATGCCCACAGCTCAGGCACCATGCTTAACATGACACACTCCCTTTAAGGGAAGTGCCATCTTGTCATGCACAACACAGCTGGCAGTGCCCCGGATTCAATTTGCAAAAAAAAATAAGTCAGGTTGTTTGGATTTTGCAGACTTCATTGTCAAAAGACAGCTTTTCTGGCTGCTAGAATACTGGCAGTCCCTCTAAGGACTGAGAACTCATGTCGGGGCACGTATGATATTACAATACATACCGAGGGCTGATTATATTATTGGACAGATACGGTCAACTTACTGAACTGCTATGGGAACAGCACATTTATGCCACTTTCCTCCATAGCATTGAATTACTGAGTATTTTATAATTTTCAAGTAGAGCTATTCCTTCCAGAGAACTATTTGTGTACTTAAGTATAGCTTGTATAATTCCTGCCTTATAAACTATTGTGCGCAGAACCTGTAATTGTTATAGGCAGCCTGCCCAGGGTAAGTGTACTTGAAGCCCTGGAAGAAAAATGAGGTTTCAGACTCAAGAAAAAGGGACTCACTGCAGAGAAAAAAAAACAAGTGCACCTATTAAGACATGGGTACTAGGTTCTTCATGATCAAAGGTAATATCCAAGAAATTGGCACAATTAGGGCGCGGTTCGGCTTCGGCGTCCACCTGGGCGGAGGCGGCCCACTAGTCATCTGCGTGCGGACCACACCATGTACAGGCACCCTTGTACCAAGAATATACACCCATGAGGTAAGGCTAAAGCTACAACTAGACTTTTCGTAGTAAGACTTTTTTTTTTCTATAAAACTAAATAAATCCTTTCAAAGGGATTTACATGGAATTTTGCTGAACTTTTGGAGAAAACAGTAACTAAGCTTTAAAATCACGACTCACTTGACTGGAGCGCATTTTAACACTACTTAATGCACTCCTATGGACAACATTATTAAAGCAAATTTTTTATATATATATATGTATTAGGCGCAGATTTTGTCGCAAAGGTGGTATGCGGCCAAATCTGCGCCTTCTCCCCCTCTTACGCCGCTCACGCCAGTGCCGATAAAAGGGGCCTGGCGTGGGCGTGTAAGAGGGCGGCCCAGTAGGCCTGTCTTATTTATCATTATCTACACCAGTCTTTGACGTAGAAAATGGCTTAAATCTACACCAGCAAGAGACTGCGTAGGTTTAAGCTTGTTGTACGCCGCCAGATCATGTGCCTAAATTAAGTAGAGGCCTGCAACTCTACATAACTGCGCATCCACCGCCAGCGCAGGGTTATTAAGCCCGGCATATAAATCGCTGCTCATAAAGGGGATATCCAATATCTAAAATATCCCCCCAATGCCCGGGCCCCTTGTATGGATTATATTTATCTGCTCCCCAGCACCAGCGTCTCTCCGGAACCCTGTACGGGCGATGCTGCATGTCCCCGTCGCCTGGATCAAAACATCAAGTGGCGGAGGAAGCAGCCAACAGCAGGCCGAAACAGTGACCACCCTCAACGGGCCGAGAGCAGCAGTGGCCGTGCATGGATCCAGAGCAAAACAGGTGCCCATACAAGGGGCCCGGGCATTGGGAGGGATAGATATCGGATAACCCCTTTAATAAATGACCCCAAAAAAGTCTATACATAGTCTAAAGGTGCCATGTGCTTCACACCGAAGTAGGCGATCATCGTCTGGTGAACAATCTGCAGTCATACACATTTTGTTCCTTACTGGTCGTTACAATGGTTCAAACTGGCTAAACATGTTCAAAATTTTTAAACACAGTCAAATTCCTTCCAGAGGACGACTGACGACGACTTTGCTAAAAGGATCTTTCATGGTTAATTTTTACCTGATGAACATTTTGGTTCAAATTGCCCGTTTTAATCAACTTTAGACTAATGTGTAAGGATATCTTAAGGGCTATGTACCCCTTCGGGGTGTAGAGTTTTTCTAACTGTGCGAATGTACCTATTATTTTCTGGTGATCTAATAACCCTTATCTCTAAATTATTAAAAGGTTATATTCTTATCAGAAAGACAAGAATTGAGCTATAATGAGTCTTCACAAGGTCAGTGAGCAGAGATAAGGAGTCGTCAGTTAAGCTGCCTGATGGAACAGAGTTAAAATTCAACCCTGCTACTAGAAAAACTCAAGGCTGCACAAAGACAGTGGTTCAACATTTTTAATAAAGATCAGTTGAACAAATTAGTTTTAGTTCAAAATGAACGCAATGCAATAATAAAAAAATTGCCCCCAAAGGTGTACCTAGCCTTTAAGGTTGCCCACAGACAGACACAACCCAATAGTAAATGCCCATGCCAACAATCTGAAATGCTATAGTAATAAAATAATTGGTTGTTGGAGTGTCAAAAATTTGTCGGACACCTTGAATCAATATTTGGAGTAACAAGCCACAATCGGACAAAAAGTGTTCAACGCTGAGAATTTTTTCTAGGTTCAGTATCAGTTTTATATCCTAGAAAAATAGCTTAGCCCTTTAAAGGGGTTGTCTCATCAAGATTTCAGATTGATCCCTGCCTGGTAATCAGCTGCTTGGGTTTAGACGCCCCCGGGGATCAGTGGGTATTGCTCTGGCTACTTTAAAGGTTTCTTTACACGGAAACATTATTTGGAATGAACGTTCATACAAACGCTCTTTCCCGATAATTGTCCCATGTAAAGGTGCCATTGATCACCTAATGAACGAGCAACTGTTGAAATCATTATTTCTGCTGGCACCAAAATCATCATTTCTGGACAGCAAATCTAGCTGTGTAAACAAGGATCTGCTGCCCAAAATAATCAATCTGTATGGGGACAAGCGACTGCGATCCCTTGTCCTCATACAGCGGGAAGCGATTGTTACATGTAAATTCAGCTCTCACTTCTTCTTACAAATAGGCAATTATTAGGAACAGTTCCTTCCCGATCCCTGCCTGCTGTGTGCGCCAGAACACTATCCCTGCAGTGGCCACAAAGTGGTATTACATGTCGCCCATTCAAATGAATGAAAGCCCCACCTTTATGACATCCATATGTCCTAGTAAGGTAAAAAAGAAGCAGGCTGTCTTGAGGAGAGGAGCCCTTTAAGGAAGAAGACTCCAATAATGTTAATATTAGAATGCTTGTCTGATCGCAGACTAAAAGCCCCCGAGCCCTATTTTCAGGGCAGTTTACCCTGATTTAGATTATAAGCAGATAATGCAAAGTTATGCTTAGTTTTAATCCTGACGAGGGCCATCATATCTATAGGCTAGGCAACAGGATTAAATTTCCCACAGCTTCCTGTTTGCTTGTGGAAAAAGGAAGAAAAAAAACAATCAATTTCTTCAGGAACAACAAGAAAAAAAAATGTTGAAATCCTCCCCCTGCCTGTTATTACCTATCATCTGGTTTTATAGTGACAGGATTGTGCTATAATTTTTGAGAAAACTTCAGCATAAAATGCCATAAAACTCGCACATTGGCGCTATGGATCATGTTAGGCTCTGCACAATCGCTGGCTGTACTTTTTATGGAGGGGTAATTTACTCAGGAATGGTAAGATATATACATCCATGAGGTCAAATAGGAATCATTGCACATTTTGACCATAAGGCTAAAATCCTAAGTCATAATATGACAGGATATAGGGACAGGAATTCACAATACTTCGAAACAGGCGCAGCTGTAAGAAATAGCAGACCTGGGGATATTTCCTTGGCCGAGTCTGCAGACTATTCACGTTATTTGATGTTACAGACATGAGGCCACTAAATTTACATCCATGCTACGTATGTACAAGGATTACCAACGCTTCGATTTGAAAGCGACAAAATGTTGGCCACGGACACTATCATTGCCTGGTGTGGCTTGTAATGACAGTAAACCAATTTACCAAATGTACAAAAATGTATATGAAATGTTCTGAAATTTGCATTTATCACGGGCTACATCCAGGCAGGGGCGTAACTATAGGGGAAGCAGGGGAAGCGGCTGCTTTGGGGCCCTGACCCAGAAGGGGCCCATCCAAGAGGAGGAGAAGTACTAAAAGATTTTGTCAGGGCCCCTCAATATTATTACACAATGAAATTATATACAGTGGCAGTATAGACAGTGTAGAAAACGGATGGAACAGCTGCCTGGCCTGGTCTGAGAGCACCATCTTTACTAGCCACAGGAAAGGGGACGGCATGAAAGGAATGGGTTGTGAAAAAATTACTGGGGTAGGGGGCCCCATTCAAAAATTTGCTGTGGGGCCCAGTCATTTCTAGTTACGCCACTGCATCTAGGTAACTGTGGCCATCTGATAAGTCACTGTCAGGCTTGTGGAATACAGTGCATGGAGTAAACTATCAGCTATATCTCCTTTCCTTTTCCATGAATTAAAGGTGAATCCAGATTTCTATATTCAAAACTACGCATTTCGAGCTCTTACCGGTGGCTACAAAACATACTGTAGGTTGTATTTCCACAGACCTGTGGCCAGCGGCAGACTAGGAACTTCAAGTGTCCCTTGAAAAAAATAGACAAGTAAAAATGGCCCCATGTCGTAGGCGGGTCCAAATTGATGGAAGGCAGGGCAACACAGGTAAACTGGGCGGGGCAAGCAATACCATAGTGCAGCACAAAATTCCTCCTCAGCAAAACGAAATACCGCAGTGCAGCATAAAAAACTGCCGCTCCCGCCACAGTATTCAACTGTATCACTGTCCCGCAGATGTAACTGATGCTCCAAATGCTGAGAGGATCAGATCGTTGTGTACCTACCTGGCAGCCATGAGGAGGGCTTGGGCCACCCCCGATAGATTTTCCTGTAGGGTCTATGGACAGTCCACCTTTGCCTGGGGCTCCAACCTTTGGCTCTCCAGCTATTTCAAAGCTATAGCCCTAGGCATGACCATGAAGGAGTAGGCTGGGGGATTTCAGGAGCTAGACCTACAGAAATCAAATGATCGCCAGGAAATCTTAGCGTCAGCTCAGATTTTTACTGCAGACCTAAGTGAACATACCGTAAGACAACCCCTTGAAGCAAAAAGACTTCTATGGGTGAATCTCCAACAGGGGTGTAATTAACGTAACAGGAAAACTTTCTTTATAAAATTTATCAAGATGCTCCATAAGCAAAACACTATGAGCTACCATGTCGTACGAGTTGGCCATTCGTAGTCTATAGCTAAGGAGAATTTAACCAAGTTTGTAAAATCTTGATGCAATCCTAGCCATACTGAACCGCGGACCTTTTACATAATCAAAAAGAAACTGGTGAACAATAATATGCTAGAGCGGTGATGGCTATCCTCCGGCACTCCAGCTGCGGTAAAACTACAACTCCCAAGATGTACACTTGCCTAGCTGTTATCAGAACTCCATAGAAATGAATGGAGCATGCTGGGAGTCGTAGTGTCACCGCAGCTGGAGTGCCGGAGGTTAGCCATCACTATGCTAGTGTCTACCTGATTATACAACCAAATCTTTAATAGCCATGAGGGGATTTTCCTCCGATACGTACACTTCAGGTACTGTCACGTTGACACGTTCAGCCCCAACGTACCAAAAACAGCGGTAAAATCTGAGAAGTTGAAGAAGTACCGCTTGACGATTTCTTAGGTTTGGATATGATGGGCCTTTTGTTATTACTAGTCACAGGTTAGTGGACCTGTTGGTTCTCGTTATCATATAATGCATCAACATAACTAATGAGATATATTGTGATGGAAGATATCTTTACCAGGGAATTATTAGTACAGACAGCGGACTTCGTGGACATGTAGCTGATTCATGAATACTCATTACCTGCATTGAGAGATTGTATTAATGCTTCCCCGTGGAATTGGCGCAGGTGGAGAATACAGTTGGCAGGGGTCTTCGTGAACAAAGCAAAAAGTGTACGCCGTACAAATCAACCATACGGTAGTTGTCGCCTTCATCTTTTACTTACCCAAATATTAACTTTAATACTTTGCTTTTCAAGTATGATTTCTAGGTTAGAATTTCCTTGCATATACCACACTTAGAGAAAAAAATTAAAAGCACTGTAAACCACGTGGCTAAAAAAAAATAAAAAATACCGTCTGGCCTAGTTTTGGGCATATATTGATGTCCACTGGTTTCCGCTGACTACTACAATTTACTGACTTATAGGGGCTGGCCAGTTTCTAATAAATGGCTTTCAGCTGTCATAAAATACAAAGTTATGGCATTGACTAACACGAAGTCTGCTCTAATTCTTCTCCCTTTTCAGCGCGTGCAATCGGTGCTCTGGGACGGGGGTGCATGTGGATAGATACGGCGATAGTGATGGATACTTAGCTTGTGCATATGTTCCATCGGATCCGTACTATGGTGCCAAGTGTAAAACAGAGCAGGAGGGGGCTCTGTGTGCCAACCTAAGACCTCTCATACACAGCTCCACCATGAACATGAGACCTTAGGTGGGCATATATATTAATCCAAATATCTACGTTATACCATCTACTGGAATCAAGGTCGAACTGGCCCACCAGAGTACTTGAGGCTCCTCCAGCGGGCCCAGACTCTGAAGGGACCCAAATGTCCAGGCAAAAAAATTAAATTAAATTAAAAAATTTACCACCGTCTTTGAAGATAATCATTTACTACTAGGGTCCATTTCTTTTATTCAAAACCTATTGGATATTATCACTGAAATAAAGTTTGGACCCCGAGAATACCGGTAATTATCAGAAGGACGATAAAATCAATTGCCCACATTTATCATTAAAAAACTGCACTTGTGCAAAAATTTTTGCATGAAATCCATTCCCAATTTATCAAAAAGGGACCGGAGGCTCCGACACATTTATCATCTTCTACAGCAGTTCAGGAGCACGGACTGCCCAGGGGTGGACTGGCCTTTGACACTAAGGAGAAATTTCCCAATGGGCCGATGCCCACGGGGCCACCCAAGCCCGCCTCAGCACTAATTATTGCTGGGAGCATCAGGCACTTATGCACCCAGCCAACGGTCGCAGGTGCCCTCCCGAACTCAACTGTATGACTCAGGGCGGAGATACAGTTGAATACTGTGGCGAGGGCGTGGTATTTTATACTGCACTAAGGTATTGCAGGCCCACCTACTTCTGTTGTCCCTGCCTATTCGTGTTGTCAATTTGGAGCCCCCTACAACAAGAGGCTACTTTTTTATTTTTATTTTTTGTTTTTTTCCAGGGCCACTTTCAGTTTCCAGTCCGCCCATGGGACTGCCGGATGCAGTGCTTAATTTATGACGAGGCACGTGCTTTGATAAATCCGCCCCTATACAATTCTACATTTTCCTTAGGTTTTGATGAAGTTTTAAAATGTTTTATGCCATTATCCTCATCACCACTCCCGCACGCTTTCCTAAAATTAAAAAAAATAAAAATGTGGAACGTCCGGATACTCCAGAAGATTAGTACGGATAATGTAAATATCTACGCAGGTTATTCGGGGCTGTGCTCCACATTATGCTTACTTCATTCAGATCTTTCCGTAGCCTTCACCTGTACATCATAGCCAACTATAATATTAAAAGCAACAAGGGGCGGAAGGAAAGATGGAAAGATCCTGCTCGGTTCTGGAAGCTTCTTGAGTGCTTTCAATCAATTTTATTTATATGCAAAAATCGAGGGAAACGTGCAAGACAAAAAAAAAAAAAAAAAAGCTCTTCTTGATTCTAAAACTCTCAATTTACTGACAGGCAAATGGCTTCACGCTGCCACTTAATCTCATTTCTTGCATAATGCCCTCTAATTAGCATTTCAAAGTGAATTAATACTTCTAGGACATTAGCAATGGGAAAATCTGCTTGGGGCTCACAATAGCAGTTTAGAAGAAGCCAAGAAAGGCTCAGAGAAAAAAAAAAAAAAATACACATACCACCAACCACTTTGCATTGCAAAACTGTTCAACTTATTTATCTCCCTCTCTAAACACTTTTACCGCACACTGTTTTACTACTGTTCGCCAAGACGAAGGAAGAAAAGAAAGGAAAATGATAATTGCCAAACTTATCGGCATCTGCTAAGTATCAGAATTTACAAGATCCGGGGGCTGCTACATTTTACTTCATGCTAAGGGAACAAACAGAGACAGACAGACAGACAGATCCGACATATTCGTCCACATGAAAGGTGTGCCCAGACAGCATAATGGGAGTATGATTTCTGTTTCCTTTTTTTACCTTTCTGTACTTTTTTCTTGGCCATTGTAGCCAGTGTAGCTCTGGGCATCATTTTGAAGGCATATATGCATGCTACATTGAGGGATTTTTTACATGGTATACTTTTCTGTTTTACAAATTAAAGGGGTTATTCCATGACTAATGTAAAAAATTAAAATTAGACATCATATAATACATGACAATCTCTGCCTAATAAACCTAGAACCAGCCCTGTACCTCAGATGGATCCAGAGAGTTCCCCAGTCATTGCTCTGCTAGATTTATAGCAAGCTGGCAGCTCAGGGGAGTGTCTTTTCTGCTGCAGCTTAGGGGGCGTGTCCATGCTCTCCCTATCACAGCTCAGGAGGCGTGTCCATGCTCTACCTATCACAGCTCAGGAGGCAGCTGAAGGATGAAACTGAGCATGTGCGGCCATCTCAGTGAGCAGGACAAATAAATAGGTTAAAGAACAAACAGCAGGTGGCGCTATACAGATACATTTTATTGAATAACTTTAACTGCAATTACAAAAGTATTCAGCTCCAGGTTCTGGTTCGAAAACTGTAGAATATTTTTCGTGGGACAACCCCTTTAAATATCCAACATGCAGGGACGGACTGCGAACTTAAAGTGGCCCTGGAGAAAAAACTTTCTAAAAGTGTCCTCATGTTGTAGGCAGGTTCAAATTGACAGAAGGCAGGCAAACACAAGTAGGCATGACCAACAGAAGTAGGTGAAGCCAGCACCCAGTGCATCAAAAAATACTGCCCCAGCAGAACCAAATAACACAGTGCATCAAAAAATACTGCCCCAGCAGAACCAAATAACACAGCGCAGTAAAAAATACTGCCCCAGCAGAACCAAATAACACAGTGCAGCAAAAAATACTGCCCCAGCAGAACCAAATAACACAGCACAGCAAAAAAATACTGCCCCAGCAGAACCAAATAGCACAGCACAGCAAAAAATACTGCCCCGGCAGAACCAAATAACACAGCGCAGCAAAAAATATTGCCCCAGCAGAACCAAATAACACAGTGTATCAAAAAATACTGCTCCAGCAGAACCAAATAACACAGCGCAGCAAAAAATACTGCCCCAGCAGAACCAAATAACACAGTGTAGCAAAAAATACTGCCCCAGCAGAACCAAATAACACAGCGCTGCCGGTAAGGGGCATAACTAGCTGATGCTCCTAAATTAAATAATGCTTTAATCCGCCAATCAGGAAATTTCTCTGTAAGGTCTATGGTCAGTTTGTCCCGGCCAACACGCTCTGTGGCACTGCACACAGTCTGGGGTCTTTCGCGTTCTGTATACATGATATATACACACACTTTACATGGACTTGGCAGTTTTGCATATCATTGTAATAAATGTTCCTAATTGTAGAACAGCTCGGTAAATGCCACCACACTGTAGACAGGGTTATTAATAGTACTGATATCTGAGAAAACTTTGCCCACTTGGTCAACCCATGTAAAGGGGCCTTAAAGCAAGAATGCAATTACCGTACTGAAAATGAACCTTTCATTCCCGATAATGACCTGCTCGTTAAAAGTGGCGAGAGCTGAATTTACACGTAGCAATCGCTCATCCCTGCACAGATTTATCCTTTCTGGGCAGCAGATCGCTGGTTACGCAGCACAATCTGACGCCCAGAAACAACCATTTGGGCGATTTGCTTGGGCGACTGCTGGCACCTTTACACAGGGCAATTATCAGGAACAAGCGATCCTTCCTGATAATTGCTTCGATTGCTAGCCCTTGTTAAAGAGCCTTCAAGTTGTATTCTGAGGCGGGATATAAAACATGAATACTCTTCTTCTATTCTCTAGGCTATGTTCACACGACGGACGGGTTATTGGGTTATTCACATGGACGTTTTTTTGACGGTTGGTGAATAACGGAGGTAAAAAATTAGAACATGTGACGTTACACCAATATCTGGCACTGGTGGAAACAGTCAGTGTGCACTAAAGAAAAAGACAACAGAAAATGCCAGTGGTGGCCTCATGACACGGGGATCATTACTGGGCATCAGCAATACTATCACTGCACCCAGCGTTTGGGCTGAAACTCCTAAGAGTTATACCCCAGCCAAACTATTGGAGCATATTTAAGTATGAGAAAATTATATATATTTGTGCAGCGTGCATCCAGTATCGCATGCTTAACGATAAGTATAAGATTATGAAGCCCAGCAGGAGAGGCCCGGAGTTATTAGGACTCGTTTTAGTCATAGATTAGTTGGCCATGATTTGGTATTGTAGCTTGGATAACTGCGTAGATCACAGGGGTACGTTATAAAGCTTTACAGCTGCCAGAGTCTCTGGCCTGAAGCTCCTCACGCGCTGTAACGTATCTGACAGCTCTACTGTAAAACCGCAGATGGGTCCACCGATGTCCCACCTCACTGGTGGTAACATCTGTGTTATCTCACCCATTATCTCTGAACCTATTTCATTCTTGAAGCATACATAAGGTTCAAGGGAAATTCAACTCCTAACCAAAAAAAAAAAAGTAATATACGATCTGTAGGCATACTGCTGCTCTTGGGCAGGGTGTTGGTGGAACATGTGGAGGGTGATGGGTGGCAGGAGCGCATCGACAAGCTACTCTTTCTTGGCCACAATATTTAGGGTAGATTGGGACAGACTGAAGTTTTGTGCCGGTGAAGGAAAATCCATCTGATTATCTCTAGGACCAGAGGATCGAGCGGGATAAACTACAACAAGTTGGATTCTTGTTCTCGATCAGCAGTATATATGGGCACTCAATTGTCAGCAGAGCCTCCTAAATCTGAATGGACCACTGACAATGGCCTCTACTTATTAACAAACCAAAAATATTATGCAGTAAGGAGTTGAAAAAAATGCATGAAAGCATTTTTAAAGGGGTTGTCCGGGCTTTTACTATTGATAATCTGTCCTCAGGATAGGTGATCACTATAAGATTGGCGGGGGTCCGAGGCCCGGTACCCCGGCGGATCAGCTGTATGAGGAGATGGCATGTGCACGTGTATGAGGATAGGTCATCAATATTAAAAGCCCGGAGAACCTCTTTAAATAACTGAATTACTCAACAGAGACCAATGGCTTAAGCTGCCCATGCACATTCAATAGCTGTCGGTCAAACGATCGTTTGGCCAACAGCTATCTCCTGGGAGAACCAAAGGAGAAGGTGAAAATATTCATTTCGCCAGATACTCTTCTCTCCCGACATCACCTGTCGGGGACAAGTCGGGAGCGTCCCACTCACAGTAGTGTGCTGGCCGAACCCGCCTTTCTCAACAGGTATGGCGGATAAAAGACTAATGTGTATGGCCAGCCTCAGTTGCCCAAAACAACCAATCAGAATGATCTTTTCATTTTCCAAAAAGAACTCTGAAAAATGAAAGGTTGAATATGATTGGTTGCTATGGTCAAATAATTCAGTTTTCCTTATGGGGTGGCCATCTTTCCCGAGATGCTGCTCTTTGAACAGCAGTCAGAGACATGCTTTAGAGTAGGAACCTGTGGTTCAGATATGCTCTGTAACCTGTCATTAAAGGTCATTGTGCAGGGAGGGGGAGGAAGTGAGCTGTGACAGTCACCTATTGTCAGTGTTGGCTCCTACGTCATCTGCCTCCAGATTTGCAATTAGAGATGTTACCAGTCATGATAATAAGATGACTGCTTGTGAGGACTAGTGGCGGTGTGAAAACTGCTACCTTTCTGAAATACTTTAAAATATACAGAATGACAATAAAAATTATAAAAAAAAAACTTTTTAAAATATGTTTAACATAAAAACGTGATTTTAACAATGGATCATTTTCTAACAATACAGTCCCTTTAAAGAGCACCTGTCTTCAGAATCAACCCTATAAAACTAAGAATACTTGGTATGGTAGGGTGGATCCTGCTGAGAAAACCGATACCTGTCTTGTGCCAAATAAACTGCGGCGTTCCCGAGAAAAAAAAGATTTTTATTCTTTAAGCAAACGACGGATTAAGCCCCTCAGCTTTCCGATGCTGGCCACATCCTTGGTATACTGAATGCCTTATTTGTACAAAGGATAAAAATCTTTTTTGTCAGGAATGCAAGAATTGATTTTCACAAGACAGGTATCATTTTAATCAGCAGGATCAACCCTGCCAGACCATGTGAATACAAAGCAAATGTTCCCAATGATCTTTACTTTATTGCAGTCAATTTAATACATATATATATATATATATATATATACATACATACATATACACACACATATTGTGTGTATTTATATATATATATATATATATTTTTTTTTTTTTTTATTTTTTTGTACAAATGTGTTTGCAGACAGCAATCCAATATTCACTGGCACATGTATGTATAAGCGCATGCAACAAGTTTACCCAACCAAAGCAGCTTTACACACCTGCAATAAAAAGCAATAAAGTGCCACGTAAATCACGAGCAGAAGTAATACTACAATGAGGTGGCAGAGTTAATAAAAAAAAAAAAAAACTAGTATAGCGAGAGAATGAGCTGCTCTATATATTCATCAGCGCAGCCTAATTCAATATGGTGTCGGCGCAATGCCGTGCCCAGTTGGCCATAAGCAATGGCAACCACTTCCGTAACAGCGTGGACATCAGACAGAATGGATGCCGTATTAGCAAATCACTGCATTATCAAAATGAGTGGCTGACAATAATAATCAATACCCGTGAAACTAAAAAAGATTGCTTTTGCCTGAGCTTGTGAGACAGGACTTTGTATAAACTTTCTGTAATCGTGGATGCTCTAACAACCCCACAACTTGACAGTGTACAATAAAGCGGCGGGTCATGGATGCCCATAGCAATATAATAAAATACCGCATCAATCCGTTCTCTGTGTGAGCTGATCACAGAGCAGCCTCCCGAAGCGTGGGACATTGTTCGGTTACACCTTGTCTTGCAGGGTTAATTTTAGCGCCGCCGAAGACTTACGTCCAATGCAACTTCCTCTTGCCGCGGCAGCTTAAATAAAAGCCACTCGTGGGGTGCAGCATACAAACTCCGATAGACAAAAAAATAAAATAAAAGACGCAACATATGTGTAATAGGATTATTTATAATCTCCTGCTCTGAAACACTTCACTTGTGATTCCCGGCGTCAGCGATCCGGCCGTACATCTGTAACCACACCACCGAGCGTGCTCTGTCACTTTACATTGTTGGCCCGTGTCCCTCTCTCCAAAACGGCAGACAATGAACAGAAGCTCTCACGTGGGCCTGGGGGGGTTGGGGAGACCTCTCGTAGGACAGATGACCCTTTTTTGGCAGCTAATTCAGTGCGCATTGCTATTTTATGCAACAAAATAGGAATTCTTGAGGTCTATCTTCTCCGTGGCTTTGTTAAATTTATTGGCAATTTCTATAAGCTCCCTGCGGCTGGAAGGAGAACACACGCACCGGGAAGATCGTACACAGTTTGTAAAAACGCCGGCTTTCTAATTTGCCTTTTTATGCACGCTCGCTGATGTAAGGACGGGTCTGTCTGCCTGCTACAGTCAGTAAAATCACACAATTATTCCAAAGTTTATGTCAGGCTACGGGGGTTTGCCTGTTTTTTTTTTTTTCTTTTCCTTTGCAACTTGATCTAAACGACAGCCGATAAGACAAGGAGATCCGTTTTTTTTATATTTTTTTAAAAAAATTAAAAAATTCTAACCCATTAAAGTCAACCGGAGGTGAACACAGATGCTCTGTGATTTGTCGCAAAGTTAATAGATTAAATTGTTTGGTGCTTAAGTTATATTAAAAAAAAAGTTTCTAAAGTTTTTTTTGTTTTTTTTTACATGAAAGTGCGATGTTTGGAGTCCTGTTAAAAAATTATATATTCTGATGAAACGGGACGCAGACCACTGAAATAAATGGGGTCTGTAGGTTTTTTATTTTTATTTTACAAAAGTAGGATTAAAAAAGACACGAGTAAGAAATTAATTTCACCCGTCCCAATTTCATGATCTCTAAAATCGTGCAGAGTGCGGTAGGTGGGCACAGAGGGTAGCAGCGGCAGAAGACATGATTAACAAGCAAATCTAGGCATGATGAGAGCAAGGGCTCGGGCACACAACTGTAAGTATTTTGTGGTCTGCAAAACACGGATCCCCAAAAAATAGGGATGACATCCGTGTGCATTTTGGGGAACGGAACAGCTGGCCCCGAATAAATAAGACCTATCCTTCTCCGTAATACGGACAATAATAGGACATGTTCTATTTTCTTTTTGCGCAACAGACATACAGAAAGGGAATGCACACGGAGAAACCTCCGTTTTTTTTGCAGACCTATTGAAATGAATGGTTCCGCATACAGTCCAGAAAAAAAAACTAAACAGACACAGAAAGAAAATACGTTTGTGTGCATGAACCCTTAATGAATCAATGCAATAAATAGTACTGACACAGGAGGTAAGAGAAGGACTATAGAGGGGACAAAGTACTGACACAGGAGGTAAGAGAAGGACTATAGAGGGGACATAGTACTGACACAGGAGGTAAGAGAAGGACTATAGAGGGAACATAGTACTGACACAGGGGGTAAGAGAAGGACTATAGAGGGGACATAGTACTGACACAGGAGGTAAGAGAAGGACTATAGAGGGGAAATAGTACTGACACGGAAGGTAAGAGAAGGACTATAGAGGGGACATAGTACTGACACAGGAGGTAAGAGAAGGACTATAGAGGGGACATAGTACTGACACGGAAGGTAAGAGAAGGACTATAGAGGGGACATAGTACTGACACAGAAGGTAAGAGAAGGACCATAGAGGGGACATAGTACTGACACGGATGGTAAGAGAAGGACTATAGAGGGGACATAGTACTGACACGGAAGGTAAGAGAAGGACTATAGAGGGGACATAGTACTGACACAGGAGGTAAGAGAAGGACTATAGAGGGGACATAGTACTGACACGGGAGGTAAGAGAAGGACTATAGAGGGAACATAGTACTGACAGAGGAGATAAGAGAAGGACTATAGAGGGAACATAGTACTGACACGGAAGGTAAGAGAAGGACCATAGAGGGGACATAGTACTGACACAGGAGGTAAGAGAAGGACTATAGAGTGGACATAGTACTGACACAGGTGGTAAGAGAAGGACTATAGAGGGGACATAGTACTGACACAGGAGGTAAGGGAAGGACTATAGAGGGAACATAGTACTGACACAGGAGGTAAGAGAAGGACTATAGAGGGGACATAGTACTGACATAGAAGGTAAGAGAAGGACTATGGAGGGGACATAGTACTGACACAGGAGGTAAGAGAAGGACTATAGAGGGGACATAGTACTGACACAGGGGGTAAGAGAAGGACTATAGAGGGGACATAGTACTGACACAGGAGGTAAGAGAAGGACTATAGAGGGACATAGTACTGACACAGGAGGTAAGAGAAGGACTATAGAGGGGACATAGTACTGACACAGGAGGTAAGAGAAGGACTATAGAGGGGACATAGTACTGACACAGGAGGTAAGAGAAGGACTATAGAGGGGACATAGTACTGACACAGGAGGTAAGAGAAGGACTATAGAGGGGACATAGTACTGACACAGGAGGTAAGAGAAGGACTATAGAGGGGACATAGTACTGACACAGAAGGTAAGAGAAGGACTATGGAGGGGACATAGTACTGACACAGAAGGTAAGAGAAGGACTATGGAGGGGACATAGTACTGACACAGGAGGTATGAGATGGACTATAGAGGGGACATAGTACTGACACAGGAGGTAAGAAAGAGAAGGACTATGGAGGGGACATAGGATGCCCCTCTATAGAAAAAAGAAAAAACAAATTAAAAGTCATTGCCAATGTTCTATAGTAAGTGACTATAAATGGAGTAACAGTAATATAAATGTTATAATAAATATCAATATAAAAAACATTCCTGTTCAATATAAATCTTTCCTCGCAGGATTTTCTCATTCTACCGCCCTAACTGCATCTTCTGCATCCTCAGCAGGCACATCCGCATCCTAATCCTTCTCTCCTTACATTTTATACCATATCAGAGTGGTGAAAACTGCAGCGTGAGGGGACGCCCGGGAGGAGGGCGGAGCTGGAAACATGGCGTTTCTGGCCAGAACTTGCGTGCTTTTGCAGACTGGCGTTCATCACAACTAGAAAGAAGGCGAATGTAAGACCTGGCAGAAACTTTAATAATTTATATTAAATATTGAGGTGAATTATTTACAGCCTTCATAATTCAAAACCTGGGCCGTCTAAAGAGCGGGCCTGACGGGAGGTTATCAGGGGGGGAGAAAGGCGAGCTTTGTGCCGCTCACCTTGGTGAGGGCTTAGGGCTGTGGAAAAGGCAAACACTGTATTCTCCTCCTGGTGTGAAGTACGAGATTACGGGAGGGAAAAGCAAACATGTACTTCTCTTTCCTGCAATTAGACATGTCAGATAGAAGGACTGCCCCGTCACCACCCGGCCTTGTCACTATGTGAGCGCACATGGGTAATAATGGAGGCAGAAATGTAACACAGTAATAGCAACAGTGAGTGAGATAGATAGATAGATAGATAGATAGATAGATAGATAGATAGATAGATAGATAGATAAATAGATAGATACACGGATAGATAGATAGATAGATAGATAGATAGATAGATAGATAGATAGACGGATAGATAGATAGACAGACAGACAGATAGATAGATAGACGGATAGATAGATAGATAGATAGATAGATAGATAGATAGATAGATAGATAGATAGACAGATCTCGCAATGTATGCACGGTACGCTACCACTCTGTGTACAACAGATAAGTAACACAATGACCGACAGAAGTGTCAGAATAGAATAAGTCTACTTTCACACTGGCGTTTTTGGGTCCGTTTGTGAGATCCGTTCAGTGCTCTCACAAGCGGTCCAAAACGGATCAGTTTTGCCCTAATGTATTCTGTATGGAAAAGGATCCGCTCAGAATGCATCAGTTTGTCTCCGATCAGTCACCATTCCGCTCTGGAGGCTGCTTGCAGCGTTTTGGTGTCCGCCTGACGAAGGGGAGCCAAACGGATCCTGGCGCACAATGTAAGTCAATGGGGGCGGATCCGTTTTCTCTGACACAATCTGGCACAACAGAAAACGGATCCGTCCCCCATTGTCTTTCAATGGTGTTCATGACGGATCTGTCTTGGCTATGTTACAGAATAATACAAACGGATCCGTTCATGACGGATGCATGCGGTTGTATTATTGTAACGGAAGCGTTTTTTGCAGATTAATGACGGATCTGCAAAAAACGCCAGTGTAAAAGTAGCCTAAAACATGTCGCAAACTGATTATATGCTTCATTTCTAAAGATCTGATTATGACATTTCCCATCAGAACACTTTTTATGCATGAGCTTGTGTGTGTGCGTCTATATCTATTCCTATCCATCTCTTATCACTCTACCTCTATATCTATTTACTTCTATATCTACCTCTATATCTACCTCTATATCTACCACTATATCTATTTACTTCTATATCTTTCTACCTCTATATCTACCACTATATCTGTTTACTTCTATATCTCTCTACCTCTATATCTACCACTATATTTATTTACCTCTATATCTCTCTACCTCTATATCTACCACTATATCTATTTACCTCTATATTTATTTAGCTCTATATCTACCTCTATATCTCTCTACCGCTATATCTATTTACTTGTATATCTCTCTACCTCTATATCTACCGCTATATCTATTTACTTCTATATCTCTCTACCTCTATATCTACCGCTATATCTATTTACTTCTATATCTCTCTACCTCTATATCCCATTATATCTCTCTACCTCTATATCCCATTATATCTCTCTACCTCTATATCCCATTATATCTCTCTACCTCTATATCCTACTATGTCTCTCTACCTCTATAACTAAGTATTTCTGTGCCTTTATATCTACTACCATAACTAGGTATCTCTACCTCTATATTATCACTATATCTATCCACCTCTATATCTACCACTATACCTACGTATCTCTCGCTATCTGCCTATCTGACTACTTACCTAGTTACCTACCATACAATCCATAGACTGCACCCATTGTCTAATACAATCTATTGAAAAGAAGTAGCCCTACAAAAATCAAACAGTGGAATCCACTCTCGTGTTCATTTCAGTTCTAGGCCAGGAAAAAACTAAGCAAATCCCACTGTTTTTTGACTTCTCAGAGCGCTGAGGATTTTTTTATTTCCAGATTTTATCGCTGACCCCTCTGATAACACAGGGCTACTGATGTCTTCCCTATCTTGAATATCTATCTACCTTCCTATCATTTAACATTCTATCCGTCCATCTATGAATTTACACTTTGGAGAGAAATTTATTAAGAATGGCGATTCTGTCACTAGTCCTAATAAGAAAACCTGCCGGGTGTACGTTGCGCCAATTAGCCTCTTAATAATTTTGGCCTATCTTCAGCAGGCTCGTGCAGCCGAATCTAAACCAGCAAATAGCGGACTACGATTTCAGGTTTAACACGAGCCAATTTTCTGGAACAGATATTGTTAGTTGTATATATAAAGAGAGCAATCCTGGTGTCGGCACAGCTACCAGTTTTTGGGGTTCACCTGGAGTCCGTGCGCACCTGGGTGTAATAGATAGGCGGTGCTCAGCAATGGAGGCCCAATTCAAATGTAATATGTAGAAGACAAAAACTTGCGGCACTCGCCCCATTTTCTTTGCAGCTTTTTTTATTCAAAGTTAAAACATGGTCACTGGTGCGGGCACTCACTCAGCAAGCCGCGCTTCGTCTGCCTCCCAGGTGATGGCGTCAGGACGCCCCTCTCTATATACTGCGTCTGACGTCATCACCACGACCATGGCTTCTTTTTTGGAGTAGTATGCGGTGTGTATCTCCTCCATTTATTGATATCCCCACCGTTCCTGCACATGTGAGGACGTTACTGTCCCCTCCAACTGCTTCTCTGATGTCTTCTATCAGTCTCGTGAACCAATCCCTGTCTCTATAGATTTCTTATGTTCCCTAAATCTTGTATAGAAACATCCTATGGTTTTTCCACACGGACAGAATCGAACATAAACCAGAAACTGTGTTTTACATGCGATAAACTGTCTTACCGTATGTTTCACTCCTCCTATATTTCAATTATAAATCTGCAAGCTGTACATTTGCCACCTTTATCATTTCCCCGTGGTGTTCCTTTTTCTAGCCAATTTTCTTTTCCACTCTCAATCCTACTTCTTACTATCTTGTTTCTAATGGTCCGGCTCCTTCTAGAACTTATCAAAGGTGGATTCTTTGTTTTTTCCTTCAAATCCTTATCATGGGCAAGAATATTCCAGTTATCCAAGATGGCTTTTTTTTTTTATAATCGTGGCCGTAGATGTGTATTTAAAGGTGAGATCTGCTCTCCCTCTTTCCTCCTCTCTTTTTAATAACTCTCCTTCGCTGCTCTCAAAAATGAGTCATCAATTATTTTTTCAGGTAGCCTTCTTTTTAAATCTCTAGACCAGGGATCAGCAACCTTCGGCACTCCAGATGTTCTGAAACTACAACTCCCAGGATGCTCCATTCACTTCTATGGGAGCTGTGAGAAGAGCCGAGCATGTTTGCATGCTGGGAGTTGTAGTTTCACAACAGCTGGAGTGCCGAAGGTTGCCTACCCCTGCTCTAGACTGATCTATAGAGTCTACATCTTCACTAGCTATCCTTCTCAATCTTGTAAATTGCCCATAGGGAGGGTACTGCTTTTTTTACATATGGTGGATGGGAGCTCCTGAAGTGCCACCCCAGACGACCGTCCCACAATCCCCATCTACACTGACCCCTGCGGGTCCTAACATTTATATCAGGATGTGAAGGGTGGGATATGTATACAGGACAGTATACATACATTATGGTCGAGCCACTAACATAACGGACAGCGCCATTCTATCAGAATCTAAGCAGCAGAATTCCGTGGCGGCCATAGCCTTCCGGAATTTCAACACAGACAATCCTCTCGGACCGTCCTGCTTTACAGGTAAAAAGTCCGCGATGCTAAAGCTCCATTTCAGGATCCTCGCTCGGAACGTGATAACTTTTATTGGGCTATCAGAAAATATATGACATTTCATGCCGTCCTCATAAAATTGTTCTCCATGTGCAGAAGAGAAATAAATGTGGAATATTCTCCTGTCCCAACATCGTAATAATTGCACGTTTTATATATCACCGACATATGCATCACTTCCAGGAGAACAGAGACCAGAAAAAATATCCACTGCGCAGTGCAACAGACGTAAAAAGGGGGGAAAAAGAGTCTACAGCGGCCGGGGGGGCGAGGCTGCAGCCCCATGTACCCCCCGTCCGCTATTACCAAAGATCCCCACTGCTGCATGTAACATACGTGTTTGCTTCCTACTCTCTGAAGCCGCCCCTCATTATCTTCATTTATTAAATTTGCATTGATAACTGGCTGCCGCTTAACCTTACAAGAGGAAGCCGAGACGTACACTGGAAACAGAGCTCGGTAATTGAGTTGAAGTTTGTTGGCTCTTTAACCCATACGTTGCTGGAGAATCTGCACTAGTGCTCTATCAAAGAATCGGCAATGACTGGGTAGAAATTAGGGGGCCCCCTATCCATCGCAGAGGAAAGTGAGTGCCACCTGGGGAACGTTATCATACCGTACGTGACCCGAGGGGCGACACAATCCATGAGAGTGACAACAAGGGGTTCGGGACGCCGAGTGGGCCTAGATGTAGCAGAGCTGAATTTTTAGGTGTTGAATGTGTACATGAGTACATTAATGCTGTGGGTTATACTACTATATAGCAGATAGCGCAGCTCGAGGGTGGCTCAAAAAAGACCAACGAAGATCTACTATATCTACTATATGTAACTTACAGATCAGCCCTACATGTAAATATGTCACCAATTATAAGTTAAAAAAGAAGGACAAAATTGAGATAGATAGATAGATAGATAGATAGATACGATAATAGATAGAGAGATAGATAGATAGATAGATAGATTTCATTTCTGCAATGCTGTATGCATACATAGATAATTCATGGACGGATGGATAGATAATTCATAGATACATAGATAATTCATAGACAGATAGGTATTTCGTAGATGTATGAATAGATAGATTATAATTCATGGAAGGATGAATAGATTGATTCATAGATGTATAGACAGAACGTGTCTACCATCTACTCGGGGCAGTTATAATGTGAGGCTCTCCGTGGACGTGGCGTGGCGGTGCACCCAGGTGGGGGGTGGAGAGGAAGAGACCTGAGTGAGGTGGTTAATCACAACTCCAAAAGTGACATAGGGACAAAAGGTATGTCTGATCACTTTGAATCAGCACTTTCTAAAGGTTATGTCAAGCTGAGAAATTAATATTGCAGATCCCCCCCCCCCCCTCTTTGGGAGCGTGTTCTCAGATACATTCCTACGCTTTAACTATAGATAATTTTATTCTCCCCCCGGATGGGAAAAGCGCGGTCGCCCTGAATAGGCATTGTGCTTTGTTCACTAGTTACATACGTTACTACATGATTTATATATGTATGTATTTAGGATTATTAACACTTGCATAGTCTATTATACCCTTCTTTTAAGGGGTTCCCACCGCTGCATCCCTTTATATCGACGCAGCACATTGAATGGTATTATACCGTATTGACTTTGACGCTATTTCTATACGGTTTGTTGCCATGCAGACTTTGAAACCCACCGCCTTGGCCACCGACAGGTTAACAATCCCCCGACTGGCTACTCACATCTTGTTTTCTGGGTCAAAAATGTTCAGTGAGCGTTTCTACCGACTCTCTTTTGGCATATAAAAATCCTTCAAGTAGCCCGAGACGGTCCTTCGAGCTTCCCCCTGCGGACACCTCGCTCGGTGGAGAAGTTCATTACGTTTTATGATCTTCCCAAGTCTGTCCTGCTTAGAAGACTCGCAAAAGGCCACAAATCTGGCAAACCATCGTGTATGGCATTAGACATTACTACTAAATGAATGGCTCCACGCTTCCTAGATTACGGGTGGTTGGCAGCTGTCAATGCCCCTTCCTACTGTACGTCTACCCTCTAAAATCCGAAGCGAAAGGGTACAGCTATACAGGGCAGATGGGATCAGCGACAAATATATATATATAGTGTATTTGTGCGGTTTTGTGCTCCAAGATCTATGGCGCCGTTCCTGCCTGGATGACAAACTAACAAATATTTCTAATTTTCTCGGTTCAAAAATACTAATGAAGCAATCTCACGTTTTGCCAGTGTGTACCCACTTGGGGATAAAAACTTACATTTAGGCTCCGGCTCCTTGACAAAAAGGAGAAAAAAAAAAACAAACCCATCCATACGCAATCATATGTTCCCGTGTATTGATTTTTATGCCCGTGGCTAGCTGAAAAATCCAGAGCCTGTTTATTTAATTCCAAAAAAAGGTCATTTCTCATCTACATGCAACCAACACAGCTCAAGGAGCCTTAATCTCTCGCCTTTTTTTTTTTTTTTTAGATTTTCTTCCTGGAAGAAAAAATTGATCAAAGCAGGAAAAAAAACAGCTAAGTTGATTCGCCGCAGTTTAACATCTCCAATGCAAAATTTGATTCCGAAAACACTGTTATTCTCCCCCGAACCCAATATTTTAGAAAAATAAAAAAGAGCTATAATTACAGCGTAAAAATAAAATAAAATAAATAAACGCAAAAGCAAAAACCTGCTGCTTCTTTTAATAAAAACCTGGCAACTAGTCTATAATTTTAACACCGATGGGGAAAAAAAAAAAAAATAACAAGAATTCCACTCACAAGCGTGCAAAAAAAAAAAATGGGAAGAAGATAAATGCGCAGGCCGGGCTGGAACCTGCTTGTTATCTGGCTTTTTATTCAATAAAAACCTGCCGGCTGATGTGATAATTAAAATGAACAAACATAATAAAACAGTCCTGAAGTGTAGGTGGGGATAGAGGGAAGCGTCTCCCCTCCTGCGATATTTTGATAGATTCCTTGTATAAGGGGAGAAGCTTTGAAACAATGAAGCGGTCAGAAAACAAAAGACGTTTCTTGACCCTTTTCATTTTCGCCGGTTAATAAGGTAAAGTTGCCGGGGCTGGTATCCGCGCGCACACACACACCAGCCGCCCGCCCTCCGTGACATTAAGCAGATTGCCGCCACCGAGGACAGAAACAAACACTTGAAATTCAGCATTGTTCCCGACTCCAGCTGCTGCCGCTGCTCCAGACGGAGGCATAGCGATGTGTGAAATCCATACGTACAGTTTTACATCGTACTAATAAAAAAAAAAAAAAAAGAGAGCGATGTAAAAACCGAATCTTCTCATTTAAAACAATCCGGCTCCTTATTGGTGTCACGGCCAATGCGCCGCGTTCTTTGTCTGCCTAAGACGACGAAAGAGTCTCGGCTCATTCATAATGTAATAGGCGCGTCTTTTCCAATTTCCATTTTTCCTTTTGTCAATTTTACTGTCACTTTTAGAAGCCGGGGGTGCCGGTGGACATTTGTACCGATCAGCCCTCGCGGGCGGTTTCGCCCCCCTATCTAATCTATGAAGAGCTGAGGTTTGACACCGCGCTTGCAGCGCTAGTCAGCCTGATTAGGGTCGCTCTGCGGACTGAATCAAGTCTACAATTATTTCAATTATTAAAATTTTCGAATGTTAAGCTGGAACACGTGCCGTGAAGCCGTACAATTAAAAGTTAAATACAATGCAAGTGTCATGTTATACTGATTGTATGTATATATATATATATATATATATAAATATAAAATTAACCTCTGAATTGCTCTAGGGCTGAGCACTGGAAGTGCTCATAAGATCAGGTCATTGTGTATTATTCCGGTAGAAAGCAGCAATTACACGGATAGATTTTGGGAGGAGGTGGGGGGGGGGGGTTAAAAAAAAAAGAAGAGAAAACCCTCTCCGCACACAGAAATTGACGGTGATTGATTAGGTGTGCCAGCAATTAATATATATATTGTAGTCATTTGATTTGCTACAATGTATCAATGACAAGCTCAACACTGAAACTGACACCTTTAATAGGTTCTGGTGATCTGACACCCTTGAAATCCCCGGATTATTTAACGATCACTTTTTTATGGAAATATAGAAGAACGTTCTACAAAATAAAAACGTAAAAAAATATATATATTTATATATTTTTTTTTTCCCCCTTGCAGCCATGTATTAAGAACATGCAACTGTGTAAACATTCGGTGTCCTCGTTTTGGGCACAATGTACACAGATTATGTATACGAAATATTCAATATGACAGTCGCAGTGGCGCACTTATCACTACGCTGTGGAAACCCTGTCTAAAAGTCAATTCCCTTTAATTGATTAAATTGGGATTTCATTTCTCTGCTGTCCAGAAGCAGATAGATTTCACCAGTGGTTCTGGCAGTAAAGCAATGCTGGGATCTGGTGTCGGCCGCACAGATTCCGGATTGATCATCTGGTCCATGGACATAACCCCGGTGATAATCCGCACCTCCCCGTTTCACCCCCTGCACCCTACAGACACAAGTCTCTGGGACAATTTGGTAGAAGACACGGGGACAACTTTTTTTATTGGCCTATTCTTGTTCAACAGGAACAGCTTCCTTCCCTCCAGCGTGGAAAGGGTTAACCTTTCGTCGTCACTTGGGCCACGGCCTGACAGAAGAAAGTGTTGCCTGTGGCAGGTGGCCTGTTCCCACCCGACATACACAAATAATCAATAATATCTCTCTTTTTTTTTTTTCTACCGGTTTTTGACCGCACGACGTTACTGGAAACAAAGATGGTGGCGTGCAGCTTAAAAGCAGCGGCGCAAAACCGAGCGCAACCAGGGTTCATAAAAGACGGAAAGGCGCCAACTCTTACCTGTTTTCTCTTTGATTTCACACAGAACACTGAAGAGCGCTGGCTTCATCCTATGGCAGTTCAGGGCATGCTTCCTGCAAGAGAAGGGCGAAGGGTTAACACAGGGGAATCTGAGAGAGAGATAGATAGATAGATAGATAGATAGATAGATAGATAGATAGATATCACAGAAGGAATGATAGATAATTCAATCCATTCAGATAGATAATATATAGATGGATAGATAAATCAAAGATATGTGGACAATTTATAGATGGATAGGTAATTCATAGATATAACTAATTTGTAGATGGATAGATACACAAAATATAGAAACACAAGATAGACAATTCATAGATAGATAATTCTTAGAAGTATGTACAGAATGTGAAGATAGATGATGTATAAATGGATAGATAGATAGATAGATAGATAGATAGGAGATAGATAGATAGGAGGGAGATAGATAGATAGATAGATAGATAGATTCATGGACAGATAGATAATTCTTAGATGACTGGTTAATGTAAAAATGTATGGATACATAGATCATTCATGCATGGATAGATACACAAACTATAGAAACAAGATAAATACTGCATGGACAGTATGTGTTTCATGTATATGTATACCCTGCACACATCATGTATGTATATTTCTATCCTGCACACATCATGTATGTATATTTCTATCCTGCACACATCATGTATGTATATTTCTATCCTGCAGACATCATGTATGTATATTTCTATCCCGCACACATCATGTATGTATATGTATATGTATACCCTGCACACATCATGTATGTATATTTCTATCCTGCACACATCATGTATGCATATGTATACCCTGCACACATCGTGTATGTATATGTATATGTATACCCTGCACACATCATGTATGTATGTATATGTATACCCTGCACACATCATGTATGTATATTTCTATCCTGCACACATCGTGTATGTATATGTATATGTATACCCTGCAGACATCATGTATGTATATCCCGCACACATCATATATGTATATGTATATCCTGCACACATCATGTATGTATATGTATACCCCGCAGACATCATGTATGTATATCCCGCACACATCATATATGTATATGTATATCCTGCACACATCGTGTATGTATAGTTATACCCTGCACACATCATGTATGTATATGTATACCTTGTACACATCATGTATGTATATGTATACCCTGTACACATCATGTATGTATATGTATACCCTGCACACATCATGTATGTATATTTCTATCCTGCACACATCATGTATGTATATGTATATCCCGCACACATCATGTATGTATATGTATATCCCGCACACATCATGTATGTATATGTATACCCTGCACACATCATGTATGTATATTTCTACCCTGCACACATCATGTATGTATATTTCTATCCTGCACACATCATGTATGTATATGTATACCCTGCACACATCATGTATGTATAGATTTACGTGTGTGTTCACACAGGTAACACTCTGCACATCATTTACACGGAATGTAATGTATCGATATAATATAAATATTTATACACTTCACCCTTCTAATAACAAACTAGAACAAAGAGACAGGAGCGGACTCCCTCCGTGCGGCCACCTACCCCCGCAGCGGACCTCTGATCCCAGGGTCAGGGGGTCTTGGAGAAGTTGGCCCTAACTTTGCAGTAAATGCCTAGGACTAGGACTAGTGGGAAGTGGAGACGTAGGGCTTCACAATGTGTAATGTTTGCTCACACGTCAGATTAGCCGGCTATTATAGCGAATATAAATCACCGCCTGTCGGCAATAAACGACTTCAGTCCATATCAAAACTGATTTATTAAAAGGGGACAACTTTTTACGCGGCAGTATATTTCCCTAAGATTGATTTGGATTTAGTCTGCGGCGTCTCCTAGTAATGCTCAAGGAAACATGCAAAATCCATAGGATGGGGCAGAAAACGGGCACAAAGCGATGCGCATCCCAGCGCCATCAGGACGCGGCAGATGCTGGGGTCTGGAGAAGTTCTGACGTGACAGAGGATCGCTCCTTGGAAGGAAGCGGAGTGGTCCTGAAAGCCTGACCTATAAATAATGCTCTATACAGGGGCCTCCTGATAACCGGGGACTTATATGGGCTAATAAACGAGTGCAGATTGACTCGTGTAGCCCCTACCGTGCAGAGAGGATCCATAATGATCAGTTCCCAGCTATATAGGGCGCAGATCCTAGGGACGTAGCCGCACAGAGAGCGCCCGAAGCCCTTGAAGGCATCACCCAGTCCCCCCCGCTGGGGAACCTCCCGGGCTCCTCGTCGCGACCCAAACATGTGTCGGACGACTTGACAAAGTGCCTGCGCTGAGAAGTTGCTCACTCCAGGATGTACAGGAGTGATGAGCTGCTCTCATGTGTGGGGAGGGTACGCGTGATGCTGCGTGTCTCTATGTGTGTGTGTGCAGGGGGGTTTTTTTTTTGCTTTTTTTTTTTTCTTTTATTGCAATGGAAACCAACTTTGCTTGTGCCTCGTCCAGGCTCTGATCAGTGATGGTCATGATCTGGTGCAGGATGTCGCCGATGTCCTGCTTCCTGCCGTCCCCATCGGTCCCGTCGTGTCCGTGGGGGGGAGGTAAAGTCATCCCCCCCTGTACCGAGTGACCGGCCATGTTCACCCCGGCCAAAGTCTGCAGCATCCTGGTCTGCTCGTCCATACTCCTCTCCGCAGCCGAATCAATGGAAATCTAGACTGCGAGGAGACGACCTCACGGTCGGGGGCACAACCGCTTGGGGGGTCAGTGCCCCGCACATCAACCGTGACAACGAAGAGTAAATTCCCGTGCGCTGACTGGCAAAGAAAGTGTCTAAACACAGTTCTTCACTCCATCCGGAAAAAAAAAACTGATAGAAAGTAACGCCTCGTCTAGACACAATTCTGCTTCTGGGGGTCTATTTCCAGTGCCGATTTATTCCACCGCGCGCTGCAAATGCGACAAAATTCTGGGGGTCTCATGAAAGGTCAAAGGTCTCTGCTTCTTTAGCTTTGCCAAGGCCGCCTCCGATTCATCCCATCAAGACACGAGTAAGCAAAAGCCATTCAAGTCACAAGTGGAATCTCATCAGTTTGGTTTTTTCTCAATTTTTTTTTTTCCTCCCCCCTTCTGTCAATGCAAGACCCACTCCGAGATCTTGAAGGATGCTCTGCAGGAGAAGATGCACTTTCTTCTAGGACAGTCCTTGCCTGAGAAATCACCTTGATTTTCAAAGCTTTATTCCAAGAAAGAAATCCTAAAAAAAAAATATTTTTTTTATAAAAAAAAAATAAAAAAATCAACAAAAATGTCAAAAAAAAAGAAATAAATAAAGTCAATTATTTTCAGATCATTTCGCCCCAGATGGTGATAGATGTCACGGAGTCAGAAGAAGGCATGGGGCTGCTCAGATCGCCTCGGTCCTTTCTTTTCAGTCCCGATCTGTCCGCATCCAGGACATTAATCAGTGCCCGACCATGGAGGAGTAGTAGTAGTTAGAGGAGTAGTAGTAGTCGCAGCTCCTCGCTGATCACCGTCCAATAAAATAAATGAGGGATTATTAAAAAAAAGACAAGAAATAAGATGCATCAAAAGAAAGTCTCTGGGAAGAAGAAGAAGTTGAGGCTGGGGGCGGGTGGGGGAGCAGCGCCCACTATTAATGACAGGAGCCCGGGCAGGCAGAGGTGATAGAAATGGTTAAGGTGCCCGGTGAGATGGGGACGATGATGATGATGATGCCTCAGAGCAGCAATCAAAAAAGTTTTTTCCTCCTCGGCGGCGGTGGGTGATGAGGGAGAGATGGATGGGGGGCCGGTAGTCGGGGCTCTCCCGGGCGGGATTTATGGCTCCGGCTGCTTGCCCCGCTTTACGCTGCTGCTGCTGCCGGCCCCGGTGACGGATTGACAGGCTGCCAACGCCACTCACTCACTGCGGACGTGTCAGACTTTGAAGGAGGGGAGGAAATAAAAAGGGAGACAAAATATAAATAATGGAGGCAGGCTCCTCCCTCCCCGTGTCTTCGGCCCCGGGAGGAGGAGGAGAAGGAGAGGAGGGGGGAGCGCAGCTTCCCTCAAACCCCCTTCTCCCGTCCCCGCCCGCCAGCGAAGGAGGCGGAGACCGAGAGCGCCTTACTACTACCTCAGAGAAATGGCGCGCTCCGGCGGTTGCTAGGACGAGAGTTGTTGTCGCGCCGCCGTTGCTAAGGGAGATGTGGCACGCCACCAATCAATGGCCCTGCTCCGTCCGTCAAGGTTGGGGTTGCCCCGGTGTAAAGGGGGAAGGTTGGTTGAGAGCACGTGGGAGTTTTTTATTTTTTTTATTTCTTTTCCGCCCGCCTCTTTTACTTACCATTGGCTGGTTCGAAAGGGGCGACGTCACGGCGTGGGGCGGAGACTTCGGTGGTCCTCGTCGGATTGCCATGGCAGCAAGAGAGCAGAGGGATGAGGGATGCTGTGAGCTCCCTTCCTCATAGCAGAGCATTAGCTGCTCGCTTCATAGCAAGACGCAGACAGAGCTGAGCAATGCAGGCAGACTAATAAAGAGCAGTACAATATAAGGAAGACGTTTTACATTGTAGATAATCCCAAAAATGTATTTTTCCATAAAAAATGTCCCTAGTCAAAATGCCCTGGTCACTAAGAGGTTAAAGTGGCACCAGGGTGCTGCATGCAAGATTCAAGGGTGCGGACGCACAACCCACAAGTGCTATGGCGGTTGCTTAAGTAGCAAGTCCCAGTAAAGTAGAGGTTGCCCAGGATTGGGAAAATTGCGGTAACCGCGGCGGTCCATGGGCTGTGTGTGGTACTGCAGCTCAGATCTATTGATCTATACCAGGGGTGCACAACCTTTTCAGGTTGGGGGCCACATTGTCAGCCTGAACCAATTCCAAGGGCCAAAAATAAAACTTAAACGGGTATTACCAACTGAAATACAGTATTTTTGGCATATTGAACATACAGTATATACTATAAATGTCTAGTTACAGTTCTAGGACTCCCATCTAATAGGAGAATACATTTTACCAGATGTTTGGGGGCCGCACAGAATGGTATCGAAGGCCGCATGTGGCCCCCGGGCCACATGTTCTGCACCCCTGATGTAAATGGAGGTTAGCTGCAATACAACTCACAACCTGCAGAGAGTGTTGTAGTTTTATTCCGGCTGCCTCTCGGCATGTTTGCCGTGCTGCCGCCGGAACTCCAGCCTGCCTCCATTATAGTCAATGGGACCGGAGTGGACCTCTGGCGGCATGCGTGCACTAGCGGCAGCGCAGATCTGACAGGCTGTTCACCCGCCGAAACAGCCTGCAAGAGAAGTCTGACGCTAGTGTGAAACTAGCCTAAAATTTTCCTGTAGTTTTCTTTGGTGTAGATTTATATCTCCATGGTAACAGACTACTAACAAACCTATGTAGTCAGGTCCTGCAGACATATTCCCTTCTATATGCTATTTAAAGCTCCTTTCACCCCGTGTTCTGCAGTGTCCCTCTGAGGTTTCCGTAGGGAGGATTTCCTGAGAGAAACCTCCGATTTGTTCCTTTTACAGATCCCACTGTCACTTATAGCCACCCATGCAGTCTCCCCACTACATACCAAGCACAGCGCCATACATTGTATACTGGCTGTGCTCGGTATTGCAGCTCAGGACCCATTCACAATTTGCCCCTGCTCCAGTTAGCAGAGCAAAGGCAGAGACTCTGTGTTGGCTTCAGAGCAGCAGCTGTGCAGACGGCACTACACTTTCGGAGCTCCAAAGCCGAGCCTCTACCCTTACTCTCCTGTTAGCACTCCTTATGCTGAAAAGGGAATTCCTGCAGAAGTATTTAACCCCCCCCCCCCCCCCCCAAGATCAAAGGGGGCTTTTTGGGGTAGTGCAGGATCTGCCTTAAATATCTGACAGATGCAGTTCCCACTGATGTGGAGAACGAGCGTCCCCCAACCTTCTTGGGGAGGCTGCATTTGGGCGAAGAATACGCTAAATGGAGAGGTGATTGTGCATGTGGACATCTCTTTCCATCTAGTACGATAGGATTTACGGAAACAGCTGAAGGCACCAAGCCTGCTGTGTCTGCAACTCCTATATAGGTGAACCGAGAGTGCTGCTGCCACATTTCCATTCATCCACCAGCTGGAGGTGGTTCCCCAAAGTGGGATCGCATCCATCAGACACTAATGCAATATTCTATAAATATCTAATGTGGGAATTTACAGAAACAAGTATTTAGATTTACGGAAACAGCTGAAGGCACCGAGCCTGCTGTGTCCGCAACTCCTATATAGGTGAACCGAGAGTGCTGCTGCCACATTTCCATTCATTCACCAGCTGGAGGTGGGGGACCCTGGTTCTCTTCATAGATGTGGTTCCCCAAAGTGGGATCGCATCCATCAAACACTAATGGAATATCCTATAAATATCAAAGTTGGGAATTTACGGAAACAGGATTTCGGATTTACGGAAACAGCTGAATGCACCGAGCCTACTGTGTCTGTAAACCCTATATAGGTGAACCGAGAGTGCTGCAGCCACCTTTTCCATTTATTCACGAGCTGGAGGTGGTGGACTCCTGCTCTCTCCTCATAGGTGTGGGTCCCAGTCCCGGAGGTGGGATCAAATCTATCAAACACTAATGAAATGTCCTATAAATATCTAAGTTGAGAATGCTCCTTTATTAAAGGGCTGCCCACCCTCTCCCCAGGGGCTGCACGGCATCCGTACAAGCTGCCTCCACGGTAACACCAAGGATACTGATAGCGACTGGTGTACCGCATGTAATATTTACTGAAATACAGCCGAGATTTATCAAATGTGTAAAAATTCATTTTGCCAGTTTTGCGGGTAAAAAAAATGTTGCAAGACCCCTTTTTGGAGCTTTTAACAATTTTTTTAGGGCTGTGAGTGGCAGGGGCTAGAGTTTTGGCTCCGGCAAACATACTATTCTCCAGTCAGGGGCTCCAGGCTCATGGACTGACGAAGATGCACCTAATTTATGGTGGGGCGCCTGCTTCGTCATAAATTAAGGGAATCCTCTGGCAGCTCAGGTGGTAAACAAGACAGACGTAAAAAGCCAATCTTTGCATAAGGACCCCCGATATCTTTTAGATTATTTATTCGGGTTCCCAAATATTTCAATTTCCTGCACACCGTTCACAACGGGAAGAAATGTCAATCACAAATTCGCTGTTGTATTTTACAATACTTGCAATAATGAATTTCATCTTACACCGCGGTAAACGCTCTCATTCCGCCCTGCGTCGTATCATATCGCAACACACTATTAGACGGTGTAATAGATGGATTTCAGCTTTAAATCAGATGAATACCTGAGGTTTAATTAGCCGTGCTCACAGATACAGAATGCTTCACGACACAGCAGAGCCGGCAGAAGGATCGAGCCTCTATTCCTCCCCCTGCTGGCACTACCCGGGCTCTGTACACGCGTGCAGCCACTTTAGAAAATATCTATTGCACACACATAAAAACACTTGGAGGCACGATTGTAAGCCAAAAAATATATATAAAATTTGCTAACAAATATAAACAACAGATAAACAATGAATCAATAGATCCACAGTGCAGCAATAATAATAGCTATAAGGCTACTTTCACACTAGCGGCAGCCTGCCGGATCCGTGCTGTCACTAGTGTGCGCGTGCCGCAGGAGGTCCGCTACGGCCCCATTGACTGTAATGGAGGCGGGCCAGAGTTCTAGCGGCAGCACGGCAAACATGCCGAGAGGCGGCCGGAATAAAACTACGACATGTAGTGTGAAAGTAGCCTAACACATCAAGGCAAATTTTCTATTCCACTGGAAGTAATATTCGTATTAAGGGTGCTATTACACATTCGTATTTGCGCCGCACTATCCACGCGTAGATTAGCGCTAATTCCCATGCTGCACCCATACAGAGGGAGCGATGCAGAAGTGTGATATCATGTCACAAAAGCACGTTGAAAAAGTCCATTAAATTTTTTTTTGCCATCACTCAGCTATCTCCGGAACTCCCATAGAAATGAATGGAGTGACTGTGTGCGTGTCCGTTTGGCCGCTCCGTTCATTTTGGGGTGCGAAGTCCACGTTCCTGTGATTAGTAGGGGTCCCAGCAAGGGCTGAAACGATTACTCGATTAAATGGAGTAACTCGACACAAAAAAAATCCTCCATGCAAATGTTCTGTATCAAGGATTCGCTTGTGCCATGTGACCACGGAGAGTGAGTGAAGCACTTGCTATTACTCACGCTCAACGGTCTCCCGCCGGCCAGCACCGCGCTGCACTGTCCTCCTGACATACATACATCGTCAGGGTGTAGTGCACATAAGCGCGCACTATGACGCTGTGTGACGTCAGGAGGACAGTGCAGCGCGTGAAGAAGACGATGTTATCTGTGTGCTGTCCGCATCCGTATGTCTGTTCCACAATTTATAGAACATGTCCTTGCCTCATTATTTCCCAGAAGTGGAAGGTATCCGTATTTTGCGGACCGCAATACCGATGCGGTCGTGTGTATGAGGCCTTACTCACTGGGGATCATTCACGTTAGTATTTGTTTTCCCCTTGAATGTGCCTCATCATAAATGAGGTAACATCTCCGGCAGTCTATGCACCTGGAGTAAAAACGACTCCACCCTCTGACTAGAGTAGTTTTTAGGGCGCCTTCACACGCTGCAGATTTTGTTGCAGAAATGTCTGCGTCAGAAAATCGGTTCCATTCACCTGACTGGGGCTTGCAGAAATACTTGCCCCTGCTGCCCCCTTCAAATAAATGGAGCTGATTTTCAGTTGCAGAATTTTCTGCAATAAGATCTGCAGGTGTGAGTGCCCCATTCACACAACCGTAGGGCCGCCGTGCCTGTGTAGGGTTGCCACCTTTGCCAACAAAAAAAATACCGGCCAAGTTAAGCCTCACCCCAAAGGGGGTGTGGTTGTTGGGGCGTGGCTTACCACAGGGTGTTAAGTCGCTATGTCATAATGTGGCTCCCAGTATTAATAGTGCCCTCATTAGTGCCCCCCAGAGTTGATAATGCCCCCATTAGTTCCCCCAGTAATTGTAATGCCTCCATTATTGCCCCATAATAAATAATGCTCGATTAGCACCCACCCATAAATGGGTCCGCGATCCACAAGATACGGCGAAAATATACAGCTTCTGAGTCTTAGACATGTCCAATCTTTTGCTGTATCTTGCAGATCGCAGACCTACTGTCACAGTCACTACCTGTGACTGTGACCTTCTGTCTATGCTCATACTGCAGCTCCTCACTGCAGTTCCGTTCCTGTGTGTTGTATGTGGTTCCGTATGGGTTAACTCCCCTGTGTGCCTATTAGGAGTTACCCTGGGTTCACACCTGAGCGTTTCTGAGACGCGCGTTTTTGTATTTTTGTATTACAGCACGTTTTTGCAAATAGGAAACGCGCGTCATACGTGCGTTCGTGACTCTGGAGACCAATTGAAAAAGGCATATCTACACTTTAACGCGTGTTAAACGTGCGTTTTACGCGCGTTCCCATTGAAGTCTATGGGTGCAAACGCGCAACAAAACGCCCCAAAGAAGCTCAAGAACTTCTTTGAGCGTAGGGTAAAACGCTCAGGTGAGAACCATGCCCATAGGGAAACATGAGTTTTCTCCTGTTGAGCGTTTTACAGCGTGTTCGAACGCACTGTAAAACGCGCAAGTGTGAACTGAGGGTTAATCTTCTCTGTCTGCTCCATGGGTGTGGCCTCTCTGCTGCACTCATGAAACCTGTATATAAGGCCTCATGCACACGACCGTTGGTGTTTTGCGTTCCGCAAACCGCGGAAGCTGCTCTGCGTTCCGTTATTTACGGAACGGAACGCGGTCCATTGTAAAAATGCCTATTCTTGTCCGCAAAATGGACATGAATGGGGTAATGGGGGGAATGGAGCAACGGATGTGGACAGCACAATGAGTGCTGTCCGCATCTTTTGCGGCCCCGTTGAAGTGAACGGTCGTGTGCATGAGGCCTAAGGCTGATGTTCCCTCAGTTCTGGGTCAGCTCTCCTGGTGTGTGTTTTTCCTGTCCTGCTCCTGGTTCGTACTATGTCTCCCATGCTGCTGACCCAGCCCTTGCTGCAGCGTGCTATGGGCAAGGCCATGCGGTATATTACTGGTGGAGCAAGTCCTTCTCTGCTCATTGCCTCTCCTGTTTCCTTGCGTAGAACTCCTACTTGTTTTATTAGTTGCCTTGGTTGTATTTGCCTGTCTGTTATGTTTGCTTATGTACCGTCGTTACCTTCTGGTACCTGTTGTCCATTCGTTCCTGTTGTCACTGTCTAGTTCACGCTCTGGAGTGGACCCTGGCAACTTCCTGCTGCAAAGCCTAACCCTACCATCTGGGGCCCTAGTGAATACCAGGAGTTGCTTAGTCACGCCCCTCTGGAGTATTACTAGACAGTAGAGTTGAGCGAACTTGTATTTTAAGTTCGGCGTTCGGGTTATCGAAGAATCCCGCTATGGATTCCGCTACCACGGACTATAATGGAATTTAATGGAATTTTGAATCCATAAGGGGATTATTCAATAAACCCGAACCTTGGACAACACTAAGGACCTGGGGTGATGTCACCGTCATGTGATCAGTGCAGGGGGCGTGGCTCAGTACTGGATTCGATAAGAGGTGGTAAAGGGCCTGGTATAATGATCATGTGACATGAGGGGCGGAGCTCCTGTGCTCTGTGTGGAGGAGAAGAAGGAAGTAAAGCAGTGAAGGACGGTTGCGTGAATTTTGATTCCAAATTCCGTTATGGTCCATGGTAGCGAATCCATAACGGGATTCTAAGATAACCCGAACTTTGGACGCCGAACTTAAAATACAAGTTTGCTCAACTCTACTAGACTGTGGCGCAGTGGGGGTTTTCTCCCACTGTGCTGACGGTACATAGAGCTCATGTTTTGCCTATGCTTCCTTCCTTGGCTTTTGTTTGTGCAATAAACTCTTGTGTGTCTGTACCTGATTTCCGTATGTTTATTGCTTGACGACACGGAGATCTTTCGCGGGACCTCCAACTCGTGACACCTATTCAAGTTTGCGGTCTGCAACACAGGCACAGCATCCCTATGGTCGTGTGATTGGGGCCTTACTCCTCTTTTATGTCTGTTTCCAGGAGTAAAAGATGGTAAATTCGCTGGGGCCAAAGTCCCACCACTCGGCACTCCCCAACCACAACCAAGTGGCGAGGATGGTGCAAAAATGCCTGTGCAACAAAATATTGTCCAACAGGCTTTAAAAAAAAGTCGCAAAACAAGACTTTGCCCATAGCAACCAATCAGATTCCACCTTCCGAAAAATGAAAGGTGGAATCTGATTGCATAGTTGCCAACTGTCCCAAATTTGGCGGGACTGTCCCTGATTTTCAGAGACAGTCCAAGCAAATTTGCGCTGTGCTGGGCTGAAAACAGGCGGAGTTAACACAAACCACGCCCATAACTGGGTGTTTCAGGATGGGAGTCAGAGCGTTTCCAGGGGTGTGGCTTAGATGCCCTGATTTTACCAACTGAAAGGTTGGTAAGTATGTGATTGGTTGCTATGGGCAACTAAGCCAGTTTTCCTTTACACCAGTTTTGATAAATCTCCTCCAGATTATTAACATATTATGGATTTTGAAACCCACACGTCAGGGCAATTCAGGAAATTTTGCGTAGTGGGTATACACGATATTTAAAATCACATATACTTATCGGCACTGTATTAGGGCCCATTCACGCGGCCGTATATTTTTTTTGCCCAATGGATGCGGTCCCTTTAATTTTAACCCATTCCGCACCGCAAAAGATAACACATGTCCTATCTTTGGCTGCAAATTGCGGTCTACAGCACGGGCACGGAGCCCTTACATTCGTCTGAATGGGCCCTTAAGCAAGTCTATGCAAATACAGCAGAGATAACACACACACTTGGTGAATTATCACATCTAGTTAACGCATTATGGGGGTCATTTATCAAACAGAAATACACGTAAATTAGGCCCCTTTCACACGAGCGAGAATTCCGCACGGGTGCAATGCGTGATGGGAACGCATTGCGCCTTCACGGAATCCGGACCCATTCATTTAAATGGGGCTGCGTGAAAATCGCATCCGCAAGCAAGTGAGGATGCGATGCGATTTTCATGGATGGTTGCTAAGAGATGTTGTTTGTACACATTCAGTTTTTTATCACGCGCGTGCAAAACGCAGTAAATCGCATTGCACCCGCGCAATAAAAACGGAACAACTGAACTCGATCGCGAACAAAAATGAATTACTTTGTTTTTGAAATTGCGCTGTTTTCACTGAACGCATCTAGACATAATCTCGCTCGTCTGCAAGGGGCCTTAGACGTATTTCTGGTGCAGATTGCGGCAAAAAGTTCCTTTGCGCTACAATCTGTGACTTTTCCCCGCTCACGCCAGCTCTAAAAAAGTGGACATGGAGTGGGCGGGGAAGAGGATGGGCCTGTTTTAGGCGTAGAAAATTGTCTAAATGTAAGACAGCAAGGAACCTGTCTTACATTTAGAAGCGGCGGTGGATCAGGTGCCTCTACAAAACTGCGACGGATCCACCGCCAACTATAGGGGATAAAGGTCGGCGTCTAAAATGCGGTCTTAATACAGGTGGTCCTATGACTGTGACTGTTTAGGCCTATTGCACATGACCGTATGGCTTTTTCAGTATTTTGCGGTCTGCAAAAAACGGATCCACAAAAAATACGTATGACGTCCATGTGCATTCCATTTTTTGCGGAAAGAAACAGCTGGCCCCTGATAGAACAGTCCTATCCTTGTCCGTTATGCGGACAATAATAGGACATGTTCTATCTTTGAACGGAATGGAAAAACGGAAACGGAAGGCATACGGAGTATCTTCCGTTTTTTTTTTTGAGGATCCATTGAAATGAATAGTTTCGTATACGGTCCGTATACGGAACGCAAAAAACGGAACGGAAACGGAAACAAAAAAAACGTTTGTGTGCATGAGGCCTGACTCTGCAGCATCTCTACCTTCTTCTGTGCCAACTACTCTTCAGGGGTCATTTATCAAAGGACTATTTTAGCCATAAAAATAGTCGCAAGTCCCAATTTTGACCAGCCGTGTAACAATATTTATGTTGTATGGTCAGTGTCGAAATGTTTTCGACCGTCGGGTGGAGCGAGGGCCGCACCCCAGCAAATTTACTAATATTCGCCTGAAAATGGATGCACACATGGATGCAAAATGGCCACAAAAAACTGCGAGTGTTTTGTAAATGCACACGGTGCAGGTTTACAAGCAGAAATTCCTCACAGATTTCAATGTAGATATCTGCGCGTTTCTGCATCAAAAACCATATGTGTTACTTGCAGTTTTTGATGCGATTTTGCCTCAGATCTCATTATTGCATTGCTAGGGTGAAAAAAACGCACAAACAACTGGCATGCTGCGGATTTCAAAATCAGAAGAAAAATTTTATACACTTTCCTGGTACTGTGTTAGGGTACTTTCACACTTGTGGCAGGATGGATCCGTCCTGTCGCAAGTGGCCGTGCTGCCGCTCCGTCCCCATTGACTATAATGGGGCGGGGGGCGGAGCTACGGTGCAGCACGGCACTGCACGGCTGGAGATCGCCGGACAAAAAGTCGGACATGCAGTACATTTTGTCCGGCAATCTCCGGCCGTGCAGTGCCGTGCTGCGCCGTAGCTCCGCCCCATTATAGTCAATAATGGCGGAGCGGCAGCACGGCAGTGCACGGCCACTTGCGGCAGGACGGATCCGGCAGGCTGAATAGTCTGCTGGATCTGTCCTGCCGCAAGTGTGAAAGTACCCTTACGCTGTGACTATATGTATTTTGTGGTCCTCAAAACGCAGATCTGCCAAAAATATGGATGACGTACGTGTGAGGTCCATGTGGCATCAGTTTTTTTTTTTTTCACAGATCCACTGTAACCATGTCTATCCTTGTCCGCAAAATAGACAAGAATAGGACATGTTCTATCTTTTTTGCGGGGCTACAGAACGGACATACGGATGTTGTTCGCATTTTTTGCGGCTCCAAAGAAATGAATTGGTCCGCATCCTATCCGCAAAAGACAGGGTCTTTTTACACGGACCAATGTGTCAGGCAATTATCTGTAACAAACCAAACAGTTTTAACAGCCTTTTCTAACAGTAGTTAAAAACGGGTAAACTATGTAAATAAAGGCCTTTCAGGGGTCAAAATAAAAAAAAATAATAATAATACTCACCTTATCCACTAGCACCAGCCCGAACACTTGCTTCTCATTTGAGGCAGCAGGACCCCCGGTAATAGTAATGCCCCCATTAGTGCCCCCCAGGATTAACAATGCTCTCATTAGTGCCCCCAGAATTAATAGTGCTCCCTTCAGCACCCCTAGTAATAGTAATGACTCCATTAGTGCCCCCCAGAATGAATAATGCCCTTATTAGTGCCCCCAGTAATAGTAATGCCCCCATTAGTGCCCCCAGTAATATTAATGTCCCCATTAGCCACCCCCCTCCGAATTAACACAATGCACCCTATAGTGCCCCCAGAATTAATAATACCTCCATTAGCGCCCCCCAGAATTATTAGTTCCACCATTAGTGCACCCAGTGATAGTAATGCCCCCATGAGTGCCCCCCAATGATATTAATGCCCCAATTAGTGCCCCCAATAGTATTAGTGCCCCCCAGAATTAATGCCCCCATTAGTGGCCACAATAATATTAATACCCCAATTAGTGCCCCCCAGAATGAATGCTCCCAGTAGTGCCCCCCAGGTATTAGTAATGCCCCCATTAGTCCCCGCCAGTAATAGTAATGCCCCCATTAGTGCCCCCAGTAATAGTTATGTCCCCAGTAGTGTCCCCCCCCCCCCGGTAATAGTAATACCCCAATTAGTGCCCCCAGTAATAGTAATGCCCCCATTAGTGCCCCCAGTAATAGTTATGTCCCCAGTAGTGCCCCCCAGTAAGAGTAATGCCCCTATTAGTGCCCCCTGTAATAGTAATGCCCCCATTAGTGCTCCCCAGTAATAGTAATCCCCCCATTGGTGTCCCCCAGTAATAGTAATGCCCCATTAGTGCCCCCCCCCAAGTAATAGTATTGTCCCCATTAGTGCCCCCCAAGTAATAGTATTGTTCCCATTAGTGAGTATGCAAGTTTTCAGGTATTTTTTTGTCTGCACTAAAGGGGGCAATTTATAATACTGGGGCCACAAAGAGGGCAATTCATAATATCAGAGACACAAAGGGAGCATTTTAGGACAAAGCGTGCCATTATCTATACTAGCGGGCACTATGAAGGCATTATCTATACAAGCGGGCACTATGAAGGCATTATCTATACTAGCGGGCACTATGAAGGCATTATCTATACTAGCGGGCACTATGAAGGCATTATCTACACTAGCGGGCACTATGAAGGCATTATCTATACTAGCGGGCACTATGAAGGCATTATCTATACTAGCGGGCACTATAAAGGCATTATCTATACTGGGTGAAACTACTTATATATACAGAGAGTACTGTGAGGGTCGGGATATAAAAAAATATATATCAAATTCGTCCACTTCTATTGGTCGTTAATAACTGATGCAAAATGGATGCAAAGCGGTCGTTAAAAACTGATAAACAACCAGAAAATGGATGAACACACTGACGCAAAAGGGCCATGAAAAACTGAAAGTTTATCCGTTTTTAACAGTCATTTTTTTTTAGTCATGTGAATGTATCCTTATAAGGCCTCATGCACACGAACGTATTTTCTTTTCGTGTCCGTTCCGTTTTTTTTTTTTTGCGGACCATATGCGTAACCATTCATTTCAATGGGTCCGCAAAAAAAACGGAAGGTACTCCGTGTGCATTCCGTTTCCGTATGTCCGTTTTTCCGTTCCGCAAAAAATAGAGCATGTCCTATTATTTTCTAGTTTGCGGACAAGGATAGGCATTATTACAATGGATCCGCAAAAATAACGGATCCACAAAAAAAACGGATGCCATACGGAACGTCATCCGTTTTTTTTGCGGAACCGCAATTTGCGGACTGCAAAACACATACGGTCGTGAGGCCTAACCAGTAACATTTATCCCTCTCTGCATTTTGCGGGACAAGTTGCTGTTTTTATAGCAACCATTTTGGGCTATATACTATAATGCAGGGCTGTAGATAATTTTTTTTCCTCGGGGGGGTTCTGCTTTCTCAAATGATAAGACTTTATCTAGCAGACACACCAGGGTTTGAAAAAAATATACCAGCCATATCATTCCTAAACCAATCCTTTACCTTGAGCAATACCAATTGTTGCACATATCAATCACTTAGATCTTTGCTTCTGTATTCTTAGGGTCCTTTCACACTGGCGTTTTTCTTTTCCGGCATAGAGTTCCGTCCTCGGCGCTCTATGCCGGAAAAATCCTGATCAGGATCATCCCCAAGCATTCTGAATGGAGAGAAATCCGTTCAGGATGCATCAGGATGTCTTCAGTTCAGGACCGGAACGTTTTTTGGACGCAGCAAATACCGCAGCATGCTGCGCTTTTTGCTCCGTCCAAAAATCCGGAACACTTGCCGCAAGGCCGGATCCGGAATTAATGCCCATTGAAAGGCATTAATCCGGATCCGGCCTTAAGCTAAACGTCGTTTCGGCGCATCGCCGGATCCGACGTTTAGCTTTTTCTCAATGGTTACCATGGCAGCCAGGACGCTAAAGTCCTGGTTGCCATGGTAAAGTGTAGTGGGGAGCGGCATACTTACAATCCGTGCGGCTCCCGGGGCGCTCCAGAGTGACGTCAGGGCACCCTACACGCATGGATCACGTGATCGCATGGATCACGTGATCCATGCTCATGGGGCGCTCTGACGTCATTCTGGAGCGCCCCGGGAGCCGCACGGACTGTAAGTATACCGCTTCCCCGCTCCCCACTACTACTATGGCAACCAGGACTTTAATAGCGTCCTGGCTGCCATGGTAACCTGAAAGCATTTCGAAGACTGATCAGGATCCTGATCAGTCTTCTAATGCTTTCAGGCGACTTGCGTTCTGACGGATCCGGCGGGACGGAAGTGCCTGCCGGATCCTCAGAACGCAAGTGTGAAAGAGGCCTTAGGTTCTCTTAAAAATTGACACATGGAATTTCATTGGTTGCCGTGGGCAATTCTTTTTATTTCTTCAGTCTTGTGAATTTGGCCCAATACAGTTCAGAATATATAATGCAGGAGATATAACAAGCATCACTTACCAAAGTTATGACATATCTAGGTTCTTTTTTCTCTTAGCGAGCTCATCCAAAACATCCAGTGGTGTCACTGGTTCCAAACGGTGAATTGATTAGCAGTGCTAACCCGTTCAGCCTTGTCTGAAAATATACAAAATACTATAATGAAACCAACAGTATTTTTCAATTTTTATTTATAATTTTCATTATTTTACTTACCTGTCCTGTTGTATTCCGCAAGTATGTCTTGATCCTTTTCAGAGCAGAAAATGACCTCTCTGGAGTGGAAGTTAACTTTCTGCTGTCCTAATCCAGACATCTTCATGCATACAGTTAGGGAGCTGGCATGGTTTGTTTTCGAGTGCTCATTTCTAGAGAGGCATCCACTTTATTAGCAAAAACACTAATTTTGGCCGTCTGCAGAGCAGCCCTCAGGGAGTGGAAGCATGTTATCTCCTACATTTTCAGCATGAAGATCTCTGGACTTGTGGGCTAGAGGTCAGTGTAATATATGTAAATATACTCGCCTCCCAGAACCTGGAATTCCTCTTTAAGCCTTTACAATGTAGAGGCGAGCAGTGCAAGACTCTTCTCTGATGGAGCTCTGAGCACAGGAAAAAGTTCCCTTATCACTTCCCTTCCCCTGCGCACCACTGTGTGACACAGACTTCACTCAGTTGAACTGTGTTTGCTGGCTGGCTGCCTACAACCATGTACAGAACCTGTGTCTCCCGTCCTTCATATCTCAGGCTGTGTATCAGCTAGAGATGTGATCCTGTTCTTGTTTGAAAGCTTGTAAGCAAGACTGATGTAATAGCTGAGCTACATGGAGAGATACAGCCTTTAGAATTTGGGTTGTCAGTAAAAGCTTTAGGTATATGTCAGTATAGCTTTAGGTATATGCAGCTCTCAATGGGATACATTTCTAAGGGTTTTAACACACACTGTACTGTATGACCAAAATCATGGCTGAAGCCCAATCACAGCCTAAGGGCTCATGCAGATGACTGTACTGGCTCAGTTCCTGTATTGCGGACCGTAAACAGCCGGTCCGTAATATATGGGTATGTAGTCATTGTGCACTACATGGTGCAAATGCGGACCCATTGACTTTTACGGAGTGGAGGCACGGATCAGAAGCCCCTTCCATGGGATATGGGGTCCATGCCTCCGCACCACAAAGGACGAGACATGTTATATCTTTTGTGGTATTTTGTGGATTGTGGATCCATTCAAGTCAAGGGCTTTACATCTGCAAATAAAGTGCACATGGCCAGAACTGAGCCAGTACAGTTGTCTGCTTGAGCCCTAAGGCTGAGTTCACACTTATTATTCAGTTATTGTCTCTTTTTTCCTTTCTGTAGATCATCCAGGGATTGGTGCGTTTCTGAAGCTTTGGTTCAGTCTTGTGAGGAATGGAGCACATGGAGTTGCGTTTTCTCCTTCCTAATTCCAGACTAGAACTCTCTAGATGTAGCTAGAGGGCTTAAAGGGGTTGTCCGCTATTGATGATCTCTCCTCAGGATAGGTAGGTCATCAATATCAGATTGGTGGGGTTCTGACTCCCAGAACCCCTGACCATCAGCTGTTTGAAGAGAAGGCAGCACTCATACAAGCGCTGCTCTGTTTAAATGCTCGACGCAGAAATTGAAGAAGAGGCAGGGCCACCATGGCCCAATAGATTTATAATCATTTACTTCAGAAACCTGGTGTCTATTATAACTGTAAACCAGCTCCTAGCTGGCACATGGTCATCTTAATAAATTATACGAATCTTACTCCAGCAGGATTTTATTTAATTTTTTTAGTAAAATTGCCTTATGAAATGATCCCCATAGCCTTAAGAAACACATGTAGAAATGCATGCCAACACTAGGACTCTGGAAACTTTCGCATTTGGCGAGAAGGCCATAATGCATGCATCAAGCCCTGTTGAAACTTGCTTTAGACTGTCACACAAAATACATTTTACCCCTGCTGCTGGAGCCTCCCTTTAACCATTCTCCATAAATTCTGCAATTTTTACTGTGCCTGCATCAAAATTACGTCTTGGCGAACAAACCCATATTCTGCGTCTAGACAGTAGCTGCTTTTCTATAATAATTGCGTTACAATTGACAGGTGCAGCCAAAGCTTACAAATAGTAAAATTCAATTTTGAACTATTGTCTTTCATATCTTATCTTGTGTTAAATTGTCATGACATTAATCTCCTTTCTTTTCTAGCATTTCAGATAGATGGAGGGTAAGCAGAGGATTATGGGAAATGAACCGTTTGTTCTAAAACAGTCTAATTGACATTGGTTAAGATGCTCTTTTGGAAAAGGAAGCAGCATTTAGGAGAATCTGTCCCGATCACGTTATACTCAGGTTATCGTAATCTCATGTAACATGACATTAATTTAATAATTCCCTTCTCTAGTGTGGGTGTCAGATCGAATAAATGTTTGATACAGCTGGTGACAGGTTCTGAGCCTGACAAAACGTTGTCCCTTCTTGTAACGAAATGGAAACTTTATATCTGCTTTTCGCTTCACGAAAAGACGTTCAACATTTTAATTATCGTACGATGAGACATATGGTTATATGCAAAGTAGTGTCAATTGGTTTACAGGCTATGTACACCTTAGGGGCAATTTTTTTTACTATTATATTGTACTTATTTTGAGCTAAAAATCATATCTTTTTTTCTGTACAGAGGTGAGATGCTCTAGTAGCAGTCGGTGGATTTCTTGTCTTTTCCGTCATTTGGGGAGCTAGTGGGCTCCTTATCTCTGCTCTCTGATATTATAAACACTCATTATAGCTCAGTTCTTATCTTACTGATATGAATGTGGATTAAATAAGTGTTTATGACCTCTCAGTAGTTTAGTAAGGAAAACAAAGTGAAGGACAGCACAGTCTCCAGTCGCAAATCCGAACCTTGTAGTGTTGTGGCGGTGCAGGCGGTGTTGGATCCTGGTCTTAGATCCCTGTTTCATGTAGGCGAAAGGATTGTACCACAGCACTCTTGTAGTTGATCTTAATTCTTCTTTATTGCCCCAGTATGCAACGTAAAGACTCCTTGGAGTCTTTTTCAAGCATGCTTGAAAAAGACTCCAAGGAGTCGAAACGTTGCATACTGGGGCAATAAAGAAGAATTAAGATCAACTACAAGAGTGCTGTGGTACAATCCTTTTGCCTACTCTCAGTAGTTTATAGATGAGGTTTATTAGATGAAAGTGAAAGCACCAGTGACACAGTTAGAAAAACTGTTACCCCTTTTTGACAGAACGGCTCAATATTTTTAATAAAGGCCAATTGAAAATATGAATTTTAGCCAAAAATGAGTAAAATCCAATCATAAACAAAAATTGCCTCTGAAGGTGTACATAGCCTTTAGTTTTTATTGATTGCAGTGCATCTATCATGAAAAATGAAGCAATTGTGCAAATCATCCCTATTTAAAAATGGCATACAATTTCGTGTATACAGCTCACATGTAGACTTATGTGCAGTTGAGTCACATCCTTATTTAAAGGTCCAAGGAGAAATGCTAATATGTACAAAGAACTCACTTCACAATTGCCCCAAGCAGCCAGTATATAACAGGTTATCGTACCACAGGAACCTGTCCCTCAAATGTCCTGAACTGTCCTGAAGCTAAAGTGCTCAATAGGCTCCCTAAGATGAAGTACTCATTTTATATCCTTAGTACAGTAAAAACATGAATTTCCTAAACTTTTAGCTTAAAGATTTTTTTATAAAGTGAACGCACTTAAGATAAATGAGCATACTTAGGGATTAATGGATAATATCGCCATCAGAAAATAACAACTTTTGCTGCACAGAGAAGATAGCATTAGTTACCAAAGTTGCCACAACCATAAGCATGCCCCCAAGCAGTCGGTGAGGTAAAAAAGTATCCTTAGAAGTTATTAGAAAATCAGCTCATTAATGCCTCATTTAAGGGTAATATGGCCATAATTTTTAGGGAAAACAGCATCAGTTTCCATAAAAATGGCCTCCTTGGCAGTCAGTGAGGTAAATGAGCTTACTTGGAGCTTAATAGATAATTAGCCATAAATGCTTCTTTTTAGGAGTAATACGGTTTGAAGTGTAAAAAACAACAACTTCTGTTGCATAAACAAGACAGCGGTAGTTACCAAACTTGCCATGAGCACGCCCAGTCAAGCGAGGTAAATAGGCATACTCAGGGGTTAATAGAAAATCACCCTAAAAATGCTCATATATTTTAGGAGAAGTAGGGCTATTAGGGTACGCCCACATGGCCCAGCAGTTCTGCGTTCGAGTACTGCATGGCCAAAAGGGCCGCAGTGGGCTCTAATTAAACTAACAAAGACTGCAATGTTCAGTGGGTCTACACGGTATTAAAGATGCAGCATGGTGGTTAACAATACAAACCTACTTAACAGTCCAGTATTCATTAGTTTAACTAGTCTGCTGCAGCGCTTTCTGCCGCAAAGTAATGAAATGCAGCATGGCTACAGATGTAGCTGAGCTGAAATTGACTCTGATAACTCTGATAACACATGGCATAGTGTTATCTTGTGCCATTGAAATACAGTGAAAGAGTTAGTTAACCTCTTTGTGCCATTTTTTACTTAACGCGTTGACCATCGAGTTTAGCTCGTCTGCATCTGTATGACACAACTGTGACATGTCTGTGCCGTGTGGCCAGAAAAACAACTGCTGCATAAAGAAGACGGCAGTGATTGCCAAAGTTGCCATAAGCACGCCCCGCTCAGCAGTCAGTGAGGTAAATGAGCATATTTAAATGCTCATTATTTAGGGGTAATAGGGTCAGAAGGCTCAGAAAAGAACTTCTACTGCACATGGGGGACGGTAACAGGACAGCAAAGTTGACACAACCATGCCTCTTCAGCAGTCAGGGTTTGCAGCTATTGCCTGTAGACTACTTGACATCATGGCTTCCTGCTACCAGAAGCAGTTGGTATGAGGCGTGTACATAGATAAATATGTCTACATAGATCTGTGTGTATGTGGTCATAGAATAAGCTGTAGGTACTCCGTTAGCACTCAGGGCCCAGTGCAAAGATTTCATGAGTGACTCCCTTTTGACTTTTCTGACCCAGAGTACAGTCACCACATGGATGGACACACACATACAGGGCTTGGTACATAAATATATAGTTGGACATGCACAAGACATTTTATGAAAATGGAGCCAGCAAACATGCAGGTAGCCATACATTACTTGTCGAATGTAGTATTACACAATTTTTGTGTAATGTTTAATTTTTGATTGTGGCAACCTCCTATGTGACATCCATGTGGAGAGGAATTGTCCTGTAATGTGAACTCAAAATAGTTGAGAATTAATAAGCTTATGCAGGATAAGGAAATAAATATGTTTACTAAGTGGATTAAATAGAAGATAACACAGACAAATCACATACAGAAGTATCAAAAGTAAATAAACATCACTAGGCTGGGGTGTTGGTCATATGTAATAATGTGGTAGACAGCCATGTGTTATAGCATGGCCGACTGGATCCCTAACCCTAGGCTCATGAGGTTTATTTACTTTTTATTAGGCTACATTCGCACGATCGTATGAAGGAGTCCGCATCCGTTCCGCAATTGCAGACAAGAATAGGCATTTTCTATGGTAGAGGCAGCCATGTATAGTCTCCAAATTGTGGAACGTACATGGGCTGGTATCCATCATTTGCGGATCTGCAAAACACTACGGTTGTGTGAATGTAGCCTTATTCTGTATGTGATTTGTCTGTGTTATATTATATTTCACTTAGTAAATATATTTATTCACTTAGCCTGCATAAGCTTATTTATTCTCAAGTCTTTCGAATTCATGTTAAAACAGTCTTGATGGGGCAAAGTTGGGGGCAGTATTATATGATTGCCATTTAAATGAATGGCTGACCATGTAACGCTTGGACACCCTACCGATGCTCAGTGGCCCTCTACTCTAGCTAATAGTGGGAGTCCTGAGTGAAGCAGCTTCCTCTGTGTGATGTCCTCATGAACCTAATAGAATATGTGTAGAAGAATTGTCCTGATGGGACCCTTTAAATATCATGAATGGAAACGCGTATATCATTTAGCTCTGTGAAATGTAATGCTAAATATTCAGAGGCCCAATAAATCTAGAAACACATTTCCCTAGGTAGAGATAATAAAAAGTTATGACATCACAAAACCTCTGGGTAATCTGAATTTGATGGCATCAAGTAATTGACTGGATAGTTTCGGAACAGTAGGTTCCTATTGGTTTTGCACAGGCATCCATACCATATATATTCACATTGTGAAGGGGTTAAGTCTAAATAATACACCTCAAACACAGAAACAGATTTATTGCTGCAGACAAATTTATAGGTGTACGTTACTGCATGCCTATAATCTGAGAGACAACATATCGTTCTGCCAAGCTCTCTGTACGAGGTGCCCTCTCTGAGTTTGTCACGTGGAAGGTAGAACATCTGGAATCCAAGGTGGAACAGCTGATGTTTAATGACTCTCCTGTAAAAGAAAAAAAAAAGGAAGAAAAAATTAATGGCACGAGACTGTGAAAATACCGATTTTTATGGTGAGAAATCAGGGATGTTGTAAGTCAGAAGTTTAGCGCTCTAGTCTCTGTGTAAAGTAAAGCATTGCCCAGGATCAAGACGGGCATGTAATAATAATTCTGGGTATAAAAGTGCCTGCTGTTCAGCCATGCCACTGCTCCACATGGCCCTGCATTTCCATCCATATAAAATTTCTACAGCTACCATTCCATGCTATGTGCATCTGTACACTATGCGTCACCTGCTTGTAAACTGCAGGGTATCTAAGCCCATCACATGTCTTACACTTTGCAAGAAAGAACTTTATGACCCACCATGAAATATAGACAGTAGCAGCAATGTACATGAGATTTTCAAAAGTCTCATTTCTCCACGCTGCTGAAAATTTCTGCAAGGCAATTTGCACATAAAGATCTACAATGCAGGATTTAGAGGCTATGTACACATTCAGGGGTATTTTTAATGATTGCATTTTGCTTATTTTATGCTAAAAATCATTTTTTCAATTGGTCTGTATTAAAAATATTCAGCCATTTCTGAGTAACAGGGGTTAAAAAATTAGTCTCTTTGCAAGCTGTCACAGTCTGTTTTCTTTGAACCCTGTCATCAGATAGCTCACTTGTAGCTCATCTCTCTGATCTCTTGACCTCATAAACACTTCTTTAAGCCACATCATGATCAATTAAATTGAGCTCTAATGAGTGTTTCTGAGGTCAGGAGGTCAGAGATATGGATTCACATGAGCTGCCAGATGATGGGATTAAAAAACAAAAAAACAACAGACAGTCTGCAAACAGGCTTATTTTTAACGGTGCATCTGAACATTGTCCCCGCCGATCCTGAGAATAGGCAATCCTTTGTAAAATCCACGAAAACCTTTGTAGGGATGAGCAAATTGATTTGTACGAATTGATTAGTTCATCAGAGTCCTTGAGCAGCGAGGGGCGGTTCTAGAAGTGGAGCGGCACATACACAGTCGCTGCCGGAGCAGCGGCTAAGGCACCCGATTGCCAGGGCCAGGCGAGATGTCTGTACCTGTCAATCAAGTGTCAGAAGGGAAGCCTCTTGAGTAGTGTAGACAGCCCATCTGATGAACAAATCTATTAGCTCTTCTCTAGTGTCCTTTTCAAAACGCAACACATATGTATAGTGTGAACTCAGCTTTAAAGACTATGTACACCTTCGGAGACAATTTTTTTTTTATTATTGCATTGTACTTATTTTGAGCTAAAAAAAAAAATTCAAATTAGACTTGGCATCCTTTTTTTCTGTACAGAACTGAGATGCTCTATTAGCACTCTTTGGATTTTCTGTCTTTTCAGTCAGTTGGGGAGCTGACGGGCTCCTTATCTCTAATCTCTGATCTTATAAGCACTCATTATAGCTCAGTTCTTATTTGACTAAGAATGTGGCTTAAATAAGTGTTTCTGACCTCTTAGTAGTTTAGAGATAAGGTTTATTAAATGACCGGCACAAAGTGAAAGTACCAGTCACACAGGTAGAAAAACAGTTAACCCTTTATGACACAACAGCTCAATATTTTTAATAAAGGCCAATTGAAAAAAATATTTTTGGTGAGTAACATGCAATCATAAAAAAAAAATGCCTCTGAATGTGTACATAGCCTTTAAATCTTCGAAAAATGTAGTAAAAATGACAGTTCCAGTTTTGTTCTCACACATGCAGGTCAGGACCGTCCCCCTCTCCCTCCTGCCTTGTAAACTCCGTCTCCACTCTCTGTGTAACTAATCACCTTTCATTTCTCCAGCCTGGGAATTCGCTCTGCCAAACTGGGGCAGGGAAGTAGGAGCAATGTTGACAATTTGCATTTTATATACATGCAGTCATTAAAATTGGTAACTCCTTCAGGACCAGCCCAGCTTTCACTCGAGCGTACCAGATCAGCGTTATCTATACTCGTCTGCAGAAACGAACGTAACGCGTCTTCTATAAATTTCATCTACATCTTCCTATACACTAAAAACATACATAATAATATAGGTCCACTGCTGTAACTCTGAAATATAGCTTTAGTTTTTATGATATGATGGGGGGAGGGGAGGTGTCCAGGATCATATATAACGCTAAGTAACACCTAGGTTTTAGAGGAGGAAAATAAGAAAAACATATTTTGAAATAAATGGCGTGCTAAAATATTTAATAATATAAGAACAGAATAACACATTTCTTATGGAGGATCTGCGGATGACACTGTTTTGGGGTATCTGTGGATGATACCGTTATGAGAAATCTGCGGATGACACTGTTTTTTGGGGATCTGCGCATGATACTGTTTTTGGGGATCGGTGGATGACATTGTTTTGGGGGATCTGCGGATGACACTGTTTTGGGGGATCTGTGGATGACATTGTTTTGGGAGATCTGCTGATGACATTGTTTTGGGGGATCTGCGGATTATACTATTATGGAGGATCTGCGGATGACACTGTTTTGGGGTATCTGCGGATGATACTATTATGGGGAATCTGCGGATGACACTGTTTTTTGGGGATCTGCACATGATACTGTTTTTGGGGATCAGTGGATGACATTGTTTTGGGGGATCTGCGGATGACACTGTTTTGGGGGATCTGCGGATGACACTGCCATGGGGGATCAGTAGATGACACTGTTTGGGGGATCTACACATGATACTGTTTCGAGGGATCTGCGGGTGACACTGTTTTGGGGTATCTGCGGATGATACCATTATGGGGAATCTGTGGATGACACTGTTTTTTGGGGATCTGCACATGATACTGTTTTTGGGGATTGGTGGATGACATTGTTTTGGGGGATCTGCGGATGACACTGTTTTGGGGGATCTGCGGATGACAATGTTTTGGGGGATCTGCGGATGACACTGCCATGGGGGATCAGTAGATGACACTGTTTGGGGGATCTACACATGATACTGTTTCGGGGGATCTGCGGGTGACACTGTTTTGGGGGAACTGCGGATGACACTGTTTTGGGGGAACTGCGGATGACACTGTTTTGGGGGATCTGCGGATGACACCGTTTTTGGGGTACTGCGGATGACTCTGTTTTGGAGGAAGTTCTTAACTACTAGCACCAATACCTGTGCTGCTGCTAAATATTACAATCTGATTACAATCCACATGACAACATGAGCCTCTGTCACCACGTCCTGCCTGCAAGTCAAGCCACATCATTTCAGCATTTTGTGTGCCTTTTTTGTGTTTTTTAGGTGCCCTGATGATAGGTTAAAGTCTATAGTGAATTGTGAAAGAGGCTTTTTATGTAGTTTTTGGGTTTCATTTGCGATCTGCATTTGTATTGTTTTTGTGTTATTGATAAAATGCATACCTCTAGGTATGATGTTTTTTCAGGCATTTTTCCCTTCTCTATAGTAGTTAAAAGACTTGTGAAAAATACACTCGTTTGAAGTATACAAGATAAAAAACACTGTGAAAAAAAAACAACTGTGGAAAAAGCCTGTGAAGAGTCTACACAAGAAATAGATGTACCGTACTTATACTCATTTAAGTTATTTTTGGGGTGGATAGTCAACATTGCGACAAATTAAAATAAATAAAAATTGTACATTTGAAAGATACCCCCGTGGTGTACCTGAAGCCCCAGGACCCTATGCAAACCCTGTATGAGGCTCCCACTTAGGCCTAATTCACACGTCCGCAAAATGGATCCGCATCCCATCCGCAATTTTGCGGAAGGGTTGCAGACCCATTCATTTCATAGGGGCAGGAATGGATGTGGACAGCACACTATGTGATGTCCGCATCCGTGTTTCCGCATCCGTGTTTCCGTTTCCGCAAAAAAATAGAACATGTCCTATTCTTGTCCGCAATTGCGGACAAGAAAAGGCATTCTCTATATAGTGCCAGCAATGTGCGGTCCGCAAAATGCGGAATGTACATTGCAGCCGTCCGTGTTTGGCGGATCCGTGTTTCCGCAAAACACACTACGGACGTGTGAATAAGGCCTAACAGTACCAGGTGCTTTTTCTAGTACTGGTCTCCTCATATGGTTTAGAGGAGTCTTTTGCGCTCTCTTAGGCTCCTTGACCTTGGTGAGACTGCATCCTATGCACATCTACACCTGTTAAAATAGGCCCACCTCTACACCTGTTGAAATAGGCCCACAAGGCTCATCCAAATGCTTTTGTTGCTGCAGAGGAGATAGCAATGTACTCTATACATGGGGTTACCCACTCCCCCATTTCTGATTTATTTATTTTATTTTATTTTTATTTATTCCCTTCACTAAAGTTAATTTCAAACATTCCCCAAACATCATTCCCCATATTTTATTGACCTCAGATGAAGAAAAACTTCATCCAGTAGACCTTCTTAACTATAAACACTCATGAGTCATATCAACTGCTTAAAGGGTTTGTCCAGATTGTAATACTGACGGCCTATCCTCAGGATAGGCCATCAGTATCAGATTGGCGGGCTCCGACACCCCCCACCCTAGTCAATCAGCTGTTTCAGAAAGCTGCACAGCTCCATCCATTGTGCAGTGGACGGAGCTGGTAACTACAGTGTTACTCCCATGGAAGGGAACGGGAGCAGCGCTGCTCTTACATGCTCTTTTCTTTGCCCAATGGAGGGAGCTGTTCTGTTCTGGTGCTGGAGCAAATCGGAAACAGCTGATCAGTTGCAGTGCGGGTGTCAGACCATCAATATTAAAATCTTGGACATCCCCTTTAAGGATATAGGGACCATTCCAGATTTAGTTGCATTCATCTGAATGGGGCATGCCGAAATCCATGTGCATGCTGCAAGAAATAAAAGCCATTTCACATAAATGAAATATATTCTCATTTGCAGAAATGTCTTCAACAAATCTGCAGTGTCTGAATAGACTCTAAGTGTGTGTAAGCCCCTCATGTTATGGACCAGGGTTGTCAACCAGATAGGGATCTGCTCCTATTTATCTATCGTCTTTACCTCTATCAAAATTACTCTATTATCTCCTCTCCTTTCTCTACAATTGACCTTTAGTTGACTTTGCAGGGCAGATAGCCCCTCATACAAAAAATATAAAGAATAAAGTCCAGATTATGGATTTTGTGTCATACTTACAAAATTTAAATTTTTTGTCTTGAAATAATCTTCCGAATTTCAAAAACAACGTTTTACCTTCCCTGCCAAATTACACCCATGAAATTATTTTACCTGTACAATCTTTACATTTTTGTAGGGACTGTAGACCTGTATGGTTTATAATCTTCCATATTTATTTATTTTTACTAATTTTAATGTTTAATTTTAAAATGTAAATATTTTAGTGTTTAGTGTTTTTAGTGTTTCTAGAAAATAATATAATTTTTATTTATTTATTTAATTTTTTAATTATAATTTCAGGATTGCAACCCCCATCATTCTTCTCTGGTCGCTGACAGGTAGCACTATACAGCAACTAGGTATAATTAGTGTGGAACTGACCGGAGTACTTGGAGTAAATGAGCTATAGCAGGAAATGCTTCCTAATAAATATGTTACATTTACACTTAACTTTGACCTCTTGATATGGGAAACTGGATTTTCCTCTAAGGGAATGGTAGAATAGGTCAAGAGGTGGAGGAGTCGACGTACAGGGAGCCGTGTGCAATACATTAAAATGACTTACTATACCCAAGCTGTATTTCTAGAGGAGGTATTAGTGCTCCGTTCTGCTGGTCCATAGCAATAGCAGAATTATTACCTTCGAGCAATGACTTGGAGGATTAAGAGGTATTTATGGCAAATGTTTAATGGACATGGGAACTTGATACCAGATTCATATATTAAACTGCGGGTGAAAAAAATAAAGACACAATGAACTTCAATTATGACCTAGCGAATGTGGAATTTTACCATCTGGATTTCATTTTGTGTATATTTTTTAGCAATGTGCAAAATGAGTAAATTAATGAGGATGTGAAAGTGGAAACTGCCTAGTGTTAGACGTGCAAAATGGATAAGGTGCGAGGTGATTACTTCCCGTATTAAACGATGTAATATTGTAATTAGCGCAGAACATGATTGTTATTCTACTTCAAGCCGAATGATTAACTTCTCCGGACAGGAACTATATCCCTGGGCGTCTAGTGGTTAGCTGAAGTCATAGCGGTGGATATAGTCATTGGTTCAGTTACCGCCATTTATCTGTCTGACTGATGAAGGCCTCAAGTTTAGGCCTCATGCACACGGCCGTGGGTGTTTTGCGGTCCGCAAACCGCGTATCCGCAAAACACGGAAGCTGCTCCGCGTTCCGTTCCGCAATTTGCGGAACGGAACGCGGCCCATTATAGAGATGCCTATTCTTGTCCGCATAACGGACAAGAATAGGACATGCTCTATTTTTTTTGCGGGGGCACGGAACGGAGCAACGGATGCGGACAGCACACGGAGTGCTGTCCGCATCTTTTGCGGCCCCATTGAAATGAATGGGTCCGCGGCCGAGCCGCGAAATATGCGGCTCGGACGCGGACCCGAACAACGGCCGTGTGCATGAGGCCTTACCGAGAACTCACCCTGAGGGGATCAGAGGCTGGCAAACGGTGGCAGCTCACCGTGACACATGGGATACAAATGGTGGAGCACCCAGCGTTACCTTGGTACCACCCGTCATTGAAAGCGCTGCACTCATATCCTGTATATATAATCCTTTTGAGTTATAGGCAGAAAAAAAATGAAGGTAAAACTGGACCAGCCCAATGGCGCTCTCCCCAAAGAAGGATTTTGGAGTTCCGAGATCCTTCTTTGGGAACAGCGCCATTAGATTGGCCCTGCTTTTCCTTATAGGGGTTGTCTCATCTCACACAATGGAGGCATATCGCTAGGATATGCCCCCATTGTCTTATAGGTGCAGATTCCCGCTATATTAGGAAGGGAGCCCCGCAAAGTGGTGGCTGGAGGACTACGGTCTGGCCACCACCAATCACTCTCTGGTGGCCAGGACTGTGGGAGCTCACATAGGCTGATGCTTTTTCCTACAGAGTGCAAGCATGACCACCACTGATGGATTGCAGGGTGGTCGGAACCATGGAAACTAGCACTGTATAATGTGATGGAAAATGATTCCAGCCGGCAAAGGAAGCAATATGGCCAATCACAATACATTAGTAAGTGGTTTGCATTTACTTTCTCTACATGATAAATGCCACTTGCTGAAGTGAGACAAACTCTTTAACTCTGTTCTGCCTGCACACACGTCCAGCGGCTTTGCCGTAGAGCCGATCAGAGGACTCGTGCATACCACTTGCTATGTGGTATAGAAAATACAGCCTGCCCAGCTGAAAAAGGTAAGCGCAAAATAGGCTTTAACTCATCACCACAAATTAATTGGTTGTGCACGAGGTGCTACCTTTGAGTTATAGACACACACACTTCCAAATAAAAGGGCTTGTCTAAGATGAAAACAAAGGGTTATTCCAGGAACAATGCCAGCTCAGTTTGAGTCAAGTGACTAGGCAACTCCTTACAAAAAAAAAAAATCGCTTTAGGACATGGACCTCCATGGATTCACAGAATGAATGGGCCGTGGCCGTTCTAATGTACTCTGAACCCTTTGGCACCACCCAGTTGTTTTCTTTTCTTGGAATCTCATACAAATCACAATTAAAGACCCGATAATTGGCCGAATCTTTAGTTCATTCTTGGTCATTGGCCCATGTAAACCTGTCAGCGATCAGCCAACAAATTTCAAATTTGGTTTAATCTTTTTGTAGGCCTAAAAGTCACCATTGTCAGCAGTACATACCCCATCCTGTAAGGATACATGCACACGATCATATGTATTTTGCAGTCCTCAAACTATGTACCTGCTAAATATGGATACAGGCCATTTGCTGTAAAATGGAAAAGAATAGGACATCTCCTATCATTTGCAGAGCGGCCACACATATGACATCCACAAGCTGGCTGCATTTTTTGTGGTCTCATAGAAATTAATGCGGATCGGATGCAGCCTGAAAATACGGTTGTGTGAATAAGGCCTAAACAGAGAATGTGCTATCGACAATAATTAAATGCTATGTACACCATCGGAGGCAATTTTGGTTTATGATTGCATCTTACTCATTTTTGGCTAAAAATAATATTTTCAATTGGCCTTTATTAAAAATATTGAGCTGTTCTGTCACAAAGTGTTAACTGTTTTTCTAATTTTGTGTACTTTCACTTTGTGCCGGTCATCTAATAAACCTTATGTCTAAACTACTAAAAGGTCATAAACACTTATTTAAGCCACATTTTTTTCAGTAAGATGCTTCCCAACTGAAGGAAAAGATAGAAAATCCAAAGGCTGCTACTAGAGCATCTCAGCTCTGAACAGAGAAGAGGGCTCCATATTTTTAATAAAGACCAATTGAGAAAATGATTTTTAGCAAAATCAGTACAATGCAATAAAAAAAAAATTGTCCCCAAAGGGTAAATAGCCTAAAAACAGTATGGGGACTGAAAAATGGGGACTGAAGGATCATTCGTCCCCTAAACAGTTTGCACTAACCCATCTGGGCTGAGATTGCTCAGTGTAAAAAGGACCTTAAGGCCCCTTTCACACAAGGGAGTTTTCCACGCGGGTGTGATGCGTGAAGTGAGCGCATAACACCCACACTGAATCCTGACCTATTCATTTCAATGGGTCTGTGAACATAAGCGTTTTTTTCACGCATCAGTTGCGTTGTGTGATGATCACAACATGTTCTATATGTTTTTCATGCAGCCTTGGCCCCATAGAAGTGAATGGGGCTTCAGTGAAAAATGCATTGCAGTCCGGGTGCAATGAGTTTTTTTTACTGATGGTTGCTAAGAGATGTTGTTTATAAACCTTCAGGTTTTTTTTCACGCTCAAAACGCATCAAAACGCATTGTACCCGCGTGGAAAAAACTGAACAACTGAACTCAATTGCAGACAAAACTAACTGGACTTGCTTGAAGAATGGCGCAAGTTTTACTGAACGCACCTTGAATCCTAAGCCAATCTGTATGGTTTGTGTGAAAGAGGCCTTAGAGTGCCACAAGGGGAGAGATGACCTTGGCAGTAATTAATTAAGGGGCTTGTGACTATTTTAGCCAAATAGTCGCAAGTTCCTTTTTCGGCTACTTTCACACTTGCGTTGTTTTCCGGTATTAAGATCCAGCAGAGGATCTCAATACTGAAAAAAATATGTTTTTAGTCCTCGTGCATTCGGAATGGAAAGGGATCCGTTCAGTATGCATCAAGATGTCTTCTGTTCCGGCAGCATTCTGTTTTGTGACTGGACAAGCTACGGATTTGTGTTCCCGTCATAAAAACGGAAAAAAACTGATCAGTCACTGAAAACAATGTAAGTCAATGGTGACAGATCAGTTTGGGAGCCAAAACAATGGATCCATCACCCATTGACTTTCAATGCATTTAATGATGGATCCATTTTTTGATTTCACACAACCGCATCCTAACGGAACAGATGCATCATGATGTGCAAAATCAGAACAGATCAGTTTTATTCTGGTATTGACATCCTCTGCCGGATCTCAATTTCGGAATTAACCATGCAAGTGTGAAAGTAGCCTTAGGGCTCATGCACACAAACATATTTTCGTTCCACGTCCGTTCTGTTGTTTTTTTGCGGACCCTATGCAGAACCATTTATTTCAAAGGGTTCGCAAAAAAAAAAACCCGGAAGTTACTCCGTGTGCATTTCGTTTCCGTTTGTTCGTTCCGCAAAAGAATAGAACATGTCCTATTATTGTCCGCATTATGGACAAGGATAGGACTGTTCTATTAGGGGCCAGCTGTTGCGTTCCGCAAAATACGGAATGCACATGGACGTCATCCAAATTTTTTGCGAAGTACATACAGTCGGGTACATGAGCTCTTAGCCTTTTTTTAACAATATTTAGTCACATGGCTGGTTTCACACTGTGTTTGGCAGTTAGGCGGGATGGGGGCGGAGTGGGGGCTTGTCGGGGCCCAGGCAACTTTAGTAATGTAAGCCTGGAAACAGGCATAAATATTGTTGAAATAAGTCGTTTTTCGCCAGGCACAGGACCATGCACCTAATTCATAACGAGGAGTACGTCCAATCATAAATTAACAAATGGTGTAAATATCTGGCCTCAGTAAGTCAGTAAATGTGCCCCCTTACCTTCTGTAAATTCCAAAAATTATCTTACAGGGACAAGAGTTACGCCGGTTAACATTAGGCATAACATTTGCCTGAGCGCCTTTGGAGCAGTGGACCGGAGCGGCTGCGCTGTAGAAATAAAACGATACATACGTGTATTAAAATGACATCTTATATTTTATTCAAGGAGCTTGTAATTGTTCCAGGTCCCAAACACCCGCAGTCCATCCTGTTTTCACCTGTCGGGAGAAATGAAAAAGTCGCACAGAAGCCGGCTTGTTCTCTTTTTCCGTTTTTTTTTTTTTCGCATAATCTCCGTGCAGGTTGGGAAAGCAGCATAACCTGATAAATTGCAGATTAAATGACTGCCGCACAGCACTTCAGTCCCCCTGCTGTTAATTTCACACGCTGTACAATTCACCACATCTCAAGCTCTGTCAATTCCGGCTAATGGCAGGAGGCAGTAAAATACTCGGGCCCTGACAGTCCCAGATCAGGGGCTCCTAAGTCCTAACTCAGGTGGACTGCGCTCATCACTTATGCACAAATCAGCAGTGTGCCAGGGAGAGGGATTATGTCAGCTGACAGCGCAGATAGAGTGCGGGCCTGATGTCCGCCTGCCCTGACAGATTACACCGAGGCGCTGTGCAGTTTATAAGGAGCCTGGCGTCTCGCCCCCTCCCCGACCACTAACACCCCGTCTGGGGAAAGCGTTTAAAATGCTGATTTCTCCCTCGGTTCCACCTGTAAATTCAACAATTCCTCCGAAGACTGTGAAGGGACAGGATGAAGTGCTTCACATCAGGGTTTATATCAACTCTGGATCTGTGCACAGGACCAGTAATGAACAGTGCTTCTTCCAGCAGAGGCCATTGTCCATTTCGTTACATGCCTGTGACTACAGATGTAGCAGAGGCGAACACGTTCTTTTCTAGTTTCTTTTGTTCACTGTGACTGGAGAGGAGTAAAGTATTGGAAAATTCGATTCGGCTGCTTCATCGAATTTTAGAAAAAAATTCACTTCGTCACGAAGCGCCTTTTTTTGTAAGTAGCGGGTGCAATGACAGGGAACGGATCACGGAATGTGACATCAATATTAAGTGTAAAATTAAAAAAATATAAAAAAATTATACTTCACCCATTTGATCACAAACAGCCAGCCACCATCTTGATTGAAGATCCAGCACGAAATGTCACACGGCCCGTGATGACATTATAAGTCTCCGTGCACAGGATTTTGCGCGGGATCTTCAATCAAGAGAGAGGCGGATGGCTCTTCGCATTTAAACAGATGGGTAAGTATGATTTTTTTTTTTACCGCCATTCAGGCAAAATCGATTTACTACAATGGAGCACGAGGAAATTTGGCTTCACGGTGAATCGAATTTTCCACTTCGACACTAACTCTGACCCATTTATTAAGACCGGCTTTTAGTTTCCCTCTCTGCTCTGCCCTAAGATTTGTCAAATTTAAGACGAAGTGTGCGCCTCATCATAAATTAGGCGCATCTGTGGCAGTTCTTGTGTCTGCTGGCGTAGTTTTTACCAACATTTACTCCTGTTTCCAGGCGTAAATGTTAGTAAATTTGCCGGAGCTGGTGTCCCAGGCCCACACTTTGCCTCAGGCCTCGTCCACATTTCTGTTTTTCACTGACCACGGACAGCACACGTACCCATTAATTTAAATGTGTCTGTTTACATTTCAGTATTTTTTTTACTGACTGTGGGTCAGTAAAAAAATCACGGAGCCATGCACTACTTTGATAAGTGATGCGGACCAAGCATGCCAATTAAAGTCTATGGGTCCGTAAAAATGACCTGTAGTGCATCCGTTTTTCACTGAAGAACAATAGGAGATTCTTTGGAAATTAATTTTCAGCTGAGCAACGTAAGTGAATTACGGATGACACACAGATGGTAAAAACGGACACACGAATCAACCATGGATCCTTCACGGATGAAACACGTATGCTTTTTATGCACATGTCACTGATTACAGAAATGTGGACGAGGCCTCACTCCTGCACAACTGGCGGACACGTCGTGAAACTGGTCACGCGACTTAATATCGTCGCACGGCCAGGTAAAAAGGGACCTTGCGACTATTTCACGCCTAACATAGTCACAAGTCCCTTGGTAAATGTGCCCCAGAAGCAGAACCTACAGAGAAAAAGTATAAGGCTACATTCACACGACCGTATGTATTTTACGGTCCACAGATATGGATGATGTCCATGTGCTGTTCGTGTTGCATCCATTTTTCGTGTTGCATCCATGGATGACTTCTGCGTTCCTTCCGCATCCGTATGTCTGTTTCGGAAAAAATAAAACATCCGTATTTTGCAGATCATGCAACGTCTGCCTTGCATCCATTTTTTTGCGGACTCATTGAAGTCATTACAGACCTACAGATGCAGAAAGCACATGGATGTCTTCCGTAAAACATGCCCTATACTTGGCTGCAAAATGTAGTTCACTGACTCCTTGAAGTCCGGAGGTAACACGGATATCACACAGATGTTTTTTACGGATCCATTTTTTGAGGACCACAAAATACATACGGTGGTGTGAATGTACCCTGCTGGAAAGACTGGTGCGTCTTCTGTGTTGTGGATCCGCTTTGGCTGCCACTTGGAACCGAACCCGAGTTCGGGAATTTTTTTTACAGTACAAATTAGTTTCTGAAGTTATTACGCAAAGTCTCGCGAAGCAATAAATTCGGCTTATCGAAGCCAATACATTCTAATACTGTGCGGAGCTCCTGCTCCGTACAGTGTTAGAACAAAGTTTTATGCGAATCGACTTCGGATGTTTCATCCGAAGTCGATTCGCTCATCCCTACTAATGATATAACACCACATTTTACCTAATGACAAACTCAGGTCTGCTGTGTAAGGCACATGGCCGTATTAATGTTCCATTCTTTAACAATCTGTAGAAAAACTATATTTTATAATATGTAAATGAGCCCCTGGGTGCAACAAGGGCAGTGCCGTAGCACCTAAAGGCTCTACTCCCTGCCTGCTTTGGCGTGCCCCCACCGCTAAGACTGACAAGCCAGGAAGTGAAAACATATTCTCTACCTCAGCTAGATTAATGGTCATAAATCTGGTGACAGATGCTTTTAACCTTCTAACTTTATATTGAGACGTTCCTGTATTATTCCTGCTAGAAGTTTATGGATAATGGTACAGCTGGGTGTTACCAGTTAGGGGTGTGTTCCTGCATAGTCTGACATTATCCAACCAGTGTTGGCAGTGAAGGTACCTGCACACGGAGCGATTTGTACGCAGGAAATCAGCATGAAATCCACAACAAAACCGCATTAAAAAACGCACATGAATCTGCACTATTTATTGCGGTTTTGGTGTGTGTGTGTTTTGTTTTTTTTTTTGCAGATTTTATGTTTATGTTAACAACCCCACTGACGTCTATGGGGAAAACCACTCTATGCAAGGTGCGAAATCGAACAAACAATAGAAAAAATGCAGATTTGAAAATACGCATGGCAGTTCAATTTCTGCGTGGAAAATATACGTAAAGTGGACATGAGATTTATTACTCACGCATCCATTGACTTTAATGTGTGTGTTCACATACCAGTGGTTTTCCACAGAAGCATGCCCCACTTTGTCCAGGATTATGGATCCCTTACACACATTACAGTCTAGGGGTCCATGAAAACCACGGACACATGCTATCTGTGTTTGGTCCATAGTTTTGATGGATCATTGATAGGAGAGGCTCCAGAAATTACTTTTCAGCCTAGCAAAAAACAGACACACGGATTCTTTATGTGCATTTTTTGCGCAGTTTTGGAACGGATTTCATGTGGATTTTCCGCACATAAATCTGTGCTGTGTGCGCTCACCCTTAGGCTTCCTTCACACAGTGGGCTTCTTTAGTTGGCTTTGGAATGAATCGATTTGTGCCCAAACTGAATTAAAAAAAAATCTGCAAACCTGAAAAGAACAAATCTTAACAGATTTGCTCATCCCTAGTTGGCTTGAAAAATTGAAAAAAAATGTGAACATCATGAAAAATCAACAAAAACAGTAAAAACACACAAATGCCACACATCAGCATTTCATAAGTCCCTATCCCTTCCAAATCTGAACGCAGTATTTTTTCCCCAGAAAAATAAAGCTGTTAAAACCGCTACACCCTAAGGCTCCATTCACACGTCCGTAAGTATTTTGCGGATCCGCAAAATACGGACACTGGCCATGTGCACATGGCCTGCACTATAACCCTAGGTACACACCTAAGGGTTTTACAGCGCGTTCAAACGCGCTGTAAAACGCACATGTGAAAAGCCATGCTTCCCTATGGGCATGGTTCACATTTGGGAATTTTACAGCGCGTTTGAACGCGCTAAAAAAACGCCAAACGCTGTCGCTTTAGCATGAGCTTCTTTGGGGCGTTTTAACGCGCCTATGGGCCATGCTGAAATAGGGGTGAATCACTGAATCTCGCGTATGATGCGCGTTTCTTAGTTGCAAAAACGCGCATCCAAAAACGCGCGTAAAACGTGCGTCATACGCGCGATTAAGAAATGCTTAGGTGTGTTTCCAGCCTAATAGAAAGTGCCCATTGCGGACAAGAATAGGACATGTTCTATTTTTTTGCGGAAACGGAAGTGCGGATCCGGAAATGCGAACAGCACTTATTGTGCTGTCTGCATCCATTCCGGCTCCATTGAAAAGGAATGGGTCCGCACCCGTTCCGCGAAATTGCAGAACGGATGCGAACCCATTTCGCGGACGTGTGAATGGACCCTTAAGGTGTCAATTATTGTCCAGTTGTGGCTGGTTTTAGGGGATGACACACTGGCTAGTTGCCCAGTGTAGGTCCAGTCTTCTAATCAGATGGTGTAGGCTCCGTCTTCTAATCAGATGGTGTAAGTCCTGTCTTCTAATCAGATAATGTAGGTACCGTCTTCTAATCAGATGGTGTAGGTACCGTCTTCTAATCAGATGGTGTAGGTCCCGTCTTCTAATCAGATGGTGTAGGTCCCGTCTTCTAATCAGATGGTGTAGGTCTTGTCTTCTAATCAGATGGTGTAGGTCCCGTCTTCTAATCAGATGGTGTATGTTCCGTCTTCTAATCAGATGGTGTAGGTCCCGTCTTCTAATCAGATGGTGTAGGTCCCGTCTTCTAATCAGATGGTGTAGGTCCCGTCTTCTAATCAGATGGTGTAGGTCCCGTCTTCTAATCAGATGGTGTAGGTCCCGTCTTCTAATCAGATGGTGTAGGTCCCGTCTTCTAATAAGATGGTGTAGGTCCCGTCTTCTAATCAGATGGTGTAGGTCCCGTCTTCTAATCAGATGGAGTAGGTTCCGTCTTCTAATCAGATGGTGTAGGTCCCGTCTTCTAATCAGATGGTGTAGGTCCCGTCTTCTAATCAGATGGTGTAGGTCCCATCTTCTAATCAGATGGTGTAGGTCCCATCTTCTAATCAGATGGTGTAGGTCCCATCTTCTAATCAGATGGTGTAGGCCCCGTCTTCTAATCAGATGGTGTAGGTCCCGTCTTCTAATCAGATAATGTAGGTCTCGTCTTCTAATCAGATGGAGCAGGTCCCGTCTTCTAATGAGATGGTGTAGGTCCCGTCTTCTAATCAGATGGAGTAGGTCCCATCTTCTAATCAGATGGTGTAGGTCCCGTCTTCTAATCAGATGGTGTAGGTCCCGTCTTCTAATCAGATGGTGTAGGTCCCGTCTTCTAATCAGATAGTGTAGGTCCTGTCTTCTAATCAGATGGTGTAGGTTTTGTCTTCTAATCAGATGGTGTAGGTTTTGTCTTCTAATCAGATGGTGTATGTCCCTTCTTCTAATCAGATGGTGTAGGTCCCGTCTTCTAATAAGATGGTGTACGTCCCGTCTTCTAATCAGATGGTGTAGGTCCCATCTTCTAATCAGATGGTGTAGGTCCCATCTTCTAATCAGATGGTGTAGGTCCCGTCTTCTAATCAGATGGTGTAGGACCCGTCTTCTAATCAGATGGTGTAGGTCCCGTCTTCTAATCAGATAATGTAGTTCCCGTCTTCTAATCAGATGGAGTAGGTCAGAGGTCCCCAACCGCCGAGTCGCGGCCCAGGACCGGGCCCTGGAAGGTTGTTTGCCGGGCCGCGGCAATCAGTCTTTAACACGGTACTAATGAAGCGCGTCCATTATGGAAGCGCTTCATTAGCAGTGGAGGACCTTGGAAGCGGTGAACGATCTGTACTCACCACTTCCTGGTCCTCGGCTCGGCTGTCGGCTGTGCAGGGCTGCGCACAGCGTGAGGGTGCACTGTGACCTCACACTGTGCGCCGCGCCTGCGATACACAGCCGACAGCAGGATGAAGAGGATCTCGATGATGAGAAGCGGTGGCGTCCAGCAGCAGGAGAGGTAAGTGTTTTGTTTTTTTATTGGGGCTGATGGCTAAAGGCTGACATGGGGGGCTGATGGCTAAAGGCTGACATGGGGGCTGATGGCTAAAGGCTGACATGGGGGGCTGATGGCTAAAGGCTGACATGGGGGCAGATGGCTAAAGGCTGACATGGGGGCAGATGGCTAAAGGCTGACATGGAGGCAGATGGCTAAAGGCTGACATGGGGGGCTGATGGCTAAAGGCTGACACGGGGGCTGATGGCTAAAGGCTGACATGGGGGCTGATGGCTAAAGGCTGACATGGGGGCAGATGGCTAAAGGCTGACATGGGGGAAGATGGCTAAAGGCTGACATGGGGGGCAGATGGCTAAAGGCTGACATGGGGGCTGGTCTGAGGCATTGGGGGTTATATAGAGTTATATATTTGAATACGCACCTTGTGTTTTGTTATGCGCGTGAATCAGTCAGCGCCGACCAGCACCCCCTAAGCCCCGCCCCAGAACCCCCCACCCGGGCCCTGGGGAAATTGTCTTGCGTGAAACTGGTCCTTGGTGCAAAAAAGGTTGGGGACCACTGGCGTAGGTCCCATCTTCTAATCAGATAGTGTAGGTCCCGTCTTCTAATCAGATAGTGTAGGTCCCGTCTTCTAATCAGATGGTGTAGGTCCTGTCTTCTAATCAGATGGTGTAGGTACCGTCTTCTAATCAGATGGTGTAAGTCCCGTCTTCTAATCAGATGGTGTAGGTCCCGTCTTCTAATCAGATGGTGTAGGTCCTGTCTTCTAATCAGATGGTGTAGGTACCGTCTTCTAATCAGATGGTGTAGGTCCTGTCTTCTAATCAGATGGTGTAGGTCCCGTCTTCTAATCAGATGGTGTAGGTCCTGTCTTCTTATCAGATGGTGTAGGTACCGTCTTCTAATCAGATGGTGTAGGTCCCGTCTTCTAATCAGATGGTGTAGGTCCTGTCTTTTGTAAGCCACATGTTGCTGGTAGAAGGGCCTGACACAATGTTGATCAAAATGTATGCATAGAGCTTCTAATTTTCATATAGTAAGTATAGCAGTGATGCAATATACATTTGTATGTATCTCTATCTATCTCTGAATCTCCCTATCTATCTCTCTATCTCTGTATCTATCTATCTCTGTATTTATCTCTGTATTTTATTCTGTAGGTATCTCTCAATTTATCTATCTATCTATCTATCTATCTATCTATCTATCTATCTATCTATCGATCTATATATCTTATATCCATCTACCTATCTCATATATTTATCTCTCAATCTGTCTCTGCATCTATCAGTATCTATCTGTCTGTCTGTCTATCTATCTATCTATCTATATTTATAATTTATTTATTGAGCCACCAAGCTAAAGTAAAAAATAACAAATCTATACATCTCAATGTTATCATGCCCAACTGTTGCTCCACTACAGGGGGTCACCAGTGTAACATTAGGCTGGGGTGCACCACCTACCTTGGCCAAGATTCTGAGATCCAGTACTTCATAGTCAACTAAGGAAGCAATAGGGAAAAGCAAAGCCTTACCCTTGCAGCATTGCACAGAATTTAAAATGACAATTTTCCGTAGAAGAATTATCTGATTACTATAAGAAAAATAATGATTTTTATACAATTTGGGGAAGCACTTAGGGGAAGAGCTTTCTAAACAAGACACAGCAGTTTTTGATAGTATGAAAGATTGGCAAATAGGAGAAAAATTACCGCTTCACAAAATATGGCTTAGTCGGCAGTATTAGACTCTCTTCATAATTTTTCATTTAAATTAAACAAAAAAAATGTGATGCAAATTTATTCAAGCAGTATAAAAAAAAAACCCGGACATGTCTGATTAGGTATAATTTTAGCTCTTCGGATCTTGTGTTAACACTGTGCTGTGCCTTACTCTATGTTCGTTAAAAGTAAAATTAATGGCAGGCAGGCAGCTCCTCATTTATAATTGCTTCATTATGCTGTTGCATCCTCCAGATAATTATGACTTGCTGCTATTGTACCCGTACAACACACACATAGAGAGCAAGCAAAAACCTACAGAGGGCTCCCCATACAGACAGTCCTGTACAAGGCCCATGTATGTAATGTACAGGAGACAAGAGGAATAATGGAGGGGCTGGTACTGATAGGCAGATGGTAGCTGCTCCTCTATAGATGCTGCAGGGTAAATATACAAGTACAATGCAGAGTCCTAATGACAGCTGAATTGTGGGACTCCGTCCGATCAGTGACTCAGGGACACCCACAGTATCTAGTAGAATTATCTATGTTCTATCTATCTATCTCTGCATTTATCTATCTATCTATCTATCTATCTATCTATCTATCTCTGCATCTATCTATCTATCTATCTATCTATCTATCTATCTCTGCATCTATCTATCTCTGCATCTATCTATCTATCTATCTATCTATCTATCTATCTATCTCTGCATCTATCTATCTCTGCATCTATCTATCTATCTATCTATCTATCTATCTATCTATCTATCTATCTATCTATCTCTGCATCTATCTATCTCTGCATCTATCTATCTATCTATCTATCTATCTCTGCATCTGTCTATATCTGCATCTATCTATCTATCTATCTATCTATCTATCTAGATTGTGAACCCCATTGGGGACAGTTGGATGTTAATCTCTGTAAAGTGATGCGGAATATGTCAGCGCTATATAAGTGCATAAAATAAATAATAAATCTAGGTATCTCTACATCTATCTATCTCTGCATCTATCTATCTATCTATCTAATAATAAGAGAAAATGGTGAGCAGCACACTTGAAAAATCTGGTGCAAAAACCGCCCAAAAAGACCCGGACCACGTTGCTGTTTTGGGTAATAAACCATATTTTTTTCACTTTATTCCTTGAGTGCTGCTGACCTTTTTTCTCCTATATCTATCTATCTATCTATCTATCTATCACAAAGATAAAATGCAACACTCCGAAAAATAAGATAAAAAATAAGGAAATATTTCTTTACCCATGTGCAAAAAACTGCAATGTTTCATGGTTGCATTTTCCTCTGTTTGTGTTCTGCACCCTCTCCTGCTCATTTTATTGCTGGCACCTGTTCATATTGCCTCTGGATCAGGTTTTGATTAAGAATATCTCTGTACTTAATTTTTTCCATTCAGTATTCTCTCACACCTGACCAGTCTCCTGTCCCAACCACTGAAAACATCCCACAGCATGATGCTGCCACCACCACGCCTCACTGTAGGGATGGTACTGGGCAGGTGATGGGCAGTGCCTGGTTTCCTCCAGACATGATGCTTAGAATTGAGGACAGAACCAGAGAATCTTGTCTCTCACAGTCTGAGAGTCCTTAAGGTGCTTTTTTTTTATTTGAAAACTATCTGTTTTTACCGAGTAGAGGCTTCTTTCTGGCCTTGCTGCTATAAAGCCCAGATTGGTGGAGTGCTGCAGTCATCGTTGACCTGGATATTTCTCCCATCTGCACACTGGATCTTCAGAGCTCAGCCAGAGTGACCATCGGGTTCTTGGTCACCTCTCTTACCAAGGTCCATTTCCCCCGATTACTTACGGAGTTTGGTGGGGCGGTCAGCTCATGGAAGAGTCCTGGTTGTTCCAAACTTCTTCCATTTAAGAATTATGGAGGCCACTGGGGTCTTGGGAACTTTTAGTGCAGACATTTTTTGTTCCCTTCAGATCTGCGCCTTCACACATTCCTGTCTCTGAGCTCTACAGGCAGTTCTTCCCTCCTCGTGGCTTGGTTTTTGCTCTGATATGCAGTCAGGACAGAGCTATGTCTTGTCTAATTAACTGAATTTACTACAGATGACTCCAATCAAGGTGTAGAAAAAGAGCAGGGTATCCAACTAGAATTTTTCTTTTTTCTGGACAACTTTTCCCAAAATCACAGACAGACTTAATTTTTTGCAGACAAATTGGAAACCCATATGAATGATAAAGATAATAAGTAATACGTGTTTATAGCTCAATATGCTGAAAAGAACTCATGACCAGCATTTAAGGTGGATTTAGACCGCCTGATAATCGGGCAGATTATTGGGAACGCTCCCGATATTGTTCCCGACAATTTGGCTATCTAAATGTGCCGCCGATCACCCAATGAATGAGCAAAATGCTGTAATTCAGGCAGGCACTCATCATCGTTCCTGGCCAGCAGATTATGCTGTCTAAACAGCGATCTGCTGCCCAACAACAATGATTCTGCATGGTGACCTCATCCTCATACTGTGGAGGAGATCACGGCATGTAAATGCAACCTTCAGTGAGCGAGCAGCCGACTGCTGGCATGGAACGCTTCCTTCCCGACAATCAGCTTCACATTGGAGCCTCTAAACCCGTCTTTACAGTGAGCTATGAAATCATGAGAATTACCAGCAAAATAATAAGTCAAGTACCACTAGCCTCAAAAAAATCACGGACTTGTCTATTTTTTTTTCATGGACACAGGAAAAAAAGTTGCCTATTTTTACGGATTGTCGAGAAATTTCTGGACGGTTGGCAACCCTGCCCCAGAGCGAAATTTCAAGTCAGAGCAAAGGGTCTGAATATTTATGTCCATGAGAAATTTTTACTTTTTTCCCTTTTAATAAATTTGCAAACATTTCTAAAAGTCTGTTTTCACTTTCTCATTCTGGGGTATTGAGTGCAGATTGATGGGGGAAAGCCTGATTTCTTTTTAGTTTTAGCACAAAGTCACAACATAGCAATATCTATCTATAGTATCATCTATCTATCTATCTATCTATCTATCTATCTATCTATCTATCTCTGTATCTACCTATGTATCTATCTATCTATCTATCTATCTATCTATCTATCTGTCTGTCTGTCTGTCTATCTATCTCTGTATCTACCTATCTCTGTATCTATCTATCTATCTATCTATCTCTGTATCTATCTATCTATCTATCTATCTATCTATCTCTGTATCTATCTATCTATCTATCTATCTATCTCCTTATCTATCTATCTATCTATCTATCTATCTACCTATCTATCTCTCTTTATCTATCTATCTATCTATCTATCTATCTATCTATCTATCTCTCTGTATCTCTATCTATCTATCTATCTATCTATTTTTGTATCTCTCTATCTCTGTATCTATCTATCTCTGTATATATTTATCTATCTCTCTATCTATCTCATATCTATCTATCTATCTATCTATCTATCTATCTATCTCTGTATCTATCTACCTATCTATCTCTCTGTATCTATCTATTTATCTATCTATTTACTTATCTATCTATCTACTTATCTATCTATGTATCTACTTACTTATCTATCTATCTATCTATCTATTTTTGTATCTCTCTATCTCTGTATATATTTATCTATCTATCTGTCTATCTATCTATCTATCCATCTATCTCATATCTATCTATCTATCTATCTATCTATCTATCTCTCTCATATCTATCTATCTATCTATCTATCTATCTATCTATCTATCCATGTACAGGATTCAGATAACAATGCTATATATAAATCAATTGTAACAATAATAATAAGAATAATAAGAATAATATGTATGTATAAGCACATAGAATAAACCTCCCACTACTATTTGCTCAAAAACACAGCTATTTGGTAAAGTCATGTTTGTGATGGTGCTCGGTATTAGCCTTGCATGATAAAGCAGCTCTTAGGCGTCTGGACGTTAAATTCCAGCACAGATAATTTGAGATTCACAATACGGAGATGCGACTGTGCACATATCAAGTGTTTGCCGCTGTCGGAGAGGGTTGCTTAAAACAAAAGCCTTGTAGAAATCCCCAGGAGAGCCTGGAGCTAGTTATAAAGCAGAAACACAGCTCGCTCCTGTTTCCACATTTCAGCAGCGGCGTCTCAGCTCTAACATTTCCCTCGCCATACTCTGTGATCCTTAAAAAGTTTAAATTAATGACAACCTTGGAGTAGCTCATTAATAATTGCTTCATTATGCAATTGCACACTCTTGACAATAACGGTGTTTGGTGGTGTATTTCTAATTATGTGGCATTTTCAGCTCGCTAATAAGGCCTGGATAATTCCGTGATGGAAAGGGGTTTTCTCCCCCGAGTGCCAATTTCAAACTCAGCGCATAATACAACAGTGCCGCCATCCCCCCACTGATGGAAATTGTAGTCCCGCTCGTATGACGTGACCCGCTAATATTATTTATTTTTAAGGGCTTTGGAATTCCTCGCAGTATCGAGAATCTAATAATTCATTTAAGGCAGGAAAACACCTGTAGTCTCCGTGTGGACTCCGCACCGGGCTGGGGACACATCATTAGGAAGTGGATATGAAGGTGCAATCACACATGAAGGGGTTTGTAGCGGACTGGACCCTGTACCAGAGTCTGCCCCAGTTTCCTGGAAGGGACTGCTTGCTCGCCTCCTGCCCTGCGACTATGGCCCCATGTATGCTTGTCCTGTTTGAGCGGTGATGCCCCAGATAGCTCTGCTATGGAGCCCATTCGTATAATGAAAGACTATGGGAAAGACTTTAGCTCCATGGCAATTGAACTGGACATGTGTGGTCTGAGCGCCATTCCATAATGTGCGCTCAGACCTAAGCTATCTGGGGATATGTTGCATGTATATGTTTTATGTAGTAATTGTAACGTATATGTTTTATGTCCTTTTGCAACCATGTGCTCAATGGAGTCTGCCTCTATCCTTGGATATATTGAGCGCTCAGATCCAAGCCATCTGGGGATATGTTAAATGTCTGTGTACTGTAAAGTGTGGGACATTGTGTATTGAATAGTGATGTCTGTCCTATTGTCCCCACATGTGTATTGGCGATTTCCCTTTGTCCTGAGAGATAATTGAATGACTTCTCAATTGTCTCCAGGACAGAAGACATTGTGTATTCTCCTGCCTGTGGTGATTGCATTACCCATGTAGGGTGATTGTATCACAGGCAGAGGGGAGGGATATGCTGGGGGTGTCTGTATTGTCCCAATGTGTGTGATTGGCTCCTGTATCCCGTGTCGCAGTCTTCCTTCTGGTCCTCTAGGGGAGTGTCCACCAGGTGGGAGACCTGGATAAATACCGGGCAGGTAGCCCTTAATAAAAGAGAGAGTTCCTGCTTGACCCTCAAAACGAAGTGTCGTCTCGTTATTGGGGGGGATTTGACTGTATGCTGATTGCCAGGAGTGTAAGCTGTTCCTAGGGCTTTTCCTGTTCGGCTGCTTCCAGGGTTCGTGTGTCTCTTGTTCGGAAGTTGGTGAATTCGTGTGGTTTGCAGTTCGGGAAGTTGGTGATTGCAGTAGCTGCTGGTCTATCCGGAAAAGGGAATATCGCCTAAACGGAGTTGTGTGCGTAACGGTCCGTTACAGGGTTAAATAAAGAATGCCCTTATTAACAGTACCAAATAGTCCCCTATAAACGGTACCAGAGCCCCTTTATATAGTGCTTGTTAGGCTACTTTCACACTACATGTCGTGGGTTTTATTCATGTTTGCCGTACTGCCGCCGGAACTCAGGTCAGCCCCTCTTACCCTGGGTTCACACCTGAGCGTTTTACTGCGCGTTCAAACGCGCTGTAAAACGCTCAACACATGAAAACCAATGCATCCCTATGGGAGTGGTTCACACTTGAGCGTTTTACAGCGCGTAAAACCGCGCTGTAAAACGCCCGATGCATAAGCTCGTTCAGGAGCGTTTTTTTGGGCGTTTGTCGCGCTTTTCCTCCCATAGACTTCAATGGGAACGCGCGTTTAACGCGCGTTTAACGGCGTTAAGTGTAGAGATGCCCTTTTTAGTTGGTCTCCAGACCAATTAAAAAAAGTCTCCAGAGTCACGAACGCGCGTTAAACGCGCGTTTACTATTGCCAAAAACGCGCATAAAAACGCGCGACTAAAACGCGCGTAAAACGCGCGTCTTAGAAACGCTCAGGTCTGAACCCATTGTTATAGTCAATGGGGCCGCAGCGGACCTCCGGAGGCACTCATGCACTAGCGGCAGCACAGATTGCCTAAAACTGCTCCTATAAACAGTGCCAGAGACCCTATAAATTGGGCTAGATCAGGCATGTCCAAACTCTGGCCCTCCAGGTGTTGCAGAACTACAACTCCCATCATGCCCTTCTGTAGGTTGATAGCTGTAGGTTGTCCAGGAATGATGGGAGTTGTAGTTTTGCAACATCTGGAGGGCCGGAGTTTGGACATGCCTGGGCTAGATAAAGAATGTCCCTATTAATAGTACCAAAGAGTCTCTCATACACAGTGCCAACTGGAGAATGCCTCCATTACCAAAGTGCATCCCATAAACAGCACTAGATAGTGATGTAGCTATAAGGGTCTCAAAATCAGAGAAGCCCACAGGCAACCGCTATTCACTGATACACATACTGATATTTAATTCCTGCTAGTTATGGCCTTAGGAGTCCAGGGGGCGGTCCTTGTTAGTGATTCACAGCCACCTTAGTATGCAAAATTATACAGGGATAACTGACTAGGACCGCCCACTGGACTCCTAAGCCCACAAAGAGCAGAGATTTAAAGGAATACATTACAAGTTATGCTGAAGCTTTTGCCACATAAATATATCAATCTCTGCATCTCATTTGTTACAAAATCCTGACATGCTGCATTTTCAATGTACTGGGTTCCCTTTAAGCAATTTCCAGATATTTTAGGGATGCGGATTATATTAAAGTGGTTGTCCCACAAAAATGCTTTGCAATATTCAAACCAGCACCTGGATCTGAATACTTTTGTAATAGCGTGTACCGTATTTTTCGCCTCATAAGACGCCCCGGCCCATAAGACGCACCTAGGTTTTAGAAGAGGACAATAAGATTTTTCTTTTTCACTAGAGCTCAGATCAGACCAGCAATCAGACCCCCAATGTTAATCAGACGTCAGGTGAGCCCCCCATTGCCATATTTCAGCCCCATTGCCATATTTCAGCCCCCATTGCCTCTCATATCAGCCCCCATGCCACAGAGCACTTAAAATAAAAAATCTACTTACCTCTCCTGCTCCTCACCTCCAGCGCGCTCTGTCTTCTACAGAGCCTTCACTGCTTCCCAGTCCTCCAGTAATAATGAGCGTTTCCATAATGGAAGGGCTCATTAGTATTTACCCCATAAGACGCAGGGACATTTTGACCCCCCATTTTGGGGGGGAAAAAATGCGTCTTATGGGGCGAAAAATATGGTAATTAAAATTTTAGTATAGCCACTGAGTTATTCAAATCTATCTGTATAGCGCCACCTGCTGTTTGTGCTTATTCCTATTTCTCTGTCCATTTCTCTGAGGTGGGCGCACATGTTCAGTTTCATCCTTCAACTGCCTCCTGAGCTGTGATAGGGAGTCACTACAGAATGGAAACGTCCCCTTAGCTGCAGCAGAAAGGATATGCTTCCTGAGCTGCAACAGAAAGGACATGGCCCCTCAGTTGTAGCACATAGGACGCACCTCCTGAGCAGCAGCAGAAAGGACATGCCTTGTGAGTTGCCAGCTTGATATACATTTAGCAATAAATAATGAATGGGGAGATCTCTGGATCCCTGTGAGGTACAGGGCTGGTTCTAGCTTTGTTAGAGAGAGATTACCATTGTCCCATTAATCATGGGATAAACCCTTTAACTCTAATTTCCTTGTTTCCTACACAAAGACTCAAGGTCAATGTCATAAGACGCCAACTTACCCCCTCAGAATGGTCAGAATGGACACCGGTGGGATCCACCAGGAACCATCTAATGCGCATCAGCATCTTAAAGGGGTTGTTCAGTTTTAGAAAGAGAACAGCGCCACACCTGTCTACAGGTTGTGAGTGGTATTACAGCTCAGCCTCATTTACTTCAATTGAACTAAACTGCAATACAGGACACAACCCAAGGACTGGTGTAGCACTGTTTCTAGAAGTAAGTACCCATGGTCTCCGGTCCTGTATAACATTTTAAGACGTACTTACATATTGATCCTTATTGAGATATTTCCACACAAAAAAATCTCTTACTGCTCTACCGCTGGGTAATGATCTCAACTACGGATGGAGGGAAGGTGGGGGAAAGATGGAGGAAGACGGACATCATTTGTTATTTCTGATGTAGCGGGGGGTTGTAATTAATGCGGGAGGGGTGAGGGGAACACATTTCTCTAAGATTGACCTAAGCCTTTCTGCATCTCTATGTGCTAGTCAATTAAAAATACAATGCCGAATTATGGAACATGTTAATAATCATATTTAATGACATTATTGCTAAAAACATTCAAAATTTGGGGTAAAAGAGGGGGATTACGAATACCAGCACGATGTCTTTTGCCCCTACTGTGTCTGAAGAAGGAGTTTCTGGAAGGATATCTGGTGCTTTATAGTCTTATGAACTTAAAGACCTATTAAGATCATTAATAAAAGCGCTTTCTGTAGTGGGTTTAATTAAAATCCCTAACACAGTAGTAATTTATTAAGGGGATTGCAATCCGCCTACAATACCTTCTGAAAAAAGACAGACAATTAAAATTCTCCTGCACAATATGATTATTTAATATTAATTAAATCAAGACTATTTCATAAAACCTGCACAACAAGATAACGTGTCTAAAATAGGACCCCAAAAGAAAAAAAAAACTGCGCCAGCTACGGAGGATGACCTCATCGAAATTTCAGGCACCCGTTATGGACAGACAGCCTTTCTGGTGGGGGATATATCAAAAATGCAATATCTATATCCTTGTCACATGTAAAGATCAGTCAACGTATGGCAACCATTAATTATGGAGAGGCACGAGCATGCTTGGAAACTATAAAGTATACAGCAACACAATCTAATGAATACGCAAGGCGGCAGTGCTGGACATCGCCACCTGCTGGTAACATGCACCACTACACCGTGAACAGTAAAGATATTATTATTATTATATTCATAGTAGAATATTATTTATTTATTATTATTATTATTATATTCATATTAGAATATTATTTTTTATTATTATTATTGGCTAGTACGTTAAAGGTAAAATTGCTCAAGCGTGAGTTAAAGGGGTTGTCCAGAATTACCAAATTAGATCTACTCTTGTATCACAGCTGAGCCCCATTCATTTTAATGTACATGGGCTGCAATATCAGAGCCCATGAAAAAGAGTGGAGAACACCAATTTTTTAAATCCCACACAGCCCCTTTAGGGTATGTTATTTGGGATTTTGCTGCTGATTTCACCCTCTGCATTGCAGTGTGTGAAATCTATGGAGAAAATTCACAGCATATTGACATGCTGACGATTTAAAGGGGTTCTCGGGTACTTTTTCTCGGGTAGTGGACAGAGCTGGTTACTACAGTGCTGCGAACATTGAAGTGACCTGCAGTAACCAACTGTGTCCACCACATAATGGAGGGAGCTGTGTAGCTGTGAAGGCTGAAGCTGAGCATGTGCGGCCATCTCAGCGAGCAGGACAGAGAAATTAGAAAAAGCTCAAACAGCAGGTGGCGCTATACAGATAGATTTCATTGAATAACTCTCAACCACATTGCTGGTACTGTGATACGTCTTGGGCTTTCTGCCCCCAATTTCACAACAGAAAATTAGTAGTATATCTGCCATGTTATTTTATGCACTTTTATAGCGCTGCTATATTCTGCAGCGCTTTACAGACATTAGCATAAAGCTGTCCCCAATGAGGCTTACAATCTAAGTTATACCCGTAAAGATATTATCCCATAAATAATGAAAATGAAAATGTAGCTTTGTCTAACAAAGCTAGAACCAGCCTTATACCTCAAATGGATACACAGCTCTCCCTATTCATTGATCTACTAGATTTATTTCAGTCTGGCAGCTCAGGGGTGTGTCCTTTCTCAGGGGGACATGCCCTCTCTGCTGTAGTTCTTTCCCTGTAACTGTCACAGCTTCTAGCAAAAAATATGGCTGGTGAAGATTTAAACAGAGCATGTGCGGCCACCTCAATAAGGTGGACAGTGAAATAAGAAAAAGAACAAACAGCAGGCGCTCTACAGATACATTTTATTAAATAGCTCAATAGTTTTACTTAATTTTTCATTTTTTTATTTATCGCTCTGCTCGATTTATTTCAAGCAGTAAGCTTAGGGGGTGCGTCCTTCCTCAGGGGTTTGTCCTTTCTGCTGCAGCTGGTGGTAATTGAAGGTAGGAACTGAGCATGTGCTTTCATCTCAGCGAGCAGGACAGAGAAATTAGAAAAAGAGCAAACAGCAGGTGGCGCTATACAGATAGATTTCATTGAATAACTCAGTAGCCATAATACATTTTTAATTACATGCAATTACAAAAGTCTTCAGATCAAGGAGCTGGTTTGAAAATTGTAAAATGGGTATAACCCTGGTATGATGCCAAGGAATAAGTCAATTTGTAGCATCTCAGTCAATCATAGGCAGTAATAGATGGCTGTATAGATTGTATACAGTGTGATATCCTATGGTGCCGAGTGACATTACTAGTTCAGCAGCTTTAACACCGAGACACCTTGTATATTATGAGTGCCCCTTTAAATAACAGCTTACCTGTGCCACCCCGATACGACGGCTGACAGCGCCAGACATGCCTAATAAAAGCTTCTCCTGCAGTTTATTATAAGCGCACAGGCTTGTTGGATGAAGCCCATTCTGCAGAGTATAATGTACCCTCCATTCAATCGTAAGGTAATGATGTGGAACAGCTGTTGTACACCAAACACCTCGGAGATACATTAATTCATGGCCCATACATCACATTCAAGCTGCTAGACTATAGATAATGCACAAAAATATACATTTGCACACCTATACGGGTATGCAACATTAAATCCAATCAGCGTAATTTAAAAGCGACGATGTATTAAGAATCAGTGCGCAGCCACAGGGAAAGTGTAAAGCAGCAGGAATTCGCTGCCATCTTTGATGATGATGATGCGATCGAGGTCCCCAGGACGGCAACGTGATAACTGTTTAGCTGCCCCCATCAACATGGGAAGATCGCCATAAACACTGTGATCAGGGATTGCTTCATTGTCACCCAATTCTTGCAGCAGAAAAAATTGCGTGTCTATAGTACAGGGATCAGCAATCTTCACCACTGATGTGAAACTACAACTCCCAGCATGCACACTTACTTGGCTGTTCTTGCAACTCTCACATAAATGAATGGAGCACTCTGGGAGTTGTAGTTTCAGAATAGCTGGAGTGCTGGAGATTGCCGATCCCTGGTCTCGTATATTGTCCTCATAGACAATCCTTTTTCAAAAAGGTATTTTAAAACCAGCACCTGGATCTGAATACTTGTATAATTGCATGTAATTAAACATTTAGCATCGCCAGTGAGTTATTCAACAAAATGTATCTGTATAGCGCCACCTGCTGCTTGTTCTTATCCTTATTTTACCGTCCACCTCGCTGAGGTGGTCGCACATGCTCAGTTTAAATCTTCAACTGCCACCAGCCATACCTTCTGTTACAAGCTGGGACAGTTACAGGGAAAGAGCTCAGCAGTAAGGACACGCCCACTGATAAAGGACGTACCCCTGTGGCTGCCAGACTAAAATAAATCTAACAGAACAACTGGAGCAATGAATGGGGACATCTCTGGACCCATGTGAGGTACAGGGCTGGTTCTAGCTTTGTCAGGAAGAGATGGTCATGTACTATATGATGTCTGATTTTCATTTTTCACATCATTTATGGCATCATTCCTTTAAAGCGACCCTCCAGATGATTTCAAGCTCAGCTTCATTGCGGAGATCCATAACTACAATTTAGCTACACTGCCTAATGGGAGGCTTAGGTAGTCTAAGACACACCCACTACTTTAACAACGACTTAGGCTGTTGCAAAATGTAGACTTGACCAGATGGGCCGTATTGTGGCTAGGTTCTATTGTTTTTTTTTTGTTTGTTTTTTAGGACCGGGGCCTATTATTAACCAACTCCTCATTTCAGTGATGGGTCCCGCTAACAACATTGACACCAGCCACATCAGGTTGCTATGGTCCAGACTCACCCCTTCCTGATCCAGCGATGTCTTCTTTTTGCAGCTCTTCGCTGTTGGTGTCATTGGATTGACTTGACCACGGCTCCTCCATGATGATGCATGTCCTAGCCGACTATTTAAAGCGCCTCACTGGCAGATAATTCTACATTCTTTGTCACCTGGTACTGTTGTCCCAATCGTGGTTCTGGAGGCCTGTCCTATATCCCATTCTCTAGCCTATTTCATCCGAATGCTTTGCTGTTGAGGAACTTTGGTTATGGTCCTGATAATGCTACAATTCCTTCGGAACACCAGTGACCATTTGGGAGACTGCGATCTGGAAATCTGACAGTCCATACCACCTTACAAGTATTAAGTATTAATAATGGAGGGATTCCTAAAGGCGCATTTAGATGCTGTGAGGAGCAGCTAATTGTCGAGAAGGAAGCGTTCCTTCTCAACTATTGCCTGCTCGTTAGGTGGAGGTGAAGCAGTGATCACCTCCACAGTATGAAGCCGAGCGTTGGCTGCTGCTATCGCTCATCTCCATGCAAAATCTGCTGTCCGGGAACGGTAATTGACATGTCCTCTGATCATTTCACCCAATGAACGAGCATTTTGCACCTTTGGAAGAGCAGATTATCGGGAATGAGCGCTTAGGACCTTTGCTCCTGATAATCAGCCGAAACATTGGGCTGTGTAAAACCCTCTTTAACAAGTAAAAGATCTGGTCAGCACTCAGGCTTGTGGTGGTGTACGTGGTCTTTTTTGAAGCAGATAATCACGGCACTCGCTTTCTACAATATACTTTTATTCATCACAACATCAGTTGTTACATAGGACGCGTTTCGGTCAACTACAAATCCAGCTTTAGACTTTGCACCAGGGCCAACTGCAACCTAGAGGACCCACTTCTCTAGTGGGAGACACCTACCAGAGAGTCCTCCGGTTTGCCACACCACTTTAAAATGAGAAGAGAACATGGCAGGTGGTGTTAGCCACAGAAAAAGTGGAATGGCGTGTGCAAATTATTAGATTAATCATTAGCAGGTATCATTTTCAAGACTTCTGTCCACAGTAGACAAGGGATTACACGCATGGATGATCCCTCATATGAACATCTACCTAATGGTTCCCAACGTTTCCGCATACGTGTATTTATATTGACTGAATGGAACAATTATCATTAGTGTTCACTGAATTTTCTTCTACTTTTATGGACATTTTTTGTTACTATGAACGCCCAGGGATGGTGCAATCATATGCAGAAGCTGAGAGAAGGGCATCGCTCTTACCAAGGATCCCCCCTGAGACTTCTAATTGAAGTGTGAAGGGGAACAATTGAATTGCTATTTCAGCAGAATGGTCTTAAAATTGTGATTTAATAGCATGTGGAGAATCTCATCCTGCCCATAGAAACCACTTTCTTTTATACCTTATTTCATTCTGCTTCTACAATTTCCACAATAGGCACATTGTTTGTTCATTGTCACTTTTTTCCATTAGGTCCCTTGCAGACGAGCGTGAGCGGAGTAGGTCCAGATGCGTTGCGGATGCGTTCAGTGAAACATTCGCAAGTTCATTCAGTTTTGCCTGCGATTGCGTTTAGTTGTTTTATCGCGCGCGTGCAATGCGCATTGATGAGTTTTTCACGCACGTGATAAAAAACTGAAGGTTTACAAACAACATCTCTTAGCAGCCATCAGTGAAAAACGCATCGATTTTCACGCAGCCCCATTCACTTCTATGGGGCCAGCGTTGTGTAAAAAATGCAGAATATAGAACATGCTGCGATTTTCACGCAATGCACAAGTGATGCGTGAAAACCAACGCTCATGTACACAGACCTATTGAAATGACTGGGTCCGGATTCAGTGCGGGTGCTATGCGTTCGCATCACGCATTGCACCCGCGTGGAATACTCGCTCGTGTGAAAGGGGCCATATGAAGGGTGAAGTTACCTGTAGGACTTAGATGTTCTTACCACTTGTTTACTCTTAGTTCTGCATTCATAAGAGCCAAACAAGCAGGTTCTAGCACCAAATCGTGAAGGTTGTCCATGCATTACTTCCCAATGGATGAGAAGACATAACATCCTGGAGCTCCTGCTGCAGCTTCTTGGCATTAGTTAGACATCAAGCAAGAAGATGTCAGGAGGACTACTGCTGATTCACTTTATGGTCATCTGTGGAAACACATCCTACCTACAGCAAGATGGATTTTACAGAAGAAAAGTCCTACCATTTACATGTACAATGTTATTATCACTATTTCATTCTTTAAAGGGGTTATCCCATGACTATGAAAATGAAAATCAGATATCTGTACCTCACTTGGACCCAGAGATCTCCCCATTCATTGCTCTGTCAGATTTATATCAAGCTGGCAGCTCAGGGGAGTGTCTTTTCTGCTGCAGCTCAGGAGGGCGTGTCTATGATCTGCCTATCACAGCTCAGGAGGCAGGTGAAAGATAAAACTGAGCATGTGCAGCCATCTTAGTCAGCCTCAGCCGGACAAAGAAATACGAAAAAATGTATTGAATGACTCGGCGGCTATACTACATGTTTAATTACAAGCAATTACAAAAGAATTCAGATCCAACCCCTTAAACAAAACTGTCTCATTAACCTTTTCAAGACCAGATTTTCGTCTTTTCTTTTTCGCTTTTTGCTACTCACCTACTCACCTTTCAAGGGCCGTAACTTTTTTACTTTAATGTCCACATAGCCATATGAACGTGTATTATTGCAGGACAAGTTTGTAATTTCGAATAACACCATTTAATATTCCATACAATGTAGTGAGAAGCTGTAAAAAAATCCTAAATGGAGTGGAACGGGAAAACACAATTCCACCATAGCTTTACGTTTTTTGTATTGGCGCCATTGATTTGGTGGTAATAAATGATGTTACCTTTAGTCAGTGGGTTAGTATAACAATGATATCAAATTTATATAGTTTTTGTTATGTTTTAATGTTTAAAATTTTTTATGCATCACTATATTTTTTACATTTCTGTCTAGGCTGTGTAAGGTTCCCTTTTTGTGGGACAAGCTGTAGTTTTTTACTGATTGCATTTTGGGGTATGTAGGACTTGTTGATCACTTGGAGAAGCAACAAAACAAAATGGCAATTTTGGCATTTTGACTTTTGTTTTTCCAGTTACTTCGTTCAGAATATGGGATAAACACTAATATTTTGATAGTTCCGGCATTTTCAAACATGGTGATACCAATGATGTTTTTTTTTTGTTTTTTTTTACATTTGAAAAATGATGAAAGGGGGTGGTTTTAAATTTTAATTCTTAGTTTTTTTAATAACGTTCTTTTTTTTTAAGGGAATGGATCATCAGTAAATAATCTATTGTTTAAATCACGTTTTTATGTTAAACATTTTTTTCAAATTTGAGTTGTTTTCTTTTTTAATTACTCCACGTCACTATCTATATTTAAAAAATATATATCACACTGGCCACTACCTCGAATAATAGGTCATGATATCCTGTTTTGTGCAGGTTTTTTGTTATTATCACAGGCAGAATTCTAATGATGAGTAATACATATATGATAACACAGGATCTACCGTTTACAGTAGGTGATTAGGTCACAGCTTATCAGTTCCCTCCTGACCTCTGCAAGTCTTAACATATTTTAGGCCAGTGTGTTAAAAATATATAGTGACACAGAAAAATAAAAAAAACTCACCAAAAATTCTAAAAAAAATGTTTGTAATGTGATTTTTAACATAAAAATGGGATTTAAACGATAAGTCATTTTCTGACGACACATTCACTTTAACTTTATTTTTAACCTATTTGGCTTATTTTTAGTGGCCTTTAACATGCAATCATTAGATCACTTATGCCATAAACAACAATAGTTCACTATTTAGTTTACTATAGAAGAGGATTCTTTACGGTAAGAGCAGTGAGCTGGTGAGAGGTGGTGATGGTGAACTTAATAAATAAGTTCAAGAGGGGCCTGGATGTATTTCTGGAGTGTAATAATATTACAGGTTATAGTTATTAGATTTCTGGAGAAGGGCCTTGATCCAAGAATTTATTCTGATTGCCTGATTAGAGTTGGGAAGGAATTTTTGGCTTCTACCTCACAGTTTTTTTTTGCCTTCCTTTGGATCAACTTGCAGGATAACAGGCTGAACTGGATGGACAGATGTCTTTTTTCAGCCTTATAAAGTATGTTACTATGTATTGCAGCCTATGGTAAAAAAAAAAGCTGTGTGTCTGCCACAGGACACTGCACTCTTCACAAGGCTCCCTACTCCCATAACAACCAAAGAGCTCCCACACTCTCAGCATGGGGAAGTTCAGCGGTCACTGGGAGCAGCCTGGTAAATGACGCCTCAGCTGCCATGTTCACAATTGACCACGGCACACCAGTCGCTGGTCGGGTACTACTGTTTAAAACCCTGTTTATATATACGGCAGATCACATGAAGGAGCTAAGAAAGGCTTTAACTCTTTCTACCTCGGATGATTTTCCGTATTTTTACCTCCCAGATCCATAACTTTTTTATTTTTTATTTACATAGCCGTACATGTACATTTGTATAGTTTTTCTCTCATTTTAATACTTTAAACACATTAAAATACTTTGGGAAAAATTAATTATTTGTATTGTCATATTCTGACCCCCATAACTTTTGTATTTGTGCATCTATGGAACTGGGTGAGGGCTCTGTTTTTACGGAGTGATCTGTACTGTTCATTGATACCATTTTGGGGTGTGTTTGATTTTGTGATCATTTTTTTTGTGGGAGGTGAAGCAGCAAAAAAAAAAGAATCAGCCATTTTGGTAAAAATGGCCATTTTGATTTTTTTTTCCCCATTACACCATTCGCCATATGGGATAAATATTTTTATATTAATAGTGCAGCTTTTTTGGTATGTGACAATGCCTATGATGTTTCATTTTTTATTATTTATTTTTATTTAGGTAAAAGGGGGGGGGGGGGTGATTAGAATTCATATATATATTTTTTTTTTACTTTTTCCTTTTGTTCACCTGAACATGACATCATCAGATTGCTTTTGTCATAGACTCTAATGTATTAGCATTGAAGTCTATGACAACTTTGCTATGTTCCTATAAAAATGTAGCTTCGTCAGCCTCAGATAATTCAGAGGGACCTAAGCTGCCGCAGGGAAGGTGATCGCTGCTCGGGAAAGCCAGTCCAATCCTGGGAGTGCGTTCTCCCGGTTTTTTTTAGCTCTCAGATGCGGTCACTTTTGACCACGACATCTGGGGACTTAAATGTCTGCCATGTCGGATGGATGTCATCTTTTAAGGCACCGACCAACGCCATACATGTAGGGCGCTGGTCGGGAAGAGGTTAAAGTGGTTTTAGGCGTTTGCATTATCACCCCTTACGCTAATAATTCATAAAAGTAACTGTAATTTTGCAATATATTTATTTTACCTTTATTGCTCCATGTCCATGCACTTCTTTCGTACTTCCTGTGATGCTATGTCCATGGGCGTGTCAGTGATTGGGGAGTGTCTATGTAACCAGCTGGGTGGGAGGAGCTGTAAACTCGCTTGGTGTTGTTAGGGGCGGTGCTGGAGATGTGGCAGAGAAAGGAGAAGTGCATCATGGGTTTGGTTGGATGCAAGAACAGGAAGTTCTACATACAGGATGTGAACAAACCCGTGACTTGTTTACATAGTGAAAACGGGTCAGGAAAGTCCAAATGAAAGAAAAATAAAGAGCATGGAGTTAAGTTATGCAACAACGTGCATATCTGTTGAAAAACATAGTAATCCCAGAAAATTCCTTTATGGTTCAAACTTTGTTTTCCCAGAAAATTCCTATGTTATCTATACAACAAAATATTATTGCTCCAGAGCATCTAAAATGGAAAAAAAAAATACTTACAAATAGTATTGATTAAACATATTCAACCATTTTGTGTCTACAGCTCTTAAGCAGACCTATCTCTCTCCATAGTTATAGCCTAAAGAAAAAAAGCTGTGCAGTCTGATCTCGCAGTCATTCTCCCTTCCTCCTTGTGCCTTGTTTCCCGAACATTGCTGCCCATTGTATTTGCTAATGATTAGAGAAAGGGTAGCCCCCTTCCACCCCCAGTAACGGTGCCACTCTTGTTTATGGGTTGTGTCTGGTATTGCAGTTCAATCCAATTCAAGTGAATTAGGGTACTTTCACACTAGCGTTATTCTTTTCCGGTATTGAGTTCCATCCTAGGGGCTTAATACCGAAAAAAAACTGATAACTTTAATCCTAATGCGTTCTGAATGGAGAGCATTCTGTTCAGGATGCATCAGTTCAGTCCCTCTTACGTTTTCTGCATCCAAAATTCCGGAACACTTGCTGGAATGCCAGATCCAGCATTAATTTCCATTGAAATGTATTAGTGTCGACATTAAAATTACTGCATCGACGGATCCGGTCTTCCAGGCTGCGCATGCGCAGACCTTTAAAAATGTGAAAAAGATAAATACCGGATCCGTTTTTCCGGATGACAACCGGGGAGACGGATCCGGTATTGCAATGCATTTCTGAGATGGATCTGCATCCGGATCCGTCTACAAATGGTGTCCGTTTGCATACCAATTGCCGGATCCAGCAGGCAGTTCTGGCGACGGAACTGCCTGCCGGAATCCAGCAACGCAAGTGTGAAAGTACTCTACGGCTAGGGCAATACCAGATACAGCCCATGGACAAGAGTGGTGCTGTTTCTATAATCATGCAATCACTTTAAGATACCGTGGGCGTCTCATGACAAGCTTTCTATGACATTTTGTCATTTCTAGAAACGTTCCTGGTTATCTCTTTTGAAGGCCAGTTCTCTTGAATGTACTGTAAGAATTCTGGCTCAAATTGTGCCATCAACTTGCATTACATTGCTTGTAGCAGTATTATTATGTTTTAGACACTATTCGCTCATCATTAGATAGTTTTGAAAAGTGTGTAGGAAAAGGAGTGTGACCTAAAAAGTGGGTGTTCCCTAAATGTGCCAAACTTCACCAAAATTGTGCTTAAATTTTGGTGCAAACCAAGTGCTCGAAGAAGGAAAAGTGTCTAAAATGTCTGGCAAAATGCTCTAAATCGATCACACACCATGCTCCACTGTGATGAATTTGGCGCATTTTCGGTCCAGGTTAAAGAGGTCTAAATTTATAACTATAATAAGAATATCCCCCATTATGCTTTTATTTTGTCAATGACATACTACATTGTGTGATATACAATCCACGTTGGGTTCTTGGGATGTGCCCTTTACTATGAGTGGCAAAATGGAGAAGAAAACTGGGATTTAATGACTCTCTATTATTTTAGATACCCTGCATAATGTAATCAACAATTCAACGTAGTACTTACAAGTGCTGTAGAGAAGCCTTCCCGGTGCCCCTGGCACTCAAGGATGAGCCAAGGGGTTAATACGATGTATCCCAGGCATCAGCGCACAAACTTCTCGGTGTGTGAAGGGAATAATAACCCCCGAGGCGCTGGAGTTGTTTTCACGGGGTGAGTTCTGCTGTGACAGCAATCACTGCCGACTGAAGTCTTAATTAGTTGCACAGAGAAGAGTTGCGCTCAGATAAGTCCTAAGTTTGCTAATTACGAGGTAGCTGTGTAATTTCCCATCTTCCCCCATGAGGGCTATGGGATTCAGGGCTTTGCATTTAGCTGAGCCTCAAGGATACTACAGAATTATGGTGCCGTCTGAAATGTGGGAATTTCTGAAAACGCCAAGCCCAGCCACCTACTGCAACAATCAGGTCCTGTGTGAATTCACGTTACGAAGAGGCACTTATAGCGGTGCGCGGTAATTACTGCTAAACTTTATGGCCACACTGTGAACCCCATTTTTTAAAGTTAATTACGGGGTGAAAAAAACATCAATTCTTGACCCTACCGGGCCATTATTTGGTTGGGAGAGACATTTCCTCTACGCCAATTCTGTAGACACAGTGAAAGCTAACGCAGTGATGACCTTACAGAATTTTGTACCCCTGTGAGTGGGACCTGGATCAAATGAGGAGTGCTAAATTTAAAGTGAACCTGTCATCAGCATTTCGCCCCCAAACCCCAATGATTTGCTATCTTCTGGCCATTTCTGCCTAGTCAAGAACTATGATTGATGCAAGTGAGGAGTCACGGGGGTGGAGCCACGCTCTTGAGGAGTCATGCTGGGCTAACTTGATTGATGTCCCATATCACAAGCCTTCTAAATTGGCATTTGGCGCCTGCACAGTGAAGCAGATTGTTCTGGCCTAACCTTCAACTGTGCATGTGTCGAATACCACTTTAGGAGGCTCGTGATGACATACCTGGTCTGTAGGACATCTGATAATTCAGAACGGGGTGCTGTCCGCATCCGGAAGTCCATTCCACGGCTCCGCAAAAAAATAGAACATTTACTATTCTAGTCCGTTTTGCAGACAAGCATAGAACATCTCTATAGGAGTCAAAAATAAATGGGCTGCATTCTCTCGGCCTGGATCTGTGTTTTGTGGATCCAAAATTTGCAGACCGCAAATCACTTACGGAGGTGTGCATGAGCTCTAATTCTGCCCTGTAGACTCTTGTCCATGTTGCCTCCTGATGCATGCACAATAATTTTGACTCAAATACAAGCAGGACCAGTTTCAAGAATGGATGATAATTGCCCAAAACACCTTCTACAAGGTCACTAATGAAACCAAGAGCAAAGTAAAACCACCCGGTGTTATGGAGGTGACAATCCAATTGTGGCATTACGTGGTTTCTTTAAGAGTGTTATTTGGGTATTAAATACAATTTGGGCACCATATGGTGGTATAATGTGGGCTGTATATGGCAATTTTTTCTTGGCAGAATAAATCTTTCATTATGTGCACTCAGTTGGCTAAAACTGCCTAAAGTAACAAATGGGGTCCTACTCTGGGCCCCAGAGTAGTCTCATAGCAATAATCATTGGAGGTTCCAGCAGTAAGACCCCCACTATCTAATGTCTATCCCCGATATCCCCTGTGGATAGGGCATAGTGATATAACTCAAATACCCCTTTAAGAAATGTGCAAAGCATGTATGCCAGAACTCTCGTGCATTTTAATTATTAAATCTCCCCCACTACGTTTTGTCTAATCTAGAGACGATGTAAGACAGAGGGGCTCTCTCTTTAGTGTTGTTTGAACCCCTGTATCATGCACCATCACCTCAGGCTCTGCACTCGGTGCTACACTGTGTACTAGTCTTGCATAAAGTGGCCATTTATTTTATGTGGATAGAAAATGCTTCAAAAATGAACCCTTTCTAATTAATTAATAAGGACCTTTTTACACAGGCTGACAGAGCGGGCAATAAACCATGCGCACTTGCGAGCTGCATTTGCAGGTAGCAAAGGTAGCTGCTGCATGGGGATCAACAATCATTATTACGATCATTCATCCCCATACATGAATGTCAGCTACTACGATCATTCATCCCCCATGCGGTTTCATTGTTTGTCAGCAGCGCATACCTGCCAACAAATGATATTGTGTGCCAGTTGATCCCTGACATTTACATGGGGAGATTAGCGAGAATTAATAAATCAATCCCAATCAACCCACATAAAAGGGCCTTGACTAAGTAGCATAGAATACACAATCTGAATGCAAACGTAATCTTTCTATCTGCTGCGCTCACTGCGCATGTGCTTACAGCCAAGGTGTATACGTCTCAGCTGGCTGCACAGTCAGGATCCCATCGTCGGAACGAGGTCTTCTGCTTCGGCACGAGATTTCTCACGGCCAGGCACGGACGTCAAGGAGGAAAAGGGAGGCCTATGAGAGCAAGGTTGGTGGGATAACGGGAATGACTCCAGGACTCGCCACATGCAGTGATATGCCCCAGTGGCTCCAGCAATTATGTTTTGATGACGTCAGGTACATTTTCAAAAGTCGATTTTTAACAAAAACATTGCAATCGTGAGCTTCGACAAAACCAGTTTCTGAAAGAGCAAAGCTTGAACAGTGGGGACATGTAAATAGTTTGAAGGGCCTGTTCTGATGACAGGTTCCCTTTTGGACTAAGGGGGTCATATATTATCCTGCAATACGGCTATATTAGGTGTATTTCAGGCACAGATTGCGGCATAACCACAACGGTCAGTTGTTCCATAATCTGTGACTTTTCTCCACTCACGCCAGGTCTAAAAAAGTTGGTGGGGAAGGAGAAGGGCAAGCGGGGCGTCTCATTCATCAATTTTTACACCTGTTTTAGGCATAGAAAATGGTCTACATGTAAGACAGCTCGGAAGCTGGCTTACATTTAGACTGGTACTGGCTGCGCCGAAGTTATGTATAGTCCTGTGCCTCTTCATAACTTCGGCGGATCTACTGCCAGATATAGGGCTTATTAAGACTGGCTTCTAAAACGTCGGTCTTAATAAATGACCCCCTAAGTTCACATTCTGCGAAAAAAAAAAAAAAGAGATGAAATACTGCTGCATTATATGGGATCCGTTGGGTAAGGGCAGTGTTCAGCGATTTTGGTGTTCTGTTCCTATGACGTAACAAAATACTGGATTTTGGCCGCAGATCCGACCCTAGCCTAATATATATTTTCCATTTCAACACAACCCCAAAGGTGATCTACAGTAAAGTGTAAACCATAAGAGCCCTCTGAACTCATTGTCCTGTACATTAAATCAGCATAATTACCCCATTGGAAAGAAGCTATGGAAGATGGGTTGACTGTGGCCATAAAAGAATACACATGGTGAACATAATACTCAGGTCCAGTGTGACAAATATAGACTCCTCAACTGGTATTAGCGCTCCATATTAATGAGGTTTACGCCAAATCTATATCCTACTATCTGCATGGTGCAGTAACATGATTCCTCAGACCAGGCAATGTTTTTTCCAGTCTTCAACTCTCCAGTTTGTAAACTTTAGTAGAAAGGAATTGGACTGAGTGTGGTCCGTAGTTATTCACTGCAAGGTTTTATATAGGGGTTCAAAGATGCTCTTCAGAATACCACTGCGGTAACACAATAATTGTCAGTCCTATGTAAAACTACATCCAGAGCTCATGATGAAATGTGATTCACAATATAACTTCTGCTCTACAGACTGCATGAAAAAACCAACAGACACATGCACATTATGCTGCGTGACCAACAATGGTTACGTTCTGTCTCCCTCAGCTGTATAATGAATGATCTGGCAGAGCACCAGAGATACTGGCGACACTATTGGCACAGCTGGCACAACACCCAGATTGAAAACATGGCATACTCTCTTGCGTGTCTTAACCCTTCTTCTGCAGCTCTTGCTCTCCAACTACATTTCACATTGCAGTGCACTAGTTTACTATTAACCCTTAGAAGATGCAATTTATTATTAAAGCTACTAGCAAATGCATTCATTCTGCTGGTTTATCCATAGGGTCCCACCCTAGGGGCGAGACCCTAATATATTGACGAGGGAGGACATGTATATCCACAGAGATCATGGATTTTTGAGCTAAAGAAATATAGAGAACAGTATATTGCCACCCTACTTTTGGAAATGATTATAAGTTTGGCAATCATTCTGAATTTTGAGGGTGGGAGGGTAGTAGAGGGATATAATGGGTAATGGACCCTGATGGGTGAAAAAAATAAAATTAAAAATTATTGGCTCCATGAAACCGTGGGGATATTTGGAGAAAAACCTATAAACTGTGGCACCTGGTATGTTCCTTTAATCAATGATAAGAAATCAGTCTGAATTTAAAATATGTCATAGTTCCTAAATATCTTAAAGGGGTTAGCCCACAAAAAATATTCTACAATTTTCAAACCAGCTTCTGCATCTGAATACCTTTGTAATTGCCTGCAATTAAAAATGTCATTTAACCACTGAGGTAATCAATAAAATGTATCTGTACAGCGCCACCTGCTGTATGTTATTTTTATTTCTCTGACCTGCTCTCTAAGGAGGACGCACATGCTCAGTTCCATCCTTCAACTGCCTCCTGAGCTATGATAGGTAGAGCTGCAGTAGAAAGGACATGTCCCCTAAGAAGGACATGCCTCCTAAGCTGCCAGCTTGATATAAATCTAGCAGATCAATTGAGGAAATGAATGTGGAGATCTCTGGATCCATGTGAGGTATAGGGCTGGTTCTAGCTTTGTTAGAAAGAGATTGTCATGTATTATATGAACTCTAATTTTCATTTTTTTACACTAATAATGGAATAACTCCTTTATGCACAATAGGAATTAGTATTATGCTAGTAAAACATGCTGGGAGTAGTAGTTAAAGGGTGGCATGCATGATGATAAAATAAAATGACATGTCCCCGTCATGCCAACCAGGCAGTCTTCTTCATCCTAGTTGGAGGAGGACACGATGCACCCGCTGGGACTTGCAGCCAGCAGACCCCAATCTCCCAGAAATCTCATTAGTTTGCTGAGCAATCCTTTACCGTAATGAAAACAATAGCTTGCAGTAAGTACTAAATCAATCCTAATCCCATTCATTTTTTTTTTTGCATAACTTCCATCTTCAGCTTTCTTTCTGTTCTGAATAACTTAACCCATTTATTCACAAACGGGGCTACACTTCATTTAACATCTTCGATGCTGGAGTCTTTATATACTGTATAAAAACGATACCGCTAAATGACATGACACATAGCTGGGCTGTTCTAATGATCGTATATCTAATAAGATGTGTGGAAAAAAATAAAAAACAGGTGTCTTCCTAGATATTCTTAACCTGGAAAACACTCCTTACATTGAGATAGCAGCAACTCCACAACCGGCCAATTTGTGCTCCACACCTGGGCCGTAAGTGCGGTAATTAAGATTAGTAGCACAGTGCGAAGGGCTCCCGATAGTCCACGACTGTCATAAATAATACACTCAGCATACAGGTCCGGCCATGGAGCAGGTGTGTGACTGGTTACTGTGAAATGCCTCATAATGTCTCTTTCTCCAAAGAACGGAGCTCTTCTGTAAGAAGAGATTAACGGTCTTGACAGACATGCGCTCCGTCCATACAAGTCCCGTGTGTTTCATGTTGACTTTTATTAGCGGTAACAAGCACACATTGGAAAAAAATGGGAGAAGCGGATTTTATAAAAAATATAATGATTAGTTTAACTCAAACAAATGATGCAAGGAGGATACCGGTCATTTGCCTATAAGCAAGGGAGTAACCAGACTTCTATGGGCCCAAAGGCAATTTTGGACATGTACAACCCCCCCCCAAATTCAGGTGTACGGTTTGGGGGTTATGGTTATAGGCTATAAAGATATTTGTTCCCCCTCTCCCCAACAAACCATATACACACATGGACAAAATTTTTGTACCCTTCTGTTAAAGAAAGAAAAACCCACAATGGCCACTGAAATAACTAAAAACCAACAAAAGTAATAAGAAATAAAAATTTACTAAAAATCAACCATAAGAACATATTAAACTGAGGGGTGTCCTGTAATTAGCATCACGTGCATCTTCAAACTTCTAACCAGTCTGTCCGCCTATTTAAAGGGCTTCTGTCACCCCCACTGACGAATTTTCACTAGCTGACATTAGCCACTTGCTAATGTCAGCTGAGTTCAAACATATGTTTAATATCTTTTTTTCTGTTTCCAATCTTCTTAAAAACTTACTTTTGTCATATGTAAATTAGCTTCGCTACCAGCAAGTTGGGCGGGTACTTGCTGGTAGCCGCCGCATCTTCATGGCCTTGGAACGCCCCCTCTTCTTTTGATAGACAGGGCCAGCGCGCTCTCCTCCTCTCGCTGGCCCTGTCTGCAGCTGCAATCCCGCGCCTGCGCCGCCTCGGTCTTTAGTCGGCGCAGGCGCTCTGAGTGAAGGACGCCGCTTAGGCGCTCCGTCCTCAGTGCGCCTGCGCCGATGACGTCAGCGCTACACCCGGAGAGAAGACGCCGGCACGCCTAGCGGCGTCCTCACTCAGAGCGCCTGCGCCGACTAAAGACCGAGACGGCGCAGGCGCGGGATTGCAGCTGCAGACAGGGCCAGCGAGAGGAGGAGAGCGCGCTGGCCCTGTCTATCAAAAGAAGAGGGGGCGTTCCAAGGCCATGAAGATGCGGCGGCTACCAGCAAGTACCCGCCCAACTTGCTGGTAGCGAAGCTAATTTACATATGACAAAAGTAAGTTTTTAAGAAGATTGGAAACAGAAAAAAAGATATTAAACATATGTTTGAACTCAGCTGACATTAGCAAGTAGCTAATGTCAGCTAGTGAAAATTCGTCAGTGGGGGTGACAGAAGCCCTTTAAAGGGTGAAAAGTAGTCACTGTGCTGTTTGGTATCATGATGGGTACCACACTGAACACGGACCAAAGAAAACTAAGGAAAAAGTTGTCTCAGGAGATTATAGAGAAAATTATACATAAACATTTTAAAGGTAAAGGCTATAATGACCATCTCTAAACAGCTTGATGCTCCTGTTACTAGAGTTGCACATATTGTTCAGAAGTTTAAGGTCTACAGAACTGTAGCTAACCTCCTTGGATGTGGCCACAAGAGGAAATTTGATGACAAATTGAAGAGACACATAATACAAATGGTAACCAAAGGGCCCAGAAAAACTTCCAAAGAGATTAGAAGTGAACTCAAGGTACACCAATGTCAGATTGCACCATCCGTCGTTGTCTTAACCAAAGTGGACTTTGACGTGGAAGACGACCAAGGAGTAATCCACTGTTGAAAGCAAATCATAAAAAAACAAAACTGGAATTTGGCAAAATGCTTATTGATATAAGTTACAAAGACTCTGGGAGAATATCCTTTGGACAGGCGAGTCAAAACTAGAGCTTTTTATCAAGTCACATCAGCTCTATGTTCACAGATGCAAAAATGAAGCACACAAAGAAATGAGCATTGTACCTACTGTGAAACATGCTTGGTTATGTTTTGGGGCTCCTTTGCTGCAATCTGGGACAACATGTCTTGAATCTGTGCAGGGTACAATGAAATATCTAGACTATCAAGGCATTCTGGAGCAAAATGTGCTGCCCAATGTCAGAAAGCTTGTTCTCAGTCACAGGTCATAGGTCCTCCAACAGGATATTGATCCAAAACACATATCTAAAAACATTCCAGCAGAAGAGCAAACCACTCGACTATGCAGAATTGGCCTTTTAAGCCTTGATCTAAATCCCATTGAACATCCATGGAAGGAGCTGAAACATGCTGTTTGTAGAAGGCATCCTTCAAACCTGGGACAGATGGATCAGTTTGCTCACGAGAAGTGGGTCCAAATACCTGTGGAAGGTTGTAGAAGTCTTATCGAGAGTACCAGGCCAGTTTTATTGGTTTGTTTTATAAATTATTCTGTTGAACCACAATTCATAAGCAATGTCTGATTTTCATTAGTTGATTTTCAGTAAATTTTTATTTATTACTACTTTTGTAAGTTTTGAGTTTTTTTAGTGACCATTGTGGGTTTTTCTTTCTTTGGCGGAAGGGTACCAACAATTTTGTCCCAGTGTGTATAATTTATATACAGCAAAGACCCGTATCCATGACACAATTGTCTGTGTATAACAGGTCAAAAAAATTACTGCCACACCATTATCACAACTGAATGACCATACTCTCAGTGAATGACCAGACCAATATTGCTACCATATAGCAGTAGATACTAGCTGTACACAGGCGCTCTGCAGACCAGTACAGGTAAATTCAGTGACTCACATATGAAGTCCTCTCTGATTGGAGTTGTTGACTCTCTGAAGACATCTTCCAGTCACAGCACTATTCTGCAGAATACAATGCATAGACATTTTTTTCTTTTCCAGCAGCCTCCCTACCCATATGATAATAATGCCCCATGGAGTAAAAGTGCTTACTTTTGTGTCCCACATAGTAAAGCCACGCTCACATTTCTGTGTCCATATAAAGTTTGTGGAAAATCCATCTGGGAGACTGCAAGTTTGGTCCATGTGTCATCCATATTCTACGGACAGTGCTCAACTGAAAATTAATTTCCAGAGCATCTCCTACTAATGGTCCATCAAAAATCCATCAAAAGGCCATCCGTGTTGTGTCAGTGGTTTTTCACGGACCCATAGACTTCCATGGGTGTATTTGGTTTGCATTACGGATCACAGTGGTGCATGTCTGTGATTTTTCCACTTACCCACAGTGAAATACCGATGATGGGCACTGGAGTGCTCCACATAATACTAGTGCCCCTCTTTTATGCTCCTTGCACAGCAATGCCCCATTTGATCATGATCATGGCCCTTTAGCTCCTCTCGTAGTGCTGGATATTTCATCTGCTCATATAAGAACTTTTAGAAAATTCTGCTGTCACCAAAGTACAGCATAGGGTATGAACTGCTAGTGGTGCTTGGTCAGTAATCACACAACCAAGGTGGAGCACTCTTTATTTTGGGTTCTGCAGCAGGGTATATAATGAGCCATGGTCACATTAATACTGGGGGGCATTTCACCTTGCTGCTATAGAGGCTGCCACTCTGGCATGGTAATGGTCATACAGATGCTGGATATCCTTCTGTAGTACAAGCTCTTTCAACTTGGACCTGTTTCAGCCAAGGTGGTTGTTGGCTGCTGTGTATGTGGCGCCATCCAGTCTCAGACATTGTCAATGGGGGACAAATCTAGAGATCAAGCTATCAAGGGGGAATTGTTAAAAACCCTGAAGGTAATGTTGTATAGAGAAGTGTAGACTTGTTGGAACACCAGCTCTCAAAAAAGGCAAGACTGGTTGCACAATGTCTTGGACATACTGAAGACTGGTTAAAGTTCCTCCACGAATACCAGACGGCAACCTCCATAGTAGCTAAGGGCACCCCAAAACATGAGACCAGGTGTTGGTCCCTGAGTGTCTCCACACTATGCATGATGGCAGAAGGTGCTCTCCAGTGAAGTCTGATGCGGCCATTGTTAGTACTAAAGCAGAACCTGCTTTCATCACTGAACACTGCTTTTTGCCATTCATGCCTCCAATGGGTTCTCTCACTGTACCAGTGCAGGCACCCTTGACAATGATGAGAGTTCAGTGTCAAACAAGCTAGCGGAATGCATGAAAGCAGTTCTGTCCCAGGTAGATGGTTTCTTATGGTCTGGGCAGCTACTGCAGAACCAATTTGTAATGCCATTGCCCTCCTTTGAGATAGAGCAGTTCTTTTTATACAGCCATCTTGGCATGTGTCTCTCTTCACCATCCAGAATGTGTATAAGTGCCCTCCTCTGACCACTGCCGACACCACCGATGCACTACAGAAACTTCTCCTTCAATTATGTCTGAGATTTGGTGGATGGACCATCCAGTTTCTCCACTTTGCAGCAATTTTCAGTAAATTAATTGCACAAATAGTGCACACCTTCATCTAGCAATGAACACTTCAACAACACCCAATCAACAGTCCTGTAAAAGAGAAGATGAAAAACAGTGCTGTCAGACAAAAAACAACAGTAATGCCAGACAAAAAAAAGTCTGTGGACCATCTGTAGGCAAAGTAAGGATCTTGGAAATTTGATCACCATGTGTAACGACCTCCAGCACTACCATATTGTAAAATTGGCCTTATATCTGAATTCGTTCTAGGTGTTTTTTTTTTTTCATTTTCTGTTAGTGCATTTCTATGTTTAGTTGTGACCCTTTAACATGGACCAAAAGTTCTATGCACATCTAATCATTTTTCTTGTCCTGCTCCGTCATAAGAATAGAACAATGTAAATGATGGAAGTGATGGATACCAACAACATCCACTGGCCCACTAGAACCTATCTGATTCCTGAAATGGTGTCTGTCATTTTACTGAACAAACCAGCACAGCATACTACGCTATTTGGTCCATCATTTTTAAAGGAACCTGCAACAGAGGCTCATAAGGGCTTGTCTGAGTTTTTAATACTAATAACTAGAGATGAGCGAATCAAAGTTGACGAAGTGGAATTCGTTCAGAATTTCCGGAAAAATTAGATTTGCACCGAATCCGAATTTCCTCACGCTTCATGGTAACGAATCACATTTTTTCCTAAAATGGCTGCTTCTCATGTTAGGACGTGGAGCAAGGAACTCTGGGAACGAGAGATCACCCACAATGCCATGCATGCAGCCAGTCAGCAGCCTGCCAGCCCTGTGATGTCACAGCCCTATAAATAGCCTCAGCTATCTTGGATTTAGCCATTTTCCAGTGTGCTTAGTGCAGGGAGAGACATTAGCAGGCACTAGGGAAAGTGCTAGGAAAGACTTGAAAACTTTTATTTTACTGAATAGAAGTTCAGGGAAAGAGCATTAGAAGTGTAGGGAAAGGATAGGGAGGAATTATTACACAGTATTGAAGCAGAACAGGGTTCAGTAGGAGAGTTTACAGCCTGGGTAATATGAACAATCCGATTACACCTTGCTGCACTGACTGGGGATCCAAATTGTCATTATACAGCTCTGTAATTCCAGCAAACCGTTCTTGTTATTGGGGTGCAAGTGCTGTTTGATACAGCCATTAACAGGGTTTATTACAAGGAAATATTTCTACGTCTTATTTGCCCTTGTGTGGTGCAGTTATATGTTCTAAAGAATTTTTTGGCTTGTATTAGTGGGAAAAAAGGGCTTATTAGCCGTTGTGTGGTGAAGTGAGAAAATTACAGCCCTTTTTGATGCATATTAGTGGGGGGAAAAAATATATTTGCTGTTCAGCGGTGCAGTTATATGTTCTAAAGCCCTTTCTGGTGTGTATTAGTGGCAAAAAAATATATATTATTTGTCGTTCAGTGGTGCAGTTATATGTTCTAAAGCCTTTTGTGGCATGTATAAGTGGAAAAAAGTAAGGGCCTATTTGCCACTCAGCGATGCAGTTATATGTTCTAAAGCCCTTTTTGGCGTGGATTAGTGGCACAAAAAAAAGTATTTGCCGTTGTGTGGTGAAGTGAGAAAATGACAGCCCTTTTTGGCATGTATTAGTGACAAAAAAGATATATTTGCTGTTCAGCAGTAAAGTTATATGTTTAAAGCCCTTTTGGCATTTACAGTGTATTAGTGGCCAAAAAATATATATTTGCCGTTCAGCGCTGCAATTACATGTTCTAAAGCCCTTTTTGGCGTGTATTAGTGGCACAAAAATAGTATTTGCTGTTGTGTGGTGAAGTGAGAAAATTACAGCCCTTTTTAGCATGTATTAGTGGCAAAAAATATATATATTTGCCGTTCAGCGGTGCAGTTATATGTTCTAAAGAAAAAGTATTTGACGTTGTGTGGTGAAGTGAGAAAATTACAGCCCTTTTTGGCGTGTATTAGTGGCAAAAAAAAATATATTATTTGCCGTTCAGCTGTGCAGTTATATGTTCTAAAGCCCTTTTTGGCGTGTATTAGTGGCAAAAAAATATATATTATTTGCCGTTCAGTGGTGCAGTTATATGTTCTAAAGCTTTTTGTGGCATGTGTAAGTGGAAAAAAATAAGGGCCTATTTGCCTTTGTGTGGTGAAGTGAGAAAGTTACAGACTTTTTGGGGGTCTTTTAATTTGCTTTTTATTTATTTATTTGATCTAACAGTATGTCAGATAGAGAAGTGCCGGGCCCTGCAAAGGGGAGTGGAAGAGGCCGAAATTTCGCAGCAGAGTAAGGGGGCGTGGCAGCAGGAGTCGCAGCGAGAGGCCTGAGCTCCCGGTGTCATCTATTGGTCATGTCTTGACCAGCAACCCAACGGTTCTTGAATGGTTGACTCGGTCATCCACTTCGTCCCAAGTGACATCAGACACCTCCAGCCAAGAGTCGGTGGGTTCGTCAGACACAACCCTTAGTTGGCATGGCCAGGGAGCAGGCCCTGTGTCCTCACCTGTCTTCAACCTGCCTCTGTCCTTTTCTGTTCCCTCAGCCAGAGAAGTACTATATGCTGTGGGCTCAGCTCCACTATACAGCGAGGATGAGCTACTAGAGGACAGTCAACAGCTACTGGTCAGCTAAGATGTGGAGGAGACATCCACTGCTTCCTCCGGTAGGCGGGCAAGTAGTGATGAGGAGAGTGGTGTGGGAGCTGGTGTTGTGAGCGGTCAGACTCCTGACCCAGAGACCATTGAGGAGGACATCAGTGACGTGCAGACAGTACTCGATGATCGCACTTGGGAGCCGGGTGAATTAGGGGCTTCATCATCATTGGGAGAAGATGGTGGCAGCTTGCCCTTGAGGCAGCAGAGGAGTCAGCAGGTCGCTAGCGTGGCCGGGAGTCAGCAGGGTGTCAGCAGTGGGAGGTCGGGAGCCAAATGTGCCCGGGATAGACCACCCGATTCGCAGGAGCCTACCTGTCTGGAAAGTAGTGGTGCAGGGGTTCACGGAAGCAATGGCGGTAGCAGTCAGTCAATTCGGAGTGTTGGGGGTAAAATTACCTACTCGGCAGTGTGGCAGTTTTTTGTTAAGCCGCCAATGGAGGTGAACATGGCCATTTGTAGAATCTGTGGGCAGAAGGTGAAGCGTGGCCAGGGGTCCTGTGTCAACATATGCAGCGTCACCATAAAGTGGCCTGGGAGAACCGTGGCTCCGATGTGGTGGTCCAGCCTGCCGCAGCAACTGCTACATCATCCAGTGGCAGGCACCTGATTTCTGGCAGTTAAGGCTCCACCACCTCAGCTGAAGGGAGCGGTCTGTCCTTCCCATTATCTGTTGGTGCTGATGCTCCTGCTACTCCTCGTCAGTCATTTTGCCAGCAATCGATCACCGAAGTATGCGTGCACTCATCAAATGGTGCAGAAGCTGAATGTGCTTCTGGCCACGTTGCTGGTGCTGCAGTTTGTCCCTTTCCAAGTCGTGGACTCTGCACCTTTCAGAGAACTGATGGCTTGTGCCGAGCCGAGGTGGAGAGTCCCAAGCCGTCATTGCTTTGCCAAAAAGGCAGTAACAGCCCTGCACACGTATGTAGAACAAAAGATGGGCCAGTCCTTGAGCCTGTTGGGGTCTGCCAAAGTGCACGGCAGCGCCGACGTGTGGAGCTGTAACTACGGTCAGGGGACAATACATGTCCTTTACGGCCCACTGGGTGAATGTGGTTCCAACTTGGCCAGGTGACGACGCTAATCGCTCCACGATCTCGCGCCATTGGTCCTGCGACAACGTCCATCTCAGCCTCCACTGCAGTGACAATTCACAGTGCCCCTCCAGCATACCACATATGCAGGGCACAGTGGTGTCATGCTGTTCTACACCTAGTTTGTCTGGGCGAACAGAGTTACACAGGGGAGGAACTGCTCCGTGTCCTTAATCAAGAAATCGAATCCTGGCTTTCCCCGTGACAACTGAAAATCGGAACCATGGTGACCGACTACGGGAAGAACATGGTCTCGGCGCAGAGTGAAGGAGGGCTGAGCCATGCACCCTGCATGGCACAGGTGTTCAATCTGGTTGTCAAGCGGTTCCTGAAGTCTTCCACCCATCTGTAAAACATCCTAAAAATGGTCAGGAAACTTAGCATGCACTTTAGCCACTCGTACACCGCAAAGCACACCCTACTTGAGCTCCAGCGGCAGAACGGCATCCCCCAACATAGGCTGATATGCGACGTTTCCACCTGTTGGAATTCCACCCTTCATATGTTGGACCTACTATCTGAACAGAAAAAGGCCATAAACAATTTCTTGATGATCCAAGCGAGTACTCCCCTGTGTAACTTCGATGTCAACAGTGGGAGCTCATCGTGACACCTGACGTTTGCTCAGACCCGTTGAGGAGGCCACGTTATTTGTCAGTCGCCAGGACTACGGGATGAACAGCGTCATTCCACTACTTCATGACCTGGAACAGATGCTGGAAAATCTGGCTGGACAGGGGACTGGAGACGTGGCGCCTAGATCTCATGGCCACATGAGACTTGTGGGGCTGAACTGGAAGAGGACATTGGAGCACAAGCAATGTGTAGCGAAATGGGTGGTTTTTCTACACAGATGACAGGAGAGGAGGAGCAGGAGCAGCCAGAGGAGCTACAGGGCGATGAGGAAGAGGAGGCAGAGGACCCAGACACATCGTGGCAGTATGCAGTGGAGATGGAGGCAGGGAGTCCCTCCGAGTTACTTGCACAAATGGCCTGACATGTGTCAGCTAACTTGCTTGCGTAGTGACAGCCGAATTGTCACCATTCGGCAGAGGGATGACTTCTGGCTCTCCACCTTGCAGGACCCTCGCTACTGGTCCAAAATGGGGGCCTTTTTTACACCCGCTGAGAGGGAGGACAAATTGAACTACTATAGAGACATCCTATGTAGTCAGTTGGCCGCTGCCTATCTGCGCCATCGTCCATCCTCTCGCAGGTCTGACCGGGGGCCCTCTGCGCTCACGTTGCTCTGCCATGGTTGCTTTGGCACGGTGGGGGGGTGGGAGCAGTTTCAGCTCCATCCACAGCAACTTAGAGTCACAGATGATGAGCTTTCTACACCCGCATAGTGAAGAAACTACTCACCAGCAGCAGGTAGACCTGGAGCAGGACCTGAACCAGCAGGTGGTGGCATACTTGGACAGCACTCTGCCACCCCACATTTAAGATCCGCTGGACTACTGGGCAGTCAAACTGGATTTGTGGCCGCAACTGACAGAGTTTGCCCTGGAAAAGCTGTCCTGCCCGAAAAGTACTGTGGCATCAGAGCGGGTGTTTAGTGTGGAGGGGGACATATTACCTCAAGAAGAACTTGCCTGTCCACCCAAAATGTGGAGAGACTGACCTTTGTCAAGATGAATCAGGCGTGGATCAGCCAGGATTTCCACCCACCAATGCCTGATGCATCAGACTAGATCATCCATGGTGCCACAACAACACTTTGACAAAAGAGACCAGTTTCTTCTGGCTACCTGCCTCAGCTACTATTCTGATGCTGCCACCCGCCTGATGCCACACATCTGATGCCAAATGCTCCTTCTTCACCCACCATCTTCAGCTGGTACTTGTATTGCCACCCACCTCCCCACTCTGTCAATGGGTTACTCTGTGGTCTACTGATGCTGCTGCCACCTCCCCACTATGTCACCTTGCCACTCTGTGGTCTCCTGATGCTGCTACCACCTCAACACTCTCACCTTGCCACTCTGCGGTCTCTTGATGCTGTTGCCACCTCCACACTATGTCACCTTGTGGTCTCCTGATGTTGCTGCCACCTGCACACTATGTCACCTTGCCACTCTGTAGTCTCCTGATGCTGCTGTCACCTCCATACTATGTCACCTTGCCACTCTGTGGTCTCCAGATACTGCTGCCACCTCCACACTATGTCACCTTGCCACTCTGTGGTCTCCTGATGCTGCTGACACCTCCACACTATGTCAACTTGACACTATGTGGTCTCCAGATGCTGCTGCCACCTCCACACTATGCCACCTTGCCACTCTGTGGCCTCCTGATGCTGCTGCCAACTCCACACTGTCATTATGCCACTCTGTGGTCTCCTCATGTTGCTGTTGCCACCTCCACACTGTCATTGTGCCACCCTGTGGTCTCCTCCGGATGCTGCTGCTGCCACCTCCACACTGCCATTGTGCCACTCTGTAGCCTCCTCCTGATGCTGCTGCCACCTCCAGACTCTGTCATTGGGCCACTCTGTGGTCTCCTCATGCTGCTTCCACCTCACCACTATGTCATAGGGCCACTCAGTGGACTTCTCATGCTGTTCCCACCCTCCCCACTTCATGACTGGGCCACTATTTTGCCCTTCGGCCTGGCTGACATCATCATTTATTTGACCCTTCTTCTGATCTGTCAAAAGGAAGGGAAAATAGGACGCACAGCGGATCCTGTCTATGTAACAGCTGTAAGGTCTGCATGACATGTTCCCTATTTTGCATGTGAATTGGCTTATGATTTGGTACCCAAAAGCAGGAGTGGGTACAAAACACAGAAGACATGCAAATATTCCATTCACGTGTCATCTCTGTTTTGGATCTACTCATGTTTTTTTTTGGCTTTAGCAATACTGATGGATTACTGACCAAATGCTTTCCAAGTGAAGGCGGATGTTCCACAGACAGGATCTGTTTTTTGGGGGTTATTGTTCTGACAGATCAGAGGAAGAGTGACGTCAACACAAACTTACTGCTGACACCCTTTCCACTCTGTCGGGGGGCTCTACTTGTATAAGCGTTTAACCCCCTATTTTCTAAATCTGACATGTGTCAGTTTATCTGGTAATAACTTTTGAACACTTTTACTTATCCAAGCAATTCTGAGATTGTTTTGTCGTGACACATTATACTTCATGTTAGTGGTGAATTGGAATTGATACGTTTTACCTTTATGCATAAAAAAATCAAAAATTTGCTGAAAATGTGGAAAAATTCTCTATTTTCAGAATTAAAATGTATCTGCTTTTAAGATGGATAGTGAGACTTCATAAAATAGTTATTACTTTACATCCCCATATGTCTACTTTATGTTGGCATCATTTTAAGAACATTTGCAAAACCCACTTTTTATAGGACCAGTTCAGTTATGGAGTCACTTTGTGGGACTTACATGGTAGAAACCACCCATAAATGACCCAATTTTAGACACTACACCCCTCAAGTTATTCAAAACGGATTTTACAAACTTTATTAACCCTTAATGTGTTCCAAAAGAATTGAACCAATTTGGAAATGCACTCCAGAATACGGGAACACCCTATATGTGGTCATAAACTGCTGTTTGGAGGCACGGCAGCATTCAGAAGGGAAGGAGTGGCACCTGGATTTTCTAACATGAAATTTGCAGAAATTAGTCTAGGGCCAATAACATTTTTATTTTTTCACCAATGTAGCTGTGTGGGGGCTTGTAGTTTTTATTAGTATCCTTTTTTGTTTACATATGTCTTTTTAATCACTTTTTATACCATTTTTTGTGGAGGTGAAGTGGGCAAATATGGCAATTCTGTCATTGTTTTTCATTCTTTTTTATGGGGTTCCTCTTGCGGTAAATATTGTATGCTTATTTTATTCTGTGATACGGTATGGCGATACCAAATTTCTATATTTTTTTTTTATGGTGTACTACTTTTTTAGCATAAAATCCCTTTTGTGTTAAAAATAAATGATATTTTGCATCACCATATACCAGGCATCCTCAAACTGCGGCCCTCCAGCTGTTGTAAAACTACAACTCCCACAATGCCCTGCTGTAGGCTGATACTTGTAGGCTGTTCGGGCATGCTGGAGATGGAGGGCCGCAGTTTGAGGATGCCTGCCATATACTAAGGTCCATAACATTATTGTTTTTTCACCAATGTAGCTGTATGGGGGCTCGATTTTTGCGGGACGAGCTGTCGTTTCTATTGGTATAATTTTTGGGTAGATATGTCTTTTCGATCACTTGTTATTTTATTTTTTTGGCGGTGAGGTGACAAAAACAGCAATTTAGTCATAGTTTTTTACATAAATTTTTTACGGAGTTCATTGCGTGGGATTAGTAACATGATACTTTTATAGATCAGGTTCTTACGGACACGGCGATGCACCCGTGTTTTTTTTTTTTTTTCATGACTTATAAATGAACGGATGAGAAAAGACAGTTTTTATCTTATTTTTATTTCTTTTTTATTGATTTATTTTTTAACTTTTTTTTAGTTTTTAACTTTTTTTTTTTTTTTATCAAGACCCATTTGGATATTGAAGATCCAGTGGTCTTGACCCCTTACAGTGCATCAGCCTTAGGTACATGGCAGCAGCAGCGGCCTGATCAACCCCAATGGGTTAAACGTCCGAGATCGGTGGCAGCACCGATTTTGGCCGTTACAGTTGACACTCTGCTGATAACAGTGGTTCTGTTCCTGAGCCACTGCCATCACACCTAGACTCGCTGCAGGGGGCATTATGGGGGGGGGGGGTTAATGGCTCAATCTGGGGTGGCAATGGCACAATCTGGGGGCACATGGGGGGCAGCACATGAATGAGGGGCACGGCGGCACACAGTAGCTCTCGCCTGATTTCAGGCTGTGATCTCCAGAGTGAGATCACAGCCTGAAACCGGCATTTTAACAATAAATCTCTCCGATTGGCTAGTCTGCAGAAGAGACTAACCAATCGGAGCGTTTGCTGGCAAGGGATCACTCTGATTGGTCCAAATGCAGTAAGTCACTTGCAATTTCTACATACAGTTATGTTGAAATGCCTGAAGAGGTTATTAGAACAGGTTCTGTAGACATCTACCGACGGTATAAAAGGAGTGCGCTTCTTCTTGACGCTAACATGGACCTGTAAGGCTGAGTTCACACTTGATTATTTGGTCAGTTTTGGCCCCGTGACTGCCCAAATAAGTGAAGTCTGCAGTGATTCTAAGAGCGACACCTGTCACCAGCATGTCATAGTGACTCACAGTATTATTTCACTACCAGAGCAGACTCTCTATGCGTTTTACTGCAAGGCACAGTTCTACACCACTATAAAGGCTCTCAGCAGCCAGGAAATAGCCGAATCGAATTTTTGAGAAATTTGCTCATCTCTACTGATGACCTCAGGATAGTTCATCAGTATCTGATCGGTGGGGATCCGACAGCGGTAACCCCCCCCCCCATCTGCTATTTGAGAAGCAGTGGCACTCGAAGTAGCGCCGCAGCCTTCTCACAGCTTTCCCTACGCCAGTGACAACACGTTCATCGGTCACGTGGCCTAGACGCAGCTCAGCCCCATTTAAGTGAATTGAGCTGAGCACGATACCAAGCACAGCTGCTGCACAATGTACGGTGCTGTGCTTGTAAGCTGCGAGCAGGCCGCAACACTCAGAGGAGCGTTGCTGCCTTCTCAAAAATCTAATCTGTGGGGGCCCCGGGTGTCGGACCCCCACCGATCAGATACTGATGACCTATTCAGAAAATAGGTAATCAGTATTAAAATCTTGAAAAACCCTTTTAATAAAAAGTTATCATTATCATTTCACACCTGTTCAAATGTCTACACTGTGGACCTCAGACAGACCAACACGTTCTAGCCTTCTTTATTTTAAAAAGCCGATCCAGGATAAGAAAATACACACAGCCCGGTTCTGTTAAACTGAACACAAGCGATTGTGCAAATGTATCCTTCAAGGAAATTAAAGTCCAGAATATACCCCCTCTTCTACAACATTGTTTTGAAGAGGATTCTGTAGGGGTGCATTCAGTTTATGGGGTGGCCTGAATAGTCAATATTTCAGTAAAACAAGGCTACAAAGTTGTAAAAGTTAATTAAGTTGCAATAGGGGGAGCCTGTTCACACAGACATAAAGGTCCAAAAAGGGGAACATGGGGTTGGGCAAGATAATTCTCTGTATATAGATTAATGATAACAGCTTGGTACTAGTGATAAATCCTCATAGCCACAATTCATCAGTCTCTCTCCATTAGGATGCAGGAGGCTCTCTGGCCGGCCAGAACTGAGGCTCCATGTGTCCACCTAGTCTTTTTCTTCTCTTGTATATTGGCCCCCCATCTAGCCTGGTTTCTTCTCCTTCTGAAAGCTGAAGCTGGTTCTCCTGGTCAGTTTCCTCTGTTTCTGAGCAAAGTAATCTGCCCGGGCTGTGCTGGCCCGGGACTCCAGAATGTAATTAACCTAGGGAAAATCAAGAAAGAAAGACACATGTATAATCTGAATGAAGACATAAAAATCTTTAAAGGGAACCTGCCAGCATGCTAGATGTTAAACTGCTGAGAGCACTAAGAAGAGGCTGGGTAAACTGGTGCAAATTTAACTTTTGTAGAACTTTTCTCGTCAGGAGAAAGGAGAATATGAACTTTTGTTCTACGTTCTGTTCTCTTGTGCCCATGAGATGAAGCTTCACTGTGAATTGAACTGCTTAACCTCTCCTCCTCTCTGCTTTGAGTGACAGCTGTAGCATCCAACCAGAAGACCATTACAGCTGTGGGAGGAGGGGCTATAAGGTAGCTCAATGCACTTCACTGTGAAGCTCTGCCTCGTGGGCACTATGGACTGGAGACCAGAATTTGGCAGAATAAAACTTCATAGTCACACTACTCCTGATAAGAAAACCTTCACCAAAGTTATGTTTGTACTGCTGACGGACTCGCTTTAAGAAACTGTTACACTAGGTAGGAAATGTGCTCTGTGCAGTTGTCAGCAACTCCCTTCCACCTCACAGTAGGAAAACTTTAAACTTGAACTTTCTTTCTGAAAATGTGAGTATGCTTGGCTAATTTCGGAAAGTCCCTTAGGAATGAATGGAGACAGCTCTGTGGAAATGCGGCCACCATTCTTTTTCCTTCTATGGGACTGCCGCAGATAGCCGAGCCAGCCAACGCTTGGCTATTCTCGTCAGCCCCATGGAAATGAATGGAGTGTGACCACACATGTGTGGCTGATCTCCACTCGCTTTGGGGGTCCCGCTCTGGAGATAGGTGTGGGCCCCACCTATAATCGTGGAGTAACTGGAGGCTGGGGAAGTAAGCATCTCATTGATATCATTCAAGTGTCGTAGTAAAGAATGCAGTTGTAAGGTTTCCAGGTCCAAACTGTTCCTATCTCCGTGCGCCGCGTTTCGAGGCGTGAACAGTCAGAGACCTGTAGTATAACACACATTGCATCATCTATACTCCAGGCACTAGACGCTAATTACGCATGTGCTTACAAAGGGTTGTAATAGTTTTACTAATCAATGTTTGCTGTCTATAGTGGACTGAAACATATTGCTCCGCATCCACATGGCACATGGGAAGTGGATAAATTAACAAGGTATACTCATTACCGCTATATTCAAATTGAAATGGCAGCACTTAACGGCACAGATAATGAAGTCTGCTTTATGCTGGCTATTAATATCTGTTCAGTGCATCTAAAAGCTGCAATTAACCATTCGATTAGATCCGTTGCTAATTATCTGGAATTCAGTGTATACACATCATGTGCTTGGCTCACATTACCAGTTGAGAGCCCCGACACGATACGTATCGCGGTTCTGGCGGCTCCCTAAACGATGACAGGAAGTGTGTATTACCATGTCCCTCTACTGTCATCTTCTGCCTTGAGGGTGGCTTTCTGTTATCTGTCACTACTCCTGATATGTCCGTTTTAGTAAATACAAGCATTTCCTATGAAATGACAGTTCAATGTGGAGGCATTCCTCTGTTATTCCTACTAGAAATGTATCAATACATTGACCACTGGATGTTACGAGCTGGAGGTGTATTTCTGCACAGTCCTGGTATTCCCCAATCAGAGTTGCCAGCGTAGGAACATTCTCTTACGACAAGACGAATGGTAGCACCCAGCTGTCAACTTATTCAAAGGTTTCTAAAAGGAGTAAAAGAGGAACCGTACAATGCACAATTGTGATTTCATGGAGAATACAACCACTTACTCAACAGTATTGCAGTTTCAGGAACTGACATTGTATAATAAAAACGTCTGCAGTTTTCTAATCTGTGTAGAAATGCTTTGCGGTTTTCAAGACCTCTGCTTACAGTCAATGTAAATCTTCATCGTTGACTTCCAGAGGATTCCGTCCAGGTCATGTGATGATCGCAGTGCACTACACAGTTCTTTTTTACTGCGAGCTCTGCACCCGTGCCATCTCATGACTCATGGTAGTGAACACCAAAGTTTCCTATTCAATGGCAGCAAGCAGAAATCTTGCAAATGATAGTGAACTGATACGCAAAGAATATTACATAACTGCAGAATGTTTTGCTGCACATTGAATAGGCTTTTAGTTGTGAAAACCTGAAGGTCATTTCAGACTGAAACTAGTGGATTAGGATGACACCACTTCCCTAAGCAAGAAGGCAGAGGATCTGAATCACTGCTGCATTTATTTTATTGGGCCGTAGGTGGCACGGGGCCCCCGTTCATATGATCGGTGGGGGACCCGCTGGTAGGACCCCCAGCGATCTTATAGTTGTCTCCTATCCTGTCGATAGGGTATAACATAAAGGGGTAGTCCCACCTGAGACAATGGGTGCCGCTACCACCAAAGGGGAAAGTGGTGGCTGGGGGATCCCGGGTTTCCCTAGGTCCGGCCACCACCAAGCGCTCTCCCCATAGAAATGAATAGGAGCGCACCGCCCCTATTGTCCTAGATGGAAAAACCCCTTTAATACAACCAGAATACCCCTTTAAATCTCATATACTGCAACTCCCCCCATCTAGGTCTCGATTAGCAGAATGCTATGCAAACTAACATTTACATGGGTTTTCCAACCTAAGACAGGGTACTCGCTCTCCTTAAAGAGACCTGCAGTGTATGGACACTTATTGTCAATGATCCATGGGAAAAGATGATGCAAAAAAGGTATCTCCCAGGAAAAGAGTACCTTGTTGCATATTATTTTCCCCATGGAGCATTGCCAATAAGTCTCCATACCATGGAGTCTCCATACACTGCTGGTCTCTTTTAGGAGATCCAGCACCCTGCCTAAGCTGCATCCAAGATCATTGCACCCACCCAGTCCTACTCCACACTGATGAGGGGCAAGCACCCGGAGACAGCTGTCTACGGATAGATATTTGGCATGGCTATTTTTTCTTGTCATGTCCCAAGCCTTGTTAAATAGTCAGACTTAGACTCCTAGGGAGCCACTTCCACAAGGTTGTGCTAGAGAGGTGGTTCTCTTTCCCTGGGAGATACCTCTTTGCATTGGGGTTTTCCAAGATTTCTTGGAAATAATAAAAAAAAACTTGCCTTTTAAATGTCCTGCCGCTCTGACCCCTGCAGTAGTCACAGGTCGTTCATCATTTATGTGAACGCAGCAGCCGATCACTGGCATGTAAACGCTGAGGCCAGTGACTGGCTGCAGCAGTCATGTGATTGATCATCGCCATATGACCCAGTAGGACTGGGTTGGAGTAACATCTAAAAGGTGGGAAAGTTTGTTTTCTTTACCTCCCCCCCCCCCCCCTTATTTAATACATCTTAATTTATAGATATTTTAGCCCATGAGGAACACAAAATAACTCATACCAGACAGACCAGAAATATGTATCCATCGACATCAGTAAAGGACAGGGTACTAGTTGGTTAGGTAAGATGCCTTGGTAGGCAGCTCAGGCACGGGGTACTGTTTCTCACTGAAGAGACATAGCATAGTCTACAGATGGGCGTCTCTGGGTTGGGTCAATTTGCATACGTCTTCCCATGAAGCACTGCTTGAACGATAAGTCTTCATACACCACTATGTGTCTTCAATGAGTTCCCATGACCAGCCCATAATGAAGTTCTAATCATGTGGACACAAAGGTCACTGTGGAAGCACTGTGCATAGTTGGTGTATATATATAATATTTGGGAACACTGTTGAATTAGAACATAGCATAGCACAATATTCAGCGTGGTGGTCTGTATTTATCTTGGGTGACCAGTAGTCATGGGCACTTCTTTTGGTTGGTATCTAGTAGCTTGGGGCCCTCTGAATGGTAACTTGGGCAGAATAGCTCAGACAGCTCAATAACATGTTTTAGATGGTGGCATGACATTTTACTGGATAAAAGTAACACTGAGACCACCGGAAGGTTTGAACTGGTGCCAGGAGTATCCCCAGGAGGGGTAAGTCATTCCAATAAGATTCCAAAAAACAACTCTACTACTGTTTGCATGGTACCAGCATCGTAGACACAGGCAGACACTAAAGGTGCATTCACCGCAAAACGTGGATCTGCAAGACACGGGCACCGGCCGTGTGCACCCGCATTCACAGTGTGGACCTATTGACTTCAACGGCGAAAGATGGGACATGTTCTATCTTGTGCAGCACGGCGACACGGATCCAGGAGCATGCGAAAGGGCTTCTGTGTGTTTCCGTGTCTGTGCCCCTGCGTCACAAAATACATAACATGTCCTATCTTTCTCTGCATCTTGCAGATCCATTGAAGTCAATGGGTTCCCACAATAATGCACACAGCCAGTGTGCGTGTTTTGCAGATCCATGGTTTGTGGTTCGCAATACGGACGCGGCCATCACACGTTCCTGTGAATGCACCCTAATTTTGTGCCAAAACTTTGCCGAAGACATGGTGAATTTTGTGTCAGGGAACCAACCTTTAAGACAATCTCGTTAACAGTAGCTGCGTCCGATTCAAAGTACAGATGCTTGTAATCGTGGTTGTTGAGGTAGGTCAGCTTGAACATCGCGTGGCCTGTGGAGATGAAAAAAAAACATCTAAATCTATGGGCACTTACTGCCACAATCCAAATTGTATACAGAACTAATGTACATGATAAGGCAAGGTTCCTACATTCACGTTGGAAAGCAGGTGGTCACACCTCTACAACAAGTAAAAAACACACAAAAACATAGTAGTACAGGGGATTTACCCTAAACAGCAAAGGTTCCGCTTCAAGGGGTTGCATTAGATCTGAAAAATAAGGTCTGTCTCCCACCTGTTCCCAAAGTGGCGACATTAATGTGGATGGGGCGCAGGGACAGACTGGACACTTAATGTGGCCCTGGAAAAAAAAAATCTAAAAGTGGCCCAATGTTGTAAGGGTGTCCAAATTGACAGAAGGAGGCGCAACACAAATAAGTGGGGCCAGCAATACCATAGAGCAAAATACCATCCCAGCAGAAACATGTACCACAGAGCAGCACAATATACTGCCCCAAAAGCGGTCCTTCTGTTGTGACCATCATTAGATGCCATTTTCTGTCCTCCGCATATGCGGTTGCTGGTGGGGTACATGAGTTTCTGATTCTCACAGGGCTTATTATCGCTGAGAGCGCATTATGTACCTGGTCAGGGGCATAGACGAGAGCTTGGATGGCCACAGGAGCATCAGCCCACTGAGAATTTTCCCTGTAAGGTCTATGGCCAATCCGCCCCTGGTGGTGTGTGCCTGGTATTGTAGATCAGCTTCATTCATTTGGATGGGGCGGTTTTACAAAAAAAACTACCAAGCTCATAGAGAAAAGTGGCAATTTGTGTAGAAAAAGGTCTGCGTGCTGGGCCCCTTCAGCTTTTAGCTTGGTGACGTTCAAATATAGGCTAAGGTTTACGAATCTGGGATAGGCTAAATGGGAGTAAGCCAAATGGGCACATTCCTCAGAAAATCACATAGAGCCACGTATTCCTGTATGTGGTACAAAAAACTGAGCTGCGGTTCAAGGTCATACACAGAACACTTACGGGTAAGGCATTATGCTCATATCCTGGGTATCAATCTAGCTGCGGCATGGGCTATGTACATATACATACATATTAAGGGAAAGGTTTAGAAATGATATGAATGGCCGACTCGTAGCGTTTTTCTCGGCATCCTCTGCACCTATCCCTCTATGATCCACATATTCAAGGTGGAGTTTTAGAGGGTCATTTTTATTACATTTAGCGATCTGTGAATGTGGTGCATTTTATCATGGAACTGCATAATTAAATATAATTACAAAGCATTAATCTTCCCCGGTTGCTGCCTAATGATTTAAAGAGGGGGACAAATATATAACGTCCTTAAATCATTTCACAAAATTAAACTTTGCTTCATATATTCGGAGCTGCCTCCAGCAGAATCATTTGTTTCTGTAATAGGAGGATGGAAGCGTTTAGAAAGGAGAAGAAATGCTGAAGCCGCGACTAACAAATATATATAATAGTTGGCGTGCACCTAGAAGAAAACGTAAAGGAGGGAGAAAACACATTACACGAGTGCAGCCGAAGGAAGGAGAACTCCCCAAAAGTCTTACAACTTACATTACTACAACAGTCCTGTTATCCCCTACGATCCATGTTGGTCATAGATATGACGTCTTTCTGTGAGATAAGACAACAGGTCAGAGCATGCTGGGAGTTGTAGTAACTCCAGCTGATCAACTGTGATTAGGGGAAACTGAGCGGCTGCACATTTCTCCTGCATTGGCTTTAAAAGGGGAAATGTACGATTAAAATTAATGGGCACAGGCTGTGCTGAGTCTCAACGAGTGGGAGCCACTAGGAACCCTCCTCTCTGGTTATGGAGGAGAGTCCAAAGTGTGGTACTCACTTCCCTGAAGTCCATATGCTTTAAAAAGGTGACGGGACAGAGGATGTCCAGTTGGGAAAAGCCTTTTTACAGGTCGTCTGCCATCATTAGAGTTGTTTCTCAAATGTTGGGACCTCCACAGCCAGAAAATCTTCAACTACAGCAATGATGCAGCAGAACCGAAATAGTATATGGTTTCCACTGATTTTAATGTCTATGCAAAGAAGTGTTGGGTTCTTCAGGGCAACATTTGTTTCTGCTCCCCTCTCTGCTTGATAGAAGGGGGGACTTCTATTAATAAGAATGGGACTGAGCTGCGCCTAGGCCACGTGACCAATGTACAGTGACATCACTGGTCTAGGAAGTGGACGAAGCGCTCATGGAGCTCCATGGCCTCTTTAAACAGCTGATTGGTGGGGGTGCCGGAAATCTTACCTCCGTTAATCTGATCTTCATGAGCTAGCCTATAGATAGGCCATCAATATCAAATTCCCAGCTTTAATGCTATAGACACTTTTATAGTGACAGTTTTATAATATTATTTTTTTCATTTGCTCCCTAAATGCTAAATTATGCGACTTTCTAAATAGTCTTCATTAAAAAAAAGTCGAACCATTTGCTTCTGTGTGTGTAAGTCATTCCCCCAGCTCCTGCTGAATCTGACTTAAACCCTTCATAGCACTGTTTCTGACAGTGCTCTGCTCTCAGTCAGTACATGAGAGATGAAATCCCTTATGAGCTACAGAAGGAGAAATATGTCTGAGAAACAATGTGTGCCAATACCTGAAAGCTAATGAAGGCAGCAACATCCTGGACACACAGACCTCACATCCAGAATGCATTAACCTTCCCTTCTCTTAGTGTCAGAGAAAGCAGTAGGGAGTTGGAACAGGCTGTAAATGGTAGATCAGAGGGCAGAGGGGAAAGCAACCAAGAAAAGCTGAGCACACTGGCTGTAGATTGGGAGGAAAGCACGCACGAGACAATTTTCAAAGGGAGATTCACATACACTATGTACAAGAAAATAAATAAAGTAGCACACCTAAAGGGACAGATGGGGAATCAAGCACCTTACAGCATTAATTACAGTCAGTGAATGAGATAAGAAATCCCTAATGAGTTGTAGAAGGAGAAACCAGTCTGAGACTGAATTTGTGCCAATACATGAGAGCTAATGAAGGCAGCAACATCCTGGACACACAGACATCACAGAATGCATTACCGGGTGGGACATTTCTGCAAGAGAAAAGTCTGAAACTATGAACAGATTGGTAACTGAATATCAGTGGGTCTGAAAATGAATAAAGCGAATGAAGGTTGTAGAATAAGGCCTAATTCACACGTCCGCAAAATGGATCCGCATCCCATCCGCAATTTTGCGGTAGGGTTGCAGACCCATTCATTTCAAAGGGGCAGGAATGGATGTGGACAGCACACTATGTGATGTCCGCATCTCCGCATCCGTGTTTCCGCAAAAAAATAGAACATGTCCTATTCTTGTCCGCAATTGCGGACAAGAAAAGGCATTCTCTATATAGTGCCAGCAATGTGCGGTCCGCAAAATGCGGAATGCACATTGCAGCCGTCCGTGTTTCCGCAAAACACACTACGGACGTGTGAATTAGGCCTAAAGGTTGTTGTGGTTGTAGGTAACCACTAAAATATGTAAAAATATTTTTCCATGTCAAAGGTGTCCATAGTCCAGGCAACACTTTTAGACCTTCCGTATGGCCTCCGTTTTTTTTGCGGATCCGTTATTTTTGCGGATCCATTGTAATAACGCCTATCCTTGTCCGCAAACTAGAAAAAAATAGGACATGCTCTTTTTTTTGCGGAATGGAAAAACGGACATACGGAAACGGAATGCACACGGAGTACCTTCCGTTTTTTTTTTGCGGGCCCATTGAAATGAACGGTTCCGCATATGGCCCACAAAAAAAACGGAACAGACACGGAAAATAAATACTTTCGTGTGCATGAAGCTACCATGTGGAAATTTCATAAACATGTTGGATTTGGTTAACCTACCCCTATCTTCCATCCCCAAATTCCTCAGCCACTAGAATGAACAAGTTGGATCCAACCTCCTCTCTTGAACCAAACATTCGTGTCAATTGGGATATGAGAGGTGATAAAAGCTGGTAGAACAACTACTGGCCACCAGTTATTGCATACGTATGGAGCTCGAAATTACGACCTGGTCAAAGTCTGTTATATCATCAAAGCCAATTCCCCCTCTGCCTCATGAGATTGCACATTTTAACTGGAATCCTTTTTTTCCCTGCTTCTCTATCCAATGTACAAGCATTGCAGGTGGATGACAACACTACCCAATGAACTCCACTACTCCATGGTCTTGCAGAGATTACTCCATCAAATTAAATGGTAGTTATAAAATCACTGCCTATTTTATCAGCAATTTTGACAGAGTGACAGCGGGAGTCACAAAACTGTGTATCTTGTGTGTCAGGACTCAAGCCAGCTAACACATCCCATTATTCTAATAGGGACGAGCCGTGACTTTTTCGCAGACAATCTGGAAAGTTTACTGCTCACAGAGATGATGATGAATAGGTGTCGAATGTACGAGCAGGTGGGAGAACAAGAGAGTGAGTCGGAGGAGAGAGAAGGAGCGCAAAGAAGACAAGCGCAAAACTGCTGCCAATGTATGATGGGCTAAAATACATAAACAAGTCAAAACACTGAGGGTGAAATAATAAAAAAAAGACTTAACTGATTCTACCAGAGAAGATCGAGAGACAAGTGGAAAGGGGGGACAGGATTTTTCCAAAAATAGGTCAATATAAGTGATGTGTCCATATCAGTCTCGGTCTAATGTAACATCCTGTCACCGTTGTCTGTGCTTTTCCCCAGATGTACCCAAACATACTCATAAAGGAGCATCATTAACCCTCCTATAGACAGTCAGGTGTACCGTGCGTTCCAATTCCATTATATCTCCTGGCTGCATATGCTGACAAGATGTCAATAAACACAACAAATTAATACTAAAGCATAGTGTGTGGTGGTTCTCCATTGTTGATGCTGGCCGGATACAGTTCTCTAAATGAGCAACCTCCAAAAATCTCACCTTTTTTAACATGAGAAGTCTAGGGAGGTTGCCTGCTACATGTCAAAGTTTTGATTCTTTCTGGACCTGACCAGGTCCCAAAACATATCATTATTCATTCTCGATACTGCCAGTGTTGCTGGTTTCTAGGTCTGGGATTGTTAGTAACACCATGACTTATGTGGCATAAACAATAAATCTCCTCACATGTGCCCCAAAGTTTCCATATTGTCTTCTCCAAGGTGCTCTGGCCATAGTGATTTGGTTTTCATCACCCACTGGTGTGGCAGCCTACAGCCAGCATCTATTCTATTTGATACCCTGTGCATTGTTGTTATAGGGGTGAGCGTGTTATTGGATACCGCAGTTTTGTACTGCTGTCTCATTGGGTATTGAAACCTATTATGGACTATTTTTCCTTTTACCCTCGCTAAAGGACCCAGCCTTTTTGGCTATCTGACATAAACTTTTTGAGCCATTGCATTATTGGCCATCTATTTTTATACTTCTTGGTCCCCTGATGAACTACCCAGGAGAAACGTGTCACGTCGGGAGCAAGATCTTTTTACTTGAGGGCAATTAAAGGGACAGGCCCCCTATTTAGGGTCAGGTATCCGGACGGGGTCGCCCCTTTCGGGGCGGGTGCTCTGTGTAGATAGGTAGGGAGCGAGCAGCCCCTTCCCCCTTTCTACCAGGGCTTCCTAGGGTTTACCATCTCCCTACTTTGACCCCTCCCGTGCCATCAGCCTTCCCTACTATCCGCATAAGACCCCTCATCTGTACCAGAGGACGGCAACTGCCATCCTGCAAATTATGTGTGTACCGGGGAACCTGTGTTGAGATCTACGTTATGGTGAGCTCGTTAAATTTATTACTGTGCACGGCTTAATGGAAGCTTCACTGTAATTATTTGTTTGTTTGTTTTGTCTATGTTGATGCGCCATTTTACCACTATCGAGTAAAAGTTACGTTTTATTGTATCCCATTGCCTCGGTCTAGTCCGTGGTTATCTGAGTTAGTTTATATGACGTTTTTGGGACTATTGAGAGCAGCAATCATTGGCAGTTCTCCTTATTGTGCCTCCAAGGTGCTCTGGGCAAAGGTTTTGCAGGGTCCTCAGGATAGGTCATTGATATCTGATCGGCGGGCGGTCGGGCACCTCTGCAGATCAGCTGTGTGAAGAGGAGGCGACGCTCCATGTGAGAGTTGCTTCCTCTTCATTGCACTATGCATCGTCTCCTTTGCAGCGGCAGCGTAGTGTAACGACAAATAAACACTCCATTCAATTGAAGTACTTGTAATTACACTGTGTTTCCGAGACAAACAGATAATCAGTGGGGGTGCCAGGTGTTGGACCCCAGCAGATTCCACAATGGGCAGTGTAATGAAAAGGAAGTAGCACTCACATGGAGCGCTGCCTTCTCTTCAAACAGCTGATCGGCGGAGGTGCTGGGTGTCAGACCACGGCAGATCAGATGATGGGCAGTGTAATAAAGAGGAAGTAGCACTTGGATGGAGCGCCATCTCCTATTCAAACAGCTGATCGGCGGGGGTGCTGGGTGTCAGATTCCCGCAGATCAGATGATGGGCAGTGTAATAAAGAGGAAGTAGCACTTGGATGGAGCGCCATCTCCTATTCAAACAGCTGATCGGCGAGGATGCCAGGTGTCAGACACTGTCAAATCTGACAATGGGCATTGTAATAAAGAGGAAGCAGTGCCGTCTCCTATTAAAACAGCTGATCACAGACGTTGCTAGGTGTCGGACACCGGCAGATGAGACAATGGGCAGTGTAATGAAGAGAAAGTAGCGCTTCTTCAAACAGCTGATTGGCTCGGGGTGCCGGGTGTCGGACCTGGCAGATCAGATATTGATGACCTATCCTGTAGATTTGTCATCAATAGAAAACCCCTGCACAACCCCTTTAAGTCTGAATTATTTAACTAAAGCCAGCCACATAGCTAAGGCTAGTTTCACTCTGCTGGCACTGGATCTGACATTGCAGGCCAACTGACTACAATGGGGTCCGGCAGAGATCCAGCCGCTACCTGGCAGATATGCCAGGGTTCGACCTGACAAATACCTTAGCATGCAACATTTCCAAGAGATTTAGATGTTCACATGGAACACTTTATCCGCTGGTGAGAGTAAGGACTCTTTCACACGAACATTTTTTTTGCGAGTGTACGAGCCGTTTTTTGCATTCTGTATACGCAACCATTTATTTTAATGGGTCCGCAAAAAAAAAACAAAAAACGGGGGGTACTCCGTATGCATTCTGTTTCCGTATTTCCGTTCCATTCAGAGATAGAACATGTCCTATCATTGTCCGCATCACGGACAAGGATAGTACTGTTCTATTAGGGGCCAGATGTTCCGTTCCGCAAAAAACGGAATGCACACAGATGTCATCCGTTTTTTTTGCAGACCCGTTTTTTGCGGACCGCAAAACCATACGTTCGTGTGCAATAGGCCTAAAGGTGAGGAATTCAGCGGGACATTAACACAATCTTAGTGTTGGGCGACACACAAAAAGGGACAAGGATCAAGCAGGGTCTGATGTTTCAGAATCCACTGGAGGCCCTGGTGGCGATGTAGATGCAGCGGCTCCATGCACACACACTATATTTATTACGGAAATCTATTTCCGGGCAGTGAATGTAACAGCTGTTCTGTTTGATGCAACATGAAAGGATTCCGCTTGCAAAAGGGCACCTCTTATATTTACACGACAGCAATGTGCGAGAAACATCTCTGTGTTTAGAGCATGGGATATGCTGGAAATGGGTCTGATGGCAGGTACCTCGTGTCACGTCAGTGACAGGGACATGCCGGGAAATCTAGTGACCTTTTACATGCAGCTAATTAAAAAGAAATTACAGAGTGTTCTCCGTTCACTGGTGAGACACCAGAACAGCGCATTTTACACATGAATGGCTTGACTCCTTCTAAAGCAGGTTTTCCCCTTATCTTTTTAACTCTGCCTCTGCCGGAACGCAAGATCGTCTACTGCTGTCCCTCATCCTCCAAGGCATAAGCAAGTGAGAGATAATAAAAAGGTACGACAATGCCGAGAGATGTGATAAGCAGGAGGGCGCCGGAGACAAAGAAAGGAAATTTACAGATGGAGATACAGAGGGTTGTAAAACCGCGGCATCTGAGTGACGAGGAGAATGAAAGGTGCTCTTGAGAGGAAGTGTTAATGTGAATATAAAGAAGGATATGTCATTGACTACACAACAAAAAGGCTATTTAGCAGCCAACAGAGGGTGAGCCAGTAGGGCGTCTACACTTGTGAAAGGGTGTCTTATCTTCTCATGGGTCTCGAAACTGCCCAAAAAAGTCTAAAATCAACTCAAAAGGTAAAATATATGTTATTCTGAGTTGCGTTCTATTAGGGTAGAGCTGCGATCTGTGACTACAGCTTAGCTGCACTGCTTACATGGAGTCTAAGGTAGTCTGAGACACACACCCTCTATCATCATGTGTTCAGGCTGTTGCTTGCGTCCCTTCAGCTGCAGCTCATTTACATTGGCTGCTGTGTATAAGCACAAGCTTACCGGGAGGTTAGTGTATGGAGAGCTGATTTCAGTACAGCAGAAAAGGAGTTTTAAAGGGGTTCTCCGGGATTCACATATTGACCAATATCAGATCGGCAGGAGTCTGACTCCCGACACTCCTGCAGATTAGCCATGGCACTTACCGGAGCTCCAATGAGCGCTGCAGCCGCCTTGCAGGGCTTGCCGAGCACAGCTCCAACCATTTCACTTAAATGAGACTAAGCTGCGCCTAGGACATGTAGCCACTGAATGTGATATTACATGGCCTAGGAAGAGGCTGAAGTGCTTTGTACAGCTGATCAGCGGGGTCCCAGGAGTAGCACCCCTGCCGATCTTATATTGAGGATTTATTCTGAGGAGAGGCCATCAATATGTAAATCTCAGAAAATCCCTTTAATGTCCTACACATAGGAAGATAATTTGCCCCATAATGAGCCCCAATTAACAATACAGCAATTATAGTAGGGGTTGAAAGAATGAGTGTTCTATCAAGGATCATGATGCTACGTGAAGAACACTGACAAGAGAGACCAGCTATGAGCACACAAGTCTTGGGAAGATGGGAGTAGTTTGCAATGATAGAAGATACAATTCATAATCTGCAAAATGTATGGAGACCTATTAAAATATCTCATGCTTGTATAAAGTTCTGTAGTCTTTCTTAGGTCATACTTAGGCCTTTTTCACACTTGACGCCCGGATAAGATGCGGGTGCGTTGGGGAAAATGCGCAATTTTTCCGCGCGAGTGCAAACTGTTCGGCATGTTTGGTACCCAGACCCGAACTTCATCACTTAAGTTCGGGTTTGGGTTAGGTCGATTTTATTATTTTCCCTTATAACATGGTTATAAGGGAAAATAAAAGCATTCTTTAATACAGAATGCTTAGTAAAAGGACAATTGAGGGTTAAAAAAAACACCTAAAATTAACTCACCTCCTCCAATTGATCGCATAGGTGCCGGTCTCCTGTTCTCTCTTTAGCTGTGGGTAAAGGACCTTTGGTGATGTCACTGAGTGTGATGAGCTCAGTGACATCACCACAGGTCCTTTACCCACAGCTGAAGAGAGAACAGGAGACCGGTACCTACGCGATCAATTGGAGGAGGTGAGTTAAATTTTATTTATTTATTTTAACCCTCAATTGTCCTTTTACCAAGCACTCTGTATTAAAGAATGCTATTATTTTCCCTTATAACCATGTTATAAGGAAAAATAATAAAGATTGGGTCCCATCTCCTAGCAACCATGCAGGAAAATCGCACCGCATCCGCACTTGCTTGCAGATGCTTGCGATTTTCCCGCAGCCCCATTCACTTCTATGGGGCCTGCGCTGCGTGAAAAACGCAGAAACTAGAGCATGCTGCGATTTTCACGCAACGAAGAAGTGATGCGTGAAAATCACCGCTCCTGTGCATAGCCCCATAGAAATGAATGAGTCCGGATTCAGTGCGGGTGCAATGTGTTCACCTCATGCATTGCACCCGCACGGAAAACTCGCCGGTGTGAAAGGGGCCTTAGGCTATATTCACACTGAGTTTTTTAATGTGGATTCTGGTGTGTATTCCGCACAGAAATTCATGCGATATCAGCATCCCATGGACATGAATAGGGTGTCTACAAGCCTGTTCAGATTACTGCTATTCAAAATACATGTCAGATTAAAACATACCCTAATAGCACTCTGGGAAATCACGAGAATGGTGCAGCTTGCAGGACATGCTGTGGTCCCTTCACTGTTTGCACTTGCTCAGTGGTGCTCCCAGTGGTGCAGGGTAATGTGGCTCTCCCCATTTAAAGGGGATAAACCACAAAAAATATGTATATCTGGAGTATTGAACATCATTATTTTAACTACATATGTCAATGCAAAAAATGCTGCTCTCCGGTGTCATATTCATCCTTTTTCTCTTTTTCACTCACCACATCGCAAGCTCTTGTCTCTTCACTTTCTGTGGGAAGGCATTAGTTTGCCCCATGTGACCATGAAGCACCTGCATCTCCCAGGAGAGCACTGCAGTCCGCTCTCATTTGGGCTGATGCACATGGCTACTGCCATTTTGCAGTCCGCTGCATCTCCCCGTCGCGTGGATCAAAACATCTGGCGACGGGGACGAGCCTCCCTAGCGTCACCCGCAATTCTAGGGAGGCTCGTCCCCGTTGTGGCCTGCTATTGGCTGCTCCCCCCCTCGTCGCTCGATGTTTTGATTCGCGCGATAGGGAGATGTAGCGGCCCTATATAAGGGGCCAGGGTATTCGGCAGGTCATTATAGGGGTTGGAGCTCTTCTCCTGTCTTCCTCCCCTGCATAGAAAATAGTCCTTGACACACAGGCCCAGCAATTCCACAAACAGATGGCGCTATGGTATGTAACTGCCCCCACCCCAAATATCCTCCACTGTCTAGAGAGATATAGCTATATACTTCTATGGATTTAAAAGTAGGGATGAACAAATGATTGATTGAATGAATGAACAAATTAAATTTGCTTGGGCCACGTCACTAGGGGATTACTACGCCGGCACTGAGAGGAGGAAGGGAGCAGAGAAGCTACTCAGCATGTAAGTCTACCACTTAACGAATGAGAAGGTGGACCAGTATTTCAGTGACAAGACAAACAGCAGGGGGCGCTACCAGAGAATGTAATGGACATAAAAACCTAACAATACTTTTATTGCATGTATATTGCAATGATATTTCATTTGAAATGCGTTATGCACTGCACAGTGATACTTTTCGCTGTGATAACCCTTTTAAGTGAATAGGGGAGGCTACAGGTGGCAGGGAGCAGCACTGAGCAGAGAAATCTGCTGGAGAACCCGGAGATTAGACTCCTCCTGATCTCCATGACATGCCATCATTTTATCAAAGGGGAATACCCCTTTAACCCTTCAGTTAACCAGCACAATGACAGTCATGGTGTAAACTACCACCAAAATATGCTTCATATCTACTCTGAATATTAGGACTGTAGGAAAGGAGTGGGTGACTGTGATTGAATGCAGCCAAAGGACTCACACGGTCAGTATTTTTGCATTAGTATTTGTAAGCCAAAATCAGGAGTGGGTCCAAAACACAGAAGAGGCACAAATATTTCTATTACACCTTTTCTCTGTAGGTCCCCTTTTTGGTTTTGGCTTACAAATACTGAACAAATACTGATGCAAAATACTGATCAACTTTGCCTCTATCTGAAGGAAACATTTTGGTCCTGGGCTGTGATGATTTGGATCTCTGATAGCTTTGATTTCACAACTTGGACTCCTTGCCTTAGATACCATAAAGCATTCAGTCATCATTTATTTGGACATTCTCCAAACACCCACGCTTAATCTAACACCGCCATCACATTGTCACCAATGTGGCCACCCCCCAATGTATTAACTGCTTGAACAGTCGCATCCTCTAAACTGACTAGCAAATACGGGGTTAATAACGCCGACGGTACGAAGACAAAACAGCGCGACCGCTCGCCCGCTTTCAATCTGCTGCTTCATTATTGCTCATGTGGTTTTGTCAAAGAAGCTATTTTCTGTCCATGTATGATACACATCTGTGTTTCCATCCATCGCCTTGGCCTCGCTGCGCGTTGAAATGTGCACATTTGAGTGTGTCCGTGTGCAACGACTGGCGCGGAGACACTTCTGTGGCAAGAGACATCAATCAACCTGTCAACTCCAGTGACAGCTACCGACAGAAGGCCCAGGTTAGAGGTTAAAGAATGGAAGAAGAAATGAAAGGGTCCCTACTGAAAGCCCCCACCTCCCTAGCACAGACAGGGGCAGGAGCCCCAGAATCCGCCATCTTCATCAATCTTCTTGCTACCTCCCTCTGATCATCCATGCAGAAATGCAGAGTAGTAACCGGATGGGATCGGCTTCACTCACCTTCTGTGCACTAAACAAAGCTAGAAGACACTTTAGTCCCATTTCTTTCCCCGTATCAAGAAAGAAAAAAACTGTGAGGTGGAACAGACTTTGTTGTGACAATTGCCCTCATCTACTCGAATAAAATAAAATAAGTCAATGGGATGTCTATACTATATTTCACCTCTATTTGGTTTAAAGGGGTTTCCTGGGTGTAAAATTTTGAGATCATCAATATTGGATCCGTGGAGTCCAATTCCCAACACGCCTGCCAATCATCTGTTTAACCACACCAACCAGAGCGCCAACAATGGATAGTGGCCATGCTTGGTATTGCAGCCCAGGCCGATTCACATGAATGAGACTGAGCTGCACAAAGGCCACGTGACTCTTGAATATGATGTCATCAAACAGCCTATCAGCGGGGGTACCGGGTGTCCCACCCCCACTGACCTAGACAACAGCCAATAATGGCGGCCATTACAAACCTCAGGGGTCACCCAACTTTCCATAAACCCTGGAGGCATATAAATCTGGATTTTTAGACGCCATCATCTCTGCCGAGGACAGCGATTGACTGCAGAGGTCATGATGTACGGCAGAAAGTAAGCAGAGATCGGTGGGGACCACCTGAGCAGCGGGCTGGAGTAGTGGGCGTTAGTTTTTTCCTACTTTACTCAATCGTCTACATTATTATAAACCCTATAAACCTGCCCCCCTTCTCCAATTTACAATATACCTTTGTAAGCATCACAGTCCTGTCTGCGTAGGCCTGTCTCAGACAAGGGAGTGCTGTAGTGCACAGACCTGTGACAGGACACAGAATTTAAAGAGCAGCTGTCAACAGGATCAACCCTACTAACCAGGCATAGTGTCAAGTAAGGTTGATCTTGCTGAGTCAAATGATAACCGGGTGCTGCATTCCTTAGAAAAAAAAGGCTTTTATTATTTATGCAAATTAGGGCTTCAGTGCACTATGGGCAGGGTCTAGCCCCTTGGTGCACTGCAGCTCCTCAATGCTGGCTACACCCCTTGCTCCACTGAAGTCCTCATTTTCATGAAGAGTCCTTTTTTTCTCAGGAATGCTCCAACCGGTTTTCACAAGACAGGTATCATTTTAATTAACAGGATGCATCCACTGGTAGCCATTTGGCACCAGGGGATGTGTGGAGTGGGCTCGGCATGCATGTTGGTACCTGTATTCTTTAGATTCAATGGAGGCCATTTTGGCACCAAAATGACAAAAATTAAAAGGGGCCCAGCATGCATGTGGGACCTACGCTCCCTCAATGTTATGGTAGCTGTTTGTGGCACATAAACATGTGTGGTTTAGTGTTAGGAACCCGTCTAATCAGAGATCGCCTTGACGTGTGGGAGACGGGCTCAAATAATTTTGTACAAAATGTATTTGCCAAGCATCTCTAACTTAAGCATAGCATTAGCAATATAAATACTTTTTTGTACTTTATTTGGATCGCAGAGTGCTGTTGCATTATATGTTTAATCATTTTAATTAACAGGATGGACACTACAAGGCATGATTCAATATTTAATAGGGTTGATCCTGCTAACAGGTGCTCTGTAAGGCCTCATGCACACGACTCTGTCCGTTTTGCAGCCTGCAAACCACTGATGTGCAAACTAAGGATGCAGTCCGTGTGCCGTCTGCATTTTCTTTGCGGATTCATTGGATTTAATGGGTCAGTATTTTGCAGACATATTCTATCTTTTTGCGCAATGGACTTTCCGTGTCCGTATGTCTGTTCTGCAAAAACACGGAACATGTCCTATACTTCTCTGTAAAATGCAGAATGTGGACCCAGTGATATTAATTGGTCTGCACAAAAAGGCACACGGACCGCATCCGTGGATTACGGACTGCAAAACGGATAGGGCCGTGTGCATGAGACTGAAAGGGCAAGAATGTATTTTCAAAAATATGAGATCATTATCTATGGGGATCTATGGAAGAGCTTTTAGACCGATATACCCAGACAAACAAGTGCTAATTTCAGCTCAATAATTACTGTATTTTTTCGCCCTATAAGATGCACTCCCCCCTCCCCCTCGAAGTGGAGGGAAAATGTCAGCGTGTCTTATGGGGCGAATACTAATGAGCGCTTCCATTATGGAAGTGCTCATTAGTACAGGAGGACAGAGAAGCGGTGAATGCAGTGCTCCCCGGGCTCTGTACTCACTGCTTCCTGGTCTCCTGCAGGCTCCTCACACTGCTGCGCACCACGTGAGGACGTCGGAGTGCTTTGTGACCTCACTCTGTGTTATGTTGGGTCACAGCGCAGTGCGGCAGGAAGACCAGGAAGAGCGCTGGATGTGAGGAGCAGCGGCGTCTGGAGCTGAAGAGGTAAGTTGATTTTTGTATTTTTTGTCTGCCTTGAGCATGGGGGTCTTAAGTGTGGTCTGAATGGGGGGGGGTCATTCACATTGGGTGTCTGGTATGAGGTCTGATTGGGGGGGGGGGGGGTCATTCACATTAGTGTCTGATCTGAGATATAAATGGGGTCTCATTAACATTGAGGGTCTGATCTGAGGTCTGATCGGGGGTCTTATTAACACTGGGGTGTGAGCTAAGGTCTGATTTGGGGTCTTATTAACATTGGGGGTCTGTGCTAAGGTCTGACTGGGAGTCTGATTAACATTGAGGGTTTGATTAGGGCTCTATGCTCAGATCTGATTAACATTTTGGGGGTCTGATCTGAGGTGTAATGAAAAATTATTATTATTTTTTTACTTTTCTCCTTTTAAACCTAAGTATGTCTTATGGGCAGGTGCGTCTTATAGGGTGAAAAATACAGTGATTACATTTAAACCTATATTCTAATATTCGGCCATGTCGCTGCTTCTGCCTGCTAAGGCTCCTCCATACGCTCTGCTTTTCCCTCCATCTTTACCTGTCTGCGGCTGGGTGACAGTATAAATAGATTTAGGCCAAGATAAAAGCTTTGTCTGATCTGCCACAGAATATATATGGCTCACTTTCAGTCGGGTTTGAAGCCGCATTATATATCTGCATGGTGACGTAACTGAAAGGTCTCGGTCGCCGGGCTGTTAGATAAAACCTTTAACGCTAGGCCATCTTTTTGGGAAATAAAGTCATTATGTAGCACTTTCAATTCCACTCTATTTCCAAGGCAGATAGCCCTGCCTGTCAGCTTCACAGAGGGAATCACTGAAAATGCTGATTGATTTACTCAGGAGAGAGAAACTCGTAGGGCACATAATAGCGCGAGTTTAGAAGGCTAATGTTTCAACACCAGTCATTCCCGGGGTCGGTAGACTGATACAATCACATTATCGCCATATACTCTCAATGACTCCTATCCTCATACGTCTCTCTGGACTACGACGAGATACGTGCGCTTCGATATCAAGGATGAGTAAATGCAGGAAAAAAATAAATAAAAGAATATACAGTATGCACACCCTCCTATAGTACACATATCTAAATGCTGGGTCCGTACTAAATTGCATGGGTTTGCAAAGTAATACGACCAATTTTTCAAGGTTATGGCAAAATGATATGGTTCAGACACGTAACAGGATGGCGATGTATGTCTGCAAGCGCAGATGACCTTGGGAGGGAAGGTGGCCGCCATAAGATCAGGATAGGAAAAAAAAAAAAAAAAGAGTCCGATCATGGAACCGAGCAGCCATCTCTTAGCGGGCTGACATCTTCATTCTGACAGCCATACACTTGACCCTGCTCTGCCTGCTGTGCATAAGTACAATTTATAATATCTTCCCGCACTAGATAGGATGAGCTTGTGTTACCAGAGATAAAACACAGAAAAGAGGATGCATTGCACAAGTCTCAGCTCTTATCTGCTCCCGATCCTCTATTGCTCCCTCATAATTCATTCAAGCAGGACCCCAGGAATCATTTTTTTTATGTAAGCCATGCAAGGAGACATATATCACAGACTGATAAGAATCGCGCTCAAAACTTGTGGAGACAGTGTCCCCCTCCTCAGCGGGAAGAAAGAGGGAGAGACCAAGAAAGGAACAAAGCAAGTAAGAGCAGGGAGGCATAATTACCCCAAAAGTATTTCTGTCACTATTCAAGACCCATGTCTTATTAAACTGGATCTATTGTTCTTATTTTACTGCATATATCAGTTGTAAATGTGAATTGATGAAATTGTGTAGTATATCTTAGTAGGGGAAGGTGGCACCTTACCCGCCTCGTGTTCAGAAACCTCCTCAGGTCTCATAAACACTATCTTGAGTACAGTAGTAAAGACAAGACAGGGAGGAGGGAGATGCAGCTGCAGATTCTCTCTCTCTATCTTTCTTATTTTTTTCTGCATCAGTAGTACGTGCGAATTTATGAAACTGTAAAACTTTATAGTATATCATAGTAGGGGAAGGTGGCACCATACTCTCTTTACGTACAGAAGCCTCCTCAGGCCTCATAAACACTATCTTGAGTACAGTAGTAAAGAAAAGACAGGGAAGAGGTGGCTGCAGCTGCAGATTCTCTCTCTATCGTTCTTATATTTCCTGCATAAATCAGTAGTACGTGTGAATTTAAGAAACTATGTAGTATACCTTAGCAGGGGAAGGTGGCGCCTTACTTGCCTTAGGTTTAGAAACCTCCTCAGGCCTCAAACACTATCTTGAGTAAAGTAGTAAAGACAAGACAGGGAGGAGGGAGTCGCAGCTGCAGATTCTCTCTCTCTATCATTCTTAATTTTTCTGCATAAATCAGTAGTACGTGAATTTATGAAACTGTGCAGTATATTTTAGTAGGGGAAGGTGGTACCTTACCCGCCTCATGTTCAGAAGCCTCCTCAGGCCTTATAAACACTGTCTTGAGTAAAGTAGTCAAGACAAGACAGGGAGGAGGGAGTCGCAGCTGCAGATTCTTTTGCTCTATCATTCTTAATTTTTCTGAATAAATCAGTAGTACGTGCTAATTTATGAAACTATGTATTATATCTTAGTAGGGGAAGGTGGCGCCTTACTCGCCTCATGTTCAGAAGCCTCCACAGGCCTCATAAACACTATCTTGAGTAAAGTAGTCAAGAGAAGACAGGGAGGAAGGAGATGCAGCTGCAGATTCTCTCTCTCTTTGTGACTGGGAGACTGGAGCAGAAATAGGGAGACATTTGTTTGGCCGAGACTAGGACTACACGCTGACTTTGGCCACATGGCAAGTTGTGCTACAGATCGCAGGATTGAATTGCTACATCACAACACAATGAAAGTTAATGGGGCTGCATTGGGACTTGCTGAAACTTCGACCACCACAAATGCACATTCACTTTCACCATGTTGCAACGTGGCATCATGATACTGTAATATTTGGCCGTGCACCGTGTTGCATGACCCAAAATCGCCCTGTAGCCAATGGGTCCATTTACATGTTTCGAATTGGACATAGATCTCCGAACATTATTCGTGACATCTGTGTAAAATCTGCAGACAATATGACTGTAATGAAAATAACCTGTATGGAGGATACCGGTAATTATTCTTGGAGATTACTCAATGATAAGATGGGCCTGGATTTCTGTCGTGGAGCCCCTAGCAAATATATGTCAGATCGGTAAACTTGACACGTGTTGATATATTAAAGGGCTCGTTCACACGGCAGATTTTTTTCTGCTGGAATCCGAAGAAGAAATCTGAGGCTGACCCCCAAATTCTGCCGAGGTTTTATATTGTGCATTATGCAGATCCGCCTGTCGAGTTGGCCTGTATTCAGTGGGGATAATCTGTGTGCAGACACCGGCAGTGGTTTCTGAGCATTTTCTGCACAGAAAAACATCCACCACTTGTACAAATGTCAACACTGACTCCCATCGGAAACAATGGGATGCAGAATTGTCATGGTTTACAGACAAATTTTGGGGTGGAATATGCGCTTGTGAAAAATGAAATGTGAACTAAGATAAACTTAATCGCCTTTGTACACTTTGGATTGAGATTATTAATCCCAGGTTATTCAAAGGCATCTGTCAGCAGAAGCCATCTGTGTTGGTCCCATGTTCATATGTGCCCGCATTGCTGTGAAAAATGATGTTTTAATATATGCAAATGAGCCTCTAGGAGCAGCGGGGGCGTTACCTTTACACCTTGAGGCTCTGCTTTCTTTGCAGTTAACACATCCTCTCCACTGTGATAGACAGGGCCAGGCAGCGAATAAGGCATCAAATCCGACCCTTTCAATCAAAGTGCAAAGGGGGCAGCAGTTTCAGAGAGAGCGGAGGCTGTTGCTCCTAGAGCCTCAGTTGCATATATTAAACATCATTTTTCTCAGCAATGCGGGCACATATGAACATGGGGCCAACACAGATGCCTTCAGCTGCCAAGTGCACATGTAACAGGTCAGCCAGTTTCAAAGGTGCAAAACTGCTGACAGATGCCCTTTAAAGAGTAACTAAACCTTTTCACAACTGTTCTGATTTTTACAACTGATTTTTGTAATGTACTTTATTAATCAATTATGCTGTTTTCCTACTCAAAAAAGTCCTGGATTTTACCGTCTTAAAATCATCTTTATCGTACAGAGCTGACATGGCAGTGCTGTACTGGTGTACGGAGTTAACTGGCTGCTGCAGTGAATGGTGCACAGACTGAAGCACAGATAACTGCTCCTGCCTGTGCTCCCCTCAAGCTTGGCTTAATTCTGGCACAGCACATCGATGCCCTGTACTGATGTGCTATGCCAGGATGTGGCTGAGCGGAGTGGCATTCTGTCTGAGCCCGCTCCACTCAGTTCAAGGCTCTCTATAACACATCGGTACAGGAGTAGCAATGTGCTATAAAGAGCCTTGAAATGAGCAGAGCGTGTTCAGACAGGAGCCCCCTCGGCTCAACTAAATCCGGGCATAGCATAACAGTACAGGGCACCGATATGCTGTGCCAGAATTAAGCCAAGCTTGAGGGGAGCACAGACAGGAACAGTGATCTGTGCTTCAGACCGGCCAGCCAGTCCCATTTATCATTTTCTACACATGTTTTAGCAAGAGAGCTGGCGTAGATTTAGGCCGCCAGTGGATACACATAGGATATGTAGAGGCTGGCGTCTCTACATAACTTTGGCGGATCATGCGCAAGCGCAAGGGTTATTAAGGCTGGCGTCTAAAACGCAGATCTTAATAAATGACCCCAATAATTTTAAGAGGAGGTAAAATCCAGGACTTTAGCCGCTTTCAGACGAGCGAGAGTCACACTCCGGACTCGCAGCATGAGTATAAGGCAGCTCCCGTCCTGACCTCCTAGCACTGCCGGGGTCGCATAGCATTATATTGATTTATGATGCTATGTAACCCTTACAGTTCTGGAATGTATTGGATAAAACTGACATAATGCTGTCAGTGTCATCAGTGCTAGGAGGCCAGGACGGGAGCTGTCTGATACTCGCTGCGAGTCTGGAGTGTGACACTTGCTCGTCTGAAAGCAGCCTTTGTGTCCTTTTATGAGTAGGAAAACATTTCATTTATAAAGTACATTACAAAAAACATTTTTGGGCTATTTAGAACAGAACAGTTTAAAAGAAAATTTTGAAAAGATTTAGTTACTCTTTAAGGAGGTTTCTGGCATCCATAATGCAACATTATCCAAAAGACTTTGCTAGTTCTTCATGTTTTACTGTATTCTTCTACGGTGACCACCTGATATCAGCCACTTACTTGGACTTTTCTCTTCCGCGAGGTCGCATGCACAAAGCAAGTCTGAGTCAATAGAAATTGGCTTCTGCTTAATCCAAAATTTTGTGCTAGTCTTCTGATTTGTCACTGGGTCAATCTCGACCTTCTCACCGGAGATCCCTGCAGAGAAAAGAGTAAATGCATTTCATTTAAACCCACACCGGAGGTAAATGATCGGAAGCTGTGAGCTGACCAGACTCGGAAGGTTACACAGAGACTGAAATCTTACTGCTGGACGACCTCACATATAAACCTCGCACCGTTTTCTATCTTTTCAATCAAGTCAAACGTCCTTAAAAGGTTACTAAAATGCAGAAAGTCCACAACGGATCTTTTTAGGGGTTGTAACATAGTTCCAAATCACCTGCTACCTTTTAAAGACGATCTGTCCCCTCTCCTGACATGTCTTTTAATAATTACTTGCATTCCCCATGTAATGACAATTCTATCTATCCTTATGACTCCATGTTGTGCCAGCTGGGGGCGGGTCCCCTCAGAGTTTGACACTGGCAGCACTGATTGGATATCACACTGTGCAAGGACACACCCCCAACTGGTAACACCCATCTGGACCTTTAGCCAGCCCCAACCATTAGCCATACATTCATATCTTCTAGCAGGAATAATAAAAGAACGGCACATCAGAGAGTCAGAAGAATAGATGCTCCAGAATGGTTATTACAACGGGGGTGTAAGTAGTTACTAAAACCGGTGAATATTGTGTATATTGTGATGGAAAAATGAATGCCTTGTATTAAAGGGATTCTGCAGTTCTTTTTAACTGATGATCGGCATCTGATCGTCGGGGGTCCGACACCTGGGACCCCAGCCAATCAGCTGTATGAGAAAGCAGCGGCGCTCCAGGAGCGCCGCGGCCTTCTCTCAGTTTCCCTCAGGCCCAGTGACATTACGATTAGTATCACTGGCCTGGGCGGGGCTAAGCTCCGTTCACTTCAATGGGGTTTAGCCCCGCCCAGGCCAGTGATACTAATCGTAATGTCACTGGGCCTGAGGGAAACTGAGAGAAGGCCGCAGCGCTCCTGGAGCGCCGCTGCTTTCTCATACAGCTGATTGGCTGGGGTCCCAGGTGTCGGACCCCCGACGATCAGATGCTGATCATCAGTTAAAAAGAACCGCAGAATCCCTTTAATACAAGGCATTCATTTTTCCATCACAATATACACTGCAGGGTGCTCACCGGTTTTAGTAACTACTTACACCCCCGTTGTAATAATCCTTCTGGAGCATCTATTCTTCTGACTCTCTGATGTGCCGTTCCTTTATTATTTCTGCTAGAAGATATGAATGTATGGCTAATGGTTGGGGCTGGCTAAAGGTCCAGATGGGTGTTACCAGTTGGGGGGGGGGGGTGTCCTTGCACAGTGTGATATTATCTAATCAGTGCTGCCAGCGACACCTGGGACCCCAGGCGATCAGCTATATGAGAAAGCAGCGGCGCTCCAGGAGCGCCGCGGCCTTCTCTGTTTCCCTCAGGCCCAGTGACGTTACGATTAGTATCACTGGCCTGGGCGGGGCTAAGCTCCGTTCACTTGAATGGGGTTTAGCCCCGCCCAGGCCAGTGATACTAGTCATGACGTCACTGGGCCTGAATGTAAGGAAGGAAGGCCGTAGAGCTCCTGGAGAGCCGCTGCCTTCTCAAACAGCTGATCGGCTGGGGTCCCGGGTGTTGGACCCCCACCAATCAGATTCTGATGATCTATCCAGAGGATAGATCATCAGATAAAAAGAACAACAGAATCCCTTTAACTTTCTCTACATGATAAATGCCCTTTACTGATAGGAGACAAGCCCTTTAAACAAGACTGATAACAGAAAACAATAGCATTCAGTACACAAACTAAAGCTTGTATTACACAGGCCGATAGAGCAAGCGATTGTCGGGAGGGAAGCGTTCCCAATTCCTCCTGGGAATCGCCTTCTAGCTGGCGGTGGAGACTGCTGCTATTACATGCAGCGATTTCCTCCACAGCATGCGTGATTTGCCGGCATGCTTAATAATCAGAATTGCCCGATAAGCGAACATTTGCTTGTTCATCGGGCTATTAGTGGCAGTATTAGGCTAGTTTCACACTTCTCCGGCAGGCTGTTCCTACCGCTAGTGCACGAGTGCCGCCAGAAGTCCGCTCCAGCCCTATTCACTATAATGGGGGCGGCCGTAGGGGCAAAAATGCAGAGAGGCGTCCGGAATAAAACTATGACACGCGAACGCTCGTTAGCGATTGTCGGACGGAATATTTCCCAGTGTGACACAGCTTCAAGAGTAAAGGCAATTCATTGAAAAGTCCCCCTGATATTCCCTCCTGTATGCTGTCACATCATTGGTTCATCACCAGCTCGAGACTTGCCAAGAGCCAGTAATGCGCTGTTGACCTCGCTGGCAGTGAACTGGTTAAGACGTGTTCATTTTGATGGTCTCAGGCAGGTTCCTCCACGGGTAAGAAATTACGGCAAGATACCAAATTCTTCCAGATGTACAGATGATGCCGGAGGTTTGAACCTAGAGTGATTTTTCGACAGTAGCCGAATATAAACCAGCAGTGACACCTAAAGTGGCCGCTGATTTATAGCCACAGTGAGTTTGGGCCTGCGTCCCCATGAATATTAGCACTACAAATCTGGGCCCATTTAGCAGAGAGAGCCTGGTACATACATCACCGGCTCCTGCTCCTAGCCAAGGTCACCCTCAGAGCCATCAATCTTTCCAGCGAGGGGCAAGTGGGCCAGGCATGGAGTTGTGCAGTGGGAGAACGCTGCCGCTCCAGTCCCTCTCATCTGCCTTTTTATCATGTAAAGAGCGTGCAGACCTCGATTATAGCTATCTGCCGGATGGTCCCTGCATCGTCCATTCATTACCGCCTGTATATACATGAGAAAAGGCGAGCACATACCGTACTGGGTGCTGCAAAGGTAAAGATCGCTTTCTCTATGGCACAAAATACACTATGAATGTATAATACACTCCCACATTAATTACTATGGAGAAGAAAGGAGCAAGGATGCATTACGTTATACGTGCCAAGGCTGGGATGTAAGGAGGACATATAGTCATATAAATATGCATGAAAAGCACAGCGTTAGGATCTCTGCAAATGACTGAAGGCGCCCACACAGGCAGCTCGGACATCTACCGATCACTAATCAATATCTCTAAATCGGCCACACAGTGACGATTAATACATCCAGAGGTCGCACTACATTTTTTTCCGGATAAGTGAGGAGGAGGAGTACGAAAATTGTAGTAATTTCTATATATAATACGTCGGCTTATATAACATTAAAGGGGTTTTCCCATCTCAGACAATGGGGGCATATTGCTAGGATATGCCCCCATTGTCTGATAAGTGCGGGTCCCACTGCTGGGACTCACACCTACAATGAGAACGGAGCGGGGATAATAATGCACAGCCGCCCTCCATTCATTTCTATGCGCTGGCTCGGCTATTTCCTTCTGCCCAATAGAAACGAATAGGAGCATTCACTTCTTTGGGAGCAGCGCTTGGTGGTGGATGGACCACGCGGAAATCCGGGGTACCTCCAGGCACAGCGTTCCCCGCTTCGTTCAGGGACCCGCACCTATCAGACAATGGGAGCATATCCTAGTGATGGAAATACCCCTTTAAGGGGTTGCTATTTATGCAGGGAAACCCTTACCAGTCTCCTCTATAATGTCTTCCATGCAGAAATAGCAAATTTTGACCATTTTAAATTTTTCTCTCAGAATACTGAATCCCTACCTTTCTTTAAAGAGGACCTTTCATCACCCTAACAAATGTAAACTAAGTACACATACATGGAGAGCGGCGCCCAGGGATCTCCCTGCACTTACTATTATCCCTGGGCGCCGCTCCGTTCTGCCGGTATAGGCTCCGGTGACTTCAGCTCTGCGTCTCAACTGGGAGGAGCCTGCACTTGTTCTCCTGGGCGTCTCCTTCTCCCAGGCTGTAGCGCTGACCAACCGCAGCGCTCAGCTCATAGCCTGGGAGAAGAAAACCTCCCAGGCTATGAGCTGAGCGCTGCGGTTGGATTCAGAGCCATGGATTCAGAAGTCAGAAAGAGCTTCACTGAAAGTTATCTCTCCCGAGTCCCTCATATGGCATGTATGGCTCTGCTGAACATCCATACTGTATGTCCTGAACGGGGAGACAGGAGAAAGCCGCTGGCAGCAGCTTTTCTCCCTTAGGACAAAAGGATGAGGCATGTTAAAATCCAACTGCTCAATCCCCCCAGCATCTACCTCGGGAAGTCAGGAGGGTCCCGATACACATTACATGGTCAGGAGGTCCCTGATGAAATTGTCAGGTTTGGCGGACATTTATCTAATGTATATGGTCAGCTCATGTGCACAATCCTATTTTTAGTCCGCATCTGATGCACAAAAACCACAGATCGGACGCGGACGCGAAAATACATTTCAATGGGGCCACAAAGGATGCAGACAGCACACCGCGTCTGGTTCAGGATGGTGTGACGGCGGATCAGCAGATTCTCTGAACTACTGGAAGTCTTGCAAGGTCCTCAGACAGTGAACCTTCTGCACTGCAGTCCGCGGGAGTCTCTTCCCTCTATATATTTTTTCCTTCACTCAACCTGTGCAGAAAGAGTGTGATCAATACCTCTGCTGGCTGAGAATCAATAGCTGTGGGGAAGCAGATTTCCCAGATATAATTGTCTGTGCTGTGACAGACAGCCTATAGCAGCGGATACCTGGAGATATTTACAGACAAGGTTTAGCGAGAAATAGGGTTTCTACAGGGTTACAAATAGTAATATTGTATCATGTAATCAATACCATGAGAAGTACAGGAACAGGGACTGGGCAGATCGGGAGAGGGGAGTATAACGCATTTCATCACTGTGTTTTTTCCCCCATTTAATTTCACCGTTCCCCTTAAACTCAACAGATGGCTTTGCAGCTGTTGTGAAACTACAACTCCCAATATGCACAGAAGAGGAACAGGCTGGTGATCATCTGATTGTTGCACATATATCGGCTGAAACCCTTAGGACATGTTCACATGGTGAATGTTGACCTCTTCCTTTTTTATTTCATTGTCACCTTCCAAGAGCTATAATTTTTTTATTTTTCCATCGATGCAGCTGTGTGAGGGCCTGTTTTTTGCGGGACAGTTTGTAGTTTTTATTGGCGTCATTTTGTGGTACACATAACTTCCTATTTAGGTCCGTCTTTAACACGGGGCAAAAGGGGCACCTGCCCCCGGCCCAGTTGTTCCTGGGGGACCCAAGGCAGCTGCCTCTTGATCTCCGTTGACCACTGCAGACAATTTCAATTACATTGAGTGGCCGTCCACCCCAGATATCAGGCTGTCAGCACACGGAGGGTGCGAACTGTTAGAGCTGTGGGAGAAAGGACCTTCCATGACATCATCACCATGTGACCAGTAACATAGCAATATTACTGGTCACATGGCTATGAGGTAATCAAAGGTCCTTTTCTTCTTCCAGGACTCTGTGTTGCTGCAGCCTGCAGGAGAAGGGTAGGTCAGGTGGGTACAGGCACTGGCCGACTGTCTGCAGAGGAGGAAGATCAGGGATGGCTGCTCAGCAGTGTCTGTAGAGGGGAGAGAGTATGTCAGCACCGGAGAGGTACTGTGGATGTGACTACTGGAGAGGGGCTGAGGATTGTATGCTGTGAGATTATATACTGGGGGGGCTACTGTATGGGATTATATAATGGGGGGGCTGCTGTATAGGATTAAATACTGGGGGGGCTGCTGTGTGAGATTATATACTGGGGGGGGGGCTGCTGTATGGGATTATATACTGGGGGGGCTGATGTATGAGAATCTATACTGGGGGGGGGGCTGCTGTATGGGATTATATACTGGGGGGGCTGCTGTTTGGGATTATATACTGGGGGGGGCTGCTGTGTGAGATTATATACTGGGGGGCTGCTGTATGGGATTATATACTGGAGGGCTGCTGTGTAAGATTATATACTGGGGGGGGGCTGCTGTATGGGATTATATACTGGGGGGGCTGATGTATGAAAATGTAGGGTGCTATACTGTGGGGTGCTGGGGTGCACTGTAACGCTAGGGTGGGCCGAGCCCCAGTCTCCTTCCTGAACTGCAGAGCGGTGCCCACCTCTAGCCCTGAGCCCAGCTGCCCAGAGCACTGATCCTGAGCCTGTTGGAGTCTCAGAACTGTAAGGATTTACAGTAATTCATTGTAAGCGCTATATTATATATGGTGGTGGAGGGCGTGATTGCATGCTAGGGCATGGTAAGGCAGGATCCAGGGGGCCCAAGTAAATTCTCGCCCAGGGTCCAATCAATATTAAAGACGGCCCTGTTCCTATTATTATACTGTAAATTTCGCAGCATTCATTTGTAGGCATAAATGACATGATAACTTTATTATCTGGGTCAGTACAATTACAGCCATACCAAATATGTTTTTTTTTTTTTTAGATTGAATACATTTGCACAATAAAAAAAAATGCTTCTGCATCATGACATAACTTTTTTCTTTTTCTTTTTATGGAGCTGTGTGAGGGTTTTGATTTTTGAGGGATGACTTGTATTTTTGATTTTGAGTATTTTGGAATACATAACACTTTTTAATTGCTTATATTTTTTTGGGTGGCAAATAAAAAACAGCAATTCTGGCTTTGTTTTTTTTTTGTTTGTGTTTACGGCGTTCACTACACAGGATAAATTACATGATAATTGTGTAGCGTGGGTCACTACAGAAGCTGCAATACCAAATATGTCGAGGGAATTTTTTTTCCATTGAAAAGTGTTTTTTTTGGAAAAAAGGTGCATTTGTTTTTAACCAGAATTTAATTTATAAAACTTTTTTTTTTTAACCATTTAATAGTATCACAAGGGGACTTTATTAATTGATCTTTTGATCAATTCTATAATTCTCTGGACTGCTTATGCACAGTAGAGAATTACATTGTCAGCACTATACAGACAGTCACCGGAAGAATGTGCCAGAGAGGCATGGCCTGCTAGGTTACACTGCAGGCAGATTTCCCCCCAGATTTCCATGCACAGACATTGGCACCCTACGATCTCATTTGTCGGTTGCTGATGGGAGATGGAGGGAGTCAGCTCCCTTTGTAACCGCTTAGATCAGGCATGTCCAAACTGCGGCCCTCCAGCTGTTGCAAAACACAACTCCAAGCATGCCTGGATAGCTTGCAGCTATTAAGGCATGCTGGGAATTGTAGTTTTGCAACAGCTGGAGGGTCGCAGTTTGGACATGCCTGGCTTAGATGCTGCGGTTGCTATTGATTGTGGCATCTAAGGGTTTATACAGTCCGGATTGGCACTTCTGGAGACCCGTGCAGCGCTTATTCTAGGCAGTCTATTTATTAAGTCCCTTGTTAACCACCTTAGAAACCAGTTTCAGCAGTCATTAAGGGGTTACTATCAGAAGGTCAGTCTTGGATTTCTGCCAACATTGCCCGATGGCTTCCATTGACCATGTATAATGTGGTCCATTGGGTTTCCACTAAATAGCGACATCAGCTGTCCTATTGTTTGGAGGAAGTCTTAAAGGGAGTCTTTCACCCCAAATGTGCACTATCTCACACTAACACCATTGTGTCGATAACAGTCCCCACATTAAAATCCTACTTACCATAAGGTTGTCAGTTGCATAGTTTGTCTAAAAAACAATTATTGTATATGTAAATCAGGGTCTGAAGGTGCCCAGGGGCGGCGTTCCAACGGCCGGTGCCCAGGCCCTGTGCTGATTTCCATGTGCAACCCCTCCCCTTTCACCCATTTGGCCCGCCCTTTCTCTGGCTGACCTCCTTCTCTTCTTTTGAAATCCAGCGCCTGCGCCAATGACAGCCCTCTGATGCAGCGTCGGCTGGAGCATGACGTATGGGCCGGTGCATGCGCAATGTACTACCCATTACTGGCAGATGCCTCAGAGTATCCAGTGCGCATGCACCGGCCAGTACGTCACGCTCCAGCCGATGCTGCATCAGAGGGCTGTCATCGGCGCAGGCGCTGCATTTCAAAAGAAGAGGAGGTAATCAGCCAGAGAAAGGGCGGGCCAAATGGGTGAAAGGGGAGTTGTTGCACATGGAAATCAGCACGGGGCCTGGGCACCGGCCGTTGGAACGCCGGCCCTGGGCACCTTCAGACCCTGATTTACATATACAATAAAAGTGTTTTTTAGACGAACTATGCAACTGACAACCTTATGGTAAGTAGGATTTTAATGTGGGGACTGTTATCGACGCAATGGTGTTAGTGTGAGATAGTGCACATTTGGGGTGAAAGACTCCCTTTAAGCAGAGCCTCCAAAGCACATGTGAACACACCCTTATAACTAGCCACTGAACTCAAGCCAAATGAAAGACATTAGACTCTAATAACAATATATACGATGAAATAGGAAAAATATAGCCATATGCTCCTGTCCGTGTAAATGAAAATAAAGAGGTATGTGCTGCTTATAACCTGGAGACAATAAATGGCAATTAATCCAGATTTGCATATAACAGAGGACGACTAACACAAATGAGCAAAACAGCCGAGCTAGCAACACGCCCTATAAAAAACCGACGACTACAGAAAACCAGACTATGATTACTGACAATTGCTGCGGAGGCTCTCCATATACAAGAAGAGGATACATCAAGTATATATATATATATATATATCTTTACTGGATGAAATAGCATAGTGCACTAACCTATAATATATCACAAAAAAGAAATACTCATGTACATCAGTCTAATGGAGGCCATAGTACAATATTTTGGGCTCCTTTGGGTGAGCCCGATAGATACGTCTGGTGTGTACTCCAGGAGTTTTTCCTGGCGAACGCTCCAAACCTAGGCTCTTTAGGGGTTATGCCATGATGTAAAAACGACAATCAGACATCATATAGTACATTGACAATCACTTTCTAATAAAGCTAGAACCAGCCCTGTAGCTCACATGGATCCAAAAATCTCCCCTTTGATTGCTCAAATTGCTCTGCTAGATTATCTTCAGCCTGGCAGCTCAGGGGCGCGCCCTTTCTGCTGCAGCTTTCGCCCTGTAACTGGCACCGCTTCTAACAGAGCAAACTGAGAACGTTCAACCAGCTCAGTGAGATGGACAAAAACATAAGGAAAAGAACAAACAGCAGGTGGCGCTATACAGACAACGTTATTGAAAAGCTCATTGGCTATACTACATTTTTAATGACATGCAATTACAAAAGTGTTCAGATCCAGGAGCTGGTTTGAAAAAAAATGCAGACTATGTTTCATGATACAACCCCTTTAAGTCATGTGAACATAGCTCTATAATACCATTACACGTGTACCAGGTATTCACCCTACAGCAGGGTGGGCAACTAGCTGTTGTGAAATTACAATTCCCAACATGCTACATTTATTTCTATGAGAGTTCTGAGAGGAGCAGAGCACGTAAGCATGCTGGGAGTTATAGTTTCACAACAGCTGGACTGCCGCAGGTTGCCCACCACTGCCCTACAGATTAAATCCTTGCAAGGCAAGTCTAGGGCAGGGATCAGCAACCTCCGGCACTCCAGCTGTTCTGAAACTACAATTCCCAGAATCTTCTTTTCACTTCTGTGGGAGTTACAAGAACAGCCGAGTAAGTTTGCATGCTGGGAGTTGTAGTTCCACAGCAGCTGGAGTGCCGAAGGTTGCTCATTCCTGGGGGAGAGGGACAGTTCTTAACTCAGCTCTGCTTCCATATGCCAAAATGATGCATAGATGTCCACGCAATGTTTAGAACGTCACTTTAATTCACCAGAGAGTAAAAGTGTTTCGACCCTAGAACTAGGGTCTTCATCAGGTCCTCAGATGATCCTTATGTGCTTCCCTTGTTAGGTCAGATGTCCCTACTCCAGACTTCTCCTGCCTTCAGTGTCTGGGATAGGAAGTAGCTGTCTGATTGACACCATTACAGAGACATTGGGTTAACCAAAGTATACCCAAAAAATGCCACCATGATCACGTGAGCTCACCCTACCATGGGCATATGTAGATCCACAGCTCTTGTTATAGGGCCCAGTGGTTGAGGAGGGATTAATAAGATGCAAGAACATTGTATCTTTTTGTGGGGAATAACAATAAGGTGTCTTTTGCTATAATGTGTTTTTTTATATATAAAGTGCTATTATATCGTAGATACCTTTAATTATTGATACTTATGCTGCTGTTATAATTTTCTTACCCTAGGTGGTGGGGGCCCCATGTTGCCATGGGGCCCTATGAATTACAACCTGCGGCCCGGGGGCCACATGCGGCCCTCGATACCATTCTGTGCGGCCCCCAAACATCTGGTAAACGACATGTAGCTCTATGTCTTATGGCTTCCTTACATGTATCTTTCATGTATTCTCCTATTAGATGGGAGAACTGTAACTAGACATTTATAGTATATACTGTATGTTCAATATGACAAAAATACTGTATTTCAGTTGGTAATACCTTTATGTTTTATTTTCGGCCCTTGGAATCGGTTCAGGCCGACAATGTGGCCCCCAACCAGAAAAGGTTGTGCACCCCTGAATTATAGTTATGCTCCTGACCGTAGAATTCTCCTCACTTTGAGGACCAATAAATAAAGTGCCAACGACGAGTAGCAAGAAAGTTTCCCGACAGCAAGTATCTTGAAAACTCGCTAACAGATCAAATCATCCTCTAAGTTAAAAGCGCTAAAGGTCTGTACAGGAAAATAAATGGGGTCTTACCTAGTTGGACATCTGTGGTGAACCTCAGCCTGTGAATCATGCTGACCTTGAATGACTTGTAGTGATGGCTGCTCAGCATATCCTGCACAGTGGCGATGTCAATCTGTGTTTCTTCCTCTGGCGGTTCTTCTCCTCGTGAACCTATTGGAAAACAAGGCTTCATGAAGAAACTACAAGCAACGTGTGTGATCAGATCATTCTTGGATACATACTTAAGTTTGATCATTAGAAATGTTGGCTAAAACTCTCAAACCTTGAGCCCCAATCCCCAAATAGACACCAAGAGAAGCTCAGGATCTACTGCTGGATCTTCATCTGACTATGAACTTCTTATAGCACAAAATAGGCAGAGGAGAAAGGATAACTGGAAACATCTTATTGACCACTGAGTGCATTGGTCAAGTGCTTTGGTTTACCGTAGTTCTTAGGTTGGAAGCCATTTTCGCCATGGTCCAATCTTAGAAATAACAGATAGGTGTGTATAGTCAAGATTCTTAGAGTCTCTGTGATTGATCATCAATTAACTTGGATAAGACATAACTGGTCCATCTAATGCAGTGTTTCCCAACCAGTGTGCCTCCAGCTGTTGCAACACTACAACTCCCAGCATGCCTGAACAGCCAAAGGCTGTCCGGGTATGCTAGGAGTTGTAGTTTTGCAACATCTGGAGGCACACTGGTTGGGAAACACTGATCTAATGTTTAAAGGGGTTCTCCAGGCTTTTTTTAATTGATGACCTATCCTCAGGATAGGTCATCAATATCAGATCGGCAGGGGTCCGACACCCGGCACCCACGCCGATCAGCTGTCTGAGGAGACGGCGTGCGTGCAGTAGTGCACATGTGCCGTATCCCTTTTCTCTTCCTGCTCACCGCTGTATGTCTATGGGACAGCAGCAGCGGGCAGGAAGAGAGTCAGGAGACGGACGTGCACACTGATCGCGCCGTCTCCTCAAACAGCTGATCGGCGTGGGTGCCGGTGTCGGACCCCGCCGATCTGATATTGATGACCTATCCTGAGGATAGTTGATTAATAAAAAAAGCCTGAAGAACCCCTTTAATGTCACAAGTCCGAGTAGTCGGGAACAGCCTTTAGGTCGATGTTTCACAAAAGCGGGTAAGGCTGGACTAAGACTGCGGTACTGCACTGGCAGTGAGATTTCATAGATCTTTCCAGTGGTGTACGGTGTTTACACACAGACATCTAGGGTCAGTAAAACATCTCCTGTGCTCAGACCTTCTGCTGTGCTGTACGGTGGCATTTCCAGCAGAGCAGGAATCGGAACCCATAGGGAATCAATGGAGAGGCGGGGCGCATGCCCAACCTGACGTTCCAATAGAACAGGGATGCAAGGTTACCAGAATAGCCCTTTAATGATGTCTTCTGTATGCACAAATGATAACAGTAAAGAGATTCAAATCATACAGGTGCGGTATCAAACCCCACTCCCTCAGGGGCACCCAATGTACCCAAGCTAAACACAGCATATGACCCCTAATAATCCGTTTTGAAAGTACCTCCCACATGGAAGACTATGTGAAATAAATGACTGCCTTTCAGGCAAATGCCCCAGAACACCTGTATCTAATATTAAGAAAATGAAGTGAGGGCTCTCCAGGCCAGAAGGGGTTAATCCCCATTTCCTCCCCCTCCCAAATGATTTAGGCACTGTGGGATTTTAACAACTTTTTCCCATAAAGCTGCCACTGGCCCCATTATCGACCTCATATATCCTTCTTTACCAACACCCGTTTTTTTTCCTGGAGCTATTAGTTATAATGAAGGTAACCGTTCATTAAGCCAAAACGTCAATTACTTTGAGAATAACACTACAAAATGCCAGACATTCCCGGCCTTTTTTATGATATTTTGGACCGCAACCAATTTGGAAATGAAGGTTTCTGACGGATTTTGTTTAAATATAGCCCCCGCGATGCCGGCGTTGGGAGCCGGGAAATAATCAGTCAGATGCTTTTAAATAAAGTGCTGCATAAAATATGGCAGAAACATTGATTTAGCCTCTTTCGGAGACAGCGTGACACGCCGCTGGCTGCACTGGCTAATGCAGGACCTAAAAGCCACAATCTCTGGATTTCAGAGGCAGATTAATGAAGACGTCATTGTTTTCTTTAAATGGAAGTGCCGTGTGCTAGGAGAGCAAATAAGCTCGCCTTTATGTATGGAACTAATATCATTTATTCAGAAAATGCTACTATGCTGCAATAAAGCTGGACGGGAAAAGAGCGGTAAATGATTAAGTATTGAGGTAAAAGACAACAAATAATGTAAACGACAAAAATGTGCTGCGGCGTAATAACATGAAGATTACGATCTGCTCAGGCTCCACAGGTCATGAGGAAAAGGGTAAGCGCTGCTACTGGTTCAACGGCCATCAGAAACAATGCCATTTGTCCTAGAATCCACCTAAGGGCTCAGGCACACGGCTGTTGGTCGGCCATTCCGTGCTCTGGGGCTGTCCGCACTGCATAAAAAATAGACCATGGACCTTCCGGATTGCGGACCCATTCAAGTGAATATGTCCGCATCCGTGATGCGGGGTGCCCGTGTATTGCGGACCTGCTGTTTGCGGGCCACAGCCGGGTAACGGCCGTTTTCATGAGCCCTAACACTACTGATTCCACTGACTACTGAGTCTGGACAGAAATAAACTTCAAGTGTAACCGTTGTTTGAGTATTGTTAAGAAGAGTCTGTCTTCAGTCTTCAGTTCTACTGAGCGTTGAAAATGCCTGTGTGTAACGCATCAAATGCCAGCGGTAGTTAGAGCACACGTACATAGTCAGGGACTGGGGTAGTGACAAAACGCAGGGGCGCCTCTGTGTGGTAAACACGGGCATCTTCAGCGTTCCATAGAACTGAAGACTGAAGACAGACTCTTCTTAGCAATGCTCAATTAGAGCTTTGCTAAGAAAACTTTTCACCATCTGTTTTCTAGAACAAAGAAACATCTTTCTCTAATAAAGTATATTACAAAATTGTTTTACATCCCTGTCCCCACACAATATTAAAAATAAACTGAAACAGTTGGAGTTTAACACTGGTTAATTCTTAAAGGGGTTGTCTCATGAGATTAACACCAATCTATATGCCCTAAGAGGTGGGTTACCCACTTATGACCCCGCTCAAGGAGCCAGAATCTGGCAGACCTGGCACATTATGTGTAACATGGTTGGCCATATGTTTAATAGGCCACCGTGTGATCCTACATAGAGGATTCAGAGAATCCTGGGCAGCTTCGACATAACAAGGGGTTGTCTTCACAAGATAACCCCTATACGTAGGACATACGCGGGGGCCTAATCCTTATAGAAAAGCCAGAGTCCTATCTCTGCTTGGTCATCGCTCTGAATCATCTGTAATAATATTTGTTTGCAGAACTTGGGTTGTGGTTTGGATCATGTGGATCATTGCTATCCTCAAGTCAATGTTATGGTTCCATCTTGGAATAATATTTGACAGTATACTGTATATATTTGAAGAGCTGTGTGACTATGTGAAAACAATGCTTTACATATCTCACACAGATCCTGAGTTACAGCCTTTATCATAGCTGTGAGGGGTAACCACAGTTCTGGTTGTCACTGGAAACAGTCAACAGGCTTTGTTGTCAGACACATCCTTCTGAGATTCGCTGGGCTCCTATAATGGAGTTGGACAGCTACCATTTTCCATATCAGATTACTGCACAGAACTTGGTCTAAAGACGACAGATCTGTGCCGACACTAAGCTAGCAGGGAATGCTGGGAGATTTTAGTCCCCCTTGCATGAGTATACTGCAGTAATAACACTCTGGGCTGTGTCCCAAGTTGTGTGATTCCTGCCATTGCCCAACTACGTATGCCCCATGTCCTGACCAAGCCTGCTCTGTTACTGTGATTAAACTCTTAAGGTGGCCATACACTTCAGGTAAACGTCAACTGAACCCGCGGATTTTGGTGGGACCAGTCCAACCATTGGGCGAGAGCAGAATTGGGCTGTTGGATTTCACCATGCCTAAGGGTGGTATTACACTGTCTGATCTTCGGGCAGTGCGAACGCCGATGGATAATAATCATCCATTGGCGCTTGTTTACACCTCCTGATTACTTTGCATGCAAACTTTGAATCAGGGAAGAACCATTCCTACCGCAGTCGTACCTCCACCATTCTCTTCTGTAGATGATCAGCAGCACATCCCATGTTCTGCCAATTATCGGGCATTTTTCATCCTAATGAAAGATGCCAATCACACGATGAACGAGTGTTTTCTACCTATTCTGCCACACTGAACGTCATGTTTAGTCAGAATGGAGGAGTAGTGCACATGCTTGATCGCCGCTCCATTCAAACTTTGCCGTACTGCAGTTGCGCATGGAAGAGAAATTGGGTATCGGAGCCCCTGTGCGTTTGAACGGTGGAGGTGCCACCGATCAGATATTCACCACCAATCCTGTGGATCAGGACCACAATCTCATCTGTGGAAAAACACTCCTGCATTATCATATCGGCCTAGTCCCATCCAGTATCAGAGGGCGATCACCAATAGGTGACTACTCCAAGGGACACAACCTGGAGATCCCACCAGGAAAGGTCCTAGAAAACTCCTTTGTTTACAGGGAACCAAAGCAGTTGTGGTCAACAGGGTCCACATCATATCAGCGTAGAACACAAAGAACTGTGCTATTGGGAATGCCTTTGTGAAGAATTGCTGAATCTAACGGCTCAACAGTCAGATGAGCAGAAGCTCATGAGTTATGACGGTGATAAATGACCTGGAGGTTACATGACCTTCCATACCTGCCCAGGTCTATGAAATGAACGCCGTCGCCAATGTTACGTACTGCACATAGCCTGGCTTCTGGCAAGAACAGAAGTTTAACAGATAGAAAACATGATGCCTTATTATTTTATTGCACTAGTATTTTGCGTAATGAAAATTCTTAATTGTAATTCAATTAATTACATACACAGTCCCTAGTCACAGCTTCCAATGAGACATTGGCTTTTCAAACAGGTCTAAAGGCACTTAACCAATTTTAATATATTAAGACCAATTTCCCTTGAATACTAATTAGTTGTTAATGATAAGATGAGGAGGGGAGCATCACAGAAAGCAAGCGGAGGGATATAAAATTCAATTAGCCGTGGAAAGGACGCTCGTCTGCACGACTTGTATTTTAGAGGGTGGAAAGGGCTGGATTCTGAGCTTGTAAATCTCCAGCATATTTGGGGGAAGAGGACAGGGCCCGGCTCTGTATAAAGATGTGGGGGCAGACAGTGCATTCTGCATAATACATCATTTGGTTTGTGGTTAATGATATGGATACAGAATCGCAGACACAGTGCTACCTGTTATGTGTGACATTAAGAGCTAAATGCTACAAATTTCAATTTGTAACACAATTAAAGGGAGTATTTCCATTATGGAGTATTCCTAGTATATGTCATAACATTATGATTGAGGGGGGTGTGACGTATGGGATCTCCCCTATCCCAAAGTAAATAGGGTCGTGCACAATGGATGTCCGGAAGCACTACTGTGCAGTTTGTGAAGTAGCCATAACACTAAGCTGGCCACACACAGGAACCTGTGAAGGATCGGCTGATTATCTAATGTGTATGAGGACCTCCCGGTTCTGCCCACACCACTGTTATACCAACTGTTTATCCCGAGGACTGGGACCACGACGAGTGGACATGCTGTACCACTAGAGAAAAGAAGGTTTCTACATAAACATAGAAGAGGATTCTTTACGGTAAGAGCAGTGAGACTATGGAACTCTCTGCCTGCGGAGGTGGTGATCGTGAATTTACTAAGGCTACTTTCACACCAGCGTTTTTGCTGGATCCATCATGGATCAACAAAAACGCCTCTGTCATAATAATGCAACCGTCTGCATCCGTTATGAGGTGATCCGGTTGTATTATCTCTAAAATAGCCATGACAGATCAGTCTCTAAAACCATTGTAAGTCAACAGGGGACAGATCCGTTTTCTATTGTGTCCGAGAAAACGGATGCGCCACCATTGACTTACATTGTGTGTCATGACAGGTCTGTCTTGCTCCGCACCACATTGCGGACAGAAAAACGCTGCTTGCAGGAATGAATTGGGGTGGGGTGGGGTGGGGGGATTTGCCTTTATCTGGATCAACTTTGTAGGATTACAAGCTTAACTGGATGGATGTCTCAGCCTTACAAACTATGTTCCTGTTAAAGGGGTCACCCAGAAAATCCTCAGAAAAGGTCATCATTATCACAGACCCAGGCCACCCCCGGTCAGCTGCTTAAAGGAGCCGCCGCACTCACTGCAGCTCTAGTGAGCGCTGCGGACTCCCATCAGCTTACCAAGTACATTGTATAGCGACTGTGCTTGGCATCGCAGCTCAGCCCCATTCAGTTCAATGGGGCTGAGCTGCAACTAGGCCATTTACCACTGTATGGTGACGTCACATGGCTTAGAAAGAGGACACAGTGCTCATGGAGCGTCCAACCTCTTCTGACAGCTGGGGGCCCCGGGACTCGGAAGCCTACTGATCTGATATTGATGACCTATCCAGAGGATAGGTCATCAGTACTATTTCCAGGATAACCCCTTTAAATTACAATCCGCCTGATCCTTTTGTCAACACAGCTTTCTCCCCTCTGTCATTCACAACACTTGCATGCTCCACAGAGCTGAGCAAGCATGTGTACAGGGGGATCGGGAAAGATAGCCGAGATACTTATCTCATGTGTATATATGGGGAGGTCCTAGCTACTGTGAGGCTTACCCACTTCATACCTTATGAAGCTCATTTTATCGCAAATGAGCTAAATAGGTCAAAACTGTAAAGTGTTAACCCAGCTGAATAAAGCATGGGCCAAACAAACCATATACTAAAATGTATTCCGTTTCCATCTGCTCATGACCCCCTCATCAGTTATCTAGAGATTCTCATTTCAGCAGCGCTGGAGTCAGGCCCTCAAGAAAGATCTGTCATGAGCATGATAACCAAGAACCTGATTCTCATATACAGAAGGGGTCAATCAATCACAGGCTATGGGCATCTTCTCCTAGCAAGAAGATGTGAGAGCGGGCACTGTCACCGGGGTGCAAATACTTACTGTTCTCTCTGACCAGGCAGAACTCCAGGGAATTCTGACTTTCCAGTGTACTATCAAGATCCACAGGCACGTTCGGCTGGTTCTGCTTTTCTAGTCGATACTGAGGGCCTAGAAGATCAAAAACATAAGAGAAATTTAATTACATATACTGTATATATAAGACTCAAGATACAGATGTGCCATGGCCGGCCAAACACATAAGATCGTGATTGGTTAGAATGCGATCCCACCGGATACATGCCAGATCAAGCATATACCTAAAGGGAATGTGTCATCAGATACTGACATATTTGTTAGGCCTCATGTACACGACTGTATTTTCTTTCCGTGTCCATTCCATTTTTTTTGCGGACCGTATGTGGAACCATTCATTTCAATGTGTCCGCAAAAAAGAACAGAAGTGACTCTGTGTGCATTCCGTTTCCGTATAGGACAGGCATGGTTACAATGGACCTGGGAAAAAAATATGGATGTAATTCGGATGTCATCCGTTTTTTTTAGCGGTTCCGTGTTTTGTGGACCACAAAATACTTAGGGTCGTGTGAATGTATCCTTAATCACCTAACTGTTTTGCCGAGCTCAGCTCCGGCTGTGGGAAAAGCACTTAACTGTTCTGCCTGAGCTGGGCTCTGGCAGAAGTGGGGGGCTGCTTTAGCTGCAGATATCTCCAGATTGGTAGCAGCTAGAAAACAATGTGGGAATAATTGCAGGTTCACTTTCAGCTGTATTCACCGCATCCTGATTTCTAACAGCAGTATCTTCCCAGGTAGGGAAGATAATGCTGTCATTCTGGTATTATTTGAAAGCTTAGAATGCCAAATTTTAACAATACAAAGCCCCTATCTACCCTTCAGTCTAGAGGAGGAGGCAGAGCAATGTGTCATTATCATCATTGTAGTGATCAACATAATAAAGTTATGTTATTTTTACCACACAGTGAACGTCGTAAATAAATTCCGCAAAATAATGTTAAAACGGCAGTTTTTTTTTTTATCTCCCCCCCCCTTAAAATAAAACAATAAAAGTTATTTACTACACTATCAATACCCCAAAATGGTTCCTAAAAAAACTATAACTAATCCCACAAAATAAAAAAAGAATTTAGAAGAAAAAATGTAAAAGTTATGACTGCTGGAACACAAAGGGGGGAAATGTTACTGGCCCTTAAGGCTAAATTTAATTATGTCACTAAGGGGTTAAAAATCTACAATAAAAAAGGGACATTTTTGGGAAGGTTTTTCCAATTTTAATGTGAGGTTAAAACAAGTTTTTATGTTAAAGATGTCCTTTCATCTTAACTCACATGTCTGTTTTAATAGCTTTATGCATTCCCCATGTAATAACAATTCTGGAGCATCTATTCTTATGTCTGGAGTGGTGACAGGTCCTCTTTAAACATATATATATATTTTTAGAATTTTTGGCGATTTTTTTTTTTCTTTCCATTCTTCCATATCTATATTTAAATAAAAAATACTCAAATACTGCAGTTTCACGCTACCCACTAGGCCTAAAATATGTCAAGACTTCCTGTTCTTTGAAAGCAGCCCCACTGGCCATAAGACACAATGGACAGAAGCTGACACCATTGACTTCTATGGGAGAGTTTTCTAGGCATGCCCTGTGACCTGTGCGGAGGTCAGGTTGAAGCCTTATAAGCTGTGATATCACCTACTGTGAACGGTGGACCCTGTGTTATCAATATAGAGGTGTTACCTGTCCTTGAAGTTCTGCCCGTGATGATAACAAGATGGCTACTAAAAAGTTACCTTCAAAGAAGAGGAAATCACAACCTATTATTAGGCCTAGAGGCCAGTTCAAAAATTGCAGGATTTTAAACATTTGGTTTTAAATAGAGAAATGTGAAAAAAAAAAAAATATATCAAAAAAGTATAGGTTTAACATAAAAACATGATTTAAGCAATAGTTGATTTTCTGATGACAGATTCCCTTTAAGAAAAAAACCTGGCTGATAATCGGCTGATGGAGATATAGATATGTCTCCATCGACAACAACTTGAAAATTCAAACGTGACGGGTGGTTACTAAAGTAGACATGGCAGGAGAGAGAACAGGTCCTCTTTAAAGGGGTATTCCCATCTCGGACATGCATAGCATAGGCCATCAATGTTGGAGATGGGCCACCCCCTTTTCTCCTATAGCTGGAGGAATTCTTGTGACATTCCAATGCACTTACTTTCTGAATCAGTCGAATGCAAGATGGCGATTTGTAAACTTGCATTGGCCAATCTGACAGAACCTCATTACTGAGGACCGATTGCTTGTAATCGTTCATGGACGCCGTTGCAGCAGGGTAAGCCTTAGATCACGATGGCATGGATAGAGTGTGCCACCTCATGCCATCCCACCTTCAGTCACTCAGTAAGAGGACATATGTAGAGAGCTGTGCCTGAACGCCAGACCTGCACTATTTGTCTCAATTCACTTGGCGCCATCTGTTCTATGCATAATATATGATCACAAACAAGATTTTTATTATATATTGTAAACATCATTGGATTTATATGCTTTTTATTACCCAAAGTACTTCCAATTTATGTATCACTGAATGCACTCACTGCAGAGAGGATTCAAAAGACCCCCCACCCCCCTTTAGTAGTTTTCACCTATATATTTGCACATATTTTTCTATGGATTTTAATAATTATTGTGTATAATTTAGTAGTCATTTATCAACGGGGAAAAATGGAAAAAGTCTTTTTAGTTCCTTTCTAGGTTTCCAAGAAAGCTGGGAAAGAGAGTGCTCAATGTTAGTGCTACTTTCTACTCATTGTAAAAATTGGTAGGTTCTCTCCACACAAAACCTTTGATGTATTGCTATAACATCATAACAGGTCCGTCCCCCCCTTAAAATATACCGGAAAACTTATAATAGGCATAGACCGAAAACGACAATATGATCTGGACAATCCCTTTTATTGTTAAAAATAAGCTGATCGCAGGTTGTCATGCTGCTGAAACCATTTCTACTCCTCTGCAGCGCCACCACAGGGGAAGTTAAGCATTGCATGGTGCTCATTAACATCAATGGACTGTCCACGTCCAGCATGATCATGTCGTGTCCTCCCGACTAAGAGATACTCTTTGTAGCTGTTCCAGGTCCTAACCTTAGAATGCGATAGTAAGGTATTTGAAATCAGACAACCCCTTTAAGAACATATATTAATGGGAAACACTCTGAAATTTCATGGTTTGACCCATTTATACATTTCCTAACATATATCTTGGATTTTCTATATGAAGAAAACAGAGAGGCTGATGTGCAGTATGCAGGGCCAGCGTGGCGGCTGGCAGCCAGAGGATAGGAGTGGTGGTTATGACAATGAAGGTGGCTATAGTCCTCACGGTGGCTAATCTAGGGCTGCAGCTATCGATTATTTTAGTAATCAAGTATTCTATTGATTAATTCAACCATTAATCGAGTACTCATAAGGAAAAAAATAAAAAAGGAACTTTTTCTTTCATAGAATGTCATCAGACCACCGTGCCATCAGCTCAAACCCCCCCCCCAGTGCCATCAGCTCCCCCCTCAGTGCCATCAGGCCTCAGTACCATCAGTATTCTGTGCCATCAGCTCTCCGCAGTGCCATCAATCCTCTGTACCATCAGCTTTATGTGCCATTAGCTCCCCCCATGACATCAGTCCTCTGTGCCATCAGCTCCCCCAGTGCCATCGCTCCCCCATGCCATCAATCCTCTGTGCCATCAGTCCCCCAGTACCATCATCTACCCCCATGCCATTACCCCCCCTCAGTGCCATTAGTCCTCTGTGCCATCAGATCCCCCCCAGTGCCATCAATCCTCTGTGCCATCAGCTCCCCCCATACCATCAGTCCTCTGTGCCATCAGCTCCCCCCATACCATCAGTCCTCTGTGCCATCAGCTCTCCCCATGCCATCAATCCTCTGTGCCATCTGTCCCCAATACCATGAGTCTTCTGTGCCATCATCCCTTCCGATGCCAGCGTGTCCTCAGCTCCCCCAGTGCCACCATCTCCACTCCTAGTCTCCAGCAGCCCTTTAATACTTACCTCTCCAGCAGGGACGCGTCCACAACTCCTCTGTCTTCTTCTCCGTGCACTGCACTGTCGTCCTGACATCACGCAATGTCAGGTCATAGTGCACGCATACGTGCACTATGTCCTGAAGATGTGTCAAGAGGATAGTGCAGGTCGCGGGTCGGCGGGTGACCACGGAGCAGTGAGTAAAAGCAAGAACTTGACTCCCGCTCCGTGGTCACATGACACAAACGAATCCTCAATGCAAAATTTTTGCATCGATGATGTTTTTGTGTCAATTACTCGATTCAATCGCTTCAGCCCTAGGCTAATCTCTCTCCCTGGGCAGCACGTGCTAGTTGTGTATAGGAGCAATGATGGTAGTAATCCTCCCCGAGTCTATCTCTCTAGGTACACTTTGCAATCTTCCCAGATAACCACAGGCATGCAATTCCATCCTCAGGGGTTGTGTTATCTCATGCATTGTTGGCATATCGCTAGGACATGCCACCAATGTCTAATAGGTGCGCGTCCCACCTTTGGGACCTGCAGCTATCTCTAAAACAGAGCCCCCAAAGTGTAGGCGTGTCCACCCTCCATTCATTTCTATGGGAGTGCTGAAAATAGCTGGTCCCCTACACTTTGAAGGCTCCATTCTAGAGATAGGTGCGGGTCCCAGGGGTGGGACTCGCACCTATGAGACATAAGTGGCATACCCTAGCGATATGCCACCAATGAATGAGGTGAGACAACACCTTTAACTTTTTCTTGCAATTCCCAGGCAGTGTGGTGCATACATTAGATCTGGATGGCCGGTCTGTCTCGAAGTGTGGTGGGCGCTGAAGCAATATAACCTTTCCACAAGCAGTAAAGTCTTTCGCCATAAATAAGCGTTTACCTTACTGTCTTTCCAGCACGGCATTGATGGTTCTCTTACATCGCATTTTACCATCCATTTAATGTATATAAAAAAATTTATAGGTTGAACAGAGGCCTCAGACTGATGCCATACAGTGGCATCTGTTCACCATAGAGTTCTATTTAAAAAAAAAAAAAAAAAAAAGGATCTTTTTTTTTTTTTTACCAAACTCTGCAGGATACAAGAACGTGGTATGTTGTGTTTTTGTATCTTTTATTTTCTAACAGATACGTCAAATGGAGGCATAAAACGTGATGTGGACCCACCCTAAGAATGTATCTCAGGGGTATTCTCTCAGTTCGGTTGCTTCTCTGGCAGGTTTCAGTCTCAGTCTGGTGTTTTCCTGGATGAGGCTTCTCTTTGGGCCTACTTTTCAGGAGCTCAAAAATACACGTATTGTCTTGTGCTTAATTGAGTAGACATTCTACTCAACAAGCCAGGGGGTGGGACCAGCCAATCACCCTGGAATTTGGGCTAAGACCGCCAGTGTTAACTATTTGTTGCCCATATATAACCATTTGGTATATGAATAGTGCATGGGAAAAGAGTACAACATTAATTAACTTTTAGTAGTGATCCCCTGGGTCACTGCAGATGTAGTGCCCATCAGCATCCCCCATATTCACTCAAACTTTATAGATGCCATAAACAGGGCATTAAAGGGAATCAAGTTTTAGGCTAACAATTTCCTGCAGTTTTCTCACTACACAATAATGATATATGGAGACTTCCTGTTCTGTAGGAATCAGTTACTATTCATTTATTTCTCATTCAAGGCACAATTTTATGAAAGATAACACCTTTGTATAGATAACACAGAATCCACCATTTACAATATGTTAATTTACAGCTTATCTACTCCCCTTCCCCGTACAATGACCTCTGTACTGGTCACAGAGCATGTCTAGAAAACTCTCCCATAGAAGTCCCCTCCAGACTATTCTGCAAATGGCACATGGCGGCTTCTGTAAAGCATATCTCTACAGGTTGTTAACAACAGCTCAGGCAAGACGGCTGCCCCCATGATACCGAATAGAAAATAGAATAAAAAAATGTTCAATCAGAAAATCAAAAAAAGATTAGAAAAAAAGAAATATTTATCGCTTTGCTTTTAATTGGCAGAAAAAATAATACAGGACACTAAATACACTGCCTGGACTGGACTGACAGAAAATGAACGCATTTCTAGCGAGCGCAGATGGAAGAGGTTAAACATCTCGCAGCCTCTAGGGAGTTCCTACGTTGCAGCATTTATTGCTAGAGCTGAACTGGGGTCTCCCTGTGACACCATGCAGAGGACCGCAGGCCTCCTGTACCCTTTACAGAGACCTTAAAAATGTCAGCGGCCTGAGAGGAAACAAGTTTGTTTATGTGGCAGCGGGAGGCGTTTATGTGCGGCAGTAATACGGCCGTCAGGAGAGAGCCGGCCGCAATGATTGATCTACTGCACAAGCACGCCATGTTCTGGGTCACAAGCAGATTTAGCTATGGGCTTACACAGCCAAGGTCCACTACTGGCTGAGAGCCGAAAAAGAGCACATATTGTAATGCTGCAGCTTAACGTGTTTAATAAATGAGTGCTCGGAGGGGGAGAGGGGGCTCCATATTCCGCAAATCATTCTATAGCTGGATGTAGACTGCCGGAGCAAGTGGCACAAATCCTTCTACAAAACAAAATTCATGTCCCATCAGCATCAAAGTCACCATCAACGATCTTCAAGCATTCGGTCGCCGCTCAGGCTGGACTATGGTCATTGAAAGAGCGGTAACTTGAAGCTCCTGGGCCGCAATGCAAAATATCTAACAGGGCTCCATACCCATCATGTGCCATTCATTATGCTGGTGTCTCCTTATGTGGTGGGGGTCCCCTCATTACCAGGGTACAAGTTCTACTGCTACTTATGCGCCCCCTATAGCTAAGCCGCCGGTGTAGAAATCAATAGCAACTGCAAGACTGAATGTGGAGTCACCCACAGAGCTAATGATTTTGGTAGCGATCTATTAAAGGGGTTGTCCAGTCTCAGCAACACATGTATAATCATTAGACAGCTTCCTTAAAAATGTTTTTTTACTTCCTCACCAAGAACTTGGCTTGCTGTCAGTGAATAGAGACTTTCTTGTTTACATCCTGAGGCTGAAACCCCATACAGACCTAATGCTTCTCACTGAGAGTTTGGTACAATATACCCAGGAGATTAGTCCCAATGTTGTGTTCAGCGCAAAGAAGAATGCACGAACTGAAACATGGTAACCAGGCCGAGTATGCATGTGTTCTGACCGGGAAGAGGGAGGAAAGCCACTGCTAGACACCACTGGCAGCAGAACAAAAAGGATCGGGCATGTTTAACTCTAACAGCCCGACCCTCATTTCTCCTGGCATCTGCAACTGGGAGAGAAGAGGCAGAGCCAGCAGTTAATTGCCCTGTCTCTACAATCACATCTGGAGTAAACACTGGAACAAAAGAGTGTGGTGTGGGATCGGTATGGTGACCTTTGTGCACAATTTTTTTGCACTTTGTTGCCAATTTTCAATCTTTACAGAAAACCTGAATCAGTCTGTCAAAAGGCTTTTCCAGGTATGCATTAAAAAAAGTATTTATATTTTAAAAATAAAGAAAAGATGATTATCCCTCACCAATCTCCTGCTGCTCTGGTCCCTTTTGCTGTCCTTGTTTGACATGCCAAGAAAGGCATGTTCGGCCAATTACAGGCCTTAGGATTCTTTCACACTTGCGTTTACATTTTCCAATATTGAGATCCAGTAGAGGATCTCAATACTGGAGAAAAACGCTTCCGTTTTGTCCCTATTCATTGTCAATGGGAACAAAACTGAAAAGAACAGAACGGAGTGTTCCAAAATGCATTCCGTTCCGTTCGGTTGTATTCCCATACCGGACAGAATACCGCACCAAGCTGTGGTTTTCTGTCCAGCATGGGATGCGAGTCAATGGTGCCGGATCTGTTTTTTCAGACACAACAGAAAACTGATCCGACATCCATTGACTTACGATGGTTTTAATGCCGGGTCAGTCATTGCTATTTTAAAGATAATACAACCAGATCCGTTTATAACGGATTCAGCCGCTTGTATTATCGATAACGGAAGCGTTTTTGCCGATCCCTGCCGGATCAGACAAAGACGCAAGTGTAAAAGTAGCCTTAGCGGTGACCTGCCTCAAACAGCGATTGGGTAAGTGTGGCTTTTTCTGGTATTTTTGGTGTGTCAGGCCCAGACAGGAAGTGGAGAACAGCAGAGACTGGAACAGCATCTGAGAAATACTTAAAGGGGTATTCCAGTTTATATATTTTTGTAATTTTATTTGTTTATATAACAGGAAATGTAATAATTTTCTTATATACATGTATTTAAAATTCTGCATTCATATCTTTCTTATATTAGGTGGTGACCCCTATATACAGTGGAATGGTATAGCCCATGTATCTGTCCTGTGTAATGAATCCAAGGCCTAACTGAAACATGACATCAGTCATGTGATGATGTTCATATCATATAATCCCTGACATTCAGTAAGCAACAGTGTTATATGACATACATGTGCTGGGTTAGCACAAAAGGCACATTAATGTGATAAGTAAATAGGACTAGTAGTGGAATCATGATTTTTATTGTGGTTATTGTAGTAGCTACATTACTGCATGTATTTTCATGGTTGCCTGTCTGTAAGTGATGTTGTAAAATGGCTGCCTGTCTCTAGGTGATGTCATATTGTTAATAAAATTTTGTGCAAAAAAAACAAAAAAAAACACAACAAACAGATCTGTTTTTACACAGACACTGACAGATACAATGAGATACTGCTGCAGGTTTTAACACTGTGTAAGTTCTACTCCTGAATAAAGAAATATTTACCTGTTAGACACCTAGGCAGTTAAAGGGGTTATCATGTTAATGACCTATCCTCAGGATAGGTCATTAATATTAGATTGGTGGGGGTCTAACTCCCGGGAACGCCTCTGATCAGCTGTTAAGGCTACTTTCACACGCGTTTTGGGCATCATGGATCTGCAAAAACAGATCCGTTACAATAATACAACCGCATGCATCCGTCATGAACGGATCCGTTTGTATTATCTGTAACATAGCCAAGACGGATCCGTCATGAACTCCATTGAAAGTCAATGGGAGACGAATCCATTTTCTATTGTGCCAGAGAAAACGGATCCGTCTCCATTGACTTACATTGTGTGCCAGGACGGATTCGTTTGGCTCAGTTTCCTCAAGCCGAAATGGAGACTGGTCGGAGGCAAATTGATGCATTCTGAGCAGATCTTTTTCCATTTAGAATGCATTAGGTCAAAGCTGATCCGTTTTGGACCGCTTGTGAGAGCCCATGACGGATCTCATAAACGGAAAGCCAAAATGCGAGTGTGAAAGTAGCCTAAGAGAGGGCAGATGCTCTGTGAGCACCGCTGCCTCTTCCTAGGCCATATGACGTCAACGTAAATCGGTCTTATGGCGTAGTTGCAGCTCAGTCCCATTGATGTGAATGGGGATGAGCTGCAACCGCTATTTACAGCCTTGTGCTTGGTGAACTGCTGAGAGCCTGCTGCGTTCACTAGAGCTCCGGTGAACGTGGTGGTTCTCTGACAAAGCTGATTGCCGGGGTGCCGGCATAGATCATCATTATCATTTCCTGGATATCCCCTTTTAACTGAAAGCCAGGTCACATTCATACAGCAGCTCCCATAACTGACACCATGGTTAGTCCTATCCAGCTCTCCTACTGATATATTTTACAGGACTAAAATGGGCCATACCATTTTTTTCTACAGGGAGAGGCAACTTACGGATATAATAAAGGTCTGCAAGCAAAATTTTAAATATTAGAAAATTGTTCAATATCCTATTCTCTAAATAAATCGAATCCTTAAAACCAGAATACCTCTTTGATTTTCATTTTTAACAAATTTTTTGACCTCCTTCTTTTAAATAAAATTCTCTCTCTGGAAATCCCCTTTGAAATAGATTATGTATATTAAAAATGTAACTATGGCTCTTGATGGACCATCAGCTTGAGAACGGACCACACTGTGCACGAATCAGCCATTGTGTTAAGACTGGAATTGGTGAACACGGCAAGAAACGAAAATACGGATTAAGGAACGATCACAGTCAAAGCAAATGGAAAAATAAAATAAAAATCTGGTAAAAATGGGGTGTCTGCGCTATAAATACATGTGGCCGGCTGTCAGGAATCACGCTGGAAAATCCACGCCGTCACTTCTTGTTTGGAGGAAAAAAGTTATCCTTTCAGTCAAGGATTAAAAAAGGGAAGAAAAGGCCCAGTGTAACTTTTATCTGCGATAGTGATGTCTGTAAACTCTATCTCTCTTTTCTGCTGACAAGCGGCGGCTGAGATAAGATTGGAAGCGAGGCTCACTTTGCCGGGATAAATAAATAATCAATAGTCATCTAAATGGAAATGAGGAACGGTGCCCACCCCCCCTCACACCACCACCTTCTGATAACAGGACCCCTTATCAGGGATCCAATTTTTCAGGCCTGGGCCTTATCAACATCACTCAGCTCTAAGGTAATGTGCTAAAGGGAAGGGGGGAAAAAATCCTGCTGCTAAATTGAAGCAATTGAATGAGATCAGTTTAGTGAGGTGTTGGTTACCCGCAGTTCAAATGTTTAGAAATGCAATTTTGCTCCCATTATGGAGCAGTGGAGGTGAGATATGCAGGGAAAAGCTTGGGGCATTAATGTGACAGCAACTTAACTCTTCAGACCCGGCGAGGCCAGGGCAGTGCTCCTCATTTTTTATTTTTTTTGTGGTACAATACCTTGGCAATAACTTACGCTGCCGGTTCCCATATGCCCCATAGACACCTTGGAATTGTAAACGGAGACACAGCAACGCAGAAAATTACAGGAAAAAGAAGTCATAAAAAACGTTTTATTACTTTTGTCTTATTAGTTTGAGGCAGCAGGCGGTCGTCAAAAAAAAATAAAAAAAAGGCAAAAAGTTTGAGGCAATTTAGGATAGGAATGATTTATGGAATTGCCAAACAGCTTGGCCCCATTTTCAATAATGGAATAGTAAGGTGCGGGGCAAATTCTTTAAGGCAATGTACATACAGCCTAAACGATCACGGATACATTTAAAATGAGTGGATTTGGTCAATTCAACAACTAGAACAGGGACATTAAATTTAAAGGGACGCTCTCATCAAAAATTCTTAGCACAGATTAACAGTCTATACGGAAACATTTTCTGGACCCTATTTTGTGCTCTATAAGATGCATCTGAACATAAGATGCACCATTTTAGGTTTTAGAGGAGAAAAAAAAGAAAAATATATTTTTCATCAGATCTCATGTCAGACCTCCAATCCTCATCAGACCTCCAATCCTCATCAGACCTCCAATCCTCATCAGACCTCCAATCAGACCCCCAATCCTCATCAAACATCAGATCAGACCCCCAATCCTCATCAAACCTCAGATCAGACCCCCAATCCTCATCAAACCTCAGATCAGACCCCCAATCCTCATCAGACCTCAGATCAGACCCCCCAATCCTCATCAGACCTCCGATCAGACCCCCCAATCCTCATCAGACCTCCGATCAGACCCCCAATCCTCATCAGAGCTCAGATCAGACTCACAAATCAAACCTCCAATCCTCATTAGACCTCAGATCAGACCCCCTATTCTCATCAAACCTCAGATCAGACACCCAATCCTCATCAAACCTCAGATCAGACCCCCAATCCTCGTCAGACCTCAGATCAGACTCCCAATCATCATCAGACCTCAGATCAGACCCCCAATCATCATCAGACCTCAGATCAGACCCCCAATCCTCATCAGACCACAGATCAGACCCCCAATCCTCATCAAACCTCAGTTAAGACTCCCAATCCTCATACGACCTCAGATCAGACCCACAATCCTCATCAGACCTCAGATCAACCCACAATCCTCATCAAACCTCAAATCAGACCCACAATCCTCATCAGACCTCAGATAAGACTCCCAAATCAAACCTCCAATCCTCATCAGACCAGAGATCAGGGCCACAATCCTCATAAGACCACCAATTCTCATCAGACCTCAGATCAGACCCTCAATCCTCATCAGACCTCAGATCAGAACCCCAATCCTTATCAGACCTTAGATCAGAAAAAAAAAAAAAGAATTTCTCTCTCCTGCTGTTTGAGACAGTGCCACCACTCGGGAGATACAGCACGCTCTTCCGGGGAGATGTGAGAAAAGCCAGCACCAGAAGCACTATATTCACTGTTCCCCAGTCCTACTGTGTACTAATGAAAGCTTCCATAATGTATGTGCTCATTAGTATTCGCTTCATAAAATGCACTTCCACTTGCGTCTTATGGTGCAGAAAATACAGTAATTTTTTTTTAGAAATTTTTTTTTACAAAAAAAAAAAAAGGTGGATGGTTTTCTGGATATAATATTTTGAACTCACTCCCTGTCCTGGTTCTTTAAGCTCTCAGGCTACTTTCAAACTAGTGGTAGCCTTTTCCGGCAGGCTGTTTTGGTGGGGGAACAGCCTGCCGGATCCGTGATACCACAAGTCAACCGTTCTGGCGGAAGTACACTCCGCCCCTATTCACTATAATGGTCCGGAGGTCCGGCTGCAGAACGGCAAATATGCCGAGAGGTGGACGGACAAAAAACACAGCATGTTGTAGTTTTATTCCAGCCGCCTCTTGGCACGTTTGCCGTGCTGCGGCCAGACCTCCGGCCCGCCCCCATTATAGTGAATGGGGGCGGGGCGGACTTCCACCAGAAAGGTTGACTTGCGGTAGCGCGGATCCAGCAGGCTGTTTCCCCGCCGGAACAGCCTACCGGAAAAGGCTACCGCTAGTGTGAAAGTAGCCTAAACAGTCTCGCTTGACTTCGTTACTCAGACCATTCACTCAGACCGGAGAGGGAAAGGGATGAGTGACTCAATTAGAGCATCACACAATACACAGATACATGCAGTGCTCTTCCAGATACATGGAGGGCTCTTCTGCGGGCATCTTCATCTCGGCTTCTCAAGGGAACAACAGAGCTTTCATACTGTTATGCCAATTCTGCACTGACTATTTTCATTAGGATTACCCTACAGATAACATCTTCCTCTCAAAGCAGAATTAACCCCTTCTACCCCGGGCCAGTTTTCACCCTCCTGCCCAGCCATTTTTTGCAAATCTGACATGTGTCACTTTATGTGGTAATAACTTTAGAACACTTTTATTTATCCAAGCCATTCTGAGAAAGTTTTCTCGTGACAGATTGTACTCAATGATAGTCATAAATTTGAGTCAATATATTTCACCTTTATTTATGAAAAAAAATCCCAAATTTACCAAAAAATGTTAAAAATTCACAATTTTCTAAATTACAACATTTCTCTGTTTTTAAAACAGAAAGTGATACCTCATAAAATATTTATTACTTAACATTTCCCATATGTCTACTTTATGTTGGCATCATTTTGTAAATGCCTTTTTTTTTTAGGACGCTAAAAGGCTTAGAATTTTAGAAGCAATTCTTAAAATTTTAAAGAAAATTTCCCAAACCCACTTTTTAAGACCAGTTCAGGTCTGAAGTCACTTTGAGGGGCTTACATAGTGGATAGGTCATGTGACATTTTTATAGACCAGATCATTATGGACGTGGCAATACCAAAAATGTATACTTTTTTAAAATTTTTTAAGTTTTACACAATAATAGCATTTTTGAAACAAAAAAACTGATGTTTTAGTGTTTTCATAGTCTGAGAGCCATAGCTTTTTTATTTTTTTACCGATTGTCTCAGGTAGCGTCTAATATTTTTGCGGATGAGGTGACGGATTGTACTATTTTGGGGGGAATACGCCTTTTTGATCGCTTGGTGTTGCACTTTTTGTGATGTTAGGCGACAAAAAAAAGCTTTTTTGGGACTGTTTATTGTATTTTTGTACGGTGTTCATCTGAGGGGTTATGTCATGTGATATTTTTATAGAGCAGATTGTTACGGACGTGGCAATACCTACTATGTCTACTTTATTGCAGTTTTGAAGCAAAAAAAATCATATTTTAGTGTTTCCATTGCCTGAGAGTTTTTATTTTTTGACCGATTGTCTTAGGTAGGGTTTCATTTTATGCGGGATAAGGTGACGGTTTGATTGGTACTATTTTAGGGGGCATACGCCTTTTTGATCGCTTGGTGTTGCAATTTTTTTGATGTAAGGTGACAAAAAATGCCTTTTTTGGAACTGTTTTTATTTATATTTTTTTACGGTGTTCAGGGGTTAGGTCATGTGATATTTTTATAGAGCTGGTTGTTACGGACAATACCTTTTTTTAATATATTTCACTTCAACACAATTGAAACCAAAAAATTATGTTTTAATGTCTCCATGTTCTGAGAGCTATAGTATTTTTTTTTTAATTATTATGTAGGGGCTCATTTTTTGCGGGATGAGGTGACGGTTTTGTGGGACATACGCATTTTTGATCACTTGGTGCTGCACTTTTTGTGATGTAAGGTGACAAAAATGTATTTTTTGACGCAGATTTTATATTTTTTTAATAGTGTTTATCGGACGCAATGCGTTGTATTGTATTACATTGCCTGTTAGTGTATTACACAGAGTAATACACTAATAGGTTGCTTAGGAAATGAGCCTGAGGCTGGATCGCCTCGGCCTCCGTAGAAGGCAGGTCCGATGCCGTGCAAGGCATTGGACAGTCTGTGCATGGCATTGGGCTGCCTTGTCACCCATCTCGTCCCCGCCACAGCAGCGCAGGGACCCGATGGGCTCCCTCACCTGCCCCATGCACCTTCTATGTCGCGGTCAGCGCTGACCGTGGCATCGAAGGGGTTAATCTGCTGGCATCGGCTTTTACAGCGATGCCGGCGTATACAGCAGGGCCCAGCTATCAGGAACTGCTGGGCCCCTGCAGTGATCGGGTGCACACCGCTCCGGTGCCCGCCCGATCACCATGACGTAACAGTACGTCAAAATGCGGCAAGTCACTTACCGCCATGACGTACTATTACCTCATGTGTTGAGAAGGGGTTAAACTGACAATGATTTACCTATCCGCCATTTGTGCTAACCGCTATCGAAGGAAAACATTTTATATTTAATTTTCAATAAGATAGAACTTCTGAAATGAAAAAGGAAAATCAGCTAAGAATTCTAAAAGTATTGTTTTCTATGAATATGAATTCAAAAGAATACCCTTTTTTCTGGTATAAGTGTCCTTTTAAAGAGAATGTAGGCCCAGCAAATATCTGTATTCCACATGAAAGTGTAATTCTGGAGTAATTCTTACGCATATTTTGCGGTTCCTTTTTTACCTCCTAAAAATGTATGAATTGGAAACTCACAGGATCACCTGCATTAAGTTGTCTCAAAAATGCCCTAATACAATGCCAAACTAGAGGGCTCAAGTGCACCCACTAAATGACCACCACAAGTGCAGTTCAGGGGGCTTAAAAATTTGTACCCCTAGGAGTTCCTTCCCTATTAGTCCTCTCTGAGCTGAGAAAGGAAAGATGGGGGGGGGGTAGATATGACATTTCACTGCTTCCTTCTGCTCTATCCTAATCAGAAGTGTCTTATCTCTGTCTCTATCACTGCCATTTTAATTCATTTGTTTTTTTTAAAACAAATTCTTCCTTTATGGACTCATGGGACAAGGCTGCAGTATTACTTTACTTTACTTTGGAGCGGCCTGATCTGGAATATGCAGTTCCGTTCTGATCACCAGTCCATAGAAAAGGTGCCCCGGAGATAGAAAAAGTACAAAAGAGAGCAACTAAACTGATAAGGGGCATGGAGGGTCTTAGCTATGAAGAAAGAATTACCATAATATTCAGACTATGAGACACAACTTGTTTCCCCAAAAGCAGGAGGAAATGTCAGTGTGTCTAATACTGCGAATGCTAATGACTGCTTCCATTTTGGAAGCAGTCATTAGCATGCAGAAGGCACGTGGAGCAGTGAATGAAGCGCTGTGCTGGCTGCACTCATAACTCCCTGGTCTACTTCCAGGATGTGCTTTGCACTTCGTCCTGATTGCATACAGTGTCAGGATTTAATGCACACAGGCGAGCACTATGACCTGACGCTGTGCGACATTACGTCACAGTGCAGAGGGGGCCCGAGAGAAGAGCTTGTGGTCGGCAGTAGGAGAGGTAAGTTTTTTATTTTTGTCTAATTGAGCTTGTGGGGTCTGATCCGAGAAGGAACGGGGGTCTGAAACAGAAGTCTGATGAAGCTTGGCGGTCTGATCTGAGGTCTGATGTAGCTTGAGGGTCTGATCTGAGGTCTGCGGAGAAATGGGGGTTTGATCTGATGTCTAAGAAAGAATGGAGGTCTGATCTAAGGCGTGATGGAGTTTGGGGGTTTGCTCGGGGTTTGCAGGGGGATGAAAATATTTGTTTTCTTATTTTCCTCCATTATATCCCTGGTGCGTCTTGTAATCCCAAAAAATACTGTGAATGTATTTGGTTTTGATTAGAGACATGACTAACCTATACAAATATATAAATGGGCTGTACAAAAAATATGGTGAAAAGCTGTTCCATGTGCCTCCGTCTGGAGAAGAAAAAGTTCATTCTTCACAGGTTTCAAGGCTTCTTTATTGAAATAACAGTGAATTTATGAAATAGTCTACCTCAGGACATGGTCACAGCATGGACAGTGGACAGTTTTAAAAAGAGCCTAGATTAATTCTTAAAAGAAAATAACATTAACACTTATGAAAATGTGTAGAAATCAGTGTCTTACTTTCCTTTGCTAAGATTCACATCCTCACCCATTCCTTGGTTGAACTTGATGGACTTAATGTCTTTTTTCAACCATATTAACAATGTAACTTCCAGTAAGAACATCTCAGAATCTTTAAAGACCTTTAAATGTCCTAAAAAGTTTTGGAACTCATTATCAATTAGGTATTTCCTTTTCCATTCTTAGAGCCAATGCTAAAGATTCTGTCTTTCCAGCTGGATGTTTATAAGGATGAAATACCTCCATCAATCAGCAGAAATATGCATGCATACAGTGAATGCTTACAAATGTTTATATCATTGGAAATGCTTTTTTTTGTTACTATTCATGGTCTATCTTCAGGTCAGGGTCCAACAAATTGCACCCATGTCAATCTGCTTTTTCAGAGTAGCCTCGGCTCTGGAACTACACAGCTCCATCCGTAGTGTCCTGAGTGGTAGATAAATGCTCCGACTCCGACTGCTCAGTTTTTGGTACTTCCGACTCCTCTGTATTTAATATGCGAATGTATTTTATACATTTCCCTAGTAGAATCCCATAGTCATGTTTAAAGTTTAAGCTAACAGTTTGAGTTTAAAAGTTTTTATAGTCTTAGCTGAATGACAGCAGGTTTTCAAATGGTTTACAGCTTCAGTCTTGAACTATTGACTCTCCATTCCCTTCACTTATTCAAGTGTCTCTAGTCCTGCAAAAAACATATTTAGGCCCCTTTCACACTTGCGTTGTGTGGATCCGGAGTGCACTTCCGTCCTGCCGGATCCGTCACAACGCATGACAACTGAAAGCATTTGTAGACGGATCCGGATTGCGGATCCGTCTACAAATGCATTGCAAGTGCAGATCCGTCTCTCCGTTTGCCATGCGGAGAGACGTATCCGTCTTGTATTTTTTTCACTGTTTTAAAGGTCTGCGCATGCGCACACCTGAAGGACGGATGCGTCCTTCAGTCTTTTTTTAATGCCGGATCCAGCCCCAATGTAAGTCAATGGGACTTAAGGCCTGATCAGGCGTTCAGTCATATGTTCAGGCTTTTCAGGACGGAGATAAAACTGTAGCATGCTGCGGTTTTATCTCCGTCCTGAAAAGTCAAAAAGACTGAACTGAAGACATCCTGATGCATCCTGAACGGATTTCTCTCCATTCAGGATGCATTGGGATAATCCTGATCAGTATCTTTCCGTCCTAGAGCCCCGAGGACGGAACTCTAGGACGTAAAAACGCAAGTGTGAAAGCACCCTTACTTAATCAGTTATCAGTGAGAGGCTAGGTTAACCATGGGCATTGCGTTCCCTGTAACAGCGGAACACAACACAATGGAAAGTATAAGTATTGCCGTGCTTCTTCCCGGTCACTTAACGTGATCGTTTTGCGGTAACTTGACACACTGCATGCATTGGCCTTTATTCTTACAGTAGAGAAGTAATTAATTATAACTTTTTGTGAATTGGGACATTTAAACTTGAATTTTTTTTTTATTCCAATTTAAATTTAGTAGGAGTCGAAGTCGGTTTATTCTTTGCCGACTCCGACTCCAGGTACCCAAAATTGCCTCCGACTCCGACTTCTCGACTCCGACTCCACAGCCCTGGTTGGACCCCCACTGATCAGATACTGATGACTTATCCAGAGGATAGGTCATCAGTAGAAAAGTCTTGGAAACCCCTTCAAGGTGCCTATGTTTAGGGTCATCAATGTCAGAATGGTAGGGGACCGATACCTCCACCAATAAGCTGTTTCGGGGTGCCACTGTTTGGGAAGTGGAAGCAGAAGCCTCCATAATCGTGAGGACAGCTCAACAATATCTCAAGCCTGGAGAACCCCTTTAACAGTCAGCGTTAGATCGGTGGACACCAAGCTGTGGCTTTCCTGCCATTGTGAAACTACAACATCATGCACTTCGCCCAATTTTAAAGATTTTATTACATTTCCAATGCTTTTTATACATAGGAAACATGACTGCAGACTACAGCTGCGAAACAGTTAAAGCCCATTTTATTAATTCAGAAGCATTTGTGCTCCAGACGCTGGCCATCTGATCTCTGGTATCACCGACTCTCCCATTTCCTGCCTCGCTGAGATAATATGCTTACTCAACAGCGCAGACAATTTTTTGGCTATTTTGTGTCACTTTAGACAATTTAAGATGCAAAGTCTGACAGCTGTGACACCACTTATAAACAGATGTTTTCATTTATGCTGAAAGGTATTAGGCGTTCGACGGCTGCGTCTTAATAACTCGTCATGACCTGTGGAAAATTCAGGTCACCCCGGAGAAATGTTGGCAAGGGACCTTGTTTAACAATTATAACCTGAGAGCAGTTTGTAGTTAAAAGGATTAAGTATTCCTGAACCATTCACAGACAGAGATGTAAAATAAGGTACTAGTTCTATAATGTGCTCAGAACATTCATGCTTAAGGTACCCGGGGGGAACATTTGATATTTTGCAGAAGGTGCAGCTTATAAAACTAAAATCTGGCCATACTGTACAAGAAAATTCACAGGTAGTAGAACTCTGCACTGCATTTTTTACAGCGTACTGATCCTGAGTGACAGCATGTATTGCAATCAGGCATTGCATTGAGAATTCTGCAAGCTTAAGAGCTGAAATCTCATAGCACTCCCTTGCAGGATCAATGGATACACAGCTCTGGTGATTAGTAACGGTAACCTGATTTAAAGGGGTTATCCAAACCCTTAAATGCCTCCCCTACTGCCCGGACCCCTCACACTGATTGTACTTACCTTGCTCCCGGACATCCATTGACAGGGAGGAAGCAGCCAATAGCAGGCCACTACGGGCACGAGCCTCCATAGCGTCACCCATGATGCTAGGAATGCTTGTCCTGGTCGTGGCCTGCTATTGGCTGGCTGCCCCCCGGATGTTTTCATACACATGACGGGGAAATGCAGTGGCGGCCGTGCAGGAGTTAGAAGTAACGTGGGTGCCGGGGAGCAAGGTAAATACAATCAGTGCGAGGGGCCCGGGCCGTAGGGGAGGCCTAATTTATCATAAATATATGCCAGTTTTCTGGCATGAAAAAGGTTTTTTTTTTTTTGCACACGTGGTGTTTCTCTGCTGCCTTCGCCACTTTCCCAAAAAGGGGGTGTGACAAGGGAGGGGGTGGGACTGGAGGCGTAGCTATCAGTATAGCCTCACGGACTGCCAGACGGTCCCCATAATTTATACACCTCAGTCAGTCATATGCCACCTGTCTATGATACATTTGCCACTATATGTGCATTAGGCCTGTATTACACCAACAGACTATATGAAAGATAATCTGATGGCCAATTTCACACACAGATCTTTTGTTATACGCACCAACTATTGGTCTGATTGGACAGAAATTGGTCAGATAATCTGCTGGTGTAATATTGGCCTTACAGGAGCTCAAATAAGGCTGTGTTCACATTAGCATCCTTTTTCCATTCTTTGAACAGTAAAACAACAGAAGAAAAAAACGCCACCAGCCGCATCTTATGATCGAAACCAATGTGGGCTAATGGACCACACTCACTTTAATGGGTTCCATGGGGGTTTCAGTCAGAGAGCCCATCATTTCAGTATTCTGTATTGCAAATGCTGTGTTGTTCAGGCCTGCTTTTGTTCAGGCCTGTGTTGTTCAGGCCGGCTTAGAATCTTCTATGGGGGCTGGAAACAGGGAAAATGGTCTCCTAACAATAAGCTGATACAGTTGTTTAAAGTGTAAATTTTTTTTATTTGCTAGTTTTTTTAGAGCTAGGCATGAATACCTGAGTTAGTCTGTAAATCATTGTCAAATATCTTGAATTACCTTATAATAACAGCTTTATTGTCTATTTCCATGGGTCCCTTAAAAGACTGTTGCTATGTCTTCCCTGTCTTCCTTTTAGTGTAAACAGAAGACAGGGGGGAGATCCTTTACACTCCATGCCTGCATTAGGCTTCAGAGTGAGGCGGCGTGTCTTTCAGTAATCCAATCTGACTGGCTGGCAGGAAGCTGCTGATGGCTAAAGCAAGTGTGTATGGGAAGTAAGGTAAGGTAGTTTTGGCCTCAGAGAACTGGCAAAGTAGCCATCTTGAGAAGATCTTCATATTTGAATGATCGTACGAGTGATCGTATTTACAAAAAAATCAACCAATTATTTTACCATGGAAATGTGAGTAAAAGAGTGCTGATCAAACTGCTAAAACTGTCATATTCGGGTGTGGGAAGGAAACACCACACCGAACATAGGAGGGAAAGGGGTGAGAGAATAAGGCCTGGAAATTAGGGAAAGGAGATACCTCCTAGTAAAACCCTAATCAAAGTCCTGACTAACTACCAGTATGAACAGACCCCAGAGGTAGGTGAGTTCATACACAGGAATACCTAATGTCCTAACTCAACCTATAGGACCCTGGTACTAATGTCAGGACTGACACAACCTGTTCCTCCAAAAGGAAAGATGAACAGGAGTCTCCATCTGGCCTTAATACAATACAAAAAAGCAGTTAACTTCAAGTGGCTATGGCAGCACCAGGAACTCAGCTGAGATCCACACAACAGCTATCCACAACTAAAACTGAAGCTATAAACCGCACAGCATAGTGGGAGAATCAACAATAAATAGACAAGGAGTGGCAGGCACCAGAAACAACACAGACTTCATTTGATGCAAACAGAAAACACGTCAAATCAAACCACGTGCTGCCAGTCTCCCCGATCTCCTGCCACCTGTCGCGGAACGTCTGTGACAATAACGCGGGCGATCGGTGCTCGTTATGAGAAATAAATATTCCTGTGTAAAAGGAACCTTAGGTCCCAAGTGATTGGTTAGAAACCTAGTGGTCAGTGTCCTGCAGGACCCTCACAGCTCAAATGAAGCTAGTTTATTTTAAAAACAATAGGCCGTTTATGTAATACAAACGCATGAGAGAAACAGTGAAGGTGTCAAAGAGAGACTCTTTGTAGCTGTAATTGAGAATTATTAGGGTCTGAACAGGGGAGAATTCATTAGCACGGTGTTAAAAAACAGCAGAATTGTGGATACACCTCTGGGATATCAAATATTGTAATAAATAAAGTGAAGTAATGTATTTTCAAAATTAAAGGGGGTTTCCAAGATTTTTTTTTTTAACTGAAGACCTGTCCAGAGGTTAGGTCATCAGTATCTGATCAGAAGGGTCCTGATTAGTGTTGAGCGAACATGTGGTTTTAAGTTCGGCTTACAAGGTTCGGGCTCGGGTTATCTAAGAATTCCGTTATGGATTCCGCTACCACGAACCATTACTTATGGTGCGCGGTAGTGGAATCCATAACGGAATTCTTAAATAACCCGAGCCTGAACCTTGTACGCCGAACTTAAAACCCCAAGTTCGCGCAACACTAGTCCCGATCAATTCTTTGAGGAGGCAGCGGCGCTCGCCGCAGTAGCTTCGTGGTCTTCTCCTACTTTGCCTAGGCCATGTGACACCATCTTCATCAGTCACATGGCCTAGGTACACCTCAGCCCCACTGAAGTGAATGGAGAGAAAGCCCTGATGCCACCGATCCCTATCCAGGGGATAGCTCATCAGTTAAAAATCTCACTGTTTTCTATAGAATATATGTATTACATGTAACATGGAAAGCCCGACTTGAATGGTGCTAATGCCCACCGACCACATAGCATTCTGGGGGCCAACCTCTCTACTGAATATTGATGAGCCACCATTGCTAGGCCCAGCATGACCTTGCCTGTCACCTTTAAATACCAGACAAACGTGTTTATAGGTGGTATAACGTGACCACACTTCACAGTTTTTATGGCTTTGGTGACAGATGCTCCTCCAGATTTGTCCCTGAAAATGTGTTTCCCACAAATGAAACTGTGTAATAAACTCATGAATGAATCGGGTGAGAGACAGAAAGTAATTGGGTGGCACTACGTGAAAGAAGAACCTGCACTGATGCAATTGAAACGGAGCAAAATCCTTACAGCAGTGATAAAGACGTATAGCAGGTGGTGCTCAGCCCCACAACCCACGAGCTGTTCGTTTTTTTATGAAGATGACAATAAAGGACTGTTTTTACGTACTTGGTGAGTGCCGCCGTTCTATTCTACCGCAACTATAAACTCATTAATCTCGCATTTTTAAATAAAAGACATTATTATTTTTTTCCCATCTCTATTTGCATTTATTAACTACTTCCTGACCAAAGGCCATTAAGAAAGTGCCATTTGATTAGAAACCCCTTTTAGAAAGTAACCATTTGGGAGATCTACACTGTCATCCACCTTTGACCCTGACAAATCCACCATTAGGCAAACCACCAGCAGTGATGCAGCTTCAGGTGAGGCCTCCGCCACACTTGCATATGAAAATACGCAGGTGCAATAGTTTTTTAGTTTTTTTTTACAATTTGCTATAAGTTGCACCTTTTTCTATTTGGATAAAAGGGATGTGTCATTACAAAATAAGGGTACTTTCACACTTGCGTGCCTGCCGGATCCAGAAATCTGTATGCAAACGGACAGCATTTGTAGACGGATCCGAATCCGTCTCACGAATGCATTGCAATAACGGATCCGTCTCTCCGGTCATCCAGAAAAACGGATCCGTAATTTATTTTTTTACATTTTTAAAGGTTTGTGCATCCACAGACCGGAAGAACGGATCCGTCAATGCGGTATTTTTAATGCCGGATCCGGCACTAATACATTTTAATGTAAATTAATGCCGGATCCGGCATTCCGGCAAGTGTTCCGGAATTTTGGCTGGAGATAATACAGCAGCATGCTCCGGTATTTTCACTGTCAAAAAAACGTGCAGTGACTGAACTGAAGACATCCTGATGTATACTGAACGGATTGCTCTCCATTCAGAATGCATTAGGATATAACTTATCAGTTTTTTTCCGGTATTGAGCCCCTAGGACGGAACTCAATGCCAGGAAAGAATAACGCTAGTGTGAAAGTACCCTTACCTGTTGTTTAAATCAAGCTTTTATGTGAAGCTTGTATGGAGACCTAGTGGCAATGCTCCATGGGAAAAGAAGTATCTACGAAGGAAGGGGAACCATCTCGCTAGCGCCACCTTGTGGAAGTGGCTCCCTATGAGCCAAAGTCCGACTTTTTAACGAGCCTTGGGCCATGACAAGAGAAAATAGCCAAGCTCAACATCCATCTGTACAGGCAGCTGTCTCCGGGTGCTTGCCCCTCATCAGTATGGAGTGGCATTCTGGCTTGCTGAGTGGCAGGGTACTTGCTCTCCTTAAAAAGACAGACTGTGTACGGCAGGGGTGCACAACCTGCAGCCCGGGGGCCACATACGGCCCTCGATACCATTCTGTGCGGCCCCCAAACATCTGGTAAAAGACATGCAGGTCTATATCTCATGGCTTATTACATGTACCTTTCATGTATTCTCCTATAAGATGGGAGTCCTAGAGCTGTAACTAGACATTTATAGTATATACTGTATGCTTAATATGCCAGAAATACAGTATTTCAGTTGTCAATATCCCTTTAAGTTTTATTTTCGGCCCTTGGAATTGGTTCAGGCTGACAATGTGGCCCCCAACCAGAAAAGGTTGTGCACCCCTGGTATACGTAGACTTATTGGTAATGCTCCATGGGAAAATAGTATGCAAAGACGAATCTCCCAAGAAGAAGAACCGTCTTGCCAGACACTTCCAAGAGGTGGCACTATGTAAATGAGCATTTCATGCCCGCATTACCGATCCGAACAAACGATTGTGGCTTTTTTGCCAGCTGATCAGTGGACCTGAATCGGATACAGTGCTATTAGTTCCTCATCATCCGCCCATGTACAAGGGCTCTGAAATCCAATGCCCTAATCAAGGTGCTGGAGGAAAATTTTTATCAATTTTGACATTCAAACACAACATACTTTTTAAAGGGGTTGTCCTGGATTTTGATATATTCATAGCCTATGAATATCTTATCGTGGGTATCCGACACCAGGGACTCCCTATGTAAAAAAGCGGCGGCTCTCAGGTGAGCATTGCAGCCTCTTCCTAGGCCAATGGAATCACGATCCCATCAGTCACATGGCCTAGACGCAGCCGAATCCTATTCAAGTGAATGGGGCTGAGCTGCAATACCAAACACAGCCACTACATACAGTGCGGCGCTGTGCACGGTAGGCTGTGAGGAGGATGCAGCGCTCACCGGCCTGATGTAGCCTCTTTAAAAAACTGATGAGCAGGAGTGGTGGGAGTCAGACCCCCACCGTTCAGATCCTGAGGACAGGCCATCAATATCAAATCCCCAGACTCCTTTAAGAGGCTCAATTACTTATAGATTTCTTTGCAATCAGTAACCAGCTACTATAGTCTTTTTGCCAAGTATAATAGAAGGTTACCTGGAAATTAAGAAAAAAAAAAAAAAAATCGGAGAATATAATAATTTAACACCCGGGGCCATGCAATGCAGCACCGTTCCAAGGAAAACACACAAGCCATAGACGGATGTAGAGCGGACGGTGATGATGCATACACGTGTTTACACAGTATCACAAGGGCGATAAGTTGGGGGGAACTGGTGCCTAGGAAATATTTTTGATAATCCAATTCAAAATGCTGTGAAGAAATGTTACGCTGTTTCAGTGTTACACAGGAAGTCGTTTCAAACCACTTAGGCTCTGTTCACACCACCGTCATGGCTTCCGTTCATTGCGCAGCCATCCAAGCTATGTTAGATCGGTTTTTATACAACAAATACTTGACTTATAATGAGAGCCATCATGTTTCTGTACAGATCCTGGCTTTTTTTGATGGTAAGAATAGTACCGCAGACTATGGTATTCTTAAATTGTAAGGCCTCGTGCACACGACCGTATCCAATTTGCAGTCCACAAATCGAGAATCTGCAAAATACAGATAGCGGCCGTGTTTTTCTACAAGAACTGGTTATACTTGTCCTCAAAACGGACAAGGACAGAACATGTTTTATATATCCGTGTGCTGTCCACATTTTTTGCGGACTCAGAAATGAATGTGTCTGATCCACATTCTTTACCCAAAACGATGGTCGTTTGCAATGAAGCCTACAATACTGGAAATCCAGGCAGACTTGCGGTGTAATGTATTTAGAAAATGGGAAAGAGTAATAATGCACTTAAAATGGGGATATTCGGTAATACATAATGAGGACCTATTCTCGCGTGAACCGGAGCTCTGGTGAGCGCAGGACGCTCCTGGCAACTCTCCAAGCTGCAGCGCCATACATAGTACAGCGCTGTGTTTCAAATTGCAGCTCAGCCACATTCATTTCAATGAAGCTTAGCAGGTAAGTTCCACAAATACACTGAAGCAAATGCAGCTCTATAATGGGAATCCTGGAAATGCTTTATTGAGGAAGTTTGGTCATGTAGGCATCACACTACAAGGTGAGGGGGTTGATCATTAGCCCTAGCGTTCAGTTCTGCCTTCAGACTAAAGGCAAATGTACACCATACAATTGTCAGGGCGATTATTGGGAACAGATATTACTATGAATGCTTATTTCCGATAATAGGCTGTGCAAATATACTGCCGATTGGCCCATAAAAATTTAGTTATTAAACACTTTTCACCCAAGTATTTCATGCTTCGATGCTCTTCTTTGCCCTGTGATGAATTGCACAGAAAAGGGCTTTTTTATTAGATCCAGTGACGTACCGCGTCTCTTCTAGGCGGAGGCTTTCACCTAGCAGTGAGCCCGGTGGCGTCAACTAGGGCAGCGCTAAAGTCCGCCTATTAGTGCCAATGATGTCACCGGCAACAGAGCTAGGCGGAAGCCTCCGCCTGCCAGTGTAAAAATATAAACAAACGGCCCTTGCCCTGTGCGATACAACACAGGGAAAGGAAGAGCATCAGAGCATGAAATGAAATGCTCATCTCAAAGGGGCTCCTGGGTGAGGAAGGGGATATGAGCAGGTTGAGCTCTGAACCCGGACAACCCTTTTAACGGACTTGTGACTATTTTAATTGGCAGTTGGGCAGGGCGGGGGTGTGTTAGGGGTTGTGCCAGTCCAGGCCAGGCTGGAGTAGTTTGTTCGCCAGGTGCAAGGACTGCCATAGATGTGCCTCGTCAGTAAATGTGGTTCCAATAAATCTGTATTTGTCCCCATATAGTGGAGGTGATCACTGCATGTAATTGCAGATCTTCCTTCCACTTAAGAGCAGTAATGGTTCCTTCCCGATATTCGCCTGCTCGGCTGGCGCATGTCCCGACACAATCCCAGTTACGGAATAGTGAAGGCATGCCCTAACTGCTGCCATTTTACATACAGTGGAAGACTTCGTTAGTCCTATTGTATCTCGTCACATTGTGCAGCGTATGCTCTACGTGATGAACTTGCAGCGATATACTTAGGATACAGTCTTGGGATTCCATAAATGTCTTGTCAACCTAGTGCTCTTTACATTAGCAATAAGTGGACACCAGCAGCAGGACTGGCCTTGTATTTATGCGGCTGGCCTCTGAAGTAGTTAGAACTCGCCTCGACCTTGAGAAAGACTCAAGAACGAGGCAGCGGGTTCCTGGGCGGTGATTAATTGACCTGGTCTCACTTTCCTGCGAGCAGCAGCAGAGAGAGATAATTCACAGATACACCAGATAAAGGCGAACTCAAAAAAAAAAAAAAGGAGGAGAAGAAGAAGAAGAGTCCACAAAAGACAAGACAGAGAAAAGGCAAAAGGAGGAGAAGAAACCTGGGGAAAAGCAGCCCACCAGACCATTTGCAGCCGCTAACGACTTGTTCATTATGAGTGATGGTGGATAAAGACTTCTCACGCTGTGATGGGATGGAGATTTATATGCATAGTTCGGTCTCCCAACTTGGGAGCGAGATCATCATCATTTAATTCTATCTCAGCGGTCAGAGATGGGCGTCCAGAGGAGCTGGGTACCATGGCGTGCTGTCAGCTGGCACAATCTGAACGCGTGCAGCTGGAACATCTGGAGCGGGCTGCCCACAGCCCGGGTTGAACAATAGACTCTGGAGCGCAGCCAAATTGCTTGCAGACGCTGGCAGCAGAATGAGGCTCCTGTCCCCTCTCCATCTCGCTCTCTCTTTATGAGGATCTGATCTCTCCCAGGCTCTCTTATCTCTCCCTGGGAATACGGCCTTGAGATTGCTCTCCCGTGTCCTTCACCACCTTATCTCTCACCACTTTTATTAAAAACTTGCTCCCCCTTTACTCTCGCCTGTCGATAGCTTGTTAAACCTTGTGATGGATGGGCACTGGTGGTTGGGAAAAGGAGAAGGGTTTGGGAACAATTTCAACTTTAATATATTCACGGACGGGCTAAAAGAATGTGTACATTTTGGCGACGACGGGGTGGCCAACATGAGCAAATCAAGTCAGAGTACTGTTATTAACCCTCTATGGGCCAATCAATCCATTTTGTTGTACATTAATACTTTTTAATACAGGTTAAACTACAAGTTTGTAGGGAAATGCTCTGAATGTATTAGATCAGCCATTCATGGACAAGGTAGAGGGAGATATCCCAAATCGGAGGAATCTCACATGTAAGTGTTGTTGAGGTATCCTAGTAATCTATGGCTAGCAACCAAATTTCAAATAAAGTACCGCATTTTTCACTTTATAAGACGCACCTAGATTACAGAGGAGGTAAATCAGATAAGTATATTTTTCATCAGACCTTAGACCAGAGCCCCAATCTTTAATAGACCCCAGATCAGACCTCCAATCTTTATCAGACCTCAGATCTGACCCCTAAACTTTATCAGACCAGACCCCCAGACATAACACAAATGAACTTATCTCTCCAGCTCTGGTAGGCGTCTCCGCTCAGCAGATCCAGCAGGCTCTTCCTACACTCACCACTCCCTTTTCTTCTGCCGGTGCAGCGCTGCACTGGGACTTGACGTGACACAGCGTCAAGTCACAGTGCACATCTACACGCACTAATTCCTGATGCTGACGCTATATGCAGTCAGGACACGGACCAGGGAGTGGTGAGTACAGCAAGCGCTAGAAATGCTACAGTCATTGCTATATTTGGGTACTATAGCAATATATACTCAATAAAAATATTGTTGGATTTTATTGTTCATTACATTTTCCTCTCTGGTAGCATGCTTGGCTATTTCTCCTGTGGTTGAAATTTTGGTCCAGTAGCCAGCCTAGTGATCTCATAGTGAAGCGGCCCAGACACCTTACATTCATCGCTACTTCTAAGGCTACTTTCGCACTCGCGTTTTTTGCGAATCCGTCATGGATCTTCAAAAACGCTTCCATTACAATAATACAACCGCATGCATCCGTCATGAACGGATCCGGTTGTATTATGTCTTCTATAGCCATGACGGATCTGTCTTGAACACCATTGAAAGTCAATGGGGGACGGATCTGTTTTCTATTGTACCAGATTGTGTCAGAGAAAAAGGGATCCGTCCCCATTGACTTACATTGTGTGCCAGGACCGTTCCGTTTGGCTCCGCTCTGTCAGGGGAACAGTAAAACACTGCAGGCAGTGTTTTGCTGTCCGCCTCCAGAGCGGAATGGTGACTGAACGGAGGCAAACTGATGCATTCTAAACTGATCTTTTTCCATTCAGAATGCATTAGGGCAGGGCTGGCCAACCTGCAGCTCTCCAGCTGTTGCAAAACTACAACTCCCAGCATGCCCAGTCTACCTACAGCTCTCAGCCTACAGCAGGGCATGGTGGGAGTTGTAGTTTTACAACAGCTGGAGGTCCGCAGGTTGGCCAGCCCTGCATTAGGGCAAAACTAGTCCGTTTGGGACCACTTGTGGACATATGGACATATAGATGCGGACAGCAACCCGAAGAAATGAATAGGTCAGTGTACAATCCGCAAAAAAATGCTAATCAGACACGGATGCCAAGTAACTGTCGTGTGCATAGGGCCGTAGCCTTATGCACTCCTGGGAAATGGAAATGCAAATGCTTGACTGCCACATATGACAAGCAGCTGCCTGCCCACAGAAAGTAGAAGAGACCAGAGCCACAGAGGGGTGAGTAAAGAAGCTAAAAGAATGAAAATGACACCGGAGAGCAGCATTTTCTGCACCTACCTGAGTTCCTCTGTGAGCCCCTTCTTCTTTTTAGAGCTTTCTCCAAGATCTCCTTCATCGGCACATTCGTACTGTCAACTTGGATCAAGGAGAATCCATGAGCTGCATTTCTGTTTGAGGAATATGGAAAGAAATGTACTTGTGGTTAGTAACTGCTAACCAGTTAAAATACAGTGACAGGCTTGCAGAATTGGATCTAGTACTGATACTCAGGTAAGACCTCTTGTCCAGGAGATCTGGTCTGCAGTACATCTTTAATGATCAAAGGGAAAATCATGGAGAGGATGCCATACTGGAAAATGAATTTCCTGAAAGTGATGAGCAAGGGACTCAAATTGCTTACAAGTCAGAGCTTCAATCAACAACCTGATGTATGGTAAAGGTGGAAGAGTAAAGAACCCAGGATCCAACAAGGGACCGTCGCTTAAGGGATCAATGAAGGGCTTAAAGACCCGCTTTATAAAGGGCCAATATAGTCATTCCCTAATACAGTCTTAGTAATGAAACTGCTGAGCGTAGCAAAATGAAAGAACAGAGCTATATTATCAGCCTGCTACAGCAGGGGCTTGTATAAAACCCTTAACACCAGAGGTCAATGTGACCAAGTAATAATGAAAGGTTGGCATATGAAATCTAGCAAGCACCAGAAGCCTACAACAAGCAGACATGCAGTGTCTATAAAAACCTGCTGTAAAAATGCTTCCATTTTATAATAACGAATAAAAGCAGCAATAAAATGCATTTATGGAGGGTCCAGCAAAGGTTACTGGACTCACCAGGGAGAAGGGCGAGCTGGTTAAATAGCTGCCAGCACGATTGCCCAACTGCTATTCCTTTCTACCTCCTCTACTTGGCTCGATCAAGCGGGCATGTGTTCTTAAAGGGGAAAGGGGAATAAGCTGCTGCTTCTGGCTTAATCCCTAAAACAGTACAACACACCACAAAATACATTAGATGGACGGCACATCCCACTAAAATTGATGGATGACATTCATCTATGGTATAAGGCCTGGCCATCATTAGAGGGTAGGTGCTCTTGCTGGTCTTTGGTTTGGGTGTAAAAAAAAAATCTTACACGCTTTGGAACATTTTGAAAGCTGACCCCATACTATGGCTATATATTAAGTCCGGTTCCGGTCTGGAATGAAGTTCACATGGCGGATTTTACACTTTAAATGCCTCAGACTCATTAAATGGAGCTTAACTGCGAGCAGATACCCGCCATGCCTTCCAGCGGCGTCTCTCCAGTTTCACCAAGAAGGGACATGGATCTTTTTGGCGTGGTCAGGGGTTTAAACCGCCGGCTGAGCAGAAAACAACGGGAGGAAATCATGATGCAGTCCCCACTGAAATTTTGCAGCGGAGAAAATCCACAGTGTGAATGGGTCCTGCACCCCCTGAGCACACATCACTTCTCCTACCTGCACTCCCTGAGCACACATCGCTGTTCCTGTCTGCACCCCCTGAGCACACATCGCTGCTCCTACCTGCACCCCCTGAGCACACATCGCTGTTCCTGCCTCCACCCCCTGAGCACACATCGCTTCTCCTACCTGCACCCCCTGAGCACACATCGCTGTTCCTGCCTGCACCCCTGAGCACACATCGCTGTTCCTGCCTGCACCCCCTGAGCACACATCGCTACTTCTACCTGCACCCCGAGCACACATCGCTGTTCCTGCCTGCACCCCCTGAGCACACATCGCTGTTCCTGCCTGCACCCCCTGAGCACACATCGCTGTTCCTGCCTGCACCCCCTGAGCACACATCGCTGTTCCTGCCTGCACCCCCTGAGCACACATCGCTGTTCCTGCCTGCACCCCCTGAGCCTGGCTAAAGGCTGGCATATCAAATGGGTACCGTGTAACAATGTGCTGTGCCAGGATTAGCTTGGCAGAACAGGCTTCTGCCTGTGCCCAATTCGCTCAGCTAAAAGCTTACATGCAGGACTGCAAAAGGGACTACCTATCCAATTTATACTAAAAATATGACCATTGAAAGTGCAATTTTTACTTGTGACAGATAAACTACGACTAATCTTCCTGCTGACTGACACTTAGCTTGGGATGAAACTTTTATTCGCTTGCCCAGATTATGTAATAGTTGTCCAAGTGACCATAAATGTAGGTCACAGTGATATATCTCACCAAGACTTATGGTCAGTTAGATGTCACGTAGGATCCCATTGCTCATCCAGTGCTGAAAATGGCACTGGAGATTCTCCCAGTAATGAGATATTCTGCAAAATCACAGATTTTCCAATAAGGAGATATATTGAGATTTTTTAATCCACAAAGAATTTTTGAAAATTCTCCAAGTTTAATGAAGCCATATATAACACAATTAGTAATTCCACAACCTAATTGATTATTAAGTCAGATTATTTTTTCGTCCACTCTTTGATCCAAATAAAATAACAAATAGTGAATTGGGACTCATTTCATCAAATGGATTTGTGCCTTGTGGGTTAAAAACACAAGCTGGGTGTAACAGACAGTGAGGCTGGACCCACTGTACCAACTGTTTAGTCTAGTTTAGGTAGTGGGGGGCACGTACAAATATGACAGTAATGGGTCCTGTGTTCATGTTTTTGGGACAGTTCTTGAAGCACTTCAGGTAGGCCCATACAGGGTAGGCCGACGGGATCCATGGCCTGAGCTTACCGTAATGGACAGTGGGGGTGGACCACTGTGCCAACTAACCGGTTTAGCTTAGGGCTATTCCTAAAGGCACTGTCCTGGCGATCCCCTGGTTTTCACCCTTTAACCCCTATACAAAGATCTGGTATTCACTGCAGGAGAGCCACCAAGCCACCAATGTACTTGGCAGCTTACCCACGTAGGTCAGAGACACTTATGCGAAGCACCAATGGGTCAGGCAATGCTCATAGTCAAGAAACAGTCCAAGGTCAGGAAAGGTAGAGTTCATACGTATCCGTAAAACAAATCCAAAGTCAGGACAGGCAGTGGAGAATCAGAAACGGTAACAAGCAAGGTTCAGTACACGGGCAGTCAGACAGAGATAAGCACACTTTCACTAGGACTAGATAATCTAAGGCTCAGGCAAGGAGTGAGAGGGCTGTTCAGCATTTACAGCAGAAGCTGATTACAATTAGAAGCAGTCATGCAACTGCACACAGAGCAAGGATGGGAGTGGTGGTGATGACAAAAACAGGAGTAGTAGTAGTTCAATGAATAATGTTTTCAATACAAGTAGTGGGGCAGCGATGGACGAAGGCCCCCGATATAACACCAGGCTACTGTTGATGGATGGTGTAGGATACATATAAAGGATGAGATACTGTGTTCTTTCATTAGGCTATGCTTTTGTTACCGCGTGCACAGAATGGCTGTAGGACCCTTGCAATTTGTATCCCACTGCTCTACCTGTGGACGCCTCATCCAACCTGCCATGTATAAAGCTGGCGATGATAAGTTAAACCTCCTCCTGTCTTTAATGATAGCGATCATTCTCAGCTAACGCGTCTCTCCATCTTCCTTTATGGCCACGGCCTGTTTCAGCCGGGGCAGGGAGGGAGAAGAAGAGGTGGGGGATTTCGGGGGAGGAGAAGATGTGTTGCTGTTTCTCTGACATGCCTTGCAGGCCCAATTCACATATTATAAATGAACTTGATAGTGTGATGCAGATACAGAGGGTAGGAAGCACTCTACCATGTAACACCTTATTACATGGTTCTATTAATTCTGGAGACCATTTTTTTTCTTGAAGTCAACAACTTTATTGACACATCCTGCATATGGAGTCACCCTTCAATATTGCAGTGTCCTTGCGTCAATCACATTGCAAAGTAATGTGGCTACTTTCGTTATCGAGCTAGTCATAATATCTAGTAGTGTCACTTCCCAGGGCTCCTGCACACGACCATATTTTTCTTCGGTGAGCTATCCGTATTTTTTGGGAATGGCACACTGACCCATTCATTCCCATGGGAATATGCACACAGACGCATTTTTTGTGGATCTGTGTGGCTGTTCAACAAGTTAAAGAACTTTTCTGGTCCATTTTTGCAACTCTGAGAAGATCATCTTTTATCCTGTATGCAAATTAGTGATTAAGTGCACTGTGGGTGGGACCAACGTTCAGTGCTCCCTACTCCCCTGCATTCACTGCCGAGTCCCTCCCCCTGTGGCTTGATTGACAGGCTGAGACTTCCCCTGTGTCATCACACCTGCCCCTGAATCTCACGTCTGTGCTAAAAGAGCAAAATCTGGCATAAGCACAGAACGGCCCTTTTTCGTGGCTCTTTCCTAGCCTTAACGTACTGTACCGCGCATGTGCCTCTGGCCTCATGCACAGGACTATGTCCATATATAGTCTGCAAAATCCTAATTTTTTTCACTCCCATTACTAGAAATGACTAGGAGCAAGAATAGGACATGTTCTATAATTTGCCAAATGGACACAAAAAGAAAAAAAAAAAAAAGAAAATTGGACACGGATGCAAAATACGATCATGTACACTTTGAATTTTCAGTGAACGTATGGGATTTCAGGTCTAGGAACGAAGATGCACGGAAAACCTTACCCTGAAATTTAAAGACTACCTGTCCCCTCTCCTGATCTGTCTGTTTTAATAGCTTAATGCATACCCCATGTAATAACAATTCTGGGGCATCTGTTCTTATGTCTCTATGTAGTGCCATGGCTTTATTATTTTAACTAGTGGTTATGAATTAATTCCTAGCAGTCTGCAGTAAGGGTACAGAGGGGTGGTAACCAATTTGGGGGGGGGGGGTACCTGCACAGTCTAACAATGGGAGCTCTGACTGGATAGAGTGCAGGTGCACACCCCCAACTGGTTACCTCCCCTTTGTACCCTTACTGCAGACTGCTGGCAATTCATTCAGAACTTCTAGTAGAAATATTAAAGGAATGGCACAAGATAGAGCCATAGAAATAAATGCTCCAGAATCGGTATTACATGGGAAATGTATGTAGCAATTAAAACAAGCATGTCAGGATAGGGGACACGTCCATGTTGAGCTATGGTGAAAGGCGCCGCCCAACCCACAATGCACTTAATCACTAATTTACCTACAGAATAAAAGCGGATTTTCTCAGCACTGCAGGAATGGATTCATAAAATGATAAGGGCATCTTTCTTATACCACGAGGGAGCACTACAAGGCATTAAGATTAGGTGGACTTCTATAGAGAGACTTCTATAGCCACCATGAACAACACCCGCTAAAAAAGTGCCTGGAATCAGACCTGGATCATTAAAGGAACGTATAGAAGTTGCCAGCCTTGGTTATGCCTGTTCGCTCAGCTGGAGCACAAACGAGACACAGATGTATTTCAGCTCTTGGCATAAAAGAGACAGCTAATGGCTTTATTTCATGGCCTGTCTTCCCAGTTGGGCACAGGTACTCGGGGTGTGATCTGGCTGCCCCCCTCCCCCTTCCTACTCTCTAACAGTTATTGATTGCCCTTGCGGATAGCCGCTGCTGATTCCTAGCAATCCGCTTCCAGCCAAGGACTGCTGGGTATTCAGAGCAAGACGTGGCCGGCGCTCTGTTTGCATTGGCAGCGGCGAGTGTGGGCAGCGCGACCGCAAACACCAGCGGCTCTCTTAGGTCTCAGAAGGGAAGACAAGCATGCAGTGCATGCTCAGGAGAACCCCGCCAAATCAACCATTAGACAGGCCAAAGCACGGGAGCCCACGATAATTTCGGAGCAGATTCTTCGTGATGTCATTATAAAAAGACCTAATTAAATCTAAACCTGTCAAAACAATTTCTATATATGACAGATGTGTAACTGTAGTTGGAGCCAGATATATGCTATTCATGAAGACACAGTATATGACCCTGCATACACGTAGCTATGCACACGGGTTGCCGATGAAATTGACAGCTATTCCACGCAACTACAGAAGCAGCTCAAGACGTGACCAATGGCTGTTCTCCGACTGTCACGAGATGTCATGTTAAATGGCTGCTGCAACAGGTAATGCAAGTTATTTCAATGGACATATTCATTATATTGCTCATTAGGCTAAAAAAACACAGTCGAGCAGAAAAACTGGCTTAGAGGCACACAGCATCCAATAAGAGCTCAACTTTCATCTTCTTAGGCTACTTTCACACTTGTGGCAGAAGGGTCTGGCAGGCTGCTCCGCCCCATTCACTATAACGGGGGCGGGCTGGAGGTCCGGCCGCAACATGGCAAACATGGGCAAAAACGACAACATTCTCCGGTGAATGGGGTCGGAGCGGACTTCCCTCGGCACGGTGGGCTAGCGCTCGCTCAGACCCGGCAGGCTGTTCCCCCGCCGGAATAGCCTTCCGGACGCTGCTGCCGCCAGTGTGAAAGTGGCGTTAAAGGCGTTGCGCAATATTAGAAAAAGTAAAGTCTGCAGGAACAGTGCCACTCTAGTTCATGGGTTGTCTTGGGAATTGCAGCTTTGCCCCATCCACATGAATTCAGCAGCTATTCTTTACAGTAAGCAAAGGTTAAAGCTGGATACTGGATTTAGGAGATGTATATGGAGGTCAGATAATGATCAATTAGGCTGGGTTACAAAATGATGGGTCATCATTATCACATCGGTCCCACAATACCCACCCATAAGCTGTTTCAGGGAGCCGCAATGCTCACCGGACCACTGGTGAGTGCCACGGCTGCCCGGCAGCTTACCAAGCATAGTGGCTCGAATGGGGATGAGTGCAATTAGGCCACATGACCGCAATTACAGTGACGTCACTGGCCTAGGAAAAGGACAAGGCGCTCACTGAGCGCCCAGCCTCGTCTAACAGCTGATCAGACGCTCGCCAACCGGATATTGATGTCCTATCCTGAGGATAGGTCATCAGTATCTTTTCCCAGATAACCCCTTTAAAGGCTATATACAACTTCGGGGGCATTTTTTGATGGTTGCATTTTACTAATTTTCATTAAGAATATATATATATATTTTTTTGTCTCTGTTAAAAATGTTCAGCCATTTCAGAAATACATGGATTAAAAGTCAGTCTGTTTGCAAGTTGCCACTTTCTGTTTTCTTTGAATCCTGTCATCTGAAAGCCCATGTGTGGCTCTTATCTCTGATCTACTGAGCTCAGAAACACTTACCCTAAGTTCACACCTGAGCGTTTTACAGCGCATTCAAACGCGCTGTAAAACGCTCAACACATGAAAACCAATGCTTTCCTATGGCCCTGGTTCTCACTTGAGCGTTTTACAGCGCGTTTGAACGCGCTGTAAAACGCCCGACGCATAAACAAGCACTTGAGCTTTTTTTGGGGCGTTTGTCACGCGTTTTGTGATTGACACCACAGTAGTCAATCACAAGAACGCGCGTACGAACGCGCGTTTCCTATTTGCAAAAAACGCGCTGAAATACGCGCGACAAAAACGCGCGTAAAGCGCGCGCTTTTAGAACGCTCAGGTCTGAACCCAGGGTTAAGGCTCTATTACACTGGCCGATATTTCGACGGCGATTTCGTAAGCGATCATCTTGCAGTGTGATACAGCCCCCAATTGCCTGATGAACCAGCAAACTCAGACTGATTTTTAACCTCTGAATCTTAGAAATGGCTGAACATTTTATTTTATTAAAGATCAATTGAAAAAATGCTGTTTAACCCAAAATGAGTAAAATGCAATCATAAAAAATTGCCCCCAAGGAGTCTGTTGTCTTTAGGAGGTGCAATTTGATGAGGAAATATGTTTCAAACGAGTAATGGAAGGACACTCAAGTTCTTTAATCTTCCTGAGAATCCTTCTAACTAATCCATTGTGTGGCATAGGTGGTACGGACCTGTCTCGCGGTTTATGGGACTGTGGTGCCGTGCAGTCCTTTTGGAAACAAGTACGTACCTTTTTAATAGATTTGAGGTGTAGAATACCTTCACTCTCCCCGAAGCCCTATTTGTTTCATTATTATGACACGAACGATGATGAAAGAGCTGGAAGGACAAAAAATTTGCCCAAACTGGTCCACATAGTATGTGTGGTAGCTAAAGGATGCCCTCTGCATCACTGACTACAACCTTCCTTGCCCGCATTAGACAAGGTGACTGATCAGATGAAACATCTTCTGAATTGTTAGAAACTTAAAGGTGTAAAAGCAAATGTACTTCGTAATCTTTTGAAAAAATGAAAGGCATATATTGCACATCTGTCTGAGCAGAAGTAAAACCGATCATCATGCCCTTTACGCTTACCGAATACTATTTGATAGAAAATCTGAGGGGCACTGTAGGTACATAAATGATGCAGTAGAACCATGTGCTACTCATAAAAAGTGGAAAGGTCCAGCTTCCGATAAAACAATATCCTTTATTTAATGAGGTAAAATCCATACAAGACAAGATATCAGTAAGGGTCGTTAATGTAAGATCCGAAACGCGTCGATTCTGCACCTGTCTTATCTTGTATGGATTTTACCGCATCAAATAAAGGATATCGTTTTGTCGGAAGCTGGACCTTTCTGCATTTTCTATATTTTTACGTTGGCTTTGTCCTGGCTTTATCCATGCCTCCAGCTCGATACGCAGGTGAGCGCTGCAATTTGACTTTCTATAGCTATGTGCTGCTCATAGAATCGCTATACTATGTAGAGACTTATCTACCCTGGAGGCCAGGGCAATGGATATTGTGGTGGCAGTAATCATTTTGAGACAAATGTTTTTTCTTTGTTTGTTGTTCTGTTACGCAGCATGCTTGCCGGCTGATATTTTATGGTGTTTTTGTGTTTCCTCTAATGTGAAAACCTCAATAAAATTATTGAGATAAAAAAACAATCATTACTCACCTTGTTGATCCTCCATTTCTGCTTTCCAGTTCCTGGTTTCAGGCTTGACACACACAGTAGATGGCTTGGACTGACCATTCTGCCAATCCTGGCTGAGGAGGTTCCCCACCGGGGCAGACAATTCTAGTCTTTCCTACGGCCGAAACAAGGGAGGGGAAAGGAGCAGGACAATCTTTGATTCACCTGCTGGCTTGCACCCCTTGAAAGGGGTGAAATGGGGATTTTGGTAGATACATTATCGCCATATGCTACTATATAGCCGGCCAGATTCAATGTGCGTGTCAATGGTGGAGTCTGGACTGCTAAGCTGTCAGGAGGGTGGTTTGGGTGTAGTTTGCAGGGAAATTTCATACTATGAAAACACTATTTTCCCTACACTAACCTTGGGTGGGCTACTGATCAAAACCTCAAAACCTTCACTTTTTCTACAAATTGCCTTAACAATAGTAACTAGAGGTGCAAGGTTCAGTCTGGGTAAACAAATCTGTTAAAGTTTAGGGTAGAGATTATCCTAATGATCACATCTACTGACATCAAAGAGTAAAACACAAAGCTAATGACCAAGTCACATTTCAACTGAGATCACATATTACACGTCAGGGAAAGCAGAACCGTACAGATTCCCAGTCCTCGTGAACAGAGAGAACACTGTTGTAAAACGAGACGATAATGGAACACGTAGTTCCTAACTGTACCTACCAAGAAAGCTTTGCACGCCACGGCAAACGTGATTTGCTATTGTATAATAAAAACAAGTTACAGAGCACAAATTTTATATATTTTTTTTTTAGCTATCCACTATTAGATTATGACTTTTTTTTTAGCTTTTCGTTACCTGCAGATTACCTATGACACCACTACTGCTGGTGGCCCAGGTAGTACAAATGTGACTTATAACATTCATTAAACCTCTAGATATCGCTGTACAATGCCCTGTCCAGGGAGATGTCCTTCTATTAAACACTATGGGGCACATTTATTAAGACCGGCGTTTTAGACGCCGGTCTTAATAAAGACCCAAAGCTGGCGGTGGATTGACAAATTTATGAAGAGGCGCAGGCCTCTACAAAACTTCGGCGTATCCAGCGCCAGTTGTAAATGTAAGACAGCTTCCTACGCCTAAAACAGGGGTAGAAAATGATGAATGAGATGGGCCCCAGCCACGACTAATTTAGGTGTACTTCAGAATAGTAAACGAGCCCCTATAATTTTTGTAATCTTATTTTATTGACTTTTGACTACTTGGCCGAGAAAGATCTGGTACTGCATTATCTTTTCAAATAAATTATGTAGACACAGATTGTACTACATTCCTGTCTCTCCCTGCAAATTGTGTAGCTACAGATAGTACTGCCCTCATGTCTCTTTCTGTAAATGGTGTAGGTATAGATAGCACTGCCTACTTGTATCTTCCTTTAAATGATGATAGTACTGCCTCCCTGTCTCTTTCTGCAAACGATGTAGGCACAAAATGTACTGCTTCCTTGTCTCTGCCTGTAAATGGTGTAAGCACAGTTAGTACTGCTTCGCCATCTCCCCCTGCAAATTATATAAACACATATAATACTGCTTCTCTGTCTCTGTGTATAAAATATGCAGGCACAGATACTACTGCTTCCTTGCCTCTGCCTGTAAATGATGTAGTCAGATACGGTACTACCTTCCTGTCTCTGTGTATAAAATATGCAGACACAGATAGTACTGTCTCCCTGTCTCTCTCTGTAAATGATCTAGACAGAGATAGTACTGCCTACCTTTCTCTCGCTGTAAAAGATGTAGGTACAGGTAGTACTGCCTCCCTGTAAATGAGGTAGACACAGAGAGTACTGCCTCCCTGCCTCTCTCTGTAAATGATACAGGCACAGATAGTACTGCCTCCCTGTCTCTATCTGTAAATGATACAGGCACAGATAGACTGCCTCCCTGTCTCTATCTGTAAATGATACAGGCACAGATAGACTACCTCCCTGTCTCTATCTGTAAATTATGTAGACACAGATAGTACTGCCTCCCTGTCTGTCTGTAAATGATATAGACACAGATAGTACTGCCTACCTGCTTCTCTGTAAATGATGTAGACACAGATAGTACTGCCTACCTGACTCTCTCTGTAAATGATACAGGCACAGAGAGTACTGCCTCCCTGTCTCTCTCTGTAAACGATACAGGCACAGATAGTACTGCCTCCCTGTCTCTCTCTTTAAATTATGTAGACACAGATAGTACTGCCTCCCTGTCTCTCTCTGTAAATGATGTAGACACAGATAGTACTGTCTCTCTGTCTCTCTCTGTAAATGATGTAGACACAGATAGTACTGTCTCTCTGTCTGTCTCTGTAAATTATGTAGAGACAGATAGTACTGTCTTCCTGTCTGTCTCTCTGTAAATTATGTAGACACAGATAGTACTGTCTCTCTGTCTCTCTCTGTAAATGATGTAGACACAGATAGTACTGTCTCTCTGTCTGTCTCTGTAAATTATGTAGAGACAGATAGTACTGTCTTCCTGTCTGTCTCTCTGTAAATTATGTAGACACAGATAGTACTGTCTCTCTGTCTCTCACTGCAGATGACAGAGACAGACAGTACTGCCTCTTTATCTCTTAAAATGATGGAAGGCATCTGTAGCAAGTCACGCTAAAATCGCTCATATTTAGTCAAACATCAATGAACCCAGTTGCGAATCTAATGAGAAAACCATGGCGAGGGGGTACAGAATTAAACAGATTAAAGAGGTAGAAGGAGTCAGCAGGAACCATGTGCCTCTACAAATCTTGGAAGACTATAGTCCCATAGGTGTTGATTATGTCAGCTGTAACTTAGATTACTTTCACACTTAAGTTGCTGGATCGCGGCAGGCAATCCCGTTGCCGGTACTGCCTGCTGGATCCGGCAATCTGTATACAAAGCAAATGGATACCATTTGTAGACGGATCCGGAGGCGGATCCGTCTCACAAGTGCATTGTAATACCGAATCTGTCTCTCCGGTTGTCATCCGGAAAAACAGATCCGGTATTTATCTTTTTCACATTTTTAAAGGTCTGCGTATGATCAGACTGGAAGACTGAATCCGTCAATGCGGTAATTTTAATGCCGGATCCGGCACTAATACATTTTAATAGAAATTAATGCGGCAAGTGTTCCGGAATTTTGGACGGAGGAAATACCGCAGCATGCTGCAGTATTTTCTCCGGCCAAAAACGTAAGAGGGACGGAACTGATGCATCCTGATCGGAATGCTCACCATTCAGAATGCATTAGGATTAAACTGATCAGTTTTTTTCCGGTATTTGGGACCTAGGACGGAACTCAATACCGGAAAAGAATAACGCTAGCGTGAAAGTACCCTTAGCTAAAACTTGCAACTTTGAAGTCCAAGGTTTCATCTTAAATTAGATAATTTTTTTTGTTTTGCCTATTTTCATACTGGAATTTTACAATCGCATACTTACATCCTTACAAATAGTGACTGCTTAGCTGCCAGGTTAGGGGATGAATACTTCTCTACTAGAGCCAGGGTGCTGAAACCAAACTTGTGAATGGGTTCATTGGAATCAAGAGGAGGGAAGTCTGTGTCGACCTCTCCGTCATCCTCGGCAATATGCAGGCAGAACGAGTCCACGTTGTCACTGCAAGCAAATAAAATAAAGTAGATGAGAGTCAGGAATTACTTAAGATGCATGTAAAAACATAGGCTGGTTTAAATCCACAGCCATTAAAAGATCCCAAAGGGCCTTTTCAGGCTACAGAAATGCCAATCAGTCTAATTATACAATAATATACTAGCATTTAAAAGAAATGTGTCATCAAAAAATGACCGACTAATCAAGTTTTTATATTAAACATTTTTTTTTTTTCCATGTCACTATCTATGTGGTCAGTGGACTGACCACTAAGGCCACATTCACATCTATGGTGAACATTTCCAGCAAGCTGTTCTGAATTTGGCATTGCCGGATTCAACAGATCACTGCCATATCCCTATTGACTATAATGGGATCTGGCAGGGATCCGAATGCATCGGTTTGTGGTCCGGCCGAAAGCCGGCATTTGTGCCACATCAGGCAGCTGGAACGTCTTAATGGAGATGTTAACGCGTTCTTAGCCTAATAATATGTTGAGACTTCCTGTTCTGTATAGATCAGGGGTGCACAACCTTTTCTGGTTGGGGGCCACATTGTCAGCCTGAACCAATTCCGAGGGCCAAAAATAAAACTTAAAGGGGTATTACCAACTGAAATACTGTATTTTTGGCATATTGAATATACAGTATATACTATAAATGTCTAGTTACAGTTATAGGACTCCAATCTAATAGGAGACTACATGAAAGATACATGTAAGAAGCCATATGACACAGACCTACATATTTTTTTACCAGATGTTTGGGAGCCGCACAGAATGGTATCGAGGGCCGCATGTGGCCCCTGGGCCGCAGGTTGTGCACCCCTGGTATAGATCATCTCTCATCAGTCATCTCATTATTATAGCATGCAGGATTATATTCACAAATAACACCTCTGTTTAGATATCACAGGATCCAATATCATAATAGATGATGCTCACAGCTTATCTACTCTCCCCCTCTCTGCACAATACCCTCTGCACAGGTAACAGAATGTGCCTAAAAAAGTCTCACATCTATGTCAATGAACATCTCGTCTATTGTGTCTATGGTCCATGGTGGACATGCAGCAGTGGAGTCCCAGGTTTCAATGCAATTGGGGAGTAACTGTGTGAAGATTGCTTGCTCTCCCCATCTTTGCAAAAGGTTTCCTATGGGTAGACTGCTACCCATTGCTAGATTGGCCAACAATCTAATGCGTTCCAACAGGGTTTCCTGACTCTCTCCCAGCAGCACATGTGTCGGGAATCGAACCTGTGACCAGTCATGTCCCAGGCGGTAGCTCTAGCCACTAGACTACCAGCCTTTCTGGACTTTTCCTCCTGCTGAACTCTTTCATCTATCTTGCTCCAGCCTACCCTTGTTCATCAGTCTTGATTCCGTGCACCTGTTACTTCCCTTTATAAGCCCAGCCTCTAGCACCAGACCTTTGCTGGTTATTGTGCTTCCAAGCCTGTAGCAAGCTTCCTCTCTGCTCCTCCACGACGACTGCTATTTACCTTTGTTGCCGACCCGGACCGTTTGACCTCGCTGAACTGCCGCCTGCATTGACCCTTTGCCTTCCACCGACCACGCCTCTGTCTACTCCTGCTGTTACCTCGCTGCCATCTCTACTGCCGACCCGGACTGATCGACTACGCTACCTGTCTCCTGCTTCTGTGGGCCTTTGCCACTGGACTCCAACCACCAGCCGGCTGTCCTCTGACTCAGGTGAGCCAAGGACCGTTACAGAATAACCAGCCCTACCATGGAGTCCGCAATGGCCACTCTGCGCAAGCAGGTTACCGAACTGCAGGAATTCGGTACTACGTACCAGGAGGAATTTGCCCAGCTCCAAGGCGTTGTCCGAAGCCAACAGGCGGAGATTATTGAACTTCAGAGGCAACTCCTGGACGTCCGCAGCACGGCCGCAGATACTCGCATGCCACTTCCATCAAAATTCGGCGGCGACAGGCGCCAGTATCGGGGTTTCTAAACCAATGCCGCATCTATTTTCAGATGTACCGGGCCCCTTCATTACCGAGAGAAAGAAGGTGCTATTCATGGTTAATCTCCTGACGGATGAAGCACTAGCATGGGCATCACCATACGTGGAGACTAACAGTCAGCTCCTGGACGACTTAAACAACTTTATTGCCGCCATGAGCCAAGTCTTCGATGACCCCAACCGCTGTGCAACAGCTGAGGCGCGACTACATAGTTTACGGCAAGGGAGGCGCTCCGTTGCTGAATACACCGCCCGAATTTCGCCGCTGGGTCACGGACACCACCTGGAACCTAGCTGCACAGAGGAGCCAGTTCCGGCGAGGCCTGTCAGAATTAATAAAAGATGAACTCGCCAGAGTTGAGGCCCCGGACAGTCTGGATGACTTCATTCAGTTATGCATCCGGATAGACCAAAGGCTGTCTGAGAGAAAGAAAGAACGACTCTGGTCCTTGGACCACAGGCCCACTACTCCTTCTCCTCTACCGCCCAGCGCGACCTCCAGCCAGCAACTGAACCTATGCAGGTCGGCGCACTACGCAGGTCTCTATCCACAGCTGAGAAGGAGAGACGGCTGGCCGAAAACCTCTGCCTCTACTGTGGGGAGCCGGGTCATTTTGCCATTAGATGTCCCAATAAGATCCGAAAGACTATTGCCGTCACAGAGCTAAAGGAGCAACCACTGACTCCAGCCCCACCAGCAGCCCTTGAAAATAACAACACGGCAGCTCATGGATCCCATTTCATCATCCCCATCCTCATCGACATTGAGGGGCAACAACTCTCCTGTTCAGCGATGTTAGACTCCGGGGCAGGAGGCAACTTCATGGATCTAACCTTCGCTCGTGAACAGAATATTCCATTGACAGTCAAGGCAGCTCCCGTTGACCTGGAAACCGTTGGCGGATCCCCGCTCTCCTCAGGGCCGGCTACTCACGAGACCATTGAACTACAGCTCCTCATAGAACCCAATCACTGTGAAAAGATCCACTTCTCTCTGATCACTTCTCCAAAGTTCCCGGTGATCCTGGGCATTCCATGGTTGGCCACCCACAACCCCTCGGTGGATTGGGAAACCCGCTGCTTACGGTTTCCGTCCGCGTTCTGTTCGCTCAATTGCTCCCACAAAGCCGTCCTTCCATCCGAAGACACGACTATCTCTGAAGTATCCGTCAGGAATCTACTACCCCCTCAATATCGTGAGTTCCAAGATGTCTGCGACAAGAAAACGCAGACAAGCTGCCGCCACACCGACCCTACGACTGCCCAATAGAACTGTTGCCCGGGGCGAAATACCCTTTGGCAGTATCTATTCCCTCTCAGAGCCTGAACTCAAGGCTCTGAAAGAATACCTGGACGAGGACCTAAAGAAAGGGTTCATCCGGCCCTCTACCTCCCCAGCAGGAGCCCCCTTTTTCTTTGTGGAGAAAAAGACTCATCCTTGCGTCCCTGCATTGACTACAGGAAGCTAAACGATATAACCGTTAAGAACCGGTACCCGCTCCCGCTGATTTCTGAACTCCTCGAGAGACTCCGGGTAGCGAAAATCTTCACCAAACTTGACCTTCGAGGGGCCTACAACCTTGTCCGAATCCGCCCTGGGGACGAATGGAAGACCGCCTTCCGGACACGTTATGGTCACTCGAGTACCTGGTCATGCCTTTCGGACTTTGTAATGCTCCCGCCACCTTCCAGCACTTCATTAATGATGTCCTCAGGGACATGCTGGATTTGTTTGTAGTCGTTTACCTGGACGACATCTTGATCTTCTCAGAAGACCTCGAACAGCACCGCGAACATGTCCGCAGGGTATTGCAGAGACTCCGCCAGAACTCTCTCTATATCAAACTCGAGAAATGTGAGTTTGAGCGAACCACCACTCAGTTCCTCGGGTACATCATCTCCCCAGAGGGCCTAAGTATGGACCCAGGGAAGGTCCAAGCCGTGTTGGACTGGCCCATTCCAAGAAACGTGAAGGAGGTACAAAGATTTATTGGCTTCGCCAACTTCTATCGGAAGTTTATCCGGGACTTCTCCAAGGTCATTGCACCGATCACCCAACTCACCAAAAGGCAGTCCCCTTCTCCTGGACACCCGAGGCCCAGGAGGCCTTCACGAAAGTGAAACTCCTCTTCACTTCTGCTCCAATCCTAGTCCACCCGAACCCCGAGTTGCCTTTTACTATCGAAGTGGATGCATCTGACTCCGCGGTAGGGGCAGTTCTGTCACAACGGACAGGGAGAAGATGCTACTACACCCGTGTGCATATTTCTCTCGCCAGATGTCCCCCTCCGAGAAGAACTACGACATCGGGAACAAAGAACTATTAGCGATCAAGGAAGCCTTCTCCAGTGGAGACACCTGCTAGAGGAGCTGCCAACCCCATAATCGTACTAACTGACCACAAAAACCTCGAGTTCATCCGCAGCGCTAAGAGACTCACAGCCAGACAGGCCAGATGGAGCCTATTCTTTTCCCGCTTCAACTTTCTCATCACCTATCGCCCCGGATCAAAAAACGGCAAGGCTGACGCCCTCTCTAGAATGTTTTCGGAGCCCTCACAGAGTAATAAGGGCCAATACAACATCCTATCCGAGAAAAGTGTTGTGGGGGCCACCTACTCTAAAGAACTCCTAGTCACAATCAAAGAAGGATACGAAAATGACCCCTTCCTCGCCCACCCCACAAGGAATGTCAGCCTCACGTTTAAAAATGGTCATTGGTTTCATCAGGACCTACAACTTTATGTACCAGAAATTGCACGACTCGAAGTGCTCAAACTTAACCATGACTCCAAGCTGGCCGGCCATCTGGGCACAAGAAAGACCCAGGAGCTTCTCTCCCGCTCCTTCTGGTGGCCAACATACAGGGAGGACACCAAGAAGTACATCTCCTCGTGCACGGTCTGTGCCCGCAATAAGACTCCTCGTTCCTCTCCCGTGGGTCTGTTACAACCCCTCCCAATTCCCTCCCGCCCCTGGGGCTCGATCTCCATGGACTTTGTGGTAGACCTTCCTCCTTCAAAAGGGATGAACACCATTCTGGTCGTGGTCGACCGCCTCACCAAAATGGCCCATTTCATCCCCTACAAGGGCCTACCCACGGCCAAACAGACGGCTGATCTTGTCCTCAAAGAGGTCTTCAGGCTGCATGGGATTCCGGACGACGTGGTCTCAGACCGAGGCGTACAATTTACCTCCAAGTTCTGGAAGGACTTCTGCCTGGCGCTCGGGGTTAAAGTGAACCTTTCCTCCGCTTTCCACCCTCAGTCAAGCGGGCAGACGGAGAGAACTAACCAGACCTTAGAGCAGTACCTACGCTGTTTCAGCTCCCACCTGCAGGATGACTGGCTTGACCATCTCTCCACAGCCGAGTTCGCCTACAACAATGCTGAGCACAGCTCAACCAAGCACAGCCCTTTCTTTGCTAACACAGGCTCGCACCCCGTGTTCATTCCCCACCTGCCCGTCGCCTCCACCCTCCCAGCAGTGGCCGAGCGCCTAACAACCCTACAGGAGGCACAAAGGACATAATGGACAACCTCCAGCTCGCCCAGAGGCGCTTTAAACAGGGAGCAGACAGGCGCCGCAAACCCACCCGGGCTTCCATGTAGGAGACAAGGTATGGCTGTCCACCAGGAACCTCAGACTGAAGGTCCCCTCCAAAAAGTTAGCCCCAAAATACATGGGTCCGTTCCAGGTCACCGCACAAATTAACGAGGTCACGTTCGGCTTGACCTTCCGGATTCCATTAGGGTGCACCCTGTCTTCCATTGCTCCCTCCTCAAGCCATACGTGGAGAATACCTTCACTGGCCGCCACTCGCCCCTCCACCACCCGTGAGGGTACAAGGTGAGGAAGAGTTCATTGTCGAGAAGATCCTCGACTCCAGGATCCACCGAGGAAAATTGCAATATCTAATTGGGTGGGAGGGCTACCCTCCCGAGGATAACTCCTGGGAGCCTGAAGAAAACGTCCACGCCCCAGACTGGTAAAGAGTTTCACCAACAGCACCCGGTAAGCCTGCCCCCATGGTGCCCGGAGGTCACCTTGGAAGGGGAGTACTGTCGGGAATCGAACCTGTGACCAGTCATGTCCCAGGCGGTAGCTCTAGCCACTAGACTACCAGCCTTTCTGGACTTTTCCTCCTGCTGAACTCTTTCATCTATCTTGCTCCAGCCTACCCTTGTTCATCAGTCTTGATTCCGTGCACCTGTTACTTCCCTTTATAAGCCCAGCCTCTAGCACCAGACCTTTGCTGGTTATTGTGCCTCCAAGCCTGTAGCAAGCTTCCTCTCTGCTCCTCCACGACGACTGCTATTTACCTTTGTTGCCGACCCGGACCGTTTGACCTCGCTGAACTGCCGCCTGCATTGACCCTTTGCCTTCCACCGACCACGCCTCTGTCTACTCCTGCTGTTACCTCGCTGCCATCTCTACTGCCGACCCGGACTGATCGACTACGCTACCTGTCTCCTGCTTCTGTGGGCCTTTGCCACTGGACTCCAACCACCAGCCGGCTGTCCTCTGACTCAGGTGAGCCAAGGACCGTTACAACATGCCGGGGAAAGAAGCACCAAATTTCAACATGTTCAATCCTAGGCGAGTGGTGTCACGTTCATCAATATCAAGCAAACCCGCTATACAATGGACGCTACTGTGCTTGTTAAGCTGTCAGGAGGCCCCAGAACTCACCAGAGTGCTGTGGCCTCTTCAAACAGCTGATCGGCAGGGGTGACGGGAGTCGGACCCCAATCAATCACACACTGATGACTTATTCTGAGGACATTTCATCAGTATGAAACACTTGGACAACCTCTTTTAAGTATTATTTAGGAACACTTCTCCAAGGTGACCACCAGGTATGTCTCAGTGTAAGGTGGTAATGCCCTGGCTAGGGAAAGCAGTATATCCTGATGTCTACCAAATTAAGTAGGGTCAGCAAGTACTGGCACTCTTTCTCTCCCTGATAACGATGTACGGTAGGTACATGTAGTACTGCCCAGAAAATGATTTAAATAACGACATTACTGCCTCCCTGTAATTGATGCAAGTAAAGAAAATACTGCCTTTAATAATCTGGACTTCCTGCAAAGGATGTAGGTATAGATAGTACTGCCTCCCTGTAAATGAAGCAAGTACAGATAATTCTGCCTCTATTACAACTGCACGCATGTGATTTAGCTACAGATAACCCTTCCTAAATGAGCAGGTACTGCCCCCATTAGTACTGACTCCCTGTAAAGGATGTAGGTACACATAGTACTGTCTCCCTATCGATGATGTAGGTGCACACAGTACTGTCTCCCTATAGATCATGTAGGTACACATAGTACTGTCTCCCTATCGATGATGTAGGTGCACATAGTACTGCCACTCTGAAGATGATGTAGGTACAGATAGTACTGTCACCCAATACATAATGTAGGTACAGATAGTACTGCCTTCCTGTAAAGGCTGTAGGCACACATAGTACTGTCTCCCTATAGATGATGTAGGTGCACATACTCTAGTACTGTCTCCCTATAGATAATGTAGGTACACAATGTACTGCCTCCCTGTAGATGATGCAGGTACAGGTAGTACTGCCTCCCTATAGATGATGTAAGTGTACATAGTACTGTCTTCACACAGGTTATGTAGGTACAGACAATACTGCTTCCCTGTCAATGATGTAGGCGCACATAGTCTCCCTATAGATGATGTAGGTAAACAGAGTATTGCCCCACTACAGACGATGTAGTTACACATAGTACTGCCACTCTGAAGATGATGTAGGCACACATAGTACTGTCTCCCTATAGATGATGTAGGTGTACATAGTACTGCCACTCTGAAGATGATGTAGGTACAGATAGTACTGCCTCCCTGTAAAGGCTGTAGGCACACATAGTACTGTCTCCCTATAGATGATGTAGGTACGTAGAGTATTGCCTCCCTATAGATAATGTAGGTACAGATAGTACTGCCTCCCTATGGATAATGCAGGTACAGATAGTACTGTCACCCTATAGATGTAGGTACAGATAGTACTGCCTCCCTATAGATGATGTAGGTACAGATAGTACTGCCTCCCTATAGATGATGTAGGTACAGATAGTACTGCCTCCCTATAGATGATGTAGGTACATATAGTGCTGCCTCCCTATAGATGACGTAGGTACAGATAGTACTGCCTCCCTATAGATAATGTAAGTACAGATAGTACTGCCTCCCTATAGATAATGTAGGTACAGATAGTACTGCCTCCCTATAGATGATGTAGGTACAGATAGTACTGACTCCCTGTAAAGGATGTAGGTACAGATAGTACTGACTCCCTGTAAAGGATGTAGGTACAGATAGTACTGCCTCCCTATAGATAATGTAGGTACAGATAGTACTGTCACCCTATAGATGATGTAGGTACAGATAGTACTGCCTCCCTATAGATGATGTAGGTGCAGATAGTACTGCCTCCCTATAGATGATGTAGGTATAGATAGTACTGCCTCCCTATAGATGATGTAGGTACAGATAGTACTGCCTCCCTATAGATGATGTAGGTACAGATAGTACTGCCTCCCTATAGATGATGTAGGTACAGATAGTACTGCCTCCCTATAGATGATGTAGGTACAGATAGTACTGTCACCCCATAGATGATGGAGGTACAGATAGTACTGTCACCCAGTACATAAGGTATGTACAGATAGTACTGCCTCCCTGTAAAGACTGTAGGCACACATAGTACTGTCTCCCTATAGATGATGTAGGTACTTGGAGTATTGCTTCCCTATAGATTATTTAGGTGCACATGGTACTGCCTCCCTATAGAAAATGTAGGTACAGATAGTACTGCCTCCCTATAGATAATGCAGGTACAGATAGTATTGCCTCCCTATAGATAATGTAGATACAGATAGTACTGCCTCCCTATAGATGATGTAAGTACAGATGGTACTGCATCCCTATAGATGATGTAAGTACAGATGGTACTAACTCTCTATAGATGATGTAGGTACAGATAGTACTGCCTCCCTATAGATGATTTAGGTACAGATAGTACTGTCACCCTATAGACGATGTAGGTACAGATAGCACTGCTTCCCTGTCGATATAGGCAGAACAATCGGTAAGGGTATCAATCTTGTTTGTCCTCATACAGCTGCATCAGGCCCTTCAGATGAGCACTGATCGGCTTGTCATACCGTCAACTGGCGCTCGTTACGGCCAGACATCGGCCTGTGTAAAAGGAACCTTAAGAAGTACTGACATACTCCTCCAAAAAATAAAAAATACACTTCTGGATTTCAAGTGAACAAGTCAACATTTAACCCCATCCTTTCCAGATCAAATAGTGGATGCAACTGGTGTTGTCTTTACTAAGATCTCTTGTCACGCGGTAGAAATAAACAGCCTCATTGAGGACCTGAGCACTGACCCCCCGGATCAGTTCCTTGCCGGCTCTGCAAGGCATCATGCCAGATGAAGGGATGAATATGCAACCCCCAGTAAACCATAAGGCATGGCAACAAAGTGCCTCAGGCGCCAACCACAAGTGTTCATAAAAGCAGCGGTACAAACTCTCTTTGCGTGCGTGTGCGAGACAATAGGGACAGGATCGTAATGTGGATAAAATCTGCTGCGCTGGAGAGACAGAGCCATAACTCAGCGCGGCGAAGTGTCGAGGGAAACATCCGCTGCTAAACATTCCATGGAAATGCTTCATCCAAATAAAAGGAGAGAGGTTCAAAAGGTTTCATTAAAATGATATATGCTGCGTTCAGCGTCTCAATCATACATGCTGCAGGAACAATGTGCTTCACAGACTCAGCAGAGAGAGAGGGCCTAAAACATCCCGGCTGCCACAGCGCACAATCATGGCGATTTCACCTGCCGATGGCGACTTCTAAGCCGCAGGACAATGCAGTGGCTATGTAACTGAATATCTGGGATTATGCCCCGATGCTGTGCAATCATTGCTCTCCGATGCCAAGATTTAGTGACTGCCACTTGACAATGACCAATGAACATTCCTCCTCCATACTTTGGCATGAAAGGTAATGCGTCCCCCAAAAATGCCACGTTATTGAAATCCCGTTGAAATTTTTTTTGGATGATGTTATTTTTAATTTTTCCATATCTACATTTAAACAAAAACCGTAAAATCCTGCAATTTGCACTGGCCACTAAGCCTAATAATAGGCGCAACTTCTTGGTCTGTACAGATCACTTTAGGCCCCTTTCATATAAGCGAGTATTCCGCGCGGGTGCAATGCGTGATGCGAACGCATTGCGCCCGCACGGAACCTGGACCGATTCATTTTAATGGGTCTGTGTACATGAGCAATGGTTTTCACGCATCACTTGTGCGTTGCGTGAAAATCGCAGCATGTTCTATATTCTGTGATTATCACGCAACGCAGGCCCCATAGAAGGGACATGGGCTGCGTGAAAATCGGATGCGATGCGTTTTTCATGGATGGTTGCTAAGAGATGTTGTTTGCAAACATTCAGGTTTTTTATCAAGCGCGTCCAAAATGCATTAAATCGCATTGCCCCGCGCAACTGAACGCGAATGTACAAAACTGAATGTACTTGCTTGCGAAATCGCGCAGTTTCCACTGAACACATCCACAACGCATCCGGACCTAATCCGCTCACGCTCGTCTGCAAGGGGCCTTACTGCAGTTATCTGCTTAACTGTCATTCTAATCCTGCCTGTAATGATATCACCTCTGTGTATAGATAAGACAGGATTCTCCATTCACAATAGGTGATTGTCAAATCCTATCTATTCTTTCCTTGTACAATGACCCGTGCACAGGTTACAGAGCAAACCCAGAAAACTATCCCATCAAAGTCAATGTGGTCTCCTCCTGACCATTGTGTCTATGGCCCATGGGGCTGCCGTAAAGCAATTTTCTTAACGCTTTCTAACTGCTGTTAAGAGTGCCCAGTATCTGATCAGCTGACAAGCGCTTTTTGGCTGATCGCTGGCACATTTGCACAGGTTAATTATTGGGAACGAGACTTCATCCAAACATTGGTCCCCCATAGTTGGTCCAATCATCTGCATGTGTTAAAGGACCCTTGGCCAAAGTGGTATACAGCGGCTACAAAGAGCGTCACTCACTGTGGAGGTCTCAGAACATTGGTGCATCAATCTGACAGACCACCAGTTTCAGTGTGAACTGTAAAGTGCTTCATGCTCCTTAAGGTGGCGCTGCAGGGACACGGATTACTGGAAATACTGGTTAGAACGGTTATAAAAATACACACGCAAAAGGAAGGCAGACGCCTTTATGCTATGACTCCGCTGATCCTCATCTTACACTTGCAAAGTAAATAGCCTATCCCTAACACTGGTATTTAGTGGGGTACCTGTTCTGACCCCCAAAAGCCAATGCAGGAACCTCACCCTGGCCTGACCCCCAAAAAGTGACAGCTCCAATGCGCTTCACCAGTCAGTGACTTGGCGATTCAATGAGAGAAGTGGCATGTATCAGGGACCATTTTCCAGCCGTCAGTGGTCACTGAAAACATATTTTTAAAAACAAGCAGGGCACAGGGAGAAGAGTCCGGGCATGGACAGAAGAGTCCACTGTGCATATTCTCCTCTTCGGCTTAAAGGAGTATTCCTATCTCAGACATTGGTGCCATATCGCTAGGATATGCCCCCAAGGTACGCTCCGGGGGGGGGCGGGGAAGGGGCACACCGCGCATGTGTGGCCGCCCCCAAGCACTCCTATAGGAATGCAGTAAATAGCCAAGCAGCACATTGAAATGAATGGCTGACGGAAACAGCCGAGCCAGCGCTCTTCTAAGTTCAGAGCTCCCATAGGAATGAATAGAAGGCGGCCGCGAATGCGCGGTGCACCCTCCAGCACTTTGCAGGCTCTGTTCTAAGTATAGGTGCCGGTCCCTGGGACCCGCACCTATCAGACATTGGGGGCATATCCTAGCAATATGCTCCCAATGTCTGACATGAGAATACCCTTAAGAGATCTCTCCTGTTTGCATGACCTGTCAATCAAGCCAAGCAGGGCAAGGAGACTCTTCTGCTCATACCTGGACTCTTCCCCTGGGAAACGCTGCCACATATAAATGGTCTCCAGAGCTCTAGAAACAATTAACCAAATGAGAACATACAGGCAACAGAAAAAGTTATCATTATCAACTCCGTTTTTTAAGGGAAATTACTAATATTATTGTCATCTTTTAAAAGGGTCTTCCCACCAATACTCATGGTAGGATATGCATTACTTACTAACCACTAAGGTGGGGTTGACCTCTGGGATCCCATGTAGGTAATGCCCCTTGAATAGTACCATTGTAGGGGGTCAGACCATCCTCGGAAGATACCATAAGTAACTATGGGGAGAAAACCTCTTAAAGAGTTTTCTGAGAGAGGAAAAATCAATGTCCCATTGTACCAGCACCGACGCTCTGGTGCTCCCCACTGGTCTTTTTTGATTTTCCTAAAGCACTGACCTGATAAAAATTCATGTGATGACTGCAGCCACATGCTGGCCTTAGGATACTTTCACACTGGCAGCAGAGGAATCCGTCAATCTGTGTTGAAACGGACAGCATTTGTAGATGGATCGGGATGCGGATCCATCTCACAAATGCATTGCAATAACGGATCCGTCTCTCCGGTTGTCATCCCGAGAAATGGCTCCGTTATGTATTTTTTTCACATTCTTAAAGTTCTGCGCATGCGTAGACCGGTAGCACGGATCCGTCAATGCAGTATTTTTAATGTCGGATCTGGCAATAATACATTCTTATGGAAATTAATGCAAAAGATTTCTCTCCATTCAGAATACATTAGGATATAAATGAAGAGTTTTTTTTTCCGGTATTGAGCCCCAACGACGGAACTCAATGCCGGAAAAGAAAAACGCTAGTGAAAGTACCCTTAGCTGTGATGTTGGCCCATGGCGTGGAGGCCGGTGATTGGCTGCAGGGGTTACTTAGGTGTACATGTGACCACTGCAGGAAAATTAACAAAGGACAGCAGGAAGCAACTGTGGGAGAATATAGTTCCTTTTTTTTTTTTTTTTTTTTTTTTTAGTTTTTAGGGGGTGATCTTGGAAAAACACTTTAAATGTGTGCAGCCATAAATGACCATAAAATGTTATTAGATTAAAAAACAAACCAAAAAAAAACAACTTTACACTCCAGCAGATGAGACGTAGGAGAATATATTTTTGTCAATTTGTGTAAATTTGGTTGCCCAACACTTTTTTTCCCCTGTAGATAACACTGTGGGCGGGGCATGACACAGGAGCTGACATCAAACAGTAATGTTATCACCATCTCTTTTGATCAACCATGTGAGGCTGCTGTCCCTTTAAATCGCAACTAAGGGAAAACTACCATAATTCTCAATACGGTATTCTTTCACTCTCTGATCTAAAGCCTAAAACGCGCTGTCCGTACTAAATATTGTCACAGACGGCGCTAATATTCACTGCACATAACCAGGGACCTCTGCTCACAGCAGCGCTCAGACTTCCCCCTTTTAGAATCTCGAGTTTTAATTGCATGATTGATGTGGAAATTAATTAATCTCAAAGTGCATGCTAATTGTTTAATTGCTCGCTTGATCTATATGGATCATTTTCGGGAATTAAAAGTAGCTGATTTACTCTGGCTATTGATTGAATGTGGCACTGAGTTATTTTGCTTGCTACCTGATTTGAAATTCCCTCAATTAATTCCCAAAACCTTTTGCTTCGGAGGCGGCAGGGTGAGTTTGCCCCTTCTGGCTGATCTATACTAACTTGTCATGCTTAAGAGATATTTATTATTAGATCCGGCAAGTAATAATGACATATTAATATTAGCACGGGCTGTACATTTCCACTGAATGGATTGCCAACGTGGAATTAAAACCGATATATTTGTCAGTATCAATTTTCTAGAATTCTATGGTGACCTGGGTGCACTAATGAATGGCAAGTCCCTCGCACAGCCGGCTCGCCGGTGCTCACTGTCAAGGGAAAAGTGCTCCGCCATAGCGCGAACGGTCGATGGGTGTAATGAATGAAAGCCGAATAACAGCTTTTATTTCCTTTACTTTTTTTTTCATAAATCATATAATAGCATTTTTGGGCAGAGAAATACTAAAAAAAAAATTGCTACAGTATAAACTAAGAAGCTATGCATAATGGCAAGGTCTACTTGTAAGTTGTCACGTCAGGTACAGAACAGTACACTGTCCCTACCTACTTGAACGATCCGCCCTAAACAGCTGCCCCCAACTGGTCAACGGTCCCTGACCTAAGTGCGAAGGACTTACTTAGGGGAGACGAAATGGGAAGTCAGACAGGACATATCGTCAGAACCAAGGAAGAAACAAACACAGAGTAATATACCAGCAAGGGTCAAATTAAGGAGGTAATATCAGAACCAGAATCAGCAGTCGGAGGCGAAGTCACTAAGAGGCAGAAGGTGAGAAGTCCAGCAATCCACATGATACAGAAACTAAGCGTGTGAAGCAAGAAGACCAATCACAGACAACTGTGGGCAGCAGTTGCCTGTTTAAATACCCCTCCAACAGGAAGCACATGACGCCGGCACCAAGTCTGATTGGAACGGCATCCCTGCTGCCTGATTGGCCAATCAGCCCCACCGTCAGCTGAGCTGGTTGCAGTGGTAAAGGAGAGATGCTGGCAACACCGCATTAGAGAGGGCGGACTCACTGCAGGTACGTGGACGGGTAAGTACCTAATAGAAGTAATCTGGTTTAGAAAACTCACCAAACCTCAACAGTATGAAGTAGAGAGTTTCTATAAAGAGTGCCTCTCTTCTGGAAGACCCGGTCTGTCCATGTGTTACAAGGACATTCCACAGATTTCGAAGGGCATCATGTAATGCTTCAGAGCCACTGTATGGATGCTGGAGGACAAGTAAAAAGTTGCATAATTCTTGCGGAATCTCTGGGAGACAACCTGCAATTTGCTACTTATTGAGATTGTTGGTAATAAAAGTGGAGAACCCCCTTTAAGGATAACCTGTCAGGAGGTTCTCATGGTTGCCCAGGATATGGGCAGCATGAAAAATTGAGAGGTTCCTTGGTTACAAACTACTATGTTTAAAAAAGAGCCAGAAAAGGGGAAGAGAATCATAGTGGTGGCTACCCTCTGGTTTCAACGAAGGTCTTTTGTCCACTATCGGACGAAAACGTTAAAAGCTATGTACACCTTTGGGGGCAATTTTTTTATTATTGCATTGTACTGTATTATGAGGTAAAAAAATAATTTTTTCAATTGGTCTTTATTAAAAAATATGGAGCCCTTTTATCTGTACAGAGCTTAAATGCTGTAATAGAGGGATCTTAATTTTCTGTCTCTTCCGTCAGTTGGGGAGCTGACAGGCTCCTTATCTCTGCTCTCTGACATTATAAACACTCGTTATAGCTCAATCCTGATATTACTGACAGGAATGTGGCTTAAATAAGTGTTTATGACCTCTGAGTAAATTACAGAAAAGGGTTATTAGATAACCAACACAAAATAACAGCGAATGTAGGATTCACACAGCTAGAAAAAGTTAACCCTTTGTGACAGAACGGCTCAATATTTTTAATAAAGACCAATTGAAAAAAATGATTTTTAGCCTAAAATAAGTAAAATGCAATCATAAAACAAAATTGGCCCCAAAGGTGTACATAGCTTTTAAGTACAGCTGTCTTCTTTAAAGACGATGATGGGTTGTCATAGGCTGGCTACAGAGATCGGTGGGGGTCCAATTTCAACCAATAAATGATCGTTTTGGTTGAATTTGTTTGTTTGGATCAGTCTTAGACTAACGTGTATGGCTGACTTCCCTAAAGCTATTTTATGACCAATTTCATCTCTGTTCAGAAATAAAATGTACGCATTTAATTAATGATAAAGCAGTTGGTTACTTCAGCTTTGGCTCCCGTCCTTCGGTGGTGTACTGCCAGCAGATGAGACCGATGAGGTCATGGACCTTGGCATTGGCAATGGTAACCACTGTCATAGGCAGTATCTTGTCCTGGCTAGCTTGCATTGAGAGGTAGACCTCTATCTTCTTGGTGGCAGTGGTACCCACATGGCCCTAGAGAAAGGAGAGAAACACAAAACATTACTTTACAAATTGATCTTTGTAACTAAATATGCACAAGTAGTCAAAGGACCCCCCCCCCTTCTGTGCACTTCTAGATTAAAAGTGCTGATTTGGCCTTAGATCGTCAGCTTGTGCATTCTTTCTGAAGATTTTCACTGTTGACTTCACGTTCTCAATGTAGAGGGGTGAAATCCACAGCAAAATCTGTATGTACATAGCTAGATTTTTGTGCACATTGGTCGCCACATTTTTTTCGAAAAAATCCACAGCATGCCAGCTCTTTGCAGTGGAAAGGGCGGATGTTTCCACTGCAAATCGGCTTGGTATTGGCAGCAAAACCATGCAGATTTTGCAACCCTACTTCACAGCAAGTCAATTTCCATGCAGAAAAATCTCTGCAGTGTGTGGATGATATTTGTTAAAAGCATAGAAACACTCCTCGTTATTTTGGCGGAGTATTTTTAGCCAAGGAGAAGCAATAAGACACTAAGTGGCTTTTTTTCCTGTTGATGTAGCGGTATGAGGGCTTTTAGGGGTACATATAACTTCTATTACCTCTTTGGGATGATAATAGGCAAATAACAGTTCCGCCATTGTTTTTTGTACTTTAAATTTACGACCCTCACTGTGTGGCATAACTAGGCTATAGTTATTTTATGGATCAGTATGATTACAGCGATACCAAATATGTGTAGTTGTGTTTTTTGCTGCTTTTGCATAATAATAGCACATCTCTTATGTCGCCGCAATCCAAGAGTCAGAACTCAAGTGCTGTTGTAGCCCTATGAAGGCTTATTTTTTGCGGGATGAAACATAATTTCATTGGTACCATTGTTTGGGGGAAAATGAGACTTATTGATTATTATTTTTTTTTTTTTTTTGGGGGGGGGGGGCAGTTTAACGGGGCAGTTTTAATAACATGTAACAAAACCACTTTTCATGGAATTATTTTTTTTTTTTTATAAACTTTACTAACTGGTAGTTTTTTGGCCTGTCTATTAGGCTATGCCTGCTGCCCAGTCTAAAGGACATACAGCCACAGTTAGTCCGCTGCCATAGCGGAAGGTGGCAAAGGGAGCCCTGTACCTCTGATTGCCTTGCCTTGATGTCGCAGTCTAGGGAGTTAAGTAGCCGGCATAGGAGTCATCTCTAATGCTGGCCATTATAGCGGGAGCCTGGCTTGAGCGATCGCTGTGATCTGAAGAGCTGCATCAGCGCAGTCTGTGAGGCCTATGCAAGAAATAATAGGGATGGTGGCAGGGACTGAGCAGACTGGACAGGCTGTGCAAAAACGGCCTGAAAAAAGTCTCACGCGTAGAGAGTTGGGCTGTGCCCCAACAGCAGCCATACTGCTGCAACTCAGCTTTTTCTTCACCTGGTTTATCTGGGACCTGGTCCAGGATTGACATACTGCTTGGGGAAACGTCACCGCTGATGCCAGCCTTTGGATGCGGCAGCACATGTGATCCCACCTGTGCAGAAAGTTTACATGCACGGCCCGGAAATACAGTGAAGACACCCTGGGATGCACAAAGCCAGAATTGCTTGGCAGGGAGCAGTTAAAGGGGATGTCCGGCTTCCCCCACGTAGCCCCTCTGACATGAGCATCGAAGCATTTTATGCTCTCATGCTCTCCCTTGACCTGCACTGAATTGTGCAATGAAAGGGCTTTTTATGGAGATCCAGTGAGGTACCAGGCTGTTCATGGGTAAGCTAGGCGGAGGCATCCTGTAAAACAGGCTAGGGCAGCACTAAAGCCTGCCCATCAGTGCCGGTGATGTCACCAGGAACGCTGCTAGGTGGAAGCCCCCGCCTAGCAGTGTAAAAATATAAACAAAACAGCCCTTGCCCATGAAGTGCTTCGATGCTCATGTCAGAGGGGCTACGTGGGGGAAGAAGGAGATACGTCTGGGTTCAGCTCTGAACCCAGAAAACCCCTTTAAGTATATGTCCCTTCGCAAGCCCTGCGATATATATATAGAATTTTTTTTTAAATATATATATATATATATATATATATATATAAAGAATTGTGAACAATTCCTGTGAGATTTTTAGTCCAGATACGTTCCGAACGGCATATTAATGAAAGGATTAAGTTCCTCACTGCTGCACTGTATTCTTATTACTTGGCCATGGTGACTCTATTCGCACTCGGATGACTATCGGCACTGCCAGCTTTGTGCTCAGCACTCGTCGCCTTTGTTTCGTGCCATTATTTATGTCCAGAGATGATATCACGCTGTGAAATAAAGTGCAAGTCTCTTTTTTTTCCCTCTCTTTTACGGGCTTGTAAATAAACTTGCATCGGGAGTAAGCGGGTTCATTAGGGATCTGTACATTAAACCAAAGGAAAACAGCCACATAAAAATTGATTTGTTGCTCATCTACATGTCCAAACAAACCGGCACTTTTTAACTATTTCGCTGAATACCCGGCGGTTAGAGGCCTAACGAGCGTGCAATTAATTCCTGGTAATGATCGTGTACTAAAGGCGGAAGTATTTACAAGCACGGAATGACATTTTCGTATTCCTGCATGGCTTTACATGGGTATCAGGTGTTATGGATTACACAGTACTACATAAACAGGCCTGATTAATCGAGTACAGATAACATGCTTATAGTCAGAAAGCTGCAGTGATGCCATCGTTTCGGCACAGAAACCATCCATGTCAGGGCCAAGTTTTACAAAAACAGTTTATTGCATGCATTAATACTAAATTCCCTAGTATATATGCATTGTCAGAAGTACTCCCATTAAAGGGAGTCAGTCACTAAAAAATTCACCGATAAACTATGCACAAAGCTTTGTAGGACTAGCCAAACTGAATGATCCATGGCTTCATTCAGGAGAGAAAGTACTTTTAATCCATATGCAAATGAGCAATTAAGTGCACTGTGGGGGGGTCCAAGCCACTATGTACACCCTTGCTCTTCCTGTTTTCTCTGCCAGACCCACCTTCTTAGCCAGAATCCTACTCCACACTGATGAGGGGCAACACCCCGAAACAGCTGTCTGTGGATGGATACCTGGCTTAGATCTTCCCCGTCACATCCTAAAAGACATGACATAGGGGCCACTTAATATGGTGGTTTTGGTGATCTCTGTAATGGAGACACCCCTTACACTGTCACTAGTGGGGTACCTCAGGGGTCAGTACTGGGCCCTATTCTCTTCAATATATTTATTAATGATCTTGTAGAAGGCCTGCACAGTAAAATATCATTTTTTGCCAATGACACTAAACTGTGTAAAGTAATTAACACTGAAGAGGACAGTTTTCTGCTACAGATGGATCTGGATAGATTGGGGGCTTGGGCAGGTAAGTGGCAGATGAGGTTTAACACTGACAAATGTAAGGTTATGCACATGGGAAGGAATAATGCAAGTCACCCGTACATATTAAATGGTAAAACACTGGGTAACACTGACATGGAAAAGAACCTAGGAATTTTAGTGAACAGCAAACTAAGCTGTAGAAAGCAGTGTCAGGCAGCTGCTGCCAAGGCCAATAAGATAATGGGTTGCATCAGAAGGGGCATAGATGCCCGTGATGAGAACATAGTCTTACCACATTACAAATCACTAGTCAGACCACACATGGAGTACAGTGTACAGTTCTGGGCTCCTGTGAACAAGGCAGACATAGCAGAGCTGGAGAGGGTTCAGAGGAGGGCAACTAAAGTAATAACTGGAATGGGTCAACTACAGTAACCTGAAAGATTATAAAAAATTAGGGTTATTCACTTTAGAAAAAAGACGACTGAAGGGAGATCTAATAACTATGTATAACTATATCAGAGGTCAGTACAGAGATCTACTGTTACTGTGAGCGCCGGTGGCATCTCAAACAGCCGATCAGCAGGGTTCTGGGGTGTTGGACTCCCTACCGATCAGATACTGATGACCTATCCAGTTTAAAAATCTCGTAAAACCCCTTTTAACATAAAAATTATTATAGACATCAAACCTTAGACTACCATGGTAGCCATTATGGCTCTCACATGGGTTTTCAGTCCCGAATGGCAAATATTCCTTAGTTTTTAGATGGCAAAAGTAAAGAAGAAGACACAGTAAATCTGTCACCTAGAAATAGTAGCCCTATTGTCACCCAGCTTTCCCAGAGAGACACACATCTCACGAAAAGTTGGGTAGAACTCTGAAGGTTTTCTCCTAGGGGGAAAAACCTTTTTGCACATTTAAATTTATCTACGGTAGAAAATTTTGCATTTTAAGCTCTTCATTAAAACGGTCTTGAACATCCACAAAGGGAATCGCCTCGAAATCTATGTGCACACTGGGAAAAGCATGTTGGGGGGGAGGAGGATCCATAGGGCACCCCCCCTGGAAAATTCTGGACGTGTGGCAGGATTTAATGAAAGTCCACTGGGGAATGTGTTCTTATTCTCCATTACCGGCTGATGGGTCTTGTGGAAAGGTTACGGTGTAGTCATTAACATGCTCCTAAATTATACAGCTATACAAATTTGGAGCACTCTTGAAATGACCTCTAAGACAATTTAATTCTAGACTTGCTGGGAAAGTGCTCGGCTAATGTGACACGGCTCGGGCTGGCGAGGTGCGCCGGCGAGAAGCTCTTTCAGGGGACTTGTGTATAAATACACATAAACGTGTGTACTTGGGTGTAAAGGTGGATAATAAAACCGCCCCGGCAGACACAACATTAAACAGCACTAGGCTGACGAACCTACAAAATTGAAATGTTTTTGTCTGGGGCTATTTGCACATTTATTTCCAGGGGTCATTATAAAATCGCTGCCCTCCCTTTTTTTTTTTTTTAACACCACAATGTATTACGGACGAGACTCCCAGAATCCTCCACTCCGCTAGATGTTAATGCGGGCGGCACAAGGTTCGCATGGGTTACCAGAAGGTTTCGGTAGTAAAAAAAAAAAAATTTCTTCTCTGGGACGTGCGATTTCCAGCCAGATCCGACTGTTAGTTATCAATTAGAATTGTGTAGGGTGGATTGGGTGGGGGAAGGGAGGGGAACCCGGCGTCGCTCATCACCACGGCTATTATTTAATTAGGGGCCAGATGGTTTAAGGCTCCGCTAGGCAGAATCTGCCGTGAGAAATACTTTATCTCCATTGCAATCATCACTACAACATCAGCTCCGGGGCTGAACTAACGCTCATGTTTTATTCCAGCCGCTCGGGGTGTAGAAGTTAATTACGTGTATAAAGAGAGAGGCAGGAGAGATTCCGCTTCCAAATATTACATTGTCCTCTTATCGACTTCAGCAGTCAAAAGGTACATAAATAGTAGGGGAAAAAAATCTGGACGATTGTAAGTGGACAAACGAACACAAAGGCGATCCGAAACCTGCATAAAAAGCATGCAGGGCCTGTAAACATGGCAGCGACGTCTCATTCAGAGTTCAAAGGAAACGCCCTCAGCTACGAGCCTAACCCCTTGTCAGGAGAAAATGAGTAACTGTTTTTATGTAAAACAGATTTTTGAAGAATTTTTAATTATTAGATTTTTAATTTGCAGTTTTAACTCCGACCAATAAGCCTAATAATAGGCGACATTTTCCGTTCTTTAGAGACCACCTCTCAGCAGTCCTCTCATTATCATCGCAGGCGGGATTACAATGAAAGACAACGCCTATTATAGGATCCACCGTTCACAATAGCTGATGGTTACTACTCCCCCTCACTGCAAAATGACCTCTGCACCGTTAACAGAGCAAGTCTAGAAAACTCTTCCATAGATGTCAATCAGTCATCTCCAATTTGAGTAATTTCCTGTGGTACATGTGGCTGCTGTAAATGCTGGTAAAAGGGTTGTCTCACCTGGAACATTGGTGGCTTAGGATATGCCAACAATGTCGGATAGGTAAGACCCGCACCTATCTCTAGAACAGAGCACCCAAAGTTCAGAAGAGCGCACCCCACACTCGCGGCCTACCTCCATTAATTTCCATGGTAGAGCCAAAAATAGCTGAGAGGTGCGGCTATTTGATATACCGCCAATGTTCCAGGTGAGACAACCCTTTTAACAACAACTCAGGTAACTATGTGCAGACAATAGAAATAAAAAAAATCTACACCCAGAAAATAAGACGGGCCTAGGGAAGTCGATTCGCTCATCCCTAGATACTACATTTGCTTAAAGGGAACCTGTCACCTTCAAAACACATATTAAACGGCCATCATTACCTTACAGTGGCCCCCAGTGTGTTCCTAATCGTGTTTTTCTTTCCTCCATCGGTGGTTGTAAACTTTAAAAAAAATGCAGTTTTAATCTTGATTTTCCCTAACGTCAGAGTCAGCTTGAAGTCAAGGAGGCAGCGGCCTCCTTGCTTTAAGTCCAGCTAAGCCCGTCCCTTACCCGTCCTCCCTTCACTGTGATTGACATCCTGCTGTGAGGCCAGGATAGCGCAAGTCTCGGGCATGCGCAGTGCGCTCCTTTTTACTGCGTGACCCCGTCTCCGTCTCCCATACTCACTGGCCGCTTTCCTCTCTGTGCGCATGCGCCTGGATTTTTGAACGTGCGCGCCCAGCAATTCTTCTCCTTAGCGTGAGCACAGAGAGGAAAGCGGCCGGTGAGTGCGGTAGCCGGGATGTCAATCACAGTGAAGGGAGGACGGGTAAGGGACGGGCTTAGCTTGACTTAAAGCAAGGAGGCCGCTGCCTCCTTGACTTCAAGCTGACTCTGACGTTAGGGAAAATCAAGATTAAAACTGCGTTTTTTTAAAGTTTACAGCCACCGATGGAGGAAATAAAAACACGATTAGGAACACACTGGGGGCCACTGTAAGGTAGTGATGGCCGTTCAATATGTGTTTTGGAGGTGACAGGTTCCCTTTAAAAGTTTCCAGAGTCAAATAAAAAACTTGGGCAGCAGATGTAAATGCGACGTAAAATAACAAAAGAATTGATATTTTCCAGTTTTCTCCCCTGTCGTTTCAATCACTGCTTTCCAGTCCTCCCGCTGCTGAAGTCATCTTCTTGGCTGCAGTAGTGATGTTCCATGCACACAAGTCATTAGGCAGCCAATCACTGGCCTCACCATACAGGATGTCAGTGCTGAGGCCAATGATTGGCTGCAGTGGTGAAATGGTGTGCCATCACTGGTCTAGCCAGGAAAACACACCGTAGGAGGGAGGACCAGAGTGCAATGCAGAAAGGGGCAGGGGAGAAAAATGGTAATTTTCACTTTTTCTATTTTAATACATTTATTGCTGCTGTACAAGTTTTTTTTTCCTTTAAATGTGACTGAAAAAAATGAAGAAAGTCTACACCCTGCCATCTGGTGTATACTGCTCCTATGCAGACTTAAAGGGGTTCTCCGGACTTTTAATATTGATGACCTGTCCTCAGAATAGGTCATCAATATTAGATCGGCATGTGCCATCTCTCTTCATGCTGCTGCTAAGCCGCAGCTAACAGGAAGAGAGAAGGGAAATGGCATGTGCAAACTGCAAGAGCCGTATCCTCATTCAGCTGATCGGCAGGGGTGCCGGGTGTCGGACACCCACTGATATGATATTGATGACCTTATCCTGAGGATAAGAAGAGAACCCCTTTAAAGAGCACCTGTCCCCTCTCCTGACCTGTCTGTTTTAGGGTCCATTCACACATCCGTAATCTGGATCCGCATCCATTCCGTAATTTGGGGACCCATTCACTTTTAATCGGGCTGGAACTAATGCAGGTCCGCATTTTCGGGATCCGCAGCCGTTTTTTCGGGATCCGTTTTTTCAGGATCTGCAATTCCGTTCCCGAAAAAAATAGAACATGTCCTATTCTTGTCCGCTATTGTGGACAAGAAAAGGCATTTTCTATTATAGTGCTGGCTATGTGCAGTCCGCAAATTGCTGGTAAGTGATCCGCAAAACACTTACGGACGCGAGAATGGACCCTTAGTAACTTTAGTTCCTAAAACTCTATGTTGTGCCATTCCTTTATTATTCCTGCTAGAAGTTTATGAATAAAGATATAACTGAAGGTTAGCAGATGGGATTGTGTCCCTGTTCCCTGTGCGCTTGGCAGCTGAAGGCATCTGTGTTGGTCCCATGTTTATATGTGCCCGCATTGCTGAGAAAAATGATGTTTTAATATATGCAAATGAGCCTCTAGGAGCAACAGGGGGCGTTACCATTACACCTAGAGGCTCAGCTCTCTCTGCCACTGCCGCGCCCTCTGCACTTTGACAGGACCAGACAGGCACTATGATGTTTTTACTGTTTAGCCCTGTCAATCAAAATACAAAGTGTGTGGCAGTTGCAGAGAGAGCAGAGCCTCTAGGAGTAATGGTAACGCCCCCGAGGGCTCCTAGAGGCTCATTTGCATATATTAAAGCATCATTTTTCTCAGCAATGCGGGCACATATGAACATGGGACCAACACAGATGCCTTCAGCTGCCAAGTGCACATGTAACAGGTCAGCCGGTGTCATAGGGACAAAACTGCTGACAGATGCCCTTTAAAAATAAAAAGACTGGAAAACCCCTTTAAGAAAATGAATCCAACAACAAAGATATAGTCTGGAATTGTTACACATTTGATGAGAATAAATGACGGCAGGCAAGACGTAAAAAAATAAATGTTGTTTCTGCGCTTGTTCCTTCTCAAGCTTTCCTAATAATTTAGTGATTTCAACATTTCCAGATTCTCTGATGACATAAATTGGCTCAGACATCGCTGTGATGTATTAAATAAATATCCAAGGCTTGCATATGATTGCGTTAATTAGCTGATGGAGTGGAGGACTTTCTCGATGGAGATAGAACAACCAGAGGTATGAAGGTACAGGTGCAGCCGAAACAGGATTCCCATTCCAGCTGTCAGAAGGAAAGACGGGCGTACTGCGATGCCAGCGTGAGATAGAGACGTGACCCATGTGGTGCTTAGAAAAACACCAGCATAGTGTGACACCTGGTGCCAAAATAATAATACTAGTGATCATGTCTACATTGGCGGTCTGTACAAATATCATTGGCGCAGTTTAGATTTATCAAAATATTGGACATCCCAATGCAAAAATCAAACGATTATCATTAGATTTTTTGTTTACCCCTTAGTTCTGAGGATTCCTCAAAACAGCTGAAACGCAGTGATCCCCTAATTATGCAGCATTAGCTAACCTAGATGTGTTTGAACTATACAGCTGCAAAAAAAAAATAAGTGAACCCTTTGGAATTACCAGGATTTCCAAAAGCTAATTGACAAGAGAGGATTGACATTTTTGAAAGGTGGGTTTCACAGATGCTTTGACCATTAAGAAAAGGCACACAACACCTGGTTACTGACAAATAATGAGTGAACCCTTTGGAATTACCAGGATTTCCACATGGATTACTAATAAAATGTCGTCTGATTGTTATCCAAGTCGCGATTACAGGCAAACACAAGTTAAATAAACTAACAACACACAAACAGCTGTACAGTTCACGTATTTTACTGCGCACATGGAGTAAGCATGCAAAGAAGAGAGAAAGTAAGTGAACCCCTGTGCTAACAACATCTCCAAAAGCTAATTGACAAAAGAGGTTTTAATTAAGGAGATTGCCATTTTTGAAATGTGGATTTCACAGATGCTTTAACCATTAAGTAGAGGCATACAAGACCTGGTTACTGACAAATAATGAACCCTTTGGAATTACCAGGATTTCCACATGGATTACTAATAAAATGTTCTCTGATTGTTATCCAAGTCCCAATTACACAAGTCGCAAGCAAACACAACTTAAATAAACTAATAACACACAAACAGTTGCACCATTCATGTATTTTACAGCACGCATGGAGTAAATATGCACAGTGAAAAAGAGAAAAAGTAAGTGAACCCCTGTGCTAATAACATCTCCAAAAGCTAATTGACAAAAGAGGCTTTAATTAAGGAGATTGCCATTTTTGAAATGTGGATTTCACAGATGCTTCGACCATTAAGTAAAAGGCACACAAGACCTGGTTACTGACACATACGTTCTTTTCAAGAAGGATTAGTTAATGTGAATCGTGCTCAATGCAAACAAATTTCAGAAGGCCTCAGATGACGTGTTATAGAGAGGCATGAAAGTTGAAAAAGCTGCAAAAGCATTGTTAAGTGCTGGGTGTACATTAACCCATGGTTAGACAAATTATACAAACAGAGAAGAGTCAGAACGGTTGTTACTCTCCTAAGGATGTCTTGTTAAAATCACTCCAGGAGCACAAACAGCAAGACTCTAAAAATTGCAAAACCACTGAACAGAAATGGTGTTCATGGAAGGACACCACAAAGGAAGCTGCTGTTGCCCAAAATGGTTTCTAGGAAAATGTTCTATGGACAGATGTTGTCTATAGATGTCTTGGCATCATCTAAAGAGGCATTCCAGAAAGAGTGATGAACTGAAACTCAGTTATAGGGAGCAATTACCCAAACTTTCTCCAATAAAGTTGTAGAAATCTTATATCAAACTACAGACACTTATCACAGGATAGATGACAGGTGTCTGATCGCAGGGTGCCCACCGATCACGAGAATGAGGGTCTTCTCCATTCAAACTCTATGATAAAGCACAGTACAGTGCTTGGCTATTTCCCCACAGAGTCTTAAGGAGTGCAGTACACATGTCTGGCTTCTGCTCCATTCATGTGATTGGTGGGGTCCACTGGACCCACTGGGGCAACTAACCAATTTGGCTTTGGGCTAAACCCTTAGGGTGTTATTCCAGTGCTTCCCTGGTATTCACACTTTAGCCCATGTACAGGGATCTGCCTTTCGCTGCAGGGAAACAACTGGACTGCTACTTCCTGGGATAGTCCTGGCTGACTCACGCACCAGAAGCTCAGGATACAGAAAATGCATCAAAAACTCAGGAAAACCGCAGGTATAGTCTGAACAATCACAGATTTGAATGCAGGTTTCTAAGATCTAGACAGCACACTTGAAGCATAGATGTGGGGAGACACAAGATAAACAGGCCGACAGGGTGATAGTGTACATACAGATGAAGCAGAGACACTGGATACTTTGCAGAAACACAGACGAGGCGCACAGACAGGTTTAACTTAAACACAGATAGAACTGAAACTGGAAGTGCTGGGCAGGTACAAGCTGGAGCACAAACAGGGACAAACGTAGGAAAAACGTAGGAATATTGCAATAGCACAAGACTATCAAAACACCTTTGCTGGTCACCAGGGAACCTGAGGCTCAGGCACCCTTCAGCTGGAGAGGGTGCCTTAAAGGAAGGATTTGGAAGTGCACCCTGAGGCCGAAGATGGGCGTGCTCGCCTGCTCTAAGGAGACGGAGGCTGAAGCACACGGCAAAAGCTTGGTGAGAAGCACAGGAGAGAGCAGGGCAGCAGCGGACAAAGACAACTGACCTAACAGCATGTTCTAATACAAAATGGCTGATCCTTAGTCCTTTCAAAGGGATGATAAGCCGCTGCTTATGGATGGGAAACATGCATACATACCTATAGAAATAGAACTAATCCCTAGAGGAATGACCTGCTTCCCTCTAACAATCAGGTGAAACATTGTGCATTAATATGCTGGGATCCGATGTGTTAATTTGTGTAACTTTTTTTTTTCTTCCCCCTCCACCGTGACAATGTGTCATTAATTTGTTCGTGGGCTGTGCTTGCTCTGGAGCGGTGACAGACTCAAATGTTGGGTTTCTTTATCCTGATCGTTCTTTTTCGGCACGCCCCAGCCTGCTGCTTTCCTATGGACTGCTGTTAATTTGTAATGAACTGGCATTCAGGAGGGCGCCTTGATTTTTAATTCCAACTGTGTCAGATTCTTGAGGAAAATTACAAGTTTCTCTCGTTGCAATTACTGCCAAGCTCCACTGATGAGAGGTTTACGAAAACTGCGCCTTTGTGAAGCAGGCTGGATGTAATCGCCTGAAACGGGTTTATCTCGACAGAAAAACAGAATGCGGGGTTTTTCTCCTTTATTTCAAAGGCATCTCTTAACCCTTGGAAACTTACGAGCCCCCCTCCTTCCCTGTAAAAATCGCAATTTTGCTGTCAGCCTAATTAGTGAGTACTGTAGAATAAGAGTGGTAAATAGCTTGACATTAGCATAACATGCCACAAATACTGTAATGTGGAAAATAGAAAGAGCTGCCGAACAAAGAAGGTGCAGCTCAAAGGGCTCTGAACCCTATAGTCATAACTGCTAGACTACTCCCTCTTACCACAATGCATTCAATCATAAAATTATTGAGGTTCATTGATATCGAAGAAATAACTGTTAGCGCCCACAGCTCTCAAGAGGGGAAAAAAGCAACACAACGTGAGTAGAGAACATGCAAAAGATAGACATTTGACCCAGGTGCCCCAGATCTAGGACCAAGTCAGGATTAAGGTTCGATCTTTGTGTTGGTGCACCTGGTGGGCTAGTGTGGCACTAAAAGAAACCCTCTCTATATCTAGAGAGGTGGACCTGAGGGTTAGGGGTACTGTACGTATATCTCCATGCACATTAAATGAGGAAACATACGGAGTAGGCCTCGTTTACATCTCCATCAAGAAGATCCAGCAGGGGCTGTTCAGGAAGAGACTAAGGGTACCTTCACACTGGCGTTTTTGTTTTCCGGCATAGAGTTCTGTCGTCGGGGCTCTATGCCGCAAAAAAAAACACGCTTCAGTTACAGATAATACAACCGCATGCATCCGTTTGAACGGAGCCGCTTGTATTAACTTTAACTATTTTTTAACATTGTCAAAACGGATCCGTTTTGAGCTCCTTTGAAAGTCAATAGAGGACAGATCCGTTTTCTATTGTGGCAGATTGTTTATCTGGATTATCAGATTCACTTAGCTCCGCATCCCAGGACAGAAAGAAATCCACAGCATGCTGCGGTATTTTCTCCGTCCAAAAAACGTTCACATACTGAACGGAAGACATCCTGATGCATCCTGAACGGATTTCTCTCCATACAGAATGCATGGGGATAATCCTGATCAGTTTTTTTCCGGCATACAGCGCCGACGATGGAACTCTATGCAGGAAAAGAAAAACGCCAGTGTGAAGGTACACTAACCTGCCGGATTTCCCCGGATCCAGCATTGCCGGATTTTCTAGTCTAGGCTTGATCCTTGTGTTGGAGGGCTAGTGGCACTAAAAGAAACTCTCTCTATATCTAAAATGGTGGACCTGAGAGTTAGGATTATTGTACACATATCTCCGTGTGTTAAGGGAAATATTAATTATTAATATTTAGGATTATACCAATAATTAATATTCATAAATAGGCGTAAGTCGTCTATTGATGACTCCGCCTATTTATACCTTAAATATAAAATACCTCTGTTGCCACACTCTATACTAAACTACACTAAGTGCGACTTACTGCTACTATACTACGGCGGCGAATATAATAATAAAAGACGGCATGCTGTGTTAAAATAATAAAAGGTATTTATTAACACTACACGTCTACAGTCTAATTATTGCTATTATTATATATATCTATATCAATGGTAATAGATATATATAGTTATAGCCGCACACAGTAATATATTAAATCACACTATAACACAACACTATATGATATTACAATACGCTAACACAATCCCAAGTCCTCCCCAAAATCTAACTACAATTACAGTTACACACACACTATTTAGTAGCAGCCCACCCAACCTAGCTATACACTATCCCTATGGGAACACTTCCCTCTACACCGTGCAAATTAAATGAGGAAACATAAGGAGTAGGCCTCATTCACATCTCCGTCAAGGAGATCCAGCAGTGGCTGTTACGGCAGAGACCAACCTGCTGGATTTCGCTGGATTCTCTAGTCTAGGCTTGATCTTTGTGTTGGTGGGCTAGTGGAACTAAAAGAAACCCTCTCTATATGTAGAGAGGGTGACCTGTGGGTGTGTATATCTCCATGCAAATTAAATGAGGAATCAGGCCTTGTTCACATCTTAGTCAAGCAGATCCTGCACGAATGCCGGTGGTCGGCTGGACAAAAAAAAACGTTGCATGCAATGTTTTTTGTCTGTCCGAAACCCGGCGTTTATGCAGGAAAGCAGCCGGATCACCACCTGACCATAATACAGTTAATGGGGATCTGGCGGTGAACTAGAGAATCCGGCGAAATCCCAAAATATACCTCAGCACTCATCCAACTTGGGGCTTTTGTAGGGTGTTTGTCGTGTCCTGGTCCTAATCCACCTAAGAACCTTGTAACTTAGATATAGAGAAACGACTTTGGACAGCGCTCCAATGAAATCAATCATTTCTTTATACTCCAGCCGAAGTGCATTACAAGTAGCAACAGGGGCAGTGAAGGGGTTAATGTCAAGATTTTTGGTAGAGAATGGGTTAATGTCAGGATTCCTGGGTAAAAGGGCAATGGAGGCATAAATCTCAGGAGCCCTGGTGGGCTAGTGCAGTGAAAGGCTTAATTTTAAAGGGGTTGTCTCACTTCAGCAAATAGCATTTATCATGTAGAGAAAGTTAATACAAGGCACTTACTAATGTATTGTGATTGTCCATATTGCCTCCTTTGCTGGCTGGATTCATTTTTTGATCACATTATACACTGCTAATTTCCATGGTCACGACCACCCTGCAATAGAGCAGTGGTGGTCGTGCTTGCACACTACAGGAAAAAGCACCAGCCTATGTGCACTCCCACAGCCACGGCCACCAGAGATGCCGGCACTTTTTCCTATAGTGTGTACGCAAAACCACCGCTGCTGCATTGCAGGGTGGTCATAACCATGGAAACACGTAGTGTGCAATGTAATGAAAAAAATGAATCCGGCCACCAAAGGAAGCAATATGGATAATAACAATACATTAGTAAGTGCCTCGTATTAACTTTCTCTACATGATAAATGCCCATTGCTGAGACAACCCCTTTAAGATCTCTGGTGGTCTAAAGCAATGAAGAGGTTAACTCTAGGATCTCTGGTATTCATACCTGGGTTCCAGTGATTACTCAGCTCTTCCGGCTCCAGCGTTGCAAAAGCAGAACACTGACCAATGAGCTTCCGATTCTATCAAGATGAAATGACGCGAGGGATAGAAAGAACAGAGCACAGTTACAGCTGCTCCATCCTCTCTGTGATCAGGCTGAGCGCTTTAGGAGCGATCTACCCGATCATTTAAGGGAGAAGCTCTGGGAGTGGGCATGGAAGCAGCTTAAAAAGGAACAAGGGTGACAACCCCTACAGAAGCTTTATGGCGTGGCAGAAATTTCTGCGGCTGTCCCATTCAGGGAAATACGGCACAGAAATCTGTGCACCTGCCGCAGAAATAACTCCTTTTTCTTGCATGGAACGGATATTCCGTCGCAGCAAGTTTCTGCAGCGTATGACTATAGCCTACTGATTACCACCAGCTTACCCAAGAGGTTGCTACATTTTTTTTGGGTCCCTAAAATACATGAAACGATCCTCTTGCACCATACAAGTTCTTGCAATTAGTACAAATCAACCTAAAGAATACGGATGACGTCCTTGATGTCAATACATTCCCTACTTTGAGGAATGGAACAGCCGGCTCTTATTCCGTAATGCGGACAATAAAAGGACATGTTCTATTTTTTTGCGGAACGGACATACGGACATGGAATGCACATGGAGTAACTTCTGGGTTTTTTTTGGACCCATTGAAAAGAATAGTTTCGAAGAAAAAAAACGGAGCGGACACAGAAAGAAACTACATTCGTGTGCATGAGCCCTAAAAGCAAGAGAACACTGTAGGTTGCGGCTAGTGCTGCTCAGGCGAAAGACGCTGACGGTCAATCTTCACTACGCAGAAGATGACAAGTGTTCCGAAATGGTCTCTCCCCCCCTTATATCTTCGGAAGCGGCAAGCTCCATCTGGCAGTTTTTCACTCGATGACAGAGCAGCATGGTTCATTTTTTTTCTTCCGACCGAACCATCTCCTTGTCGTCATTGCCAATATTTAAAAGTGCAATAAAGAATTATTAGCTGCGTTAATGTAATATCCAGGTAACACCTTACACATATTTTATTGGTATTTTTTTCTTTCCAAGGGGTGGGGTGTGGGGTGACGGAAAATGATTCTTAATTTTCCCGTTGTCCTGCTCTATTAAAGCTCATTATAATTCCTCTTGTTATAAGAGCTTTTTAAAACCATTACCTGCAGGGAAGTTAAAGACAGAACTATTAAAAGGTTACTTTAATGTGAATAATAGCCTCCCCGATATACTCCAGTTAATTACTATTGGAAACTGGTTCTATTTTAATTTAGGGCCGAGCGTGTAATGAAGGATATGCTGGGCTAGCAATAATGACAACAAAAAAAAAAAAAATTATTCATGGTCAACAGACCCATTACCGCTGTCTCCTTTTAAAGAGATAATATCCTTCCCTGGTTCCGCATAACTGCGTTCCGCAATCAAAAATGACATTTTTTTTCTCGCCATTCCTCCTCGTGTCTGTCAAATAAAAAAAAAAGGAAGGAACTGATTGATATCGCAGACTTTCGGATTGTACAAATTGATTTCCAATGGCACGAAAATGGGTAGTACGTCAAAGGGACAAGACGCCATATAGAGCTGTCGTGGGTACGATATCGGCTTCTTAATATGCAGTTTGCTTTTTAATAAGCTCTAATATCCCCGTAGAAAAAAAAAAATTTGCAAAAAAGAAAAAAAAAAAATTGCTGCACGCCCATTACTTCAATTTAGACTTTTAAAGTCTTAACCCGCGATTGAATGGTAATATACTTGTCCGTCGGCGGCGATTTATATGGTCCTCTCTTTTACGCGTTTTCCATAAGAGTCAGAGCCCCCGAGTTCGGGCTGCGCACGTCGGCAGCAATTAAGAGGTTAATAAAGAAGAATTTCTCGAGGGTAATTGTGCAGAACGTTAACGGCCGCTGGTAGAATACATAATAATGAAGATTAGGCGTATTTGGGTCAGAAATGGCAGATTTTCCGCAGTTTTTACAGCTCGAATCAATCTGCATTTTTCACCTTTCCACTGATGCGATGCTATGCTACATCGCTTTGAATTTGGAATTTTATGGTTTTTGAAAGCGCTACAGGAAAAATGACCAATTAAAGTTGAATACTGCAGCTCATAAATAAAGCGGCTGGCGGTTTTATCCGGGGATGTATAGGTAAAAAAAAAAAATGGATGCTGCGTGGCCTTATCGGAAAGAGACGCGTTCCCAGTAGCAAACCTGACTGAGTATAACTGGATCATTATCAGCCGGGTCATCTGGATCAAAACTGGCTTTTAAAGAGGACCTTTCACCGGTCCAAAGTTTCTTAGTGAATGGTATGTACATGCAGAGCGGCACCCAGGGATGACCCTGCACTTACTATTATCCCTGGGTGCCGCTCTGTTCGCCCGCTGTAGCCCCCGGTACCGGCGCTCGTGCTGCTGCTAGTTTTGCCTTGGGCGGAGACATCCTCTTTTGTCCTGGGCGTCTCCTTCTCCTAGGCTGAAGCGCAGGCCAATCGCAGCGCTCAGCTCATATTTCAGGATCTGAGCTGAGCTCTGCGATTGGCCAGTGCTTCAGCCTGGGAGAAGGAGACGCCCAGGGCAAAAGAGGATGTCTCCGCCCAAGGCAAAACTAGCAGCAGCATGTGCGCCGGTACCGGGGGCTACAGCGGGCGAACAGAGCGGCACCCAGGGATAATAGTAAGTGCAGGGACATCCCTGGGTGCCCCTCTGCATGTACATACCTTTGACTAACAAACTTTGGACCGGTGAAAGGTCCTCTTTAAGGGGTGTCGTGTCTTTATAAAAAAGTAAATTCTCCCGCTGCTTAAAGGCGTTCTCAGGGATTTTTAAAGGGGTTGGGCAGTGGCTTAAAGGGGTTCTCTGGGCATTATGAAAAATGCAAGCATTCCTTTGACTGATTGTTTAGTTAAAGGGGTCCTCTCACTTCAGCAAATGGCATTTATGTGGAGAAAGTGAATACGAGGCACTCACTATCTTTTGCGGATCGGAAGTTTCCTATGAAGCGCTTCCGTGGGCTTTCAGGGCCGTGTCTGGGCACCGCAAAAGACAGGACATCTTACGGATTGCGGACCTAATCAAGTCAATGTGTACGCTTCCACACCAGAGTGCACCCGGCTGGCGCTCGTGCATTATGGACTCCTATTTGCGGAGTTCTTACGTTCGTCTGAACGGGGCCTTATATACTGCTCGTTTCCAGGGGTTACGACCACGCTGCAATCCAGCAGTGGTGGTCGTGCTTGCACACTATAGTAAAAAGCTCTGGTCTCTGGGGTGGCCAGGACCGCGGGAGGGTCCATAGGCTGGTGCTTTTTCCTGTAGTGTGCAAGTACGACCACCACTGATGCATTGCAGGGTGGTCCAAACCCCTGAATACGAGCAGCGTATAATGTGATGGAAAAATGAATCCAGCCAGCAAAGGAAGCAATATAGAGAATCACAATACATTAGTAAGTGTCTTCTATTACTTTCTCTACATGATAAATGCCATTTGCTGAAGTGAGAGAACCCCTTTAACACCTAGCTGTTCACCATGCCACTATCCCGGCTGCACTTGCAGACGTTGCAGGCTCTTCCGCTCGGGTTCTGACCACATAGGTGTGCTTATTTTCCTGCTCAGCTGCATTTATTACTATGCAGCAGAACAGGAAAAGAAATGCACATATCTGGTCAGAACCACGGGTAGAAAAACCCGCAACCTGTGAGAGTGCAGCTGGGACAGCAGCATTGGCGACACATTAAAGAGGTTTTCTGAGATTTTTTAACTGATGACCTATCCTCAGATCATTAGTATCCAATAGGAGTATTTTTCAGAATGCCCCCAGAACCCCTTTAATACTGATGAATTATCCTTAAGATAGGTTCTCAATATCAGCCTGGCGGGAGTCCGACTCCTGGCACACCTGCCGATCAGCTGTCTGAAGGGATCATGGCGCTCGTGCACACGCTGTTTCCTCTTCAAAGTTTTCCTGCGCGCCATCTTCTTGACAGCACAGTACAAGTACAACTGCTCATCCCATTCACTTGACCCGATACTCACAAGAAGGACGCAATTAGGTTTCAGGGCACCTACATGAAACTTATTCTGGGGGTGACAGGCTCCCTTTTTTTAAAAAACAAAAAACAGTGACATCAACAAGCTCATGGGTCATTATAATATATTGTAAAAAGATGAATCCTAAGCTAGCGCGGTAATCTTAGAAAATGATAGGGTTAACCATTAGCGTCAGGTAAGGATACGACCGTGTAATAAATTAAAATGAGGAACATCAATGGGAAAGACTTAGTAAATCTGAGCAGCTTTGACAGGTAAGAAACTGCTGATGTGCGGAGTTAGAGAAGCGCTGTTACTGCAGAATGTGTTGGGGATGTCAATCACCGCTCCCTGCCACTCACACCGAGTAACCAGCAGACACTGCAATCTGTTCTATCCTACCTCCCTGCCTTGCACGGAGACAACATGGAGCATAGAGGGGCTAAAGAGTTTTCTCCTTAAAGGGGTTGTCTGGGAATACCATATCTTTTAGCCGCCCCAGATCCTACGGGACAGTCCCGGATTTTAGTGGCTGTCCAGCGGTCCCGAAATGGGTGAGGTATGTCCCACTCTCAGGCAGCTGTCTCTTCATCCACAGGATGCAGAGACAGTTGCCTGCAATGATGAAGCTGGGAGCTCCCCGCTTCACCATTCCTCCCCCAGTTGGCTCTCCACACTGCTGGTCTGTGTAGAAGGGGCAGGGCAGGCCGGGAGTCAGCTGTGCTCCTCCTCCTACATAAACCAGAGCAGCCGATGTGCTTCCTGACTGCTTCTGCTGGAGAGCGCAGATCATCAGAGGAACTAGGCGAGTACGTACAGTTTATTATTTTCACTTCCTGGTAAGAGGGTACATATCTGGGCATAACTACTGTGAGGGGGCACATATGGGGCATAACTACTGTGAGGGTGCATATATTAGGGCACAACTACTGTGAGGGGCATATATCTAGCAAAACTACTGTGAGGGTGCACATATCAGGGCATAACTGCTGTGAGGGGCATATATCTGACATAACTACTGTGAGGGGGCATATATCTGGGCATAACTACTGTGAGGGGGCACATATCAGGGCACAACTACTGTGAGGGGCATATATCTGGCATAACTACTGTGAGGGGGCACATATCAGGGCATAACTACTGTGAGGGGGCACATATCAGGGCATAACTACTGTGAGGGGGCACATATCAGGGCATAAGTACTGTGAGGGGATACATATCAGGGTAAAACTACTGTGGGAGCACATATCAGGGCATAACTACGGTGAGGGGGCACATATTAGGGCATAACTTCTGTGAGGGAACACATATCAGGGCATAACTACTGTGAGGGGGCACATATCTGAGCATAACTACTGTGAGGGTGCACACACATCAGGGCAAAACTACTGTGAGGAGGGCACATATCTGGCCCTTATTACTATGAAGGGGGAACATGTTGGCAAGACTATGGTGAAGGGGTCCAGAGAAGACAAGACCAAGCATGCATGTAGCTCGTTGCATTGTAGACGACGGGTGTTGTGGTAAAAGCTTAGCATTTCACATAAACTACAATGGAGAGAGCTGCATGCATAGAAGCCACCTCTAAATTATATACTCCTTTCTGGAGAGTCGAAAAAGGGGTCAAAGTACTCAATTCTCCTGCTATATGGGGAATGCAGAGATGGCAGCATAGTGTACCATTAGTACCTGTGCTCCTAAACATTATGCCATCCCTCATCTTTCCAATCTGCAAATTGTCCACCCCTGTTTTCTATCTTCACTTCCACAACACCTCTATCCATGGAAATAAGCAGAGTAGGTCAAGAAGGATTTGTCAGCCATGGACACATTCGGGTAATTTTTTTATGATTGCATTTTACTTATTTTGGGCTAAAAAGCATTTTTTTCAGATGTCATTATTAAACATTTTAAGCAGTTTATGTGATACATGGGGTTACAAATCGGTCTATTTGCTGTCAGTTGTCACTCCTGAGTTCCGTCAGCTGCCAGCTCATGTAAAGCCTTTTCTCTGATTTCCTGACCTCATAGACACTCATATGACTTGTTCATACAGTCAGTGTTCGGTCAGTGATTTCTATCAGTGATTTTGAGCCAAAACTATGTCTGTGTAGGCTCAAATACTGGTTTTGGCCCACAATCACTGATCAAACACTGACGTGTGAATAAGGCCTTAAATGAGTGTTTATGAGGTCAGGAAATCAGAGATAAGGCTTTACATATACTTTATACTAACAGGGAATGTTCCACAGGATTGGCGCATAGCAAATGTGGTGCCAATATTCAAAAAGGGTCCAAAAAAAGAGCCCGGAAATTATAGGCCGGTAAGTTCAACATCTGTCGTGGGGAAACTGTTTGAAGGTTTTCTAAGAGATGCTATTTTGGAGTATCTCAACGGAAATAAGCAACTAACGCCCTAGCAGCATGGCTTCATGAGGGAACGGTCATGCCAAACAAATTTAATCAGCTTCTATGAGGAGGTAAGTTCTAGACTTGACAGCGGCGAATCAATGGATGTCGTATATCTGGACTTCTCCAAAGCATTTGACACCGTACCTCATTAAGGGTCCATTCACACGTCAGTATTTTTACCTTTCCAGATAAACGTTCAGTTTTTTTGCGGATCCGTTTTTCTGTACAACATTCCGTTTTTGTACTAAAGTGCATCCGAATCCGTTCCGTGTTTCCGTTTTTCCGTCTCAAAACAGAAAGCACATGGCACAGAGGGCTGGGTTCAATTTTTTTTTTGTTTCCTGTAAACGGATCCGCAAAATCGGATGACATTTGGATGGTTTTGTGCATGTCATCTGCATTTTTGCGGATCCATTGACTTGAATGGACAACGGACCCGAAAAACGGACAGAAAGTAGGACAAGCTTAATTTTTTTTCAGGATCCGCATCCTGGAAAAAACGGAAACGGAACGGATTCCGTGATTCGGACAGCACCATGATTGGTGTCCGCATTTTTGCGGAGGCAATTGAAATTAATGGATCCAGAAAAACGTTCCGATTTAATTCGGAACGGAAACGGAGTGTAAAAACGGATGTGTGAATGGACCCAAAAGGTTAGTATATAAAATGAGGATGCTCGGACTGGGAGAAAATGTCTGTATGTGGGTAAGTAACTGGCTGAGTGACAGAAAACAGAGGGTGGTTATTAACGGTACACACTCAGATTGGGTCACTGTAACTAGTGGGGTACCTCAGGGGTCAGTATTGGGCCCTATTCTCTTCAATATAGTTATTAATGATCTTGTAGAAGGCCTGCACAGTAAAATATCTATTTTTGCAGATGACACTAAACTGTGTAAAGTAATTGACACTCAAGAGGACAGTATACTGCTACAGAGGGATCTGGATAGATTGGAGGCTTGGGCAGGTAAGTGGCAGATGAGGTTTAACACTGACAAATGTAAGGTTATGCACATGGAAAGGAATAATGCAAGTCACCCATACATACTAAATGGTAAAACACTGGGTAACACTGACATGGAAAAGGATGTAGGAATCTTAATAAACAGCAAACCAGTGTCAGGCAGCTGCCGCCAAGGCCAATAAGATAATGGGTTGCATCAAAAGGGGCATAGATGCCCGTGATGAGAACATAGTCCTACCACTTTACAAATCACTAGTCAGACCACACATGGAGTACAGTGTACAGTTCTGGGCTCCTGTGAACAAGACAGACATAGCAGAGCTGGAGAGGGTTCAGAGGAGGGCAACTAAAGTAATAACTGAAATGGGGGGACTACAGCACCCTGAAAGATTATCAAAATTAGGGTTATTTACTTTAGAAAAAAAGACGACTGAGGGGAGATCTAATAACTATGTATAACTATATCAGGGGTCAGTACAGAGATCTGTCCCATCATCTGTTTATCCCCAGGACTGTGACGAGGGGACATCCTCTGCGTCTGGAGATAAAAACTCACCAGGACACTATTAGGAGCACTTTCCTTTTGAGCCCACAATCCACTGTGGATACTTATTCTTCACTAAGTTTCTATAGTAGATGAAGACTGAACTTCATTGACATTGTGTTTTTTTTATGGGATTTTAATAATTATTTTTCTGGATACATGTATTCAGCTTGTGATGTCTAATGATATATGTACTCCGCTCTATGTAGGCGATGCTTTTTACTGCTGGTATATGGTTTGATGCTATTGTCAATAGCCTGAGAAATAGTGAGTAAACAGTGGTACGGCTCTGAAGGGGAATTTAGCCCCTACTGCAAAGTGGAGATTATTTCCAGACCAGTAATCAGTAAACATACTGGGAGAAAAATAAGGATGCGGTTTTCTCTGTTCTGATGTTGAGTGTGAATATATTCCCATATTTAAAATAGAGAGAACCATACATTTGACAATGAAAATTCAAACCAGAAGCCGGAGAGTACCGTATATTTAATCACAAATATTCTGTCCACCATATGGAATAGAGTTTTTTTTATTGTATTTTTATATATGTTTATATTTTTTTGTGAATAAATTGTTTGTATCCACATGAGCCCGATTGGTCGGGTGCCAGCCAGATCCTTCTTCTTTACATGATGATATTATAGCCTCTAGAGAGTCACTGGAGATTTTTTAAAAGACTTACACCACTTTTCTGGTGTGCAAAATTTACAAATTTTTGTGCAAAAAATTGCGCCACTTTTCAAAAAGTGGGTGTGGTTTAGTAACGGGGCTGCAAATTATAGCGCAAATCTATACCAGATTTGCTTTTTTGGCTTATAGTCTAGAAGAAGATACAACAAATTTAGGAGTCCTGCGCTTCTTATTAGAGGGTTTGTCCACAGCTTAAATACTGATGACCTACTCATGGGACCCCCTCCCCCCCAATCACCTGAGGAGGTCACAGTAATCAGAGTAGCGCTGCGGCCTCCTCACAGTACAGCGAGCACAGTGCCGTGGATTGCATAGTGGCTGCACTTGGTAGTGCAACTCAGTTTGATTTTCTTGAATAGCAGAAGCCGCAGGAAGCCCATGTGACGTCACAGACTGAGGAACAGATTGCAGCGTTCGACCAAGTGTCCCTTTCATCAGCTGATCGGTGGTGTGCTGGGAGTTGGACACCCACCAATCACATATTGATAACCTATTTTGAGAAAGGTCATCCAAATTTGAAGCCCTTAAAATTTGGCATATTTTAATACAGTTCCAAATCATGTCCATTCAACAGGACTTACCAAAGGTGGACCCCAACCAAGTTGTAGAATCATCTCTAAGACGATCGAAATGGGAGGCCCCCCCAAGGATAAATGTCAAGTGTCATAGCAAAGGGTCTGAATACGGTTACGTCCATACAAAATTTTTGTCTTTCCTTTTGAAATAAGTTGGTAAAAATTTAAAAAATTCTGTTTTCACTTTCTTATTATGGAATATAAGGTGCAGATTGACGGGGTGAAATTTTTATTGATTTTATTTTATCACAAGGCCGCAGCATAACAAAATGTGAAAAGATGAAAGGGTCTGAAGACTTTCCAAATGCATTGTATGCCAGCTCCTGGCCCTGACGTCTGGCCAGAATTATCAAAATTGCTCATCTTGCCTGCCCAGAACACCGGGCGAACAGAAGTAAGTGCAATCAAATGTAAAGAAAGTTAGGCTAGTTTCACACTAGCGGCAGGGGAGTCCGTCAGGCTGTTCCGGCGGGTGAACAACCTGTCGGATCCGTCCTGCCGCTAGTTCACATGTGCCCCCGGACTGCTGCTCTGTCCCCATTGACTATAATGAGGACGGAATTCTGTTGGCAGCACGGCAGAGCACGGCGAGAGGCAGCCAGACTAGAAGTACTGCATGTCCTGCTTTTAGTCCGGCGGCCTCTCGCCGTGCTGCCGCCAGAACTCCGCCCCCATTATAGTCAATGGGGACGGAGCGGCAGTCCGGGGGCACACGTGAACTAGCGGCAGGACGGATCCGACAGGCTGTTCACCCGCCGGAACAGCCTGACGGACTCCCCTGCCGCTAATGTGAAAGTACCCTTAAGTGTACAAATGTATAATCACTACCAGTGAGTTCAGGGACCCCCAGGGCAATTCTGCACCTTAGCCTTTCAAACTTGCCCCATGGCTTTGATCCAGAGGGTCCAGGTTACCAACAGGGAGCCATTAGGTGACCTGCGTACATCTGAAACCTTCCACTCCGTGTACATTGTAACCGGCGCATACTAGTGGCTCCGATCAACCACTGATAAGAACAGATACTAGACTAAGCCAAAAGGTATAACCAACAGCAGCTAATCGCCAGGATGATCAGATCGGCCGGGACCATCAGATCGGCCCGGGACCATCAGATCGCCAAGCTGGCTTCAATTTAAGAGCGGGTTGTCTTGCCGAGACAAATGGCCAAGAAAGGATTGCAGAGTGAGAAATTCCCAGGACAGACTAAATCCCATTTGCATTCATTTAACATGCAGCAAATTTATTAGGCAAATTCACAGTGATAACATTTTCCCAGTGGCCCCAATCACCACAATCTAGAGACACCCCTTCCCCCCCGCATAGCTAGAGTCCCCTCTAAAGTGTTAAACCGATGATCAAGGTTTTTAGCAGGGCCTGTCACTTATTATAAATTTAATAAAGAACATAGGATGGGGGCACAATAGCCACAAAGAGCAGTCGAGACCGCAGCGTTAATAGCAATGTCTCGTTCACGTCTTTTAAATGGCTCTGCGTATCCCTAATTATCTGAATGGTGCTCAATGTAAGAGCAGCAGGCAAAAAATGGTATTTAAGGACTGCACATCCCAAAATGCTGCTAAAAGCCATTAACCAGCGAGTGTTAATTGGAGCCATATTCATATTCATTTGCTCTCCGGGCCCTGATAAAATATTTCCCAAGGTACACTTTAAAAGGAGTCTTAATTTAAGGAACTGCTACAATCAACACTTATGAAAATTAACAGCTGAGTAATTAGCGCTCATGAATTATGCCACAGACCATGCTCACGGGCATGGGGAGGATTGAGCTGATGAACCGGCTGGGTCTGCCGAGGGTCCCCTGAAACATGGGGCAGGGTTAACCCTTCGCATCCAGCAGTCGCAGGCAGGAAAAGGTAGGTCCCGGGGATCATTAGATAACATCGAGTTCTGTCCCGATGGGTCATTAGCGACAAAAGACTTCTAAATGTATTTTAACTCTGTAAGCGTGGAAAATGTAACCCATCATATGTCCTGCAGGTTTCTCTCAGATCATAGCTAAACGTACGAAGACCAATGGTGACTAATGGCTGCATGATTTAGCCATCGTCCACCGCAAAGAGCCTGGGTGGTCTCACCCTTATAAAAAAACCTGGCTGGGTTTAAACCCACTAAATTGGTAGCAATGCTGATTTAGCACCTTTCACTGTTTTTCCCCGAGTAGTGGCTTCCCCGACCACCAGCTCCGCAGAAAACTGCCGTCCGCTTCCATTCAAGTGAATAGGCTGAGCTGTAGTTTGCTGCCCAAGTACCGCTGTGCACGAAAAAGCTTTACATTCCGGCTGTGATGAAATGACATCTCCTAGAATGCACACTGCCAGCGGTCCTTGTCTTAGAGGATGATGCAGAGCTAAATAAGTGCTGCAGCCCCTTCCTTTTCAGGATCTGTGGGGATACCAGAGGTCAGGACCCCTGATCTATCATGAAGTGATAGCATATCTTGGCAATAAAAATGCCCCCCTTACAGGGGTTCTCTGGGCTTTTTCTATTGATCAGATATCCTCAGGATAGGTCATCAATATCAGATTAGCGGGGGGTCTGACACCCAGCACCCCCGACGATCAGCTGTATGAGGAGAGGGCACGCACAGTGTGCACGTGCCGTCTCCCTTCTCTCTTCCTGCTCTCCGCTGTATGTCTATGGGACAGCAGTAGCGGACAGGAAGAAAGATGGGAGACGACACATGCACTTTACGCGCGCCATCTCCTCATACAGCGGATCGGCGGTGGTGCCGGGTTTCAGACCCCTGCTGATCTGATATCGAAGACCTATACTGATGATAGGTCATCAATAGAAAAAGCCCAGACAACCCTTTTAATACAATGTATTCGGAAAGTCTTCAATCCCTTTCAGTGTTTTCACATTTTGTTATGTTGCACCCATGTGCCAAAATAAAAAAGAATCCATTTCCCCCATCAATCTGCACTCAAAACCCCATAATAAAAAAAGTAAAACAGAATTTTTTAAATGTTTGCACATATATTAAAAAGGAAAAACATGGACATAAATATTTAGACCCTTTGCTTTGACACTTGAAATTTAGCTCTGGACATGAACTGGAAAGACACTGCCCTGTCTTTATAAGGTCTCACAGGGGACATTGCATATCAGAGCAAAAACCAAGCCATGAGGAGGAAAGAACTGCCTGTAGAGCTCAGAGACAGGATTGTGTGGAGGCGCAGGTCTGGAGAAGGGAACAAAAATCTTCTACTGCACTGAAAGTTCCCAAGAAGCACAGTGGCCTCCATAATTCTTAAATGAATTACATGTGGAACAACTAGGACTCTTCCTAGAGCTGACTGCCCCACCACACTAAGTAATCAGGGGAAAGGGGTCACGATAAGAGAGGTGGGCAAGAATCCAATAGTCACTCTGGCTAAGCTCCAAAGATCCTGTATGCAAATGAGAGAAAGTTCCAGAAGGTTAAAGGTCACAGCAGCATTCCACCAATCTGGGCTTTATGGCCAGGAAGTAGTCTCTTCTCAGTATAAAACAATGTCCCAAAAGCACCTAAAAAACTCAGGTCTGGTCTGATGAAACGAAGATTGAAGGTTGTGCCTGAAACCCAAGTGTCTTGTTTTGAGAAAACCAGGCACTGCTCATCACTTGTCCAATACCCTACAGTGAAGCATGGTGGTGGCAGCATCATGCCATGGGGTGGGACAGGGAGACTGGTGAGAGTTGAGAGAAAGCTGAATGGAGCAAAGTACAGAGATATTCCTAACGAAAACCTGATCCAGGAGTGGCAACACCGGAGCGGCTTAGGGACAGCTCTGTGAATGTCCTTGAGTGGCCCGGCCAGAGCCCTAACTTGTACCCAATGGAACATCTCTCCAATGGAACATGGAGAGACCTGAAAATGGCTGTCCACCGACCGTCCACATCCAACCTGACAGAGCTTGAAAGGATCGGCAGAGAAGAATGGCAGAAAATCCCCAAATCCAAGTGTGTAAACTTTGTGGCCTAATACCTAAGAAGACTGGAGGCTGTAATCACTGCCAAAGGAGCTTCAACTAAGTCCTGAGTAAAGGGTCTGAATACGTCAAGAATTTAACGTTTCCTTTTCAATAAATTAGCAAAGATTTTGCACATTCTGTTTTCACCTTCTCATTATTGGTTATTGAGTACAGAATTACGGGGAAAAACTTGACTATTTTTTTATTTCAGTGCAAGGCCGTGACATAAAATGTGAAAAAAGTGAAAGAGACCTCCAACCTGACTTGAGAGGATCTGCTGAGAAGAATCCAGATGTGCAAACCTTGAGGCATCATACCTAAGAAGACTGGAGGTTCTGATAGCAAGGGAGGCACAGCCAACTATGCAACTCCTTCCATCAAAAACACTAGACCCCAAGCAGACACAATGGTAATGTGAACAAATCCTAAACTGTTCTGATGCCCCCGCTCAGAAATATATACATTTCAATGGAGAGTGCAGTCAGGAGCAAAACTGTCCCCTTACAAAGATCGTGGGAATAGCTGCACATCAAGGGATACGAATTTTTGAAGAACAGTTTTGAGCAAAGACCAATATGTCCCTCACCTTGCCATCAAACTTGGAGTATTCATTGAAGGGATTGTTCAGCTGTAATGGACACTGCTCCAAGCGCACGGACAATATGGACGGCTTCCCGCTGCGTGGCGATTTTTCCCTGATGTTTTTTTTTTCAAACAATGAACTCAATTCTTCAGCTGCAAAAAAAAGAAATAAAAACAGTAATGACAATGAAGCTCCGTCTTTGAAACATTATCGAAATACAACGGCATAAATAGCAATTCCGCAAATACATCGTCCAGGCTTGGCAGCAGACCCCCAATATTGCTCATGTTCGCAGTGCCAATTTAGCACAAAATTTTTCTGAAGTGGCAGAATCTGTAGTGACCAGTAACAATGAGTGTAGCCAAGGCCGACATGTGCCCGCAGGTGACAGTGTGCCACCTATCTATACCACACTCAGCGGGACAGGCATAGAGCAGGTCTATGCAGAGACCAGTGAGCCATGGCGTCTGTCCTTCGCTACTGCCGGCCCTGACTGTAGTGTCTGTGAGGTACATTCACACGACCATATGTCGAAAAGCAGATCTGAAAAATACGGATACCGTCTGGGTGACGTCCACAATTTTTGCCCACTATTGACTTTAACGGGTTCGGGGTCCGCATTTGCGGCCATGATTAGGACATGTTCTATCTTTTGCAGAACAGACTGTCTTCTGTGTGCGTTACGCAAAAGATAGAACATGTCCTAATCTTGGACCATGGAGCTATTGGAGTCAACGGGTCTACAAAAAATAAAACAGAACAGATATAGGATGGACACAAAATACATATGGTCGCGTGCATCAGGCCTTAGAGGACATTCTGGTAACAATCCAGACACAAGGGCGCTAAGGTGCTTTAAAGTGAAACTCTATCTATCCAACATTAAATACTTTGGGCACATTTATTAAGGCCGGCGTTTTAGACGCCAGTCTTAAAAAAGCCCTAAGCTGGCGGTGGGTATGCAGAAGTTATGTAGTGGCGCCGGCCTCTACATAACTTCGGCGGATCCACCATCGCCTCTAAATGTAAGACAGCTTCCTTGCTATCTTACATTTAGACCATTTTCTACACCTAAGGGTCCATTCACACGTCCGTGAATGTGTCCTCACCCAGTCCCCACCCATTCCATTCATTGTCTATGGGGCAGGAATGGATGCGGACAGCACACAGTGTGCTGTCCGCATCCGCATTTCCGGATTGCGCCTGCGAAATTCCGGTCCGGTTCTGAAAAAAAAAGGACAAGTCCTATTCATGTCTGCAATTGCGGACAAGAATAGGCAGTTCTATGATGGTTCTGGTCGGGTGTATTGGGCTCCGCAATACACTACGGACGCGTGAATGGACCCTAAAACTCCTTCCCTGCCCACTTTTTTACACCTGGCATGAATAGGGAAAAGTCGCAGATTGCGGCGCAAACTGCGCCACAAATACGCCTAATATAGACATATTTCTGTTAAATAAATGACCCCCTTTATGTTAGCTTAGGGCTGTGATGGCGAACCTCCGGCACTCCAGCTGTGGTAAAAAGACGACTCTCAAGATGCACACTTGCTTGGCTGTTCTCAGAACTCCATAGAAATGAATGGAGCATTCTGGGAGTCGTAGTTTTTACCACGGCTGGAGTGCCGGAGGTTTGCCATCCCTGGCTTAGGGTATGTTACTGAGTGGAGCAACGGACATCATCTGTCAGGGGCGAGTCTTTAGCTATGTACACATTAGGTCTACTTTTGGTCTATGGCACACTTTAGGATGACATCAAGTCATTCGCTTTCATCCATCAGGTTGTATCCTGCCATTCCTTTCTCGTACGCATTTATGGGACAGATGAGGGGCACACAATATGGCTGATTCACATTTCATACCGTAGAACTCACTCGGACTGGATGGCAAATCTGCCCAGTGATATTGTGATGACAACCTCTACATTGACAAGGCAGAAACCGTACTGAGAACACACTGGATGCACAATGGTGTTATCATCTTTATGTAATTATTGTTATTTCCACACTTATTTTATTAATTTATATATTTAGTAAATGACTATTATTTAGCTACTTATATTATTTATTTTATTATTGTATTTTTTATTTTTACATGACTATTATTTTATTTATACTATTTTATTGTATTCATTTATATATTATTGAGTAAATGATTATCATTTAGATCAGGCATCTTCAACCTGCGGCTCTCCAGCTGTTGTAAAACTACAACCCCCACAATGCCCTGCTGTAGGCTGATACCTGTAGGCTGTTCGGGCATGCTGGGAGTTGTAGTTTTGCAACAGCTGGAGGGCCGCAGTTTGAGGATGCCTGATTTAGATACTTACATTATTATAATATTTTTATTATTATTTATATTATGTCTTATTATTAGGATTACTTTATTACGCATTTATTATTTTTTTACTTATATAATTTATTTTATTACCTTACATAATTTATCACAGCTTGTATTATTATTTATATGATTATTTTATTATTACATTTTACTCATATTTACACTTGCCATTTTATTATTTTACTATTATTTATTATAACACATTCATTACTATTTATATTCTTTATTACTATTATATTTATCATATGAATTTATTATTTTGTAATTATAATCTTACTATTTACCGTACATTCTTTATTTTAATAATTTACGATTATTTATCATAAGATTTTACTTATATTCTTTATTACATAATCCTTAAATGATTGTTATTTTATGATTTATATTCTTCTGTATTAACTTACTATTTTAAAATATAAAGGGGGGGGCAACTTGCGGCACTCCAGATGTTAGGAAACTACGACACCCAGCATGTATACTTGCTCTGTCCATAGAAATAAATGGCGCATGCTGGGAATTGTAGTTTCACAACGGTTGGAGTTCTGCAGGTTGCCCACCCCTGATATATAATGTATTAATTTATTACATTTTTTATATTATTTTCAGTCGATATTATTATTATTTATACAATCATTAGTTCATTAGCTCTTTAAGTGATCCTCTAACAGACATAGAGCGTACAATTCTGCGCTGGCTGCTTTTCACGGGCTGTGCACGTCCCGCCACCATGTTTTTAGCCGTCACTTCTGTGGATCGGGCCTCTGCGATGACATATGAAGACGTTACCTGAGTTGCTCGTGTTGCGATCCTTCCACTGTACGTTCTTGCACTTGATCTGATTCTGCCTCTCCTTCCGAAGACGCTCCAGTTTCTGAGCTGAGAACCAAAACCAGAAACGGAAAAAGACAAAATCACTTTGTCAATGAAACTTTCCAGGGAGAGAGATCACAATTAATTCCGATTTCATGAATATTTCATAATGCATGTATAGAGGGATGGTGAAGAGGGGACGGAGAGGAGGGGGGGTTGTGGGGGGGACATTTCGGAGAGGCAGAGGAAAGGCATAAAATTTTTAAAGCTGACACAAAGTTCAGAAAATACCAACAAAAACAGGAAAATGGCCTTGATTTATAATTGAAATTAGGGGACATAAAACATTAATACGGACCATAAAGATAGTATTAACATAGAAGGGAATCGTAAAATGTGAAAACTTGCGTGATTAATAGGACAGTTCGTTATATAAATCATTAATAACGGTCTTAAAGGAATTTTAATGTACAAATGAAGTCCCGTGAACGCTACAGAGTGTGCATAAAATTACAGATATGAATTACGTGCCCCCGTTTCAAAAAATTAAAGATAAATGAACTCGGGCTCAACTATTAAAGTTTCAAATGTAAAATCCTTTATCTGAAAAAATCAGGAAAAATTATAAAATGTCAGGGCTATATAAATTAGCAGCATTTTTCTATGGTCGGACGGAGCGGTTTATAGGTAATAAAGGAGGTGATTTGTATTCGCAGCAACATTAGTCAAATGTGTAGGGGAAGCCAGATACCAAGGAAGATATTTTTTTTTTTTGTTTTTTTTCAGCCTTAAAGATGCAGGACGTAGTAATAATGATGCATTGCGTGAAATTAAGAGGTTTCAACCCTAAAAACAAACCCCGGACGGACAGTGGTGATCGCAGCACTTCACGTGGCAAAGGGGGTGAAACAGACAATTAATCATCCTATAATAAACAGCGTTAGATTTATAGGATAATAGAAAAAGCTCAAAACTGTAATCAATATCATTTTGTACAGTCATAAATTTAGAATAAAAAAAAATTATCAACTATGATAAGTAGAAAACCTGCCGCTGACATTTTTCAGCACCGGGATCTGAATACTTTTGCAACTGCATATGATTAAAAACGTAGCATAGTCAATGGGTTATTCAATAAAGTGTAACTGTATAGCGCCACCTGCTGTTTGTTCTTTTACTTATGTCCCTGTCCACCTTAGTAAAATCAATGAGGTGGTCGCACATGCTCAGTTCTGTCCGTCCAACTGACACAAGCCATGTCTACTGTTAGAAACTAGGGATGAGCGAACTTCTGTTTTAGACGTTCAGGTTACCGCAGAATCTCGTTACGGATGCCGTGACCACAGACCATAGGTTATGCGTTAACCAGAACCCAAACTTCTAAAACAGAAGTTCGCTCATCCCTATTAGAAACTAGGACAGTCATAGGGAGCAAGCCGCAGCAGAAAGGACACTCTCCTTAGCTGTGATAGGGAGAGAACTACAAAAGTATAGACACGCCCCCTGATCGGCAGCAGAATGGACACTCCCCCTGAGCTGTGATAGGGAGAAAACTACAAAAGGAAAGACATTGCCCCCTGAGAAAGGATACTCCTCTTGATCTGCAGCAGAAAGGATACCCCCCTGAGCTGCCAGCTTCAAATAAATCTGGCATAGCAAATGGAGCAATGAATGGGGAGATCTCTGGATCCATGGGAGGTACAGGACTGGTTCTAGCTTTGTTAGAAAGAGGTTTTTATGTATTAAATGAGGTCTGATTTTCATTTTTTCCAGTAATTATGGATTTTAGTAAATACCTGTAAACCTTATTTAAAAAACACATTTCTGAAGCATCTTTCCTTAGAGCTGTGCATTCTGCTGAGCTCTGTTATTCCTCCTGGAAACATATGAATGACCCGATTTTCATTGTTACCAGGATGTGCTCATACACAGCCCGGCAGCATCAGCAGTGACTGGACGACGTCCTAACGTGAAGAAATCCGCCCCAGAAAAACAGCAACGCCCAACTGTAAATTCATTCATTGCCAGGAGTTGTAACAGACAGACAGCATAATGCAATGAGGGAAAAAAACAATAAAGGGAAAAAAACATACCGTGCATTTAAGACAGAACCACCGGAAAAAAAAATCTTAGTTATAAATAATATAAATACAAAATAATGTAAAGCATGACCACCGCTGCTGGATTACAGGGTGGTCATAACCATGGAAACGAGCCGTGTATAATGTGATGGAAAAATGAATCCAGCCAGCAAAGGAGGCAATATGGACAGTCACAATACATTAGTAAGTGCCTTCGATGAAATGGGGTCCGACACCCCCGCCGATCAGATGTTTGAAGAGGCGGCACTCCATGTGAGTGTTGCTTCCTGTTCATTACACTGCCCGTAGTCTCAGAAGTGCAGGGGTTGTCTCATCTCGCCATTACTAAGGTGAGATGAGACACAGTCCCAACCACCTCCCGGTCGGGAAACAGCAGAGAGTGCTACAGAGACTACTGAAACAGCAGCGAGCGCTCCGGCTCTCTGCTACAGAGACTACTGAAACAGCAAAGAGCGCTCCGGCTCTCTGCTACAGAGACTACTGAAACAGCAAAGAGCGCTCCGGCTCTCTGCCACAGAGACTTGTGAAACAGCAAAGAGCGCTCCGGCTCTCTGCTACAGAGACTACTGAAACAGCAAAGAGCGCTCCGGCTCTCTGCTACAGAGACTACTGAAACAGCAAAGAGCGCTCCAGCTCTCTGCTACAGAGACTTCTGAAACAGCAGAGAGCACTCTGGCTCTCTGCTACAGAGACTACTGAAACAGCAGAGAGCACTCTGGCTCTCTGCTACAGAGACTACTGAAACAGCAGAGAGCACTCCGGCTCTCTGCTACAGAGACTACTGAAACAGCAAAGAGCGCTCCGGCTCTCTGCTACAGAGACTACTGAAACAGCAAAGAGCGCTCCAGCTCTCTGCTACAGAGACTACTGAAACAGCAAAGAGCGCTCCAGCTCTCTGCTACAGAGACTTGTGAAACAGCAAAGAGCGCTCCGACTCTCTGCTACAGAGACTTGTGAAACAGCAAAGAGCGCTCCAGCTCTCTGCTACAGAGACTACTGAAACAGCAAAGAGCGCTCCAGCTCTCTGCTACAGAGACTTGTGAAACAGCAAAGAGCGCTCCGACTCTCTGCTACAGAGACTTGTGAAACAGCAAAGAGCGCTCCGGCTCTCTGCTACAGAGACTTGTGAAATAGCAGAGAGCACGCCAGCTCTCTGCTACAGAGACTTGTGAAACAGCAGAGAGCACTCCGGCTCTCTGCTACAGAGACTACTAAAACAGCAAAGAGCGCTCCGGCTCTCTGCTACAGAGACTACTGAAACAGCAAAGAGCACTCCAACTCTCTGCTACAGAGACTACTGAAACAGCAAAGAGCGCTCTGGCTCTCTGCTACAGAGACTACTGAAACAACAGAGAGTGCTCCTGCGGTGCATAGCACAGCAAGCTGTGTTGTTTCTGAGTTAGGGAGGTGGCGGGACTGGGACTTATCTCGCCTTAGTAACAGTAAGATTAGACAACCCCTTTAAGTATTATTGTGGATCCAACAGCCTCAACGTGCTTTGCTCATTGCTTCATCAGGAGTAATCCATAAGTAATAAAGGAGTTGTCCCAGCTCATCTTCTCATGGCCAACATGGGAATAACCACAGTAAGGAGCAGCCGGCGCTCCGCTGTTTCTGCAACTTCCATAGCAGCGAGTGGGAGCCATGCAAACTGGACAGCACAGTAACATACAGAGACAGCGCAGCACAGTAAGATACAGACACAGTGCAGCACAGTAAGATACAAAGATACTGCAGCACACTAAGATACAGAGACAGCGCAGCACAGTAAGATACAGAGACAGAGCAGCACAGTAAGAGACAGAGACAGCGCAGCACAGTAAGAGACAGAGACAGCGCAGCACAGTAAGAGACAGAGACAGCTCAGCACAGTAAGATACAGAGACAGCGCTAGTCACAGTATCTTAGTGAGACTAGCGCTGTCTCAGTATGATACTGAGACAGTGCAGCACAGCTAAGCTATATCTGACAGTGCAGCACTGTAATCTTACTGTGACTGCGCTACTCTACTATGCTGAGACTGTAGCACACTGTGCTGCAGATGATCTACTGTGCTGCGCTGTATCTACTGTGCTGCGCTGTCTCTTACTGTGCTGCGCTGTCTCTGTCTCTTACTGTGCTGCGCTGTCTCTTACTGTGCTGCGCTGTCTCTTACTGTGCTGCGCTGTCTCTTACTGTGCTGCGCTGTCTCTTACTGTGCTCGCTGTCTCTACTGTGCTGCGCTGTTCTACTGTGCTGCGCTGCTCTTACCGTGCTGCGATGTCTCTTACTGTGCTGCGCTGTCTCTTACTGTGCTGCGCTGTCTCTTACTGTGCTGCGCTGTCTCTTACTGTGCTGCGCTGTCTCTTACTGTGCTGCGCTGTCTCTTACTGTGCTGCGCTGTCTCTTACTGTGCTGCGCTGTCTCTTACTAGTGCTGCGCTGTCTCTTACTGTGCTGCGCTGTCTCTGTATCTTACTGTGCTGCGCTGTCTCTGTATCTTACTGTGCTGCGCTGTCTCTGTCTCTTACTGTGCTGCGCTGTCTCTGTATCTTACTGTGCTGCGCTGTCTCTGTATCTTACTGTGCTGCAGTATCTCTGTATCTTACTGTGCTGCGCTGTCTCTGTATCTTACTGTGCTGCACTGTCTCTGTATCTTACTGTGCTGCGCTGTCTCTGTATGATACTGAGACAGCTGCAGTCTCAGTAATGCATACAGAGACAGTGCTAGTCTCTAGTAAGTATACTAGAGACAGCGCTGTCATCAGTAAGATACATGTGTACAGTACGCGTCTGTATCGTTACATAGTGCTGCAGTACAGTACAGATACAGAGGTACTGCAGCACAGTAAGATACAGAGACAGTGCAGCACAGTAAGATACAGAGACAGTGCAGAACAGTAAGATACAGAGACAGCGCAGCAAAGTAAGATACAGAGACAGCTGCAGCACAGTAAGATACAGAGACAGCGCCGGCAGGCTGTTCTCTGCCACAGTCTCATTCAGGACTTTCAGTGATTAGCCGTAGCACAGAGCAGCTACTAGCCTGCCTCTAGAGGACCCCGCTGGTACTGCATCACCCAAATAAACCACTGACTTCAGTGAGCACCGTGCCATTCTTAAAGTGTAACTGCCATTCTATCTTTATTTGTGTAATGTATAGGGGCAGTGATGTTAACCATTTTTGTAATGTACTTTAATTACTAAAAGTGTACATTTCTATTAGAAAAATAGCTGTAAAGTGGCCCATTTTGAGCCCTAGCCACGCCCCTCTGCCTTCTGTTTACATAACAGTGGAGACCTGGTAACACTGTGTTATGTAAACAGAAGACAGAGGAGCGCTGCTGAGGCTCAAAAAGAGCCACTTTACAGCTATTTTTCTAATAGAAATATACACTTTTAGTAATTAAAGTATATTACAAATATGGTCGGTATCACTGCCCCTATACATTACATAAAAAAATAATAGAACAGCAGTTACACTTTAACTACTTTAGCCCCCCTAGCTTAAACCCCCTTAATGACCAGGCCACTTTTTACAATTCTGCACTACACTACTTTCACCGTTTATTGCTCCGTCATGCAACTTACCACCCAAATGAATTTTACCTCCTTTTCTTCCCACTAATAGAGCTTTCATTTGGTGGTATTTCATTGTTGCTGACATTTTTACTTTTTTTGATATTAATAAAAAAGTAACTAAATGTTTGCAAAAAAAAACGACATTTTTCGCTTTCTGTTGTAAAATTTTTCAAATAACACTACATTTCTATATAAATTTATCTCTAAATGTATTGTTCTACATGTCTTTGATAAAAAAAAAAGAAAAATGCAATAAGTGTATATTTATTGGTTTGGGTAAAAGTTATAGTGTTTACAAACTATGGTGCAAAAAAGAGAATTTCCACACTTTGAGGCCTCATGCACATGACCGTTGTTCTGATATCCGATGTCCAGACTGCATCCGCTTTGATCCGATTTCAGCAAGTAGACACCATTAGGTATTTGCTAATGGGTCCAGTGAGAAAACTCGGAAATTGCACCGTTTGTCCTCCGCAATCCGTGGTCCGTGATTCCAGTCCGTCAAAAAATATAACCTGTCCTATTCTTGCTCTGTGAAAACGGTTCACGGACCCATTCAAGTCAATGGGACCGTGAAAAATGCGGATGGCCATCTGTGTGTCATCTGTGTTCACGTGTCCGCTTTTTTCGCGGATCCCTTGGCAGGCACTTAGCAAAAACTGCAGCCTGTCTTTTGGTAAAATCTTTGGGTCATGTCCGCTAAAAAAACGGAAGACACAACGGAAGGCAAAACGGGACACGGATCACTGAACAACAGAACCCTCTTTTGCGGACAGCATAAAAATCGGTCGGTGCATGAGGCCTGACTTTCTGAGCACCTGTGAACATGTCTATCCTGAGGTACTACAATGCCCAGACAGTAGAAAGGCACTTTCTACATAGTTCTGACCATGCGTGATCCGCAAAATGTGGAAAGCACATTGCCGGTGTCCGTGTTTTGCGGATTCGCGGATCCGCAAAACACATACGGATGTCTGAATCGAGCCTTACGGGGGGGGGGGGGTGATCAATGGCAGGGGGGGTGACAGGGGGATAATCAGGGAGTTAATATTGGGTGATCAGGGGTTAATCAGTGACGGGGGGGGAGGGGTAGTGTGGTGTTTGGTGCAACTTACATAGCTGCCTGCTCTTCTGGTGGTCCCAAGCAAAAGGGACCACCGGAGGAGCAGGCAGCAAGCCACAGGGTTTAATATTACAGTTTTATGTAAATAATTTTTTTTTTACATTTTGATCATTTTTCTTTTTAAATGTACAGCCTGCCAGCAAACGATCAGCGCTGGCAAGCTGTACAATAACTTCTTCCCCGCCTCCTGCAGTGAACGCGTGCGTCTCGCGAGATGACGCGCCGGCGCGTCAAGGAGGAACATACCGGCCGCCCGCAGGAAGCATCTCTGAGTTAGGCGGTCGGGAGGTGGTTAAAGGATTTGCCTCATCAAACAGACTGGTGGCGTACCACCATTGAAACAACATCTTTAAAGGGCATCTGTCAGCAGATTTGTCCCTATGACACTGGCTGACCTGTTACATGTGCACTTGGCAGCTGAAGACATCTGTGTTGGTCCCATGTCCATATGTGCCCGCATTGCTGAGAAAAATAATGTTTTAATATATGTAAATGAGCCTCTAGGAGCAACGGGGGCGTTGCAGTTACATCTAGAGGCTCTGCTCTCTCTGCATCTGCAGTGCCCTCTCAACTTACATTGACAGGGCAAGGCAGTGCAAATGTCATCATGCCTGGCCCTGTCAATAAAAGTGGAGAGGTCATTGCAGTTTCAGAGACAGCAGAGCCTCTAGGTGTAACGGCAACACCCCCATTGCTCTTAGAGGCTCATTTGCATATATTAAAACTTCCTTTTTTTATAGCAATGAACATGGGACCAACACTGCTAAGCGCACATGTAACTGGTCAGCCAGTGTCATAGGTACAAAACTGCTGACAGATGCCCTTTAAAGAGGACCTGTCACGACCTAGAGAACTGAAACTGGCTGCTTAGCTCTACAGACTTTTCATTACTGGTTCCAGTGCTTTTCATGTTCGCCTGCAATCCCTTTAGCTAGTAGTGAATTGTCAGGTGGGCGCTCTCCAGTGTCAATGGAACGGCACCTCAGCCACTGACGGTGGGTATAAGGTGCCGAAACAACAGGGGTCCATAAGAAAACCAGAACCAGTGAAGAGCCGGCTTTAACGGTATGCAGCACATTTTGTATGGACTTGCCAGGTCTTCTATGATTTAGCCTGTGGGGGGCGCTGGTAACTTAGGCTACTTTCACACTAGCGTTTTTACTGGATCCGGCAGGGTTCAGCAAAAACGCTACCGTTACTGATAATACAACAGTCTGCATCCGTTCAGAACCGATCCGGGTTGTATTATCTTTACCATACCCAAGATGGATCCATCATGAACTCCATCGAAAGTCAATGGGGGACGGATCCGTTTTCTATTGTGTAGGACGGCATGCTGCGATTTTCTCTCCGGTATCAGAACGGAACGGAATGCATTTTGGAGCACTCCGCTCTGTTGGTTACGTTTTGTCCCCATTGGGACAAAACGGAAGCGTTTTTTTCCGGTATTGAGACCCTATGACAGATCTCAATACCGGAAAATATTACCGCTAGTGTGAAAGTAGCCTTGATGTAGTTTTTAGAGACGTGCAGATTTTTACCTGTGTTTGATCTCCTTCTTATACCGAAATCCCAGCTAGACGTAATATCCACAGACTGAGAGTATATGTAGCCTTGAGTTTCTCCATTCCCTTGTGTCTGTGAGATGTTCTCTCCCGACACTGAAGATGGATAAAGTTTCTCCAAGTCCACATCGTGGTCAATAAGAACCATCTCACACATCCCCGTGTCATCACTAGTAACATGTGATTGACGGATATGGGCCAAGATAATTAAGGGATTGTCCAGAAAAGCCATTGTCTCCTCCCGTGGTGCACGGGTTCCTCACAATCGTATCCGGTAATCCATGACTGCAGATCGCTAAAAGACAGAGACAACAGGGGGTTAACACAGGAATGATGAGCAGATGTGCATTTTTTACTTAAAGGGCATCTTTCAGCAGATTTGTCCCTATGACGCAGGCTGACCTGTTACATGTGCCCTTGGCAGCTGAAGGCGTCTGTGTTGGTCCCATGTTCATATGTGCCTGCACTGCTGAGGAAAATGATATTTTCATATATTCAAATGAGCCTCTAAAAGCAACGGGGGCGTTACCATTACACCTGGAGGCTCTGCTCGATCTGCAACTGCCACGTTCTGGGCACTTTGACAGGGCCAGGCCGGGAAAATATCATCATGTCTGGCCCTGCTAACCAAACTGCAGAGGGCGCGGCAGTTGCAGAGAGAGCAGAGCCCCTAGGTGTAACGGCAACGCCCCCGCTGCTCCTAGAGGCTCATTTGCATATATAAAAACATCATTTTTCTCAGCAATGCGGGCACATATGGACATGGGACCAACACAGATGCCTTCAGCTGCCAATTGCACATGTAACAGGTCAGCCAGTGTCATAGGTACAAATCTGCTGACGGATGCCCTTTAAGGGGGCCGTCTCAGACATTGGTGGTATAGTGCTGGGGGAGGGGGAGTTTCTGACAGCTTGGATATCCACTGACAGTGCAAGTCCACATATAGCAGAAATGCTGCACATTCTCAGTCCAGACTTGCGGGCGGGATACAGTTGCATCAGAGAGATATTTTAACAAATTGCAGCGTAAATTGACCTGCAGCGCAGACTGAGAACTATAGCAAATTAATTTCTTGGATTTCACTCTCTGCAATGCATAGGGCGTGTAAGAATGTTAAACCTGCAGATTTTGCTGAGGATTTGCAACAATTCTGCAGCAAATTTATTTCCGTCCCAAGTGACTGTACCCTAGTGGCTGGTCCAACAGGAAACAAAGTGCCATACCGTTTTCCCAATTGGTGGCGGCACATCCTAGATTTTGCCCTCTCATGTCGGTGACAAGAAAATCTGTTTAAAGGCTTTTTTTCACCCTAAGGATACGTCATCAGCACCTTATTGGTGGCGGTCCGACTCCCAGCACCCCGCTGATCAGCTGTTTACCCCTTCGTAACTTCCCGCCATAAAAATACATCAGAGGTTGGGCATTTAAAAATGGCGCTCGCTCCACTCACTTTTCATACAGCAGGCACTCGCGCCTATTGTCCGCGACCATGGTCAAACCTGACCACGGCATCTGAGCGCATGAAAATCCTGAAGCGGTATGCTCCGGCTCCCCCGGGTGGAGATCGGGAGAGCCGGACCATGTATACAGCAGCCCCTGTCTTCCCGTAACAGGAGGCTGCTGCATAGTCATTTCTATGGAGCTCTTGCCTGTTGCAGGGCTCCATAGAAACGCAGTAAAATCCTCATAGACTCTCTATGTCTAGTCTATGAGAGAAGCAATCCAATGATTGATTGTTATAGTTCCCTATGGAACTATAAAAAAAAAATTTACATATTTTTTTTATATTAAAAAAAATATCTAAATTTCCAAATCACCCCCCTTTCCCCAAAATGAAAAAAAGAACACATATAATAGGTATCAACATGTGCATTAACGCCTGTAATATAAAAATATTTATCCCATATGGAAAACGGCGAAACAGAAAAAAGTCTAATACGCCTTATTTTGGTCTCTTGTGCTCCCACAAAAAAATGAGATAAAAAAATTATCAAAAAGTCGAACGCAAAAATGGTATCACTGAAAAGACCATTAGCTCTCACGCGGCTCCGTACACATAACTACAAAAACGTTACAGGGGTCAGAATATGGTGATTAAGCAAAAAAATATTATTTTTTTGTTCAGTATAAGAGCGCAAGAAAAAATACACATATGTGATATCGCCGGATTCCTACAGACCTGGAGAATAAATGTAACTGGTCAGTTTTACCGTATAAGGAACGTCATAAAAACAAAACCCAAAAAACTGTTGCGGGATTGCATTTCTTTTCCAGTTTCATCACATTTGTAATTTTTTTCCCGCTTCCCACCACATTGTATGCAACCGTAAATAGTGCCATTAGAAAGGACGTCTTGTCCTGCGAAAAAACAAGCCCTTATACGGCTATGTGAGCGGAAAAATAAAAAAGTTAGGGTTTTGGGAGGGCTGGGAGTAAAAAGCTAAAAAAATAAAATAAATAAAAATAACCATCTTGAAAGGGTTAAAGAGGTTACCAGGCTCTAGTGAGCGCTACAGCCTCATCCTAGCCGAGGACATTGTAAAGGGCCTGTGTCACACCCCACCGATCAGATAGCGATGACCTACCCTGAGGACAGGACATCAATATTCTACTTCCGGAAAACCCTTTTATTAATGTCTAGAAATCATACAATTTAGTTGTGCTACTCTAGTGGGGGCACACATCTGAAGTCAGGACGTAAGGCCCCATTCACACGTCCGCAATGTTCATCCGCATGCGTTCCGCAAATCTGCGGAACGGGTGCAGACCCATTCATTTTGAATAGGGACGTGATGGATGCGGAGAGCACACACTGTGCTTTCCGCATCTGCAATGGCGGAGCGCGCCGCCGATCTTCCGGCCGGCGGCTCTGCAATAATATAGAGCATGTCCTATTCTAGCCCGCAATTGTGGACAAGTATAGGCATCTCTATGGGGCTGGCGGCAAGGTGTGTTGTGGATCCGCAACACACTACGGACGTGTGAATGGGGCCTAATACAAAGCACCTCAGCAGTCATATGGTCGCACGTCAAAGTGAGCATAAATTTCTACAAAGTGATTAACGTGCTTCACGAGTAGAGAAAAAAATGCACTATGGCGGAGCTTATCATTCCCCTAATGCCTCTTTTTGGCATGGAAAACTCACAAGTCCACCGGATTTGCGACTTTTCAATGCATTTGCAACTTTTCTAGTCGCAATCTGCATTTTATGCAATGAGGCGCGGCCATCAGCCAACTCTAATTTATCGAAACCGGCACAAATTATGACTGCAATCTAAATTTCATACCGGCGCATGGAGAGCCAGAGGAGGAGAGTCATTTCTGCACCTCGTCACAAAGTACATGCCTCCTCCGGCAGCGCAGGCCCTGTCAAGGCTGCGCAGCGCACGCTGGTCTTGATAAATCAGGGCCAATGTCTTCTAGAGCTAGCTAAGCTGAACGTAATAAAAACAAAACCCAAAAAACTGTTGCGGGATTGCATTTCTTTCCAGTTTCATCACATTTGTAATTTTTTTCCGCTTCCCACCACATTGTATGCAACCGTAAATAGTGCCATTAGAAAGGACGCCTTGTCCTGCGAAAAACAAGCCCTTATACGGCTATGTGAGCGGAAAAATAAAAAAGTTAGGGTTTTGGGAGGGCTGGGAGTAAAAGCTAAAAATAAAATAAATAAAAATAACCATCTTGAAAGGGTTAAAGAGGTTACCAGGCTCTAGTGAGCGCTACAGCCTCATCCCAGCCGAGGACATTGTAAAGGGCCTGTGTCACACCCCACCGATCAGATAGCGATGACCTACCCTGAGGACAGGACATCAATATTCTACTTCCGGAAAACCCTTTATTAATGTCTAGAAATCATACAATTTAGTTGTGCTACTCTAGTGGGGGCACACATCTGAAGTCAGGACGTAAGGCCCCATTCACACGTCCGCAATGTTCATCCGCATGCGTTCCGCAAATCTGCGGAACGGGTGCAGACCCATTCATTTTGAATAGGGACGTGATGGATGCGGAGAGCACACACTGTGCTTTCCGCATCTGCAATGGCGGAGCGCGCCGCAATCTTCCGGCCGGCGGCTCTGCAATAATATAGAGCATGTCCTATTCTAGCCCGCAATTGTGGACAAGTATAGGCATCTCTATGGGGCTGGCGGCAAGGTGTGTTGTGGATCCGCAACACACTACGGACGTGTGAATGGGGCCTAATACAAAGCACCTCAGCAGTCATATGGTCGCACGTCAAAGTGAGCATAAATTTCTACAAAGTGATTAACGTGCTTCACGAGTAGAGAAAAAAATGCACTATGGCGGAGCTTATCATTCCCCTAATGCCTCTTTTTGGCATGGAAAACTCACAAGTCCACCGGATTTGCGACTTTTCAATGCATTTGCAACTTTTCTAGTCGCAATCTGCATTTTATGCAATGAGGGCGCGGCCATCAGCCAACTCTAATTTATCGAAACCGGCACAAATTATGACTGCAATCTAAATTTCATACCGGCGCATGGAGAGCCAGAGGAGGAGAGTCATTTCTGCACCTCGTCACAAAGTACATGCCTCCTCCGGCAGCGCAGGCCCTGTCAAGGCTGCGCAGCGCACGCTGGTCTTGATAAATCAGGGCCAATGTCTTCTAGAGCTAGCTAAGCTGAACGTAATAAAAACAAAACCCAAAAAACTGTTGCGGGATTGCATTTCTTTTAGCGATCCGTTGATTCATTCTGGAGGGAAAAAAACTTCTAATTAATATGCAAATTAGCAGTTAAGTGCACTTCGGGGTTGGCCCTAAGCCACTCTGTGCACCCTTCCTCTGCCAGCTCTCCATCTCCTTCTTGATTGAAAGGGGCCACGTTCCTACACAGTCATCTCACTTGGTCCTATCCATCAAGAAGAGGGAGGGGCTAGCAGAAGAAGCAGGAGGAGCAAGGCTGCACAGAGTGGCTTGGGCCCACCCTCAGTGCACTTAACCGCTAATTTGCATATTATTTTAAAATACCTTTTCTCCAGCTGAGCTAGCCCTACAAAGCGTTGTGTCTGGTTTAAAGCGTTGATAGACTCTCTTTAAATAGCTTGCAAAAAAAAAAAACTCCATTAAACCAAATCTACACTTTAAAAAATAGATAATATCAGACCATAAAATCATGTATTTCATAAATCTCGGCCTGCACTGTACCATGGAGCCTAATTCCTGCGCTCATTCCTGACCCAGTCCACGTCGCGCCTTCTTTCCCATGGCTCAAGTTAGTGCGAGCGTATGATAGACACACAAATCCTAAATTAAAGTAGACAAACGCGCCCAGCTTGCATGCCGCCTTCTATCAATACGGCAAAATGCTAATTTCCTAATTAACAACCTAATTAGGTAATTATGGCGTTGCAGAAGGATGCCGCAATGAAATATGACAACATGGTCACCTCTTTATATGGCACCTGTGGGGGCTTTTCAGCTGTTACCCGCAAAGCCTGCGGTATCAATCGGAGAGCAGATGTCAAAAAGACCTTGGCATTTCTCAGCCTGGTGGATGACGGAGTGCTCCAGACAGGAATGGTTTAACTCTTTCCTGACGGGAGGAAGGTAAAGACGCCGAATGCATTCCTAACGCCTACCGGGGAGCGGGAAAAAAAAAGAGAGAGGTTTAGAAGAGGAGAATACGCGGCGTCAGGATCTTTGTATATGTTCTGCTAGCGAACATCTCATTTATAGAAAACGGCAGAATCAATTTTAGTTTTTGTTTTTTCCCCGAAATTCAACTAATACTTATACTAATAGGGGATCACCTACTATAGCGCTACATGCGCTCCAAGATCAAGGTTCGGGGGGGGACCGAAAATGTCCAATCTAATCAAGCTTCATTCCACAAGAATACTATATATGATTTAACCAGGTTATCAAAATGCATCCAATTTCCACACGTTTGTGCTTCACAATTAATAAAAATCAAAAAAAAAAAAAAGGGATCTCAGACAGAAATGGCTAAAATGGACGGAAAATGTGCATCATAGATGCTTAAAGGGCGTCTGTCAGCAGATCTGTCCCTATGACACTGGCTGACCTGTTACATGTGCACTTGGCAGCTGAAGGCGTCTGTGTTGGTCCCATGTTCATATGAGCCCGCATTGCTGAGAAAAATGATGTTTTATTATATGCAAATGAGCCTCTAAGAGCAACAGGGGCGTTACCATTACACCTAGAGGCTCTGCTCTCTCTTCAACTGCCGCGCCCTCTCTACTTTGATTGGCAAGATTAGGCAGGGAAAACATCATCATGCCTGGTCCTGTCAATCAAAGTGCAGAGGGCGCGGCAGTTGAAGAGAGAGCAGAGCCTTTAGGAGTAATGGTAACGCCCCTGTTGCTCCTAGAGGCTCATTTGCATATATTAAAACATCCTTTTTTTCAGCAATGCGGGAACATATGAAGGTGGAACCAACACAGACGCCTTCAGCTGCCAAGTGCACATGTAAGGGGTCAGCCAGTGTCATAGGGACAAATCTGCTGACAGATGCCCTTTAAAATACAGGACCCATTTTTTTTCCTCTCTCTGTTCTTCTGAAGGATCAGAAGAACGGAAAATGTAACAGTGATGCGAACCCGGCCTGAGAGTGCGTGGAATACTCTATACAAGAACGATATTATAACTCCACATAATATTTTTTCAACCATAATGAAACATAGGGGGTCATTTACAAACACCGGCGTTTTACACCAGTCTTTGCTTTCCCCCTGCGCTGGTGGAGAAAGGGGCTAAATATGACGAGGCTCAGGACCTGGCGGGAGTAGTCTTCACAAGTGCAACAAAATGTCGTCACACAGGCATTTTAAAAAAACGGGATCCGTCTTGAACACGATTGAAAGTCAATGGAGGACGGACCCGTTTTCTATTGTGCCAGATTGTGTCAGTAAAACTTTCACTCAGTTTTGGTGCAGTGTTTTGGTGTCCGTCTCCAGAGCGGAATGGAGATTGATCGGAGACAAACTGATGCATTCTGAGCGGATTCTTTTCCATTCAGAATGCATTAGAATGCAAACTGATCCGTTTTGGACCGCTTGTGAGGAAGGCTCATGTGAGCCGAAACGTCGCACTTGTGCCACCTGATGGGTCATTAAAAGTTTTTACACTTTTGGATTACGAATTGGAGTGCAGTTCGATCTTTTTCTTTTTATATTTTGGGACAATACCTGGAGCCCGGAGTTGGACATTGCACCCGCTGTTAACAGAGTGTTATTGTTTCTTTAGTATAAATGTTATTTTGCGATATGTATATTAAGTAGACGGTAAGCTCCTCTGCGTTGAGGTATCTTTCATTTGTCTTGTTTCATTTGTTTTGGAAATGTAAAATGTGTGTGTATCACTTTAAGGTTGTGAACCCGAGTTTGTGCACTTAATAAGCACCTGTGCAAGGTGCTGGGGATCTGGACACGGGGGAAGCTGCTTGCTACAAAGGTAAGTGCAGTGTATTTTGTTATTTTGCCTCGTTTTATTGCTTTACTTATGCTCAAAATAGATATGAGTGTCTTTTGCCAAGAACTGAGTTTCGATTGTTTTAACGGCATATACACTCACGTCTCTACGGTGCGTACGTGCTGATGGTGGCAACTCATCTATAGCGGCGTGGTGTGTTGCAGGTGGTTTATATTACTGCATGCCTAATGTCAGTGTCAGTACACTACCACAGACAGGATCGTCACTGCACGTCATTTTTGCTTTCAGGTCACGTCATAGCTCGCCATTCTCAGTTGGTGTGGTCAATTACATCTTTTGCTAAGGTGGTAGGACGGAAAAAAAAACGGAGATTTAAACGGATGGATTTCCCATTAGGTTACGGGCTTTGCTACTTGACGTTTTTTTTTAAGGTTGTTATGGGTACAGAATGTTGGGTAAGTCACATTGTCATCAGTTTGCGGTGTCACAACATCAGACCTGACCCGTCACTCAGGCCTCGGCGGTTTCAACCATTTCATTGGTTTCTGATGCCTGCATGCCTCGTGTCAGTGTCAGCACACTGCCACAGCTAGGATCATCATTGCACGTAACTTTTGCTGTTCAGGTCCTGTCACAGATCTCCATTCTCAGTTGGTGTGCTCAATTACATCTTTTGCTCAGGTAGTAGGGGGGAAAATTAGCTTACAACTCACTACTTGACGTTTCTTCAAAGGTTGCCATGGGTTCAGAGTGTTGGGTAAGTCCCATTTTCATCAGTTTGCGGTATCACAACGTCAAACCGGACACATCGCTCAGGTCACGGTGGTTTCAACTGTTTGGTTTTTCTGATGCTTCCGCTAGCACTGGTTTTGTTGCCATTTGTCTTGGCCCCCAATACAATCATTCTCTTTCCGACATTCCATTCAGGGTGCCCGGTTCGTGTCTTTCAGCAATTACTGGCAGCAGTAACAGCCCAAGACCTTGAGAGTACTCTGTTGCGGTTCCCACGGCACCACTCACCACCTCTCAGTTCTGCGGCATGTCCGTATGCCGGTGTCCAATTTAGGGTTAAAACTGACAGCTATCGGGCCTTTCCTTCAGGTTAGGTGCAGCATCTGCTGCCCCTAGGAACAAAAGATGAGAGGTGGTGAGTGGTGCCGTGGGAACCGCAACAGAGTACTCTCAAGGTCTTGGTCTGTTACTGCTGCCAGTAATTGCTGAAAGACACGAAACGGGCACCCTGAATGGGATGTCGGAAAGAGAATGATTATATTGGGGGCACTGCACTTACCTTTGTAGCCAGTAGCTCCCCCCCGTGTCCAGCCAACACTCTGAACTGAAGATGGATCCCCAGCACCTGCACAGGTGCTTATTAAGTACACAAACTCGGGTTCACAACCTTAAAGTGATACACACACATTTTACATTTCCAAAACAAATGAAAGATACCTCAACGCAGAGGAGCTTACCGTCTACCTAATATACATATCGCAAAATAGCATCTATACTAAAGAAACAATAACACTATGAAAACAGCAGCTCTGCTCCACCTGGATTAATCAGCTGCCTGCACCTCACCCTCTATAAAGCAAGTAAGGGGTGTGGGGGGTTAGCTCTGGTCTCGAGGATCGTTCACAAAAACTTCCTTCCGGACAACGGATTTCACGTCCAAACAGTGCGTTTATTATAGCAGAAACAACACAACAGGTGCAAAACAATAAACACTGGCCCGGCTAGGCTCTAACTAAACATATTAGTTGGGTCCCTCACTCACCTAGTGGGTACAGTTCACACCCTGTGAACTACTGCGGCTTTCTCCAGCCCAATGTCCCACAGCCTCCTGGCTGTTCAGAGCACTGTTCACACACAGCCTCCGATCAGTGTCCGTTGGGGAATTCAGGCTCACCAGTCCTCCTGACTGTGGCCCTGCGACCCTTCCAGGCGTCGCTGTGTCCCCAATTCCGGGCTATCGCTTAGCCCCGTGGCCCCTCAGCCAACTCAGCCGAGACCACTTCACACAGAGCCTCTGTCTCCACAGCTCTCTCCAGAGTGGGACCCCACCCATGTCCAACAAGAGGATTAAATAGCCTCCCTGGACATGGGCATTGTCAAAATCCTGGACTGGAGCATGGGGAACAGGCACCCACCCAGCACATTACCTGTTCCCAGTAAAAGCCCGCCCTGGAACTGGCTGAGCCAGCTATTTTAACACTAATACTTGGGCTTTTACTCCACCAAGGTCAGGCACCTTGGTGACATGCTCTCGGTGCAAACCCTGTCTGACGGCCTCCCTGGGGTTTCACTGCACACACCAGTGTTCACATTGCCACATATCCCCCCTCTGTTCACACCTGTGGAGGTGAACACATGTACCGTCTGGACGCTCGTGATAGGGCACCCGCATTATCCTGCCATCTTTAAGCTCAACGGCCCCCTGGATGATGTGGCCAGCACCACAGGCTTCCCTTTATTCTGCCACAACCACGCCAGCAGAACCCAGTTCGTCACAAACACGGAGCTTACTATCCTACCAGTCATCTTGTCCCATACTAGAGACACCTGGTTGCTACTAGCAACTACCACAGTTTTAGCGGACCTTGACCTGTCAGCCTCTTTTTGTCTCTTTGTTTTATCAACAGATAGCATCTTTCTTTTTCCTTTACTCCCCACAGGGGTTATGTCAGGTTTGGCTTCAGTTTCAGAATCTTCTGCTTCTTCAGTGGTACTCCCCACTTCGGCAGACTCTTTTTCAGTCTTTTCTTTGGTTTCTAGAACATTCGAGGATTTCTCCCCTTCAAGACCTCGGCCTCTGTTTCTTTGGAGTCTCCATTCACTTTATTAGCTGTCTTATCCTTCACGGACATGGCATCATATGCTTTCCTTCTTAACTCCTCCTCCTCTTTCTCATCAAGGTTGGAGGCACCGGGGACATCAGGATCTTTGCCAGACTCGTCGTCTTCTGGCCATCCCTGCAGAGGTTCACCCGGGACATGGTTCTCCTTTCGGGCAGGATTTAGGGCGCCAGCCCATCGGAGTAGACAGGACCCTTATACTGGTTGTCTGTCCCCTCGTATTTCTTTCCCAGCAGACTGCTAGCTTTCTGGAAGGCATTGACAGCAGAGGGAACGTCTTTCATGACCAGGTCCTGGCCACACACTGCCACGAGTCTCTGGGTTTCTGCATCCACCTCAGCACCACCATCTGGTTCAGCAGATACATCTTCCATCTTCTCTGCCTCGGCTGGCACCACAGCGCAACCACCTCCAGACCCATTCTTAACGGGTTCTGACTTCTTGGCATCTTTCAGAGGATCTTCCTCTTCAGGCATCTCATTGTCTTCCACCTGCTGCGCAGGAGCACGCTTAGGCTTCTCCAACTCATAGACTTCATCTTTTGAGCTCCTGAGACCTTCCATCTCTGCTCTGAGTTGCTTGTTCAGCCTCTCCAATTCATCTTGCTCCTTAAGCACTTTTCCAAGGGCTCTAGTCAAGGAGAGGGCCTTGGTCTTCTTCTTAATTTTTCGCACTAGCTTGTTAGCAGCGCCCCGCTCTTGGGCCTTCTGGTCCAGCTGCTCTTCACTCTGTTCCGGTGTAACAGCAGTTGTAGGAGTACCACCATTCTTTCTTAGACACTCTGTGGGATTTCCACCCAGGGACTCTTCAATCCCATTGTTGAGGTCTACTATAGACTTTTGTGTCTTTCTGGAGTCTTTTCCCTCCCCAGGACACCAGGAGGTAGACCCTTCAGTTCACTCATCTTTTCTGGGGTCTCCTCTTTTGACCCTTCTGCAGCCTTCTTCGGTGACTCTGTGACGACAGCTTGTCCCTTCTCTATCGTATCTAGGGACCGTGTGGCGAGAGGGAGGTCAGCCTCCTGTTTGCCGCTGTACTGTCCTGTCAGGTCATCTAAGACTGCCTGGATATGAGCTTCAGACACTAGGCTGACGTCACCCGACTGAACTCTCGTCACATCAGGTATAACTATCGTCTGGTTGCTACCAGTAACCACGTCAGTTTGGCAAGACCTCAACATGGCAGCCTCTCTCTCAGAGTTGCTGTCGGTCATAGCACCTGCTTCATATATACTGCTCATGTCATTCTCATTTCCGTCCTCTAGGGGCACCGATGAGTTAATCCCCACCTGGGACATTTTATTAACCATAGAAACCTGTGGAGACTGCATATCCACTTCTAGTACGTGTGGTACACCCTCTAGGACCGCCCCATGTACTTGCACATTTTCACATTATCTTGCACATTTTCACATTATCATTATACATTTCATCAAACTCTGCACCTTCACTTGGCACCGTGTCGGCACCATTGTTTCCAATGGTCATTTCACTTAAACCATTGCTTCCTATCTGCATTTCCCTTACACCTTCACTTAAAGGGACAGGTACAGGTTCTGTAGGAGCTTCATTACTTCCTACAGAAGTGTCTCCATTGCCCCACATTACATCACGCATGAGCCTATTTCCAACATCAAGTCCATCAGTCTCTGTTCCAACCATGGTCTCACCCTCCGTGAGGACCACTGGATAGTCCACAGGATTCACATAATTGTCCCGGACAGACATCATTCTACCTCTTACCCAGGCTAGCATGGGATCTCTGATTTTCGCCATCCCAAATCTAGCCTTGGTCACGGGCACTTTAAACAACATCTTGAGCTTCTCCCCTGCAGATTCCTGCGAGAGAGCAACCGCAACAGGCTTACCAGCCTGTTCAGACACAACATTTTTCCCATAGTCACTAATTTTTGAGACATCTTCACGCCGCAGCGCTTTATCACTCACCAGCCCGGCAGGTAGCAACTGCCGCCCGGCTCATTGTCACAGGGTCTGCCACAAAATTATCAACAGGAACAGTCTTACCGATTGTCGTCACTGACTCGGCACTCCCGGAAGATAAGGGTAGTCCAGGAATATCTCCAGCACGGTCATCACCCTTCTCCTCAATGCAGTAGTTGCCACGGGAGACGCCTTGGACTTGTCTCCTGTCTTTTTCTGGACGGACATTCCAGCCGCACCCTTTAGGATTCTGTGCACAGTCGCAGGGAAAATAGGCACTCCTGAGAAACGCACCGCTCTCCACCTCTTTGTCTTCCCGACGGTTGCCCTTGGCAACGGCACATATTACCTCGAACAGTCCACTCAGAGCCGCCTCTCCAAGTGCCGCACTCGGCTTTCTCACCAAGCGATCAGTCTCCAGCACCAGCTGCTCCATTACACCCTCAGTGGCCTTGGTTTTCCGCCAAACCGGGCCACTTCTCACATATGGCATCACCTTTGGCATAAGCAGCTTCCGCCACACCTGACTATCTTTCACCCAGGACGCCATTTTGAGCAAAAAAATTTCCACAGGTCAGTTTTTTCCTTTTTCCCTCTTTTGTGCTTCTGGCCCTTTAAACCTTCGCACCGCTTGCACCACAGGGAAAAAACAGTCCAGACAGCAGTTCTTTTGCAACCCAGCAAAGTGTCCAGGACCACACGAGCAGCACCTGCTCCACCGAACAAACAGGCTTCCGGCCCTAAGCTCCAATACAGCAATCGCACAGTTTTTCCTCTGTCCTGTCGTTGCCCCCAGCAACACTTTACCTTTATCCAGCAGGGACGACTTGCCCGCATCCGACACCAAATGTGGGGGTTAGCTCTGGTCTCGAGGTTCGTTCACACAAACTTCCTTCCGGACAACGGATTTCATGTCCAAACAGTGCGTTTAATATGGCAGACTTTTCAAACACCACAACAGGTGCAAAACAATAAACACTGGCCCGGCTAGGCTCTAACTAAACATATTAGTTGGGTCCCTCACTCACCTAGTGGGCACAGTTCACACCCTGTGAACTGACTGCGGCTTTCTCCAGCCCAATGTCCCACAGCCTCCTGGCTGTTCAGAGCACTGTTCACACACAGCCTCAGATCAGTGTCCGTTGGGGAATTCAGGCTCACCAGTCCTCCTGACTGTGGCCCTGCGACCCTTCCAGGCGTCGCTGTGTCCCCAATTCCGGGCTATCGCTTAGCCCCGTGGCCCCTCAGCCAACTCAGCCGAGACCACTTCACACAGAGCCTCTGTCTCCACAGCTCTCTCCAGAGTGGGACCCCACCCATGTCCAACAAGAGGATTAAATAGCCTCCCTGGACATGGGCATTGTCCAAAATCCTGGACTGGAGCATGGGGAACAGGCACCCACCCAGCACATTACCTGTTCCCAGTAAAAGCCCGCCCTGGAACTGGCTGAGCCAGCTATTTTAACACTAATACTTGGGCTTTTACTCCACCAAGGTCAGGCACCTTGGTGACATGCTCTCGGTGCAAACCCTGTCTGACGGCCTCCCTGGGGTTTCACTGCACACACCAGTGTTCACATTGCCACATATCCCCCCTCTGTTCACACCTGTGGAGGTGAACACATGTACCGTCTGGACGCTCGTGATAGGGCACCCGCATTATCCTGCCATCTTTAAGCTCAACGGCCCCCTGGATGATGTGGCCAGCACCACAGGCTTCCCTTTATTCTGCCACAACCACGCCAGCAGAACCCAGTTCGTCACAAACACGGAGCTTACTATCCTACCAGTCATCTTGTCCCATACTAGAGACACCTGGTTGCTACTAGCAACTACCACAGTTTTAGCGGACCTTGACCTGTCAGCCTCTTTTTGTCTCTTTGTTTTATCAACAGATAGCATCTTTCTTTTTCCTTTACTCCCCACAGGGGTTATGTCAGGTTTGGCTTCAGTTTCAGAATCTTCTGCTTCTTCAGTGGTACTCCCCACTTCGGCAGACTCTTTTTCAGTCTTTTCTTTGGTTTCTAGAACATTCGAGGATTTCTCCCCTTCAAGACCTCGGCCTCTGTTTCTTTGGAGTCTCCATTCACTTTATTAGCTGTCTTATCCTTCACGGACATGGCATCATATGCTTTCCTTCTTAACTCCTCCTCCTCTTTCTCATCAAGGTTGGAGGCACCGGGGACATCAGGATCTTTGCCAGACTCGTCGTCTTCTGGCCATCCCTGCAGAGGTTCACCCGGGACATGGTTCTCCTTTCGGGCAGGATTTAGGGCGCCAGCCCATCGGAGTAGACAGGACCCTTATACTGGTTGTCTGTCCCCTCGTATTTCTTTCCCAGCAGACTGCTAGCTTTCTGGAAGGCATTGACAGCAGAGGGAACGTCTTTCATGACCAGGTCCTGGCCACACACTGCCACGAGTCTCTGGGTTTCTGCATCCACCTCAGCACCACCATCTGGTTCAGCAGATACATCTTCCATCTTCTCTGCCTCGGCTGGCACCACAGCGCAACCACCTCCAGACCCATTCTTAACGGGTTCTGACTTCTTGGCATCTTTCAGAGGATCTTCCTCTTCAGGCATCTCATTGTCTTCCACCTGCTGCGCAGGAGCACGCTTAGGCTTCTCCAACTCATAGACTTCATCTTTTGAGCTCCTGAGACCTTCCATCTCTGCTCTGAGTTGCTTGTTCAGCCTCTCCAATTCATCTTGCTCCTTAAGCACTTTTCCAAGGGCTCTAGTCAAGGAGAGGGCCTTGGTCTTCTTCTTAATTTTTCGCACTAGCTTGTTAGCAGCGCCCCGCTCTTGGGCCTTCTGGTCCAGCTGCTCTTCACTCTGTTCCGGTGTAACAGCAGTTGTAGGAGTACCACCATTCTTTCTTAGACACTCTGTGGGATTTCCACCCAGGGACTCTTCAATCCCATTGTTGAGGTCTACTATAGACTTTTGTGTCTTTCTGGAGTCTTTTCCCTCCCCAGGACACCAGGAGGTAGACCCTTCAGTTCACTCATCTTTTCTGGGGTCTCCTCTTTTGACCCTTCTGCAGCCTTCTTCGGTGACTCTGTGACGACAGCTTGTCCCTTCTCTATCGTATCTAGGGACCGTGTGGCGAGAGGGAGGTCAGCCTCCTGTTTGCCGCTGTACTGTCCTGTCAGGTCATCTAAGACTGCCTGGATATGAGCTTCAGACACTAGGCTGACGTCACCCGACTGAACTCTCGTCACATCAGGTATAACTATCGTCTGGTTGCTACCAGTAACCACGTCAGTTTGGCAAGACCTCAACATGGCAGCCTCTCTCTCAGAGTTGCTGTCGGTCATAGCACCTGCTTCATATATACTGCTCATGTCATTCTCATTTCCGTCCTCTAGGGGCACCGATGAGTTAATCCCCACCTGGGACATTTTATTAACCATAGAAACCTGTGGAGACTGCATATCCACTTCTAGTACGTGTGGTACACCCTCTAGGACCGCCCCATGTACTTGCACATTTTCACATTATCTTGCACATTTTCACATTATCATTATACATTTCATCAAACTCTGCACCTTCACTTGGCACCGTGTCGGCACCATTGTTTCCAATGGTCATTTCACTTAAACCATTGCTTCCTATCTGCATTTCCCTTACACCTTCACTTAAAGGGACAGGTACAGGTTCTGTAGGAGCTTCATTACTTCCTACAGAAGTGTCTCCATTGCCCCACATTACATCACGCATGAGCCTATTTCCAACATCAAGTCCATCAGTCTCTGTTCCAACCATGGTCTCACCCTCCGTGAGGACCACTGGATAGTCCACAGGATTCACATAATTGTCCCGGACAGACATCATTCTACCTCTTACCCAGGCTAGCATGGGATCTCTGATTTTCGCCATCCCAAATCTAGCCTTGGTCACGGGCACTTTAAACAACATCTTGAGCTTCTCCCCTGCAGATTCCTGCGAGAGAGCAACCGCAACAGGCTTACCAGCCTGTTCAGACACAACATTTTTCCCATAGTCACTAATTTTTGAGACATCTTCACGCCGCAGCGCTTTATCACTCACCAGCCCGGCAGGTAGCAACTGCCGCCCGGCTCATTGTCACAGGGTCTGCCACAAAATTATCAACAGGAACAGTCTTACCGATTGTCGTCACTGACTCGGCACTCCCGGAAGATAAGGGTAGTCCAGGAATATCTCCAGCACGGTCATCACCCTTCTCCTCAATGCAGTAGTTGCCACGGGAGACGCCTTGGACTTGTCTCCTGTCTTTTTCTGGACGGACATTCCAGCCGCACCCTTTAGGATTCTGTGCACAGTCGCAGGGAAAATAGGCACTCCTGAGAAACGCACCGCTCTCCACCTCTTTGTCTTCCCGACGGTTGCCCTTGGCAACGGCACATATTACCTCGAACAGTCCACTCAGAGCCGCCTCTCCAAGTGCCGCACTCGGCTTTCTCACCAAGCGATCAGTCTCCAGCACCAGCTGCTCCATTACACCCTCAGTGGCCTTGGTTTTCCGCCAAACCGGGCCACTTCTCACATATGGCATCACCTTTGGCATAAGCAGCTTCCGCCACACCTGACTATCTTTCACCCAGGACGCCATTTTGAGCAAAAAAATTTCCACAGGTCAGTTTTTTTCCTTTTTCCCTCTTTTGTGCTTCTGGCCCTTTAAACCTTCGCACCGCTTGCACCACAGGGAAAAACAGTCCAGACAGCAGTTCTTTTGCAACCCAGCAAAGTGTCCAGGACCACACGAGCAGCACCTGCTCCACCGAACAAACAGGCTTCCGGCCCTAAGCTCCAATACAGCAATCGCACAGTTTTTCCTCTGTCCTGTCGTTGCCCCCAGCAACACTTTACCTTTATCCAGCAGGGACGACTTGCCCGCATCCGACACCAAATGTGGGGGTTAGCTCTGGTCTCGAGGATCGTTCACAAAAACTTCCTTCCGGACAACGGATTTCACGTCCAAACAGTGCGTTTATTATAGCAGAAACAACACAACAGGTGCAAAACAATAAACACTGGCCCGGCTAGGCTCTAACTAAACATATTAGTTGGGTCCCTCACTCACCTAGTGGGTACAGTTCACACCCTGTGAACTGACTGCGGCTTTCTCCAGCCCAATGTCCCACAGCCTCCTGGCTGTTCAGAGCACTGTTCACACACAGCCTCCGATCAGTGTCCGTTGGGGAATTCAGGCTCACCAGTCCTCCTGACTGTGGCCCTGCGACCCTTCCAGGCGTCGCTGTGTCCCCAATTCCGGGCTATCGCTTAGCCCCGTGGCCCCTCAGCCAACTCAGCCGAGACCACTCACACAGAGCCTCTGTCTCCACAGCTCTCTCCAGAGTGGGGCCCCACCCATGTCCAACAAGAGGATTAAATAGCCTCCCTGGACATGGGCATTGTCCAAAATCCTGGACTGGAGCATGGGGAACAGGCACCCACCCAGCACATTACCTGTTCCCAGTAAAAGCCCGCCCTGGAACTGGCTGAGCCAGCTATTTTAACACAAATACTTGGGCTTTTACTCCACCAAGGTCAGGCACCTTGGTGACATGCTCTCGGTGCAAACCCTGTCTGACGGCCTCCCTGGGGTTTCACTGCACACACCAGTGTTCACATTGCCACAGGGGATAATGCTGGATGTCAGTGTGAACAAGGCTTTAGACTGTCTGCAGAAATAATAGCGCATAGAGAGAGAGGTTTGCTGGCGAGCAGGTAAGTGAAAGCGGACAAGAAAGACATACAGATATACACAGACAAACTGATGACATATTCACCCCCTAAACACCCCCCCCCCCCCCCGAGGGGGCAGCACGGACCACAGCGATGTGCCATAGCATAACCAAGGTTCATGCCGCTAAATACAAAAAGCAGCTGGTGCTACCACCCATGTGCTGCTGACATGAATGGGCTGCCAGACAGATCACTCCGCTGCGGTGCTGCTCCTCCTCCCCAAAGGAGCCGACACACACCGCCAGCTAGACTGTAACAGGACGATTTTTTTTTTTTTTCTTATTGCCGCGTGGGCGCCAAACGTGGGCTGCCAGGCAGATCGCTCCGATGCGGTGCTGCTCCTCCTCACCAAAGGAGCCGACACACCGCCGGCCAGACTGTAACAGGACGATACTGCACGAGCTTGCAGCAAACCCTCACCCGACCGGAAGGACCTCAGCTGGATTCCTGAACGCCGACTGGGTACGGAAGCTGCTGATTCAGCCCATGTGCTGCATCAGATGGCTCAGACTGCACACAACTACGCAGCACCGTCGACACACCCACGGCCGCTGCTTCTCCCCGTGCACAGATGAAAACATCGGGGACAAGCCTCCCTAGCGTCACCGCAATGCTACTGAGGCTCGTCCTCGTCACCGCCTGCCATTGGCTGCTCCACTCCCCCAACACCGGATGTTTTCATCCACGCACGAGGAGAAGCAGCGGCGGCCGTGCAGGGACCAGGAGTGCCATAGGGAGCAGGGAGCCAGGTAAGTATAATCAGGGAAGGGGCCCAGTATTTGGGGAGCATTTGTTAGTCTCAGATAACCCCTTTAATAGTAATCTGCAGTGTTCATTGGCCTGAGGTGTGGATTTTAAATCGCCTTTACATCAGATGAACGTTGGCCAAACCTGCTGATTTCAGAGGAATCAGCCAAACATCTAATGTGTATGAAGGAGTCCTGAGGTCAGGGAAAAAAGGGATTGGACATGTTGGAGCTCAACATCCCCAGTCCTTTGTTCTTATGGTAGATAAGTCTGACAGCAGCTTATTCCTCCCACCTGCTGAGAAGCTGCCCGTGCATGTCTATGAGGGGTTCTGCTGACAGCTATGTACGGCCTAATGCACACGAACGTATTTTGGGTCCGCGCAAAATATGCGGCTCGGGTGCAGACCCATTCACTTCAAGGGGGCCGCAAAAGATGCGGACAGCACTCCGTGTGCTGTCCGCGTCCTTTGCTCCGTTCCGTGGTCCCGCAAAAAAAATATAGCATGTCCTATTCTTCTAGTTTTGCGGTCAAAAATAGGAATTTCTACAAATTGCGGAATGGAACACGGAACAGCTTCCGTGTTTTGCGGATCCGCAGATTGCAGACCGCAAAACACCTACGATCGTGTGCATGAGGCCTAAGGTGTATGGCTAGTTCTCACCAGAGGGCGATTGCACAGGAAGAAAGCTGCCAGTCACCCATAAGATCCCCCTGGAGCCAGAGGTCTGTTGCTTCATTCTGGAGAAAAAGTACTTTTAATCCATATACAATTAAGCAGTTAAAGGGATTATCCAACCCCTATAATGCCGCCTAAAATGCCCCGGCCCCTCATACAGGTTATACTTACCCCACTCCCTGGCACCCATGACGCATGGCTGCCACTGCATCTCCCAGTTGCGTAACATCCAACAATTTTACCATCTTTTACACCACGTGTATAAGCGGAGTGAAAACCACTCGTCAGGGGCTAAAGTACCTTTTACGCCAGGCGCGCATAATTCCGGCGGTGTGCCTAATTTATGACAATGACAAAACCTAAGCCTTGTAAATGACCCCCAATCCCTAGAAGCATCACTGAGTATCAAAGTCTTGGGCTAGCTCAGCTGAGTGTAATCATACCTTTCACTGTGATCCATTGCTTCATTCATACTTTCATATGCAAATGAGCAGTTAGGCTGGGGACACACCTAGGCGTTTCTGAATCGCGCGTTTTTGGATGCGCGTTTTTGTAACTAAGAAACGCGCGTCATACGCGCGATTCAGTGATTCTCCCCTATGGCAACATTGTCCATAGGCGCATAAAAAGGCGCCAAAGAAGCTCATGTACTTGTTTGGGCGTTGGGCGTTTTACAGCGCGTTCAAACGTGCTGTAAAACGCCCAAATGTGAACCATGCCCATGGGGATGCATGGCTTTTCACATGTTGAGCGTTTTTCAAAACGCTCAGGTGTGTTCCCAGGGTTAAGTGCAAAGAGGCCAAGCCACTCTGTGCACTCATGCCCCTCCCCCTTCCAGTCCCTCCCTCTCCTTGATTGGCAAGGCCTGGTCCCTGCTCAGAGTAGCACCATGGCCTAAATAGAACCGATCCCCGGAGAACCCCTTTAAATTAAAGGGGCATTCCAGCTACAGAAATTTATATCCTATGCCCCTACCCAGCGGTAGAAACTCCACCCATCATGTGAACGGGGCCCCCATACCCTGTGGAGCCTCTCTTTGTTGTCAAGCATGTTCGAAAAAAGCGTAGAAACCCTAGAGGCGCCAATCTGCGTCACTTTTTAGACAGATTTTTGGCGCAGACACGTCAGTAAATCTTTGAGGCGCTGTACCTGTCTGAAAGATGGAGTGGCAGGCCGAATGTGTGACTTAGGGTCCATTCACATGTCCGTGTGTGTTTTGCAGATCCACAGATACACAAAACGCAGACATCGGCGATGTGCGTTCCGCAATTTGCAGACCGCACATCGCCGGCACTATATAGAAAATGCCTTTTCTTGTCCGCAATTGCGGACAAGAAAGGACACGTTCTATTTTTTTCGGGAACGCGATTGCAGACCCGGGAGGGACATCGTCTGTCCCCATTGAAATGAATGGGTCCACAATTCCATTCCGCAAAATGCGGAACAGAATTGCGGACGTGTGAATGGACCTTAAGACTAAATGCACACAGCAGTGAAAAAAAGTCTGTTAAAAAAGGACACAGTGTCAGTTTTTCATGGCCATTTTGCATCCATTTTCTGGCCGTCTGTCAGTTTTTAATGTCCGTTTTGCATCAGTTTTTCATGTCTATTAAAAACGGACATGAAAAATGGATGAATTTGATTGGCAGTTATTTCTAGACTCACCTTTCTGAGAACACCCACATGACGGTAGGCCCCCGGTAAAATAATGTCCCCCATAGTGTGTAATTTTTTTTTACCGCCCCCAGCTTTATCATGTCCCCCATGGTTTAAATTATGCCCCCATAGTGTCCCACAGCCAAAAACAAAAACCCTCACCTTATCCACTTGCTCGCGCTGCAGCAGTCTATTCTCTCTTCACAGAACGGGACCTGCCGAAGATGCGCGATGACGTCACTGAGCGCTCCCACGTGGTTACGTCACCACGCATATCGCAGGACCTTTGACAGGTCCTGCTCAATGAAGAGAGAAGAGACTGCTGCACCGCGTGCAAGTGGTTGAGGTGAGGTTTTTTTTAACCTCTAAATGGCCTGTGTACCCGTTTTTAACAGCCGTTAGACGGATGCACTCCTGGCAATGGGCCGTTAAAAAAGGTCCAATTGATTTCAATGGGTCCGTCTGACCGTGAAAATGGCCAAAAATAGGACATGTCCTATTTTTGGACAGATGCTATTCACTGGTCGGACACTGGACGTGTCCGCTGCTTTTTGGAGAGAGTTGGCCACATGCACAGCCGCCTCCACATTCATCCTCCACCTGAATTCGAACCCCAGCTCCCCTCGTCCTGGGAATAAAACATAACTTGGTAATGTCCCTTTAAGTAAAGTCTAAAGGGGTTGTCTCATCATGGACAATGGTGGGACCCGGACCTACAGTATCTCACAAAAGTGAGTACACCCCTCTAATTTTTGTAAATATTCAGATCTGACACTGTGATACGATGTACAGTAGTCAGTGTACGGCTTGTATAACAGTGTAAATTGGGTGTGTCTAATGATGTTCTGCAGCAGCTGAGGCATGTATTGCAATGCTCTGCAGCAGCTCAGGCTTGTATAATGATCTGCAGCAGTGGATGTATTAGGCTCTGCCAGGTGCAGCGTATGACCCGTTCCAAGGGCATTGATTTACATTGTGACTCATCTCTTTATAAAAGTCATGAGATCAGAGTGTGATGTACAAATGTGAACGGAAGCCTGGAAGGGACTGCGGCAGGAAAAACGTATTGTCACATGTCACTATGCCGGCACATGGAAGGTGGTCCTGAGCATGGGCTCACCTCTTATATGCCTTCTAGGGGTTGTCCTGGTGAGAAAGTCCCTTTAACGGGGTTGTCTCATCATGGACAATGGGGGCCATCGCTAGGTTATGCCCCCATGGTCTTATAGGTGCGGGTCACACTGCTGGGACCCACACCTATATCGAGAACGGAGCCCCGCATGGGAGGTTGGGTGCACTGCGCATGCGCAGCTACCCTCCATTCATTTTCTATGGGGCGCTGGCTCAGCTATTTCCGTCGGGCCCCTAAAAATGAATGGGAGCGGGGGCCGCGCATGCTCGGTATGCTCCCATTCACTTCTATGGGGAGCTTCTTGGTGGTGGCCGGACCGGAGTCCTCCAGCCACCAGCTTGCGGGGCTCCGTTCTCTATATACAGTATCTCACAAAAGTCAGTACACCCCTCTCATTTTTGTAAATATTTTATTATATCTTTTTATAGGACAGCACTGCGGATCTGACACTGTCATACGGTGTACAGTAGTCAGTATACGGCTTGTATGACGGTGTAAATGTGGTGTGCCCTCAAAATAACTCAACACCCAGCCATTAATGTCTAAACTGCTGCCAACAAAAGTGAGTACAACTTTAAGTGAAAATGGCCAAATTGTGCCCAAAGTGTCAATATTTTGTGTGGCCACCATTATTTTCCAGCATTGCCTTAAGGCTCTTTTTCCCAAGAGCGAGTTTTCCGCACGGGTGCAATGCGTGACGTGAACGCTTAGCACCCGCACTGAATCCTGACCCATTCATTTCAGTGGGTCTGTGCACATGACGCATCACTTCTGCATTGCGTAAAAAATGCAGCATGTTCTATATTCTACATTTTTCACGCAGCTCTGGCCCCATAGAAGTGACTGGGACTTCAGAGAAAAACGCATTGCATCCGCGGGTGCGATGCGTTTTCCACTGATGGTTGGTAAGAGATGTTGTTTGTAAACTTTCAGTTTTTTATCACGCGCGTGAAAAACGGCATCAAAACACATTGCACGCGAGCGGAAAAAACGGAACAACCGAACGCAATCGCAGACAAAACTGACTAAACTTGCTTGCAAAATGGTGCGAGTTTCACTGAACGCATTCGGATCTAATCCGTCACGCTCGTGTGAGAGAGGCCTAACTCTCTTGGGCATGGAGTTTACTAGAGCTTCACAGGTCGCCGCTGGAATCCTCTGCCACGCCTCCATGATGACATCACTGAGCTGGTGGATGTTAGAGACCTTGCACTTCTTCACCTCCTATTTGAGGATGCCCCACAGATGCTCAATAGGGTTCAGGTCTGGAGACATGCTTGGCCAGTCCAGCACCTTTACCCTCAGGAGGCAGTGGTCGTCTTGGAGGTGTGTTTGGGATCCACAGTATATCATGTAGGAATACTGCCCTGCGGCCCAGTTTCTGAAGGGAGGGGATCATTCTCTGCTTCAGTATGTCACAGTACATGTTGGGATTCATGGTTCCTTCAATGAACTGTAGCTCCCCACAGTCGGAGCACTCATAAAGCTCCGAACCATGACAGTCCCACCACCATGCTTGACTGTAGGCAGGACACACTGGTCTTTGTCCTCCTCACCTGGTTGTCACCACCCATCTGAACCACAGGACATGGTTCCCGTCTCATCAGACCACAGGACATGGTTCCCGTCTCATCAGACCACAGGACATGGTTCCCGTCTCATCAGACCACAGGACATGGTTCCCGTCTCATCAGACCACAGGACATGGTTCCCGTCTCATCAGACCACAGGACATGGTTCCCGTCTCATCAGACCACAGGACATGGTTCCAGTAATCCATGCTAACGAGTCCCATGACACCGGGGAGGAAAAATGGCTAACTGGGCACAATTTGGCCATTTTCACTTAGGGGTGTACTCACTTTTGTTGCCAGCGGTTTAGACATTAATGGCTGGGTGTTGAGTTATTTTGAGGGCACACCACATTTACACCGTCATACAAGCCGTATACTGACTACTGTACACCGTATGACAGTGTCAGATCCGCAGTGCTGTCCTATAAAAAGATATAATAAAATATTTACAAAAATGAGAGGGGTGTACTGACTTTTGTGAGATACTGTATATAGAGAACGGAGCCCCGCAAGCTGGTGGCTGGAGGACTCCGGTCCGGCCACCACCAAGAAGCTCCCCATAGAAGTGAATGGGAGCATACCGAGCATGCACGGCCCCGCTCCCATTCATTTTTATCGGGCCGACGGAAATAGCCGAGCCAGCGCCCCATAGAAAATGAATGGAGGGTGGCTGCGCATGCGCAGGGCACCCAACCTCCCATGCGGGGCTCCGTTCTCGATACAGGTGTGGGTCCCAGCAGTGTGACCCGCACCTATAAGACCATGGGGGCATATCCTAGCGATGGCCCCCATTGTCCATGATGAGACAACCCCTTTAAAGGGACTTTCTCACCAGGACAACCCCTAGAAGGCATATAAGAGGTGAGCCCATGCTCAGGACCACCTTCCATGTGCCGGCATAGTGACATGTGACAATACGTTTTTCCTGCCGCAGTCCCTTCCAGGCTTCCGTTCACATTTGTACATCACACTCTGATCTCATGACTTTTATAAAGAGATGAGTCACAATGTAAATCAATGCCCTTGGAACGGGTCATACGCTGCACCTGGCAGAGCCTAATACATCCACTGCTGCAGATCATTATACAAGCCTGAGCTGCTGCAGAGCATTGCAATACATGCCTCAGCTGCTGCAGAACATCATTATACACACCTCAGCTGCTGCAGAACATTACTATACACACCTCAGCTGCAGCAGAGCATTACAATACACAACTCAGCTGCTGCGGAACATCATTATACACACCTTAGCGCAGGGGTGTGGAAATTTTAAAAAAAAACTACTTGTCGAAGGACTAAAGCGGGGGCTCAATCTACTTGTCCCTCATGACAATCTACTTGTCCTGAACTTCTACTGTATGGGGGCGGAGGCCACAAGGAGACGTTCTACTGTATGGGGGCGGGGGCCACAAGGAGACGTTCTACTGTATGGGGGCGGGGGCAACAAGGAGACTTTCTACTGTATGGGGGCGGGGGCCACAAGGAGACGTTCTACTGTGAGGGGGCGGGGGCCACAAGGAAATGTTCTACTGTATGGGGCGGGGGCCACAAGGAGACGTTCTACTGTATGGGGGCGGGGGCCACAAGGAGACGCTCTACTGTATGGGGGCGGGGGCCACAAGGAGACGTTCTACTGTATGGGGGCGGGGGCCACAAGGAGACGTTCTACTGTATGGGTGCGGGGGCCACAAGGAGACGTTCTACTGTATGGGTGCGGGGGCCACAAGGAAACGTTCTACTGTATGGGGGCAGCCACGCCATACTGGGGCAGTGAATCCCTTTAATGTATAATATATACATTAAAGTGATTCACTGCCGCAGTATGACATGTACATTAAAGGGATTCACTGCCCCAGTATAGTATATACTATATTGCATACTGGGGCAGTGAATCCCTTTAATGTATATGCCATAATGGGGCAGTTCAACCACAAGCCCGCTCACCCAGGGGAGTCACCGCACACTACATGCTGGGCTATCTTTTAGGAGACACTGGCTGCCACCATGTGAGGAGACAGGAGCTCCCACTACTGGTTCAGCCGCTGACTGCCTGACTCGCGCTTCTGCCCGCTGACTTCCGTGCACTCCTCTGATCATGACTTTAAGCAGCTGATTTCAGGGGGCGTGTCGCTCTGCTCTCGGCTCAGATTGGCTCACATTCAGGGGGTGTGTTCTACGCTCGCGCTCGGCTCAGCTCAGTAGCAGAAGCAGGTCTGAAGCCAGCGCGGCATGGGGGGGGGGGTTTATGAGGAGGCACGGGGGTTTAGGAGGCAGGGATGTATGAATAAACCTGCACAGGAGCGATGTTCACACAGCGGTAGGCAACCCGGGCTGTGTATAAAAGGAGAATCCAGCGCCACCCTAGCCCTGCTACTTGCCCGCAGGGCTAAGCTACCTGCCCAAACTACCTGCCCGGCGCCCGGAACTGCATGTCCCGGGCGTCGGGCGATAGGAATTCCACACCCATGTTAGCTGCTGGAGAGCATTACAATACACAACTCAGCTGCTGCGGAACATCATTATACACACCTCAGCTGCTGGAGAGCATTACAATACATACCTCAGCTTATGCAGAACATAATTATACACACCTCAGCTGCTCCAGAGCATCATCATACACACCTCAGCTGCTGCGGAACATTATTATACACACCTCAGCTGCTGGAGAGCATTATAATACACACCTCAGCTGCTGCGGAACATCATTATACACACCTCTGCTGCGGAACATCATCATACAGACCTCAGCTGCTGCAGAGCATCATCATACACGCCTCAGCTGCTGGAGAGCACTATAATACATACCTCAGCTGCTGCGGAACATTATTATACACACCTCAGCTGCTGCAGAACATCATTATACACACCTCAGCTGCTCCAGAGCATCATCATACACACCTCAGCTGCTGCGGAACATTATTATACACACCTCAGCTGCTCCAGAGCATCATCATACACACCTCAGCTGCTGCAGAGCATCATCATACACACCTCAGCTGCTGCAGAGCATCATCATACACACCTCAGCTGCTGCAGAGCATCATCATACACACCTCAGCTGCTGCAGAGCATCATCATACACACCTCAGCTGCTGAAAAAGCACTATAATACATACCGTAGTTCCGTCTTACTCTTGAAAAAAGAGGTTCTGCTGCAGCCGAGGCCTGCATTATACTGTACATTGTTATACAGTGTATATAAAGTTAGGAATCTCCTTGAAGACCTCTTAAATTTCACAGGTCACAGCAGGGAGCACATGATGCCACACACTACCAGATGCTATGCAGAAAACGTTTTAATTACCAGACATTTTCAATATCTCTGCGTGCTGTCAGCGAATGTTCTCCCCCCACTGCCAGAGGCTGACAACCTGCTACTATCCAGGGTACAGCAGAGCCGTCAGTGGACGGGTCTCATACCGGCAGTCCGCAGTGCAGGCCTGAGGTGGGGGGACATGTTTATTTACACTCCTAATGCACTATCGCCGTCCTGTCCTCATGTTGTTTACATCCTTATGATGAGCTGTCAGTGACAGGCTGGGTGTCGGAGGGGTGGGGTGCACAAGGGGTTAAACTAGCCCCCCGTCCGCCTGACCGTGACGTGCCCCTCCTCCCCGGGACGGGTAATGATGGCGCCGCTGCCCTCACCTGACTCATCGCCGCCCGTCCCTGTAAATCGGTCTACCGGTTCCACAGTCTGTTATTGCTAAACATCAGCGGAGGACGTTTGATGACGTCAGTGTCATGTGACTGGGCACATAGATGACGTTCGCGAGTCATGTGACTGAGCTCGGGGGCAGGCGGCAGTTAGGATGGGTAGAGAGTGTGAGTGAGGCGGGCTGGGCTCGCAGTCAAGGCCTCCTGTTTATCACTGCTGGTCCAGACATAGGGGAAGACATGAGGAAAAGCTTGTGGAGAGATTTATCAAACTGGTGTAACGTAGAACTGGCTTAGTTACCCATAGTAACCAATCAGAATCCACCTTTCATTTTACAAAGGAGCTGTGAAAAATAAAAGGTGGAATCTGATTGGTTGCTATGGGTAATAGCAGTTTGATTACTCTCCCCCTTGGTGCCCATAGCAACCAATCACAGCTCAGCTTTTATTTCTTATGGTGCTTTTGAAAAATGAAAGCTGCGTTGTGTTTGGTTGCTATGGGCAACAATGTTTTTCAGTCAGGATCCTTACATATGTGGCTTTTTTAGTTTTTACAGCAGTTTTTCAGCCTTCCAGCGTTGCCATAGGAGATGGCTAATTTCTGATGAGACGCAGGCCTTGTCATAAATTACTGGTAGTCCGTGCTCCTGGAGTAAAAACTAATGCAGCCCTGGACTGGAGTAGTTTTTACTCCAAATTAATGCCCGGAAATGAGTAAATGTGTCAGTTCCAATGCCCCAGCCCCCCCAAGTGGCAAGGACAGTGCAAAAACGCCCATGTGACAGTATTTTCAAAAAGTAGCAAAAAGGGGTATTGCGACAATTTGTACCCCAAAAAAGATGTGAATATGTTCATAAATGACCCCCAATGTTTTTATTTTTACCATTTTTGTGGTATTTTTTCAGCCTTTTATTTTTTGCAAACAATGTCCCATATCCTATAGATGGCATAAGCTTATACACAGGCCAATCGAGAAAGTGATTGTCGGGAGGGAAGCGTTCAATCCGTTGCTCGCTAGCACTGGAGACCGTTTCTATTACATGCAGCGATCACTATGCTACCGCTCGTCCCCACGCTGTATATTGGTTTGCCGGAAGCAGATCGTTATTAGACACCACGATCTGCCGCCGGCAAGTGCTGATTATTAGGCCTGCTTAAAAATTACAATTGCCAGCTGAATGAGCGTTTGCTTGTTCATCGGGCAATCAGCGGCAGTATTAAACTGCAAGATGATCGCTAGCAAGCGTTCATGCGAATACTCGTTAGCGATTATAGGCCGAAAAATCAGTCAGTGTAATACAGCCCTTAGGCCTCTTTTACACGAGCGTGACGGATTGCGTCAGTGAAACTCGCCCCATTTTGCAAGCAAGTTCAGTCAGTTTTGCCTGCGATTGCGTTCAGTTGTTCAGTTTTTTCGTGCAGGTGCAATGCGTTTTGATGCGCTTTTCACGCGCGTGATAAAAAACTGAAGGTTTACAAACAACATCTCTTAGCAACCATCAGTGAAAAACGCATCGCATACGCACTTGCTTGCAGATGCAATGCGTTTTTCACTGAAGCCCCAGTCACTTCTATAGGGGCAGGGCTGCGTTAAAAAAGGCAGAATATAGAACATGCTGCGTTCTTTTCATGCAACGCAGAAGTGATGCGTAAAAACAACGCTATTGAAATGAATAGGTCAGGATTCAGTGCGGGTGCTAAGCGTTCATGTCCGCAACACACCTTGCCCCCAGCCTCATAGAGATGCCTATACTTGTCCGCAATTGCAGGCAAGAATAGGACATGCTCTATATTATTGCGGAGCCGCCGGCCGGAAGATCCGCAAATGCGGATGCGGAGAGCACAGTGTCCATCAAAATGAATTGGTCCGCACCCGTTCCGCAGATTTGCGGAACGGGTGTGGACGTGTGAATGGGGCCTTAGACCGGCTATATAGGCCTGCACCACATTTATCATCGATGCTTTTCTCTGACTCTATGGGGCTCATTTACTAAGACTAGCTTTTTCTGCCGGTCTTAGTTCCTCCCCCTGCAATGACTAGGTGTGCGCCTCATCATAAATTAGGCGCATCTATAGCAGTCCTTGCGACAGGCAAAAAAAACTACACCAGACCCCGCCATTCCCTTGGCGCTACCAGGTGTCAAACTTGACGCAAAAAAAAAGCCCATGTGACAAAATTTTTTTGCGCAGGTGTTTAAAATTTCGCAAAAACTGTCTTGGCGCCATTAGTAAATAACCCCTAATGTCTTCAAAAATCATTTTCAAACCTGTATTACGTTCAAATGCCGAAGCGACCTAGGCATCTATGATGCTACTATTTGGGGTGATAAAATCCGGAGACTTGCACCAGAGGTGTAGCTAACGGGGGAGCAGGGGAGGACAGCTACACTAGGTAAACTGAGGAGGGGGGCACAGATGCTGACTGTGTACGCCTTGAAACAGAGTGTTCTTGCCACACAGCGGAAGGGTACCTTTCCCTGCCTGCACTGTTTCCAAATATTCATCACCCACATACTGGACAGTCATACTTGGTGGATGTTTTTTTCACCTGCGATTCCACAAATGTAATATATTTAAAGGGGTTCTGCAGTTTGATACAACTGATGATCTATCCTCAGGATAGATCATCAGCATCTGATCGGCCGGGGTCTGACACCCGGGACCCCCGCCGATCAGCTGTTTGAGAAGGCAGCGGCGCTGCAGCAGCGCCGCGGCCTTCTCACTGTTTTCCTCTGCTAGAGCCCCGCCCAGTGACGTCACGACTTGTATCCAAGTGGCGTGGGCGAGGCTAAGCTCTGTTCACTGAATGGCGCTAGCAGCAGTAAACAGTGAGAAGGCCGCGGCGCTCCTGCAGCGCCGCTGCCTTCTCAAACAGCTGATCGGCGGGGGTCCCGGGTGTCAGACCCCGGCCGATCAGATGCTGATGATCTATCCTGAGGATAGATCATCAGTTGTATCAAACTGCAGAACCCCTTCAATAAAATGTCCATGTGGGCTACTATACATTGGGGAAACCATGCAGACTATTAGAGACCGTATTAGCAAACACAAGTTGACCATCAGGACAAAAAATTTAATGTTACCCATCCCCGCACACTGAAAAAAACAACCACTCCATTGCTCAATTAAAATTTCAAGTAATCGAACGCATTATGAGACCTAGAAGAGGGGGTGACATCAAAAAATTGTTATTACGACGGGAGGCCTATTGGATCCATACCCTGGATACCTTACACCCAAGGGGTCTAAACAGGGATTATGAGATTATGCATATTTAAGGTTGAACTGGTTTCTGTTCTTGCTTTCCGGTGCCTTAATCTGCTTTTGGATATTATATTTAATTTATTTTTATTTTCATTTCTAGACATTCACTACTGAAATGGTATCTATGTATCTATTCATTTATCATACATGCATAATTCCCTTGTCTTGTTCTGAATACACCTGAATATACCTGATTGTGGTTGTACCGCCCCTTTGTGGGCGGCTAATGTCACTGGGAGGTCCTCCAATCCCAGGCACTGGCATACTATATATATTTGTGTATAACTGTGGATATTTACCTGCTGAAAAAGGCTGAATAGCCGAAACGCGTCCTGGAACATAGGACATATTGTTTATTTTGCAAATAAAATCCTTATGAGCATCAAGACACGTTTTGCTGGGATTCTTCATACATGTGTACGGGCAGTGGCAGTCTTTACCACCATGCAAATTGCGTAGCTACGTAACAGCGCCACAACGTTCAACTGAATCACTTGTTACAGTTATGGAAAGGCAGAGAAGCTCCGCTGGGAATGGCGGTTTGCTATACCCGGCAGCAGTCCCTTTAACAATCAGGGCTGCATTGGTGTTGGCTGCGACGTACAGTGTGCGGTTCACAGATGCTTGAGACGGAAGTCGGGATATAAGCGGGGGAGCTGCCTGCCCTGGCCGCAGTAGCATATCTCTTGTTTGGCTCCGCTCTTCTAAGGGCTCATGCACATGAATGTAAATTCCTTCCGTGTCCGTTCCGTTTTTTTTTTTTTGCAAACAATATAAGGAACCATTCATATTAATGGGTCCTCAAAAAAAACAGAAGGTGTGCATTCCGTTTGCGTATGTCCGTATTTCTGTTCTGGAAAAAAATAGAACATGTCCTATTATTGTCCGCATTACGGACAAGGATAGGACTGTTCTATTAGGAGCCAGCTGTTCCGTTCCGCAAAATACGGAATGCACACGGACGTCACCCGTATTTTTTGCAGATCTGTTTTTTGCAGACGCAAAATACATATGGTCGTGTGCATGAGGCCTAAGTGTGAGGTCTGGAGTCTGTGAAAGTGGACTCCACTGTAGTCTACAGGTAGACTAAAAAAATATGATATAGCATGGAGCCTCACCCTGGGTATTAAAACACATTGCTGCTGTGGTAAGGCTCCTCTTGCCTTTTGATACGACCCCCACCTCCCCCCCGTGCTGAACTACTTGCTACACCTCTGACTTGCACCCATATTAGGTTTATGTGAAACCAGCCTAAGGGTATATGTATACAGGGGGACATTCACCAAATCTCAAGTCAGTAGTGACATTGGTTAGACGGAAGGGGCTCCCTCTGCCTTCCGAACGGAGCCCCGTGATTTCGCTCTGATTGGTTGCTATGTCAGCCTGAGGCCTAGTGAAGGTACCCAGAGTTCTTCGTAGCGAGCTGCCTGCAAAGCTGTGCCCGAGGCATGGCCTGACAGGTAGCCTGTAAAAATTCCATAGACTGCAGTAGTATTCTATTCCACTCTATGGGACAAGTGATCACAAGTCTCTAAGGGGACAGGTAAAGTTTAAAAAAATATATAAAAACCACAGGAATATTAAAAATTTTAATCACCCTCTTTCCCAATTCTACATGAAGAAATAAAAAAATAACTATAATAGGCATCGCCATGTCCGAACTGTTAAAATATAACAATGCTTATTGCGTGCGGCGAATGCTGTATCGGAAAATAAAAATAGCCGATTTGATTTAGTCATGTTGCCCCCCCCCCCTCAAAAAAATTGAATAAGTGATCAATGGTAATGGTCAGAATGTGAAGATGCAAAGAAAGAAGTGTTTCTAGTTTTTTTTTTAAGTACCACATTTTTCGCCCTTTCCGTGTGTCTTATGGGACAAATACTAATGAGCACTTTTATAAGTACAGGAGGATCGGGGATGTGGGCTCTGTACTCATCGCTTCCTGGTCTTCCCCTGCAGGCTCCGTGCGCTGAGTCGTGACCTGCACACAACTTGATGACATCGCACAGGCGCACTTCGTGACATCAGGAAGAGCGCTGGATCTCAGGTGCGGTGGCAGCGTTGTTTTTTTTACTTTTGTCTGATCTGAGGTCTGAGGGGTGTAATAAACAGTGGGGGTCTTATTAACATTGGGGGTCTGATTTGAGGTCTAAATTGGATCTTATTAACATTGGGGGTGTAAGCTCAGGTCTTGAAAAATATTTTTTTCTTATTTTCCTCCTCTAAAACCTAGGTGCGTCTTATAGGGCGGAAAATACAGTAAGTTGTCAAACATAACAGAAACTATATAAATTTAATGCTGTAATCATACCCACCCCCAGAATAAGTCTGTCATATCATTTTTAGTGCACAGAAAATGCCATAAATAAAAAAAATAATCCATAGCGGAATCGCGTCTTTTTTTTTTTTTCAATTTCACCCTACAAAGAAAGCTAAGGTAAATTAAATAGTGCCATTGAAAATATAACAAGAAATAAGAAGATGCAAGAAATAAGCCCTCGTATGGCTATGTGGATTTAAAAAAATAGAGAACACGAAAATTGGCCATGACCTTAAGGGGTTAAAGAGAGTCTGTCAGCAGGAAAGTCACTTATCCAGGCACAATACCTTACAGTGACATACTTACCATAGCAGATGGCGCCACTGATACAGGGCCTCTTGTGAGGGGCCTATAGTTCCCTACATAAATCCACTGAATTTCGGCTCCGGCAGCCACCACTAGGGGGAACTCGGTGCAAAGAGATTTTACAGCTTCCATTCCGGAGTAGTTGTATAACTTCCTATGCACTTAGCTCTCTCTAGTGGTGCCTGCAGGCAGCTAGTTTTATTGTGTACTATGTGAAGAGAAATAGGAGATTTGGGGATGGGGGGGGGGTGTAATGTGTTCAGGATAAACGCCATATTTATAAAGCATGTTCTACTACTTTTTGTTTTTACATTGAAGTAGAGGAAAGTGGGCAAAAGCCCTTTTTTCTACAAAAGAAAGTAAATTTGTCAAAAATCTCACTGGTCGACCATGGGGCATGTAACATAGTGTCTGGTAAAGTACTGGACGGGGTGTATGTCTCACCCAGAATGCTCAGATGGGTGAGGTAAAAGAATCCAGGAAAGCTGGGTGGTTTCAGAAAAGTGTAGTTTGCTGCGGCACCTTTCTTTAAAGTATTTTTTGGGCCTGGATGTTTATGGAATGGCAGATAGGTGTTGATAGAGGGACCTGCCATTCCCTCCCACTCCAGTACAATATTTCCCTCTAGCCTGAGATGAACCCAGGTGTAGCTGCTGGGCTCCTTACTGTGAGGGTAAAGACAGGGCAGAGAGCCTTATTTAGTGTCAGCACTTGAAAGCTGCCTGACTTGTGGTGGCTGTGCAAAGCCCGAACTCCACTTTGTTGGATTTGAAGCAACTAGGTGAAGTAACCTGATGTATAGTGTGGGGGGGTCGCTCTGGTAGACAGCGGTGCGGGTGCAGTATAGAGGCAAAGAGAGTCCAGGTAGTGCAGCAAACAGTGTTTTATTTCACACTTGCACAAACAAAACTCAAAACAGTCACTTAGTCTTACTTCACACACACAGCAAAAACTTGAGGCAAAACAAAAGTCCAAGACTGAATCAAATTCACCTGTGTGGTTTAGGTGCGTGTTCACACCTGACTGTCAGCCCAGCCACAGGAAAGTCCAACCTCAGGCTTCCAGGCAGACTGCACGCCTCTTTGCAAGCTCTTGCTTCCAGCCCTGAGAGCTCCACGGAACACCAGCAGTTTCCAGGTTAAATCACCTCAAATCCTAGGTGTTAGTTCACACCTGGCTGAATGCTCAGCAACACAAAAAGTCCACTGACCGTCTTTACATAGCCTGTTCTCCTGACACACAGGTCTCAGCTTTTCAGCCCAGCACAGGGCTCAGATCCCAAACACAGAGAGAGAGCTTGCATAAAACCCAGCTGTCTTTTAAAGGCACCTAGGCATTAACCCAAAAAAAAACCCGGACTGGCACTAAAATCCGGTCCAGTATTTACCCTCACCTGGCTGCAATCAACCCAGCAGCACAGGCTGAGAGGAAAATACCTGCTTTTTTACCACCAAACCTCTCACTGTGTCACAATAGTTAGCGCCCACACGGGCAAGTTGGTTTAAATTTATGTCACAGACATATGGATGCTTAAAGAGGCTCTGCCACCCAGATCAACCCTTCCCTACCAGGCATATAGCCTGGTAGCGTTGATAACACTGACAAAAACGGTACTTTTCTTTCTTCTGTAGTTGTTCCGGTGGTGGAGAAAAATCAACTTCTATAAATATGCAAATTAAGTATTCGAACACTCTGAGGGGGGCTTATGCCATCCGAGCACTGCTTCAGCGACTCCCCCGTTGCTTGATAATGACTCCCCTCTCCTGTTGATCACGCCCCCATGCCTTTAGATTGACAGCGCTAGACCAGAGGGATCCCACGCCTGCGCACTTGCGTCCAGAACATCTTTGCCTTCATTCCCGGCTTGTGAAGATGTCTAGTGCGCATGCAACGTCATGCCACTGAACCTGGATGTGGCGGTACATGCGCACTAGACATCTTCACAAGATGATTGGACTTTTAACCCCGAAATTTGTGAGTCTGTCATTGCTGACCCCACTACAAGCAGACAGGCGCAATGATATCTGTGTGCAGACCTTTTCATATGCACACCCAGAACATGGTGGGAACATATCCTAACGTGTAATTTGTGTCTTTGACTTTCGCTTGCTTTTGACTTCTCTCCAGTTTCGTTCTCCATGTCATCTCCAGTGATTATCCCAGGACGTATCTACGAGACCACTTAAAGCCGAGCCTATTCCCAATAAATGAGACCTTGGTGAAACCTGTTATACTCAGAGCTCCATATCAGTCATTGGTCTTACTACCATGACTTATTTGCAGATATTTTTCACCGTGTTCTGCATTTTCTGCTAGTAATCATCCAATATGCACCTAGATATGTTCTACAGTACGTAGGATAAAATAAGATTGATTCTGACTATATCGCAGGGCATCTCATAAATATGTTAATTGACTTGTAAGTTAAAGCTATCAAAATGCCAATTAAGCAAAGCTGTCAAAAAAGGAATAATATTTCTTGGGGTTAATGATAGAATATTACCTTGGGAGCAAGGCTTTTCACTTTAACTCTTTACTGGCTAGGCTTTAAAATACATTTAGGCTGTCTTTATTAGCTAAAAATTGTGGATAAAAAAGAGAAAAATATCTCTTCATCCTTTAGCATCTATACATGCATATCACTGCATGTGTGATGGCAGCCTTGGGCCACATGAATACAAGCTTTGTATGGCTCCGTATATAACCCTCAGAGTTGTACGAAGCCATAATACGGAGATATTCTCCCCTAAAGGCATTGCTTCTAGTTGAGAAAATGTCCATACCGTGAAAGCTACTTCTACACAAATGCAGTCAGCATCCATGTATACACAAGAATATGCTTAGAATATTGATGGCCTGTCCTCAGGATAGGTCATCAATATCAGATTGGTGGGGTTCCGGCTCCCGGCACCCCCGCTGATCAGCAGTTTGCAGAGACCTCGACGCTTGGTGAGCGCTGCAGCCTCTTCCTAGCCGAGTGACGTCACGTTCATCGGTCACGTAGCCTAGGAGCAGCTCAGTTCCATTCAAGTGAATGGAGCTGAGCAGCAATACCAAGCACTCTGGACAGCGTTGCTCTTAGTAAGGGTTAATGCACACGAACATGTGTGGCCCGCGCCCATACCGCAAGGGCACTGGCCGTGTGGGCGCCGTTTGCAGATGTGGACCAATTGACTTGAATGGCTCCGCGATCTGCAATATTCTGTCCGCACACCAAAGAAATAGAACGTTCTATCTTATTGCGATACGGAAACACGGACCGCTCTCTGTATATTGCGGATCCATATCCGTGATACGGAGTGCGCACGGCCGGTATGTTTGCAGACCACAATATGGGCACAGGCTGCACCCTAAGGGCTCATGCACATGAACGTATTCTTTCCGTGTCCATTCTATTTTTTGTGGCTATATGCGGAACCGTTCACTTCAATGGGGACGCAAAAAAAACCTGAAATTACTGCATATTTATTTAGTTTCCGTCTGTCTGTATGTCCGTTCCGCAAAAAAATAAAACACGTCCTATTATTGTCTGCATTATGGACATGGAACTTTAAGACTAGTTCCTTTTTTAAGGATACGGATGTGAACTCGTATATTGACGTGAAAAGCTGTCACTATAAACCATGGCTCAAAAATATACCCAAAGGGCAGTTTAAGAGAATGTCTCGTAACTGTACTACGGTGGAAGACTATAGGTCACAGTGTGAGGTGTTGAAGGACCGCTTCCTTGAAAGAGGATACGAAGGAGACCACCTTGAAGCCACTATCAAAACTGTTGAGGAGGAGAGAACCAGAGTAGGAGGTATAACGAAAAATAAAAAGGATGAGAAGGATTATAGATTCTCCTTTACAACCGGATACTGTTCCATGTCGGATACTATTAAAAAAGCTGTCAGGAAAAATTGGGAACCTTAAAAATGACCCGATTTTAGGGAAGGCCATACCGAAGAACCCTACCTTTATTTTTAGGAAGGCTCCAAATATCAGGACCAAGCTGGTGCATAGCGCCATCCCTCCAGCAGGGGTAAAGGCGAGTAGGGAGGGGACAAATTCACGTGGTGTGGATTCTGCACCGGTTGTAAAAATCGCAACACAAAAGAGAGAATGAGAACACTTGATTGCATTGTTTCTAAGAAGAACGGAGGAGAGTTCCGAATAAAAGGAAACTGTTCCTGTGAAAATGAGGGTGTTATATACGTGTTGGAGTGCCCGTGTGGACTCCAATATGTTGGCAGGACAGTGAGAAAGTTGAAGGTGAGGATTCAGGAACATATAGGGAATATCAAGAAGGGACTGATGAGCCATAGTGTGTCGGCTCACTTCAAGCTGATGCATAGTAAGAATCCACGGGGCTTGAGGTTTGCTGGCGTAGAAGTGGTTAAACCACACTGGCGAGGAGGTGACTCGCTGGCGCGGATAAATCGAAAGGAAGTACAATGGATCTACCAATTAGGGACGCTGCAACCCAGCGGCTTGAATATAGAATTCGATCTGAAACCTTGTTTGATTTAATGTAGATACATTGTACTACCTTTGTGTAAGTATTTATGAAGTCTTACCTTGTGTCGAGGACCTTTGAAAAACGCGATGGTGATTGGACATTTGGATCATGTGACACCAATCTGATGAATGGGGAAGAGGCGGGTTTGTAAGATCTCCGGGATGAGTTTTATCCTGTGTTGAGGACCTTTTGAACTATATGATGGTGATTGGATACTTGAATCATGTGACACCAAGTTTATGAATGGGAAGGAGGCGGGTTTCAAGAACATCGAGATGACGTGACCAGTAGTGAAAATGAATGGAGGGGTTATGAGTTACGTGTGATGCATGAGTTTAAGAAGAACTGTAATAATGTGGTATGATGGATATATAAGTGAAAGATATAAGTAGGATATTGGTATTGTCCGGAGGAAGAGAATACTTAAATGTATTAAGGAGACCTATGTATGTTATAGGATTGCGGTGACGTGAGAGCGGATGCACAAACTGTTAAACTAAAGGTTTTTACTATGTAACTAATCTGGTGGGATACTTTGGATGTATGGTGGTTAAATATGATTTTAGCGATGAGAAACCAGTCCCCTGGTTAAGTTTGTATTTTTATATGAGTAATGTTTAATATATGCTGATTGGGTAATGACTCCCAGAGTTCGGGAACAGGAAACTGGGCTATTTAAAGGGCCATGCTATGGACATGCGCAGTGATCGCCCCTGAGGAAGCCAGAGAGCGAAACCCGGGTCGGGCAGGAACCTGATGTATTTTATCTTTGTGATATGCCTGAAAACCACCTGTGTTTGTGAGTAAAATAAACCTATTTTTTACCAACTATTAAGAGGGTACTTCACTATATGCCGGTCGTTTAATCTTACAGAGGAGACGGTCTGAGGAGGATCGAACCCTTTGAGAGAGGAGGACAAAGGCTAATACCCTTTATATTTTCACCTGTGCTTCGTACGACGGATTTAGAAGCAGCGCGGTTTCAGACCCTTTACTACATGAATTTTCCAGTGTGAACTACCCACCACACTACATTGGAACCAGCAGCGCAAGTAACTGTCCGTGTTTTTGGGATACAAGACTGACACTTTCTTTTTATTGCATTATGGACAAGAATAGGGGACAGCTTTTCCATTTCACAAAATACGGAATGCTCACGGCCGGTATCCCTGTTTTGCGGATCTGCAATTTACGTACTGCAAAACATCCAACATTTGTGCGCATGAGCCCAAGGTCGAGTTCACATTGCCGTTTATTTTTCCTTGTTAAATAACAGATCTCAGATGGAAATGGCTAAAATGGCTGCCAAATGTGCACAGAATTGATGCACAGAATCGGTTTTTCTCTATTTTCTGTTCTTTTGACGGATCAGAGCGGAAAAATAAATGATGATGTGAACTCGCCCTAAGCTGCGGGGATTCGGGTGCTTGTCGGACCGCTGCAGTCTCTTCAGCCAGCTGATTGCCACATGTCGGACCCCTGACAGTCTGATATTGATGACCTATTAGGAGGATAGGTCATCAGTATAAAAACCATGAAAACCCCTTTAACATACATTTTTGTTGGACTTGCGGTATGTTAACTCCACTATGATATCCATCCACCCAGTGTGCCATGTCACACTCAGAAGACCTCACACTGGGTGAAGGCTGATGGTCTGTGATCATTATTAAAATATTGGATTGTTTTTTTTCTTAACAACCAAGTTTGCAAAAAAAAATCGATTCTAATATTTTCATCTTACAATCTATTGTGGGAAATAGTAGCTCAAAGCCATATCCGCCCCAGTCACACAACACTATACGTGTTTTATGTCAAAATAGGTAACCCATTTTAATGGGTTTTCCCCAGATAAAGCCCATAGATCACAAGCATCCAGTATTGATCGATGGCCTTGCACACATGGATTTCTCCAGATTCTCTGAATTTTTTTGGTGCTATTATCTGCTGTAGATGGTGGGATATTCAAAGTCTCAGCAATTTTACATTGAGGAACGTTATTCTGAAATGGTTCCACAATGCTTAGATGCAGTTTTTCGCGAATCTCTGCCCACCTTTGCTTCTGAGAGACTCTGCCTCTGCAGGTTTATGAAGTTTGCAAATGTATTATTTATTTTATTTATGCACATATATAGCGCTATTATATTCCACAGCGCTTTTACAGACATTAGCATCCCCAATGGGGCTCACAATCTAAGGTCCCTATCAATATGTCTTTGGAGTGTGGGAGGAAACTGGAGAACCCGGAGGAAACCCACACAAACACGGGGAGAACATACAAACTGCATGCAGATGTTGTCGAACCTAGGACTCCAGCGCTGCAAGCCACCACTGAGCCACCGTGCTGCCCATAAATAATTGCATTCTGTTTTTATGACATTTTACACAGTGTCCAAACTATTTTGGAATCGGGGTTGTACATCGGCTCTCAACCTGGATGGGAGCATATATTGTTCTAAAACCTCTATGTACTGTTCAGCACTGATGGTGCCTTTCCAGATGTGTAAGCTGCCCACACTAATGCCACCCCATAACATCAGAGGCTGGTGCCTCTTCATAACTTCGGCGATCCACCGCCAGCTAAAGGACTTTATTAAGACCAGTGTCTAAAACACCGGTTTTAATAAATGGCACCCAAATTGTCTCCACGTTGTACCCTCTGTCTTGTAGGAACTGAAAGCTATAGGCAACTAAGACTGATTTATTATTCAGTTTGATAAAAGTGGCCTACTGTGTCAGAAAGATGGTCTTCTCCGTGGAACAGCAAATAGTGATTGTGGACGGCTATGTGCAAAGCAGATCGATTAAGGAAACGCAAGAGACCTTTGCTGTCAAGTACCCAGGAGACAAAACCACCAGCTAAATGTTGTATAACGAGTCTGGTTTAGAAATGGCATCAAACTGGCTCTGTTGCAAACATGAAGAAACCGAGGCCTCCATCCATCAGGACGGCTGAAGTTGTGCATGAAATTCAGTTAGCCCCTAAAAATCAACTCGAAGACAGTCTCAGCAAGTTGGTGTAGAACGTGTCAGCGAGTGCTGAAATCTCTGAACCTGAAAGAGTAAGGAATAATGCATGTGCAGGACCTGAAAGAGTCTAACAAAGCTAAACACGGAATTTACTGGACTTGGTTGCTGGCTATGATTGCTGACAGACATTTGAACCTTTTGCTGTACTTCATGATGGACGAAGCTTGGTTTCATTTGTCATCAGACGAGATACTGGTCAGCTGAAAATCCCAATTTGACTGGCAAAACACCAATTCACGATCAGAAAATTGGCGTTTAGTGTACAGTGTCAGGAACACGACTAGTGGTCCCAATTTTCTTCAAGTCAAATGTGAATACTGCAAGTTTCCTGGATACCTTTAAACAGTTTTACAACCAACAAACACCAGAAGAAAAAAATGTCCTGCTTTTTCCAACAAGATGGGGCTACATGGGGGGCACCTCACCAAAATCACTGTCATGGGATCCTGAACTGTTTACGGAGAAGCAAACTGTGAGCAAGGAGTTATGGCCACCACATTCTCCAGACTCAGGGGTGCAGCACCAGGTAGGCGCAAAAGGGGGGCAGCTGAAGGGTCATGGGCTGAAGCGAAGGGGTTAGGTTAAGAAATTGGCATTGAAGGGGGCGCCGTTTTAGTTTTCGCCTCAGGCAGCAGAAAGGCTAGGTGCACCCTGCCCAGACTTGTCCACATGCGACTTTTATCTGTTGGTTATATTTTAGTTATCGCGCTGCCAGGTGTAATATATCACCAATATATAACTTTTAGACTTTTATGTGAACTTTGCCCACGTCACACGGTGGATCTGCAGCGCCAATAAGTACCATAACAACGTTTAAGAGACTTTGCTTTTGACTTTTATCCGTGGGGAAATTTAAAACAGAAAATGTCCACTAACAATCCACATCCCCTGGATGAACGCAAGGTAAACATCCCAAACACTATCCACAGCGTCGCAAGCAGTATCAGCCAGGATAATCCGGTCAGGATAATCCCGAAGATGCAGAGACGTGAACAGGGGCCACTTTCAGCCTCTTTTGGGACTTAGAGGCTTAGTGGGGTGCACAGAATGGTATAACAAGCTGCATGTGGTCTCCAGCCCACAGGTTGTGCACCTTTTTATTATAGGATGCAATAACCAGTCAATAAACCACATCACAGCTGTCAAAAAAAAAAACTGTGATGCTGTATACAGAGCAGTGAGTGGGAGTTATAACAGGTAAGAAAACAACTATTTTCACAAATATCGATCAACTGTATAAAATGCAAAATGTTTTTACGGCTCAATAAAAGCTTTTATTACTCCCCCCTTACATTCCTGCAGGTCCCCGGTCATAAATGTACTTGATATGGACTTTGCTGGCATGTGTGCCGCCTGACTGTTTGTGTAATGTACCTTAATGTACAGAACAATGCTGAGAAGTAATATCTGCTTTGATAGCAAAAGTACCAAACTGTGTGTCAGATTAAAGTTGCTATTAAAAGTCATATTATTTTGCAATTTTCTGCTTCCGCCTGTGTGGGAGAAATGAAGCAAAGCTCCACATCTTCAGCTGAGGTCAGTCTTTAGAGATAGCCGACTCCTTGTTGCTTTGAGACATGTTTGCTTGTTATATTGTACAGCTTTCTGTACAATGTGCAAAAATAATATGTATAGAATGTGATACTTTAGCAAATTAACCAGCTTGTTAGCAGGCATATGGACATAATGGAGTACGGGTTGGGATCCATCTATGAGCTAAGCAGTATGTGGCATGCTCCAAAGGTAATATGTATATTGGTCAAGTTTAAATAGTAAAAAGCAATAAAAGGTAACAAATTTATTAAAGACGTGTCATGTGATAAATTATTTTATTCGCTGACTAGTGCTATAACACTATTGATAAAACGTCCCCTATATAATCTTTAACTAATCTTTATACTAGGTCTCCACAGTAATTTTTAGTAAAACCACAGGTTAGTGCAGGGATGGGCAAACTGCGGCTCTCCAGCTGTTGCAAAACTACAACTCCCAGCATTCCCAGTCTGGCTACAGCAGGGTCATGGTGGGAGTTGTAGTTTTACAACAGCTGGAGAGCCGCAGTTTGCCCATCCCTGGGTTAGTGCTACCACAGTGTCCTCCTACTGGGGAGAAGTCCTACAACAATCACTGAAAATCTTGCTATAGTCACATGACTTGTCCCACATCCATAAAAAGGAGGTATAGCAGAGCTGATGTAGCGGAGTTACTGGAGACTGGTGTAGCAGTTCTAATCTGTAGCATTCGATGTCTGATGTAGCAGAGCTAGTGGAAACAAGTATAGCATAGCTGATATGGCAGAGTCATGGAGACTGATGTAGAATTGATCATCAGTGTAGCAGAATAGAACTGAAGGCTGATGTAGCATAATTGCAATGGATCAGAGCTGATGGCTGCTGTAATAAAGTTGTAGATGTTAGGAAAACGGCAACTGTCACACACAAGCAGGGATAGTGCAGCCCTAAAACTGACAGGACCCTCTTTTCCTACCTAATTGCACGATCGCCCTAAGCAGTAACCCACAACTGGACGACAGTCCCTATACTGCAATATATGAAGGGCAACACACAATCAAGGACAAACAAATGAACAAAACACTAAGAGAAGTCGTACGGAAAAAGAGTCAAAAGCCAGTAGGTCAATACAGTACAAATACACCAGAGGCAAACAAGAAACCAAAACATGCCAAGGAGTCAGAACCAGGAGATCAATACGATACCAAAACGACAGAAGCTAAAACCGTAGTCACAATACCAGAACCAGAGATCCAAAGCCAGGGGAGCCAGAGGGCAAGAAGTTCTACTGGCACCTGCACCCACAGGAGTTGGCCTTATATAGAGACCTAGGAATGATCTCCACCTGGATTTCCTACACGTCGGGTGGAATTGTCAGTTGAACGAGCTGACACCCTAATGCTCCGACATGCGCCATCATTCGCCCCAAGCTGAGAGGGTTGCAAAGTTTTAGCAAGGTAGAACTGATGGCCAGTGTAGCAGATTTGTAGCAGAGTAGCTGGGGGTTCGCATAGCAGATTTGCAGCTGGGCTGTGGCATAGTGGAGCAGCAAGATAGCTGGACTGACAATTTAAATAACCCAGCAGGGATGATAGCACCCCTGGTTGCCACAGGACATGTAGGACAAGATGTTGAGCTACCCAGCCAGAGGATGAGAGCATGGCAATGGATCCTGGACAGTAGCAGTTTTGTTTCACTTTAGGGTGGGTTAATATCACGTTTTTCCCATCCGTTTAACGTATACAAAAACGCATACGGTTCACCAAAGAGTTCTATTGTAAAAAGAAAAGTATACTTTTTCTTACCGGACTCTGCAGGATTCCAGAACGTGGTGTGCTGCGTTTTTTTTTTTTAAATTAAATAGTTTTTATACATTTTCTAAATTTTTGGTACAAAAACAGAGATCGATTTACATATGTGAACATATATATACCCTAATTGGGTACAAAATTAATCAAAGACTGAACACATATGATTATATATCCCCTTCCCCCCTCCCTACACTGAACCGCACCATGCCGTATTGACCTTATAGCTCTCTTCTTCCCGGTTTATAATTTTATATTTCTTATCACAGGTGTGTCCTACGTTCCGACAAAGCTAAATTATCCCCTTTTTATCATTACCTAGTGGCACCTCTCCCCAATTGGATGGACAGAAGGCGCCCGGAGGGCAACCCTGATGCCGTCAACCATGGTCCCCATATAGACTCGAACTTTTTAGTATATTCCTCTCTCTAGCCCAATTATCACATTCATACGTGCAATGAACTCCTCTTTAGTTGGTACACTGGTACTGATCCAATATTCCTAGCCTGATATAGTAGCCTGCTTATACCAATACTAAGACCCTCTGTGGAATCATCTTGTAATAGGCCCAATATACATGTCAATGGTTCAGCTGGAAGTCTAATTTTATATACCTCAAAACTAATATACAGTATTGCTCGCCCAAAAAGGGCCTAAGACAGTACATTCTCAAAATATATGGATTATATGTGCTTCAGGGATATCACATTTAGGGCAATTAGATGTATCACGCATACCCCAGCCTATGGAGGAACATGGGTGTCCTGTATACCCTATGTAACAGATACAACTGCGAGAGTCTGTGCGTCTCACACAATGATAGCAAGGGACCCTGGGATAGCACCTCGACCATTGTAAATCAGTTAAGAGACCTACATCTTGAGACCACTTTTTCCTTACTGTTAGTGGAAAACGCTCCTGATAGAATGAGAGCAGTAGTTTATAGAATACAGAGATGACTCCGTTAGTCTCCCCCTTGTATGGTAAGATCAGTTACTTTCCCCTGCACTGCCAAGGCGTGGCGTAGCTGTAGGTACTGGTAAAAGTAAGTATTAGTGAGGTTAAACTCCTCCTTCAGTTGTTCAAAGCCTTTGAGAATATACCCTTGCTCTCCCAAGCACCAAAACCATCTAATCTTCTTAGCTCTGGTAGATTATGATTGTTCCAAAGAGAAGTGAGGGCACTGCATCCCGAAATTTTTTGTAATATCTCTCAGTTTCTGCCAGACTTTGCAGAATAGGCTCAGGGCATTATCTGGGGGACGTATAACTGAGCCAAGTTCCAGTATATATCCTGGTGGCCTCCGTCCTATAAAATGAGACACCAGCGTACCCACCTGGCTCAAGCTGCCCACCGTACCCCATGTTTTACAGGAAATACCGCCATGGGTTGGGGATCGTCAACCCCCCATTATCCTTATCTCTTTGTAGAATTTCTAAACTGATTCTTGGAGACTTCTGGTTTCATATCAGTGACCTGAATAGACCCTGTATTTTATAAAAGTGTCGCATTGGTATCCACACAGGGCTGTTATGCAGTATGTAGAGAAGTTGTGGCATTAATACCATCTTGACTAGGTTGGCACTCCCTATAACAGAGAGTGGTAGGTTACACCAACTAGTCACCTTCTTAGTACTCCTATCAAGTAGTGGGGTCAAGTTTAAATTGATGTAATCTTGTGTTCTATGTGACACCTGTATTCCTTAGTATTTGAAAGGGGGCTATCTTGTTCCCAAGTGGCACCGACACAAGGTCAAGGGGAAGCATTACTGATTTGGTTTATGGCTAGACTCGAATAGGTGCCAAAATCCTCTATTAGCTTCATTACATAAGGCAGAGAGTGCTCTACTTTGTCCAAAAATAGCAGCATGCCATCAGCAGAGAGTGCAATTTTCTCCTCCATGCCTCCATATTTTAGACCTGTCACTTTGGGATCAATACGTATCATCTGGGCCAGGGGTTCTATAGCCAATGCAAAAAGCATTGGTGAAAGGGGACATCCCTGACGCGTGCCCCTTTCTAGGGCAAATGCATCAGACAACAGCCCATTCGTGCATATACGAGTCATACAACAAATTTAACCCATGACATGAATTTTGGGCCGAACCCCAATAGCTTCCTTCACCCCCCATAGGAACTTCCACTCGATGCTGTTGAAAGCTTTCACAATGTCGGGTGAAAGAATGGCACGACCTCCCGCCCCACCCCCAGACATTTGCAGATTAAGGGTACTTTCACACTAGCGTTGGTGCGGATCCGTCTGTTTATTTTCACAGACGGATCCGCACCTCTAATGCAAACGTTTGTATCCGTTCAGAACGGATCCGTTTGCATTAGGTTTAAAGAAAAATGACAAAGTCCAAAACGGATCCGTTTTGGATTACATTGAAAGTCAATGGGGAACGGATCCGTTTTCAAATGCACCATATTGTGTCACTGACAACGGATCCGTTCCCATTGACTTACATTGTAAAAAAAAACTGATCCGTTAGGCTCCGCCTCTTCAGACGGACACCAAAATGCTGCATGCTGCGTTTTGGTGTCCGCCTCCAAAACGTAATAGAGGCGGAACGGAGCCTAACTGATGCATTCTGAACGGATCCTTATCCATTCAGAATGCATTGGGGCTTAACTGATCCGTTTTGGAACGTTTGTGAGAGCCCTGAAACGGATCTCACAAACGGAATGCAAAACGCTAGTGTGAAAGTACCCTAAGATATAATCTTCTAATATTGATAGCAGTTGACTTGCCCGGCATAAAACAAGTTTGGTCACCATGAACCAGGCTAAGAATTACTTTTCTAACCTATTAGCCAAAGCTTTGGCCAACAGTTTAACATCTGTGCATAACAGAGAGATAGGCCGGTACGATTCTGGACACGTGGGATCCTTGCCAAGTTTAGGCAACACTATTATTATTGCCTCTTCCATGGTTTCGTGTAGTCTGCCTAGTAACTCTGCCTGCTCAAAGACTGTCAGGAGCTGTGGCAGCAGAAAGTCTTTATATTTTATTAAAAGCTCCCCTGGTATTCCATCCGACCCAGGTGCCTTCTCATTCGGAAGTCCCCTCACTGTCTCCTCCACTTCTTCCAGGCTTAGAGGTTCTTCAAGACTCGCTTTCTGTTCCGTCATCAGAGTCAGGGGCGGACTGACAACTCATGGGGCCCCCGGGCAATAGGAGATTATGGGGCCCTTGTGTCTCCGCCCACCCTCAAGCCACACCCACATATCACACTGCCCACTCTCAAGCCACACCCACATATCGCACCGCCCACATTACCTATATCAATATGTAAATCACAGAGAAGCCTTTTACCTTATGTTATCTGTAGTGTTACATAGGACTGCAAAAATACTCAGGAGCCAAATTAAATTTTTAGCTGCCAAATTTAAAATACATAAATTAGGCTACTTTCACACTAGCATTTTTGCTGGATCTGGCAGGGTTCAGCAAAAACACTTCCGTTACTGATAATACAACATTATGAATGGATAGTGTTATCTGTAACATAGCCAAGACGGATCAGTCATTAATTCCATTGAAAGTCAATGAGGGACGGAACCATTTTGTATTGTGTCAGATCCGTCTTGCTCTGCATCCCAGGACAGAAACCAAAATACAACATGTTGCAGTTTGCTCTCTGGTCTTGAAATGCAACTAAACGGAACGGAATGCATTTTGGAGGATTCCGTTCTGTTCAGTTCGGTTTTGTCCCCATTGACAATGAATGGGGAAAAAACAGAAGCGTTTTATTTCCAGTATTGAGCCCCTATGACAGAACTCAATACCGGAAAACTTTAACGCTAGTGTGATAGTGGCCTTATAATAAAAAAAACACTTGGAGGAGAAGATGAGCCGCAGATCACAGTAGTGAGCCAGCTCTACATATAGGAGAATACAGCACCACATACCTCTTACATCAGGGACATCTCCTGTCATGTAGATCTTCTCTTTCCTCTTCTACTCAGTTTGACCCAGACCGCCATGACAAATTCTTTCTGCTGCATCTCGTCTCTACAGAGTTTGTTATTAAGACACGTTAGATTTCTCATAATTGGGGTCATTTATCAAACTGGTGTATAGTGCAACCGGCTTATCAACCAATCAGATTCCACCTTTCATTCTCAAAAGTAGCGGTCTAAAATTAAAAGTGGAATCTGGTTGCAACTAAGTCAGTTCTACTTTACACCAGTTTTATAAATGACCCCAATGTCCCTATGGTGTCTGCATCAATTATATTGTCCCCTAGAGTGCCCCCAGTAATAATAACTTCCTATATTGTGCTACAGGTAATAATACCTGTATAGTGTCCCTGAAAAATAATGTCCCCTAATACGTCCTTGTAATAGAAATGCCCTATAGTTCCTACCCAATAGCGACATCCCCACACTGCCCCCACAGTATTAATTGTCCCCCACACTGCCCCCACAGTATTAATTGTCCCCCACATTGCCCCCACAGTATTAATTGTCCCCACATTGCCCCCCACAGTATTGTCTCCACATTGCCCCCACAGTATTAATTGTCCCCACACTGCCCACAGTATTGTCCCCACATTGCCCCCCACAGTATTAATTGTCCCCACATTGCCCCCACAGTATTAATTGTCCCCACATTGCCCCCACAGTATTAATTGTCTCCCACATTGCCCCCCACAGTATTAATCTTCTCCCAGACTGCCCCCACAGTATTAATTTTCTCCCAGACTGCCCCCACAGTATTAATCCCCCATACCCCACCCCAACCCACTATCCCACACACCCCACCCCACACACACACACACACACTGTCCCCATGTAGTAGTTCTCCCAGCATGGGCACACTGATGGGGTCTACCTTCCATGCATGCAAAATACCATGCGATGATCCATTCTTGTTTCTTCCTCGGCGGCTGTGCAGCTTCGTCAGCGGTCTGTGGAGGCATTGCACATCGACTTCAGTACATGACGACGGCGCGCCTCCTCACCGCACAGTATGCCATGGCCCGGGCCCCTACTCCCACGTGTTGCTGCGGCTGCCAGGCCCCTCCTCCCACGTGCTGCGCTCCGGTCGCCGGGCCCTTCCTCCCACGTGTTGCTCCAGCCGCCGGGCCCCTCCTCCCATGTAACCAGCTCCGGCCCCATAGCCTGCCTGAGCCGCCCTCAGAGTAGACATCGGATGGGTGAAATAATTCATGACATGTACGGGCGGTGGCCGCCGGGCCCCCTTTCTGGCCGGGCCCTCGGACCACGTCCGAAGTGCCCGACCGCTCAGTCCGCCCCTGATCAGAGTTGACATCCGAATAGAGGCAAGGAGATTTCCAATCTCACTATCACTACGCTGTAATCTAGTGGAGTACAGTTGTTTATCGTAGTCACTAAATACCTTCAGAATGTCTTGACTTTCCACTACCAAGCCACCTGTCACATCCTGGATACATCCTATATAGGAAGGACCCTCTTGAGCCTTAATAACAGTGGCTGGCATATGTCCTACACTCTCTCCCTCTTCAAAGTCCGCTACTTCCAGCTGATTAGCCCTATATGTCAACTGTGACTCGATCCAATTAGACCGGTTCACATCCGTAGGATTTTCTACATACTTACATTCAGTGTCAGTGACTCTGGACTGTAATTCTTGTGTGTGCGGCATTTTTGTATCCTTTTTTTCTAATCTATACATCAAACGGAGGCATAAAACATGATGTGAACCCACCCTTACACCACCTATTGTGTAGGTGCACATCTTTTTTTGGTGACCTTTTGGACGCATTTTAAGCCACTTCCTTTCCCACTAACACACACCCCTTGTCGAGCAAGACGCAAAAGTGTCAAAACACCGTTATGAATGTGGAGCATAGTATGTGCACCAGAATTCTGCCTTAATTTGTTTAGCAAATTTGCCCCATTGTGGTCGTGCTAACTTGTGATTTGGCAGATAGAGGACGGCACGCGTTTTGTGTGTGTTTTATGGGTTTATTTTTCTGTGGTCATTGTGAGGTCATCCATACATCATTTTTGTAATAAACTCAAGAAAAATGTTTGTCGACAGTAACAATGTTAAGACTTGATGAAATTATAAGCTTGTGGTCGTCTTTACCAGCAGAAAATTGATTTTGGGGAATTTACCGGATGTAGAAAAACATCTACACTATGAAAATTGAATTTTCAAGACCAGGAAGATAAGGGCAAACCCTATCTTCCAAGGAAAAAAAATGTTCACAGACCGCATTACTTATTTGTTAGGAAAAAGCCCTAATAACCAACAGTTATTCACTGAGACTGTTATATTACATTTAGACAATTATATATAGATTTTTCTTTAGTTTAGATGTAAAAGTAGAACTTCATTCTATTAAATAAACTTTCCTTCTCTAAGGCTAAGTTCAAAATAGGATATTTTTTCAAAACACATGCAGGGACCACTTACCCTCAGCAACCAATCAGGTCACTGCTTATATTTTTCCACAGGCCTCTGAAAAATGAGAGCTGGAATCTTATTAGTTGTCCCCTGAACCATTTTCCCTTGCGTTTAGTTTTGATAAATCTCCTCCACTGTGATAATGTTTATAGTCCATGGATGGATAAACTGAACCAACCACCCACGTAGACTGAAGCATGGCTAGCAAAGCTAAAGTTTTATTATTTTCTTTCATCGAAGCAAAAGCTTGAAGGCTGCTTCAAAGGGAATCTGTCAGCAGTTTTGTACCAGTTTTCCTTTGCATCAGTTTTGATAAATCTCCCCCAATGGGAATCATTTACTACCTGTGTTCCACTGAAGAAAGAGACGACGAATTTATTAAAAGGCTCTCAATAAAATTGTCGTATCTTTTGCTGTCCATGTGTCAGAGGTTGAAATCTACACCAGCCAGGAGCAGGAGTAGATTTCTGGTGTAATGTGCACCAATTTTCTGGTGCACATGTTGCTAAATGAGTCGGGCTGCAGAGGTTCCGCCCACGGCCCACCCCTTCCTGCCCACTTTTTGTAAAATTGATAAGGAAGTTGGAAAAAACTCAAAAAGTCACAAATTTGCAACCAAATTTTTGACTTTTTTAAGCCAGAAAACACTTCTCTAATAAAGACTTTTCCTACAATTAGCAGATCATGGTGGAACTGGCACTTGATGCCCTAGGTTCATCTGCTGATTTTGCCAGTAGACAAGGCTGTCACATTGGTAAACCAGAAAAGCTTTAAAGAGAACCTGTCATCAAGAAATGCAGTGCAATCGCCAGGCAGCAGATGATGGAGCAGGATGAGCTGAGCAGATTGATATATAGTTCTATGGGAAATGATTCAGCAAAACTTGTAATTTATGCATTTATAGCTCTGCTTTTGTATACAGGGAGGTGTTATCAGTGACTGATAGCATTCTCTGTGTAAGTGTGTATACAGAGATATCTGTCAGTCACTGATAGTTGTACACAGGGGAGGTGTTGTCAGTGACTGATAGCATTCTCTGTGTAAGTGTGTATACAGAGATAACTGTCAGTCACTGTTAGTTGTACACAGTGGAGGTGTTGTCAGTGACTGATAGCATTCTCTGTGTAAGTGTGTATACATAGATAGCTGTCAGTCACTGATATCTGTACGTGGGGGAAGTGTTATAAGTGACTGATAGCATTCTCTGTGTAAGTGTGTATACAGAGATATCTGTCAGTCACTGATAGCTGTACACAGGGAAGGAGTTATCAGTGAGATGTCAGGGGGAAAAAAGTTTAGCATGTTGGACTTAACTTGCCTAACCCTTATGTTCTTAGTGGACATAAAACGAACCTGCAGATTTCAATGGGATCAGGCAACCATCAGATGTCATAGGAAGGAAAGGTCAGTATGTTAATTTCAACATGCCCAATCCTCATGTTCCCAGGGGAGATAAGCTGCAGCCAAAGGTGTCCAGCAGTGGCCTATTCCCCTATAACTACTGAGAACACATGTACGCTGGGCCAAGTGTGCATGTGTATAAAAGGAGGCAGAAGAAATACTGTAGCTCGTTTGGCAGACAGCTATCCAAGGTCTATGGCCACCTTTACTTAGTGGCTCTTTGCTGTGGCTGAAGAAGGGAGATACTGAGCAGGGGGCAACCCTATGATGTCAGTATGTCCTAATAATGTGGCACATGTATAGGTAATGTCTTTGTGAGACTACCCCCAGAAAACTTATCAGCAGTTTTGTGTAAATGGAGGAACCATCTTGTTACCCACATCTTGAGCCTTTGGAGAACCAATCAGTGGATGCAACGTTGTCCATCTCCCGTAGGACAATATACAGAATGTCTCTAACACCTATCCATGGGTTTGTCTGGTAGTGCAGCTCATAACCATTGAAGTGAATCAGGCTGAGCTGTAATACCACACACAACCTGTGGGCAGGTGCGGTGCTGTTTTTGGAAGAAAGCAGCCATATTTCTTCTGATCACAGACAACCCCTTTAAAGAGAAACTGTTCTTGTGTCCGCTATAAATGACCTCAGCACAAAACTTCATTTTGTTACCTATACTGGCCAGGAAATGCCAACTACAACATGTTTTTTTTAACTATGTAGAATGTAAAAAAACTATGTAAAACTATGCAGGGTGTAAACAAAGTATAATGATCCATATTTAATAGCCTCTATAAAACTGGATTATTATGACATTGAAGTTTTTGTGCCACGAAATCTGCTTGAGCGTCAGATCACACTGTTTCTGCGTGCTGGGTAATTTAACCTATCATAAAGTACAGGCGCTGTGCCACTGTATCCTGCCAGTGCGGGTACCGATCTGAAATATGCTATTAACAATCCAGCATCAGGTTTGCACGTCTGTTTTTTTATGTTTCCACCTGTTTGGAGTAAGTTATGCGTTATTACATATGTGCAATGAGAAACACTTCATAAACGTGATCCACTCCACGGCAGTTTTGTAAATCTTCAGCCTGGATGCGGTTGGTTAAGTTCCATATGAATTTCAAGTTATGTATACTTACAATATAATTACACGAGGCCTTTAATGAAGTCAATGTTTCATTCCGAAAAAAATCTGAAATTCAGATTTTGTACTTTACATTGACAAGATAGAGATATTACCCTCTCAATCAACCGCCATCAAAATGACCCCATCGTTGGCACTGGAACACAGAGGATTTACTGCTGGTGCCATTCAGCTGCTGTACAGTTGGTTTGATACATGAGGCCACTCATCATCTACACAGTTGTCGATAACCATTATTTTTCCTCTATCACTCTTGATCCTTTTTTAGCAGTTTCTTAAATTCTTTTTAATGCTGCAATGCTGCTTTCCCGTGATGTCCTTCTCCAGCCATTATAGGAGCTGTCCCATCTCGCAGTTTCCACAACGAGATGGGACTAAGCAAGGGCCCCAGGTGGCTGGGAATATGGAAACACCTAAGCGGACCGGTGCTCCACAGTTTTCATAAGTCCCATTGTAGTGAATAGGAGCTACACGAACACCGTAGCATAACCAGGTACGCTATTCCCTCAAGGGTATCTGTCAGCTCCGAAACACCCCCCAAACTAGAATAAGTAGTGTATAGTGTAAGTGATGCTGAGTCCAGTTATGTAATTTTTATCTTCATGCTCACTTCCGTTGCAACGCTGTGCTCCAACAAACCAGAAGTAAAATCCATTGACGGACTCCCCTTTGACTCCTCTCTATTATGTGTTGAGCATGGTGGTCCCCTCGGTGCATTTTACTACTGGTTTGTGGCAGTGCAGCGTCAGAGAGAAAGTGAGCATGAAGATAAAAATTACGTAACTGGACTCGGCACTACTCACACAATGGACCGCTTATTCTACTTTAGGGGGTTGTTTTGGAGCTGACAGATTCCCTTTAACTCCAGGAGTTACGGATTTAAAGGATTTATCTTTGGACACCGTTTGTACTGCTTGCTGTTTTGTGTCTTTTTTCCCAGGCAGAATAACGTACCCTACCACATCAACAAAAAAGATGGAAACTTATGGCTAGCTGGTCAGATAGAGGCCAAAGATGAACGTTTTGGACTCTATTTGCCTAACTGAAGTGAATATACCCATCGCAATATACACGTGAATACTGTATATGGGCATTCAAATGTATGCCCCTGATGGAAAGGCCAGCATGAGCTAAACGCAGTTATTCACCTCTGGGGACCTTTTCTGCAAACCATCCCAGCATGGTGGGACATGCAGTGGGAATCATACTTACCTGGTTCCCACTGCTGGGTTCCAGCTGCTTCACACCCACAGCTCCTGGGTCTCCCCGCATTAATGTTCGGTTTGACGCAGGTCACATCGCTACTTCAGCCAATGACTCAGTGGCGATGTGTCACCCATGCATCATGTCACTGGTTAATCATGTCCTCAAAGGGTTAAGGGTTCAGTTTCAGTCATGTTGCCCCTTTTCCTTCTTTCTGCAAAGCTATACAAATTAAAGAGTCAGTGAGTTTATATAAAACTTTTGATATGTCATAGAGGCATATCAAAAGTCTTGATCGGTGGGGGTCTGAGTGCTGAGACCTCCAAAAATGGCTAGAACAAGGAGAGAGAATCGCTCTCATATTATGTTTTCTCTCCTCCTTGCAGGGACAGAAATAACATTGAATTGAGTTGTCGATATGAGTGCATTCTCTCTTCTGGTTCTAGCAATCTTTGGGGGTCTCAGCACTTAGACCCTCACAAATCAAAACTTTTGATATGCCTCTATGGCTCAACTGAGCTTTATCTTGACCTTTTATATGAGCTTATCAAGAAAGAGTTGAGCTTTAAAGGGGTATTCCCATCACATACAATGGGGGCATATCGCTAGAATATGACCCCATTGTCTGATAGGTGCGGGTCCCACCTCTGGGACCCGCACCTACAAGGAGAACAGAGCAGGTAGAGCTGTGGCTGGAGGACCCCAGGTTTCCCGGGTCCGTCCGCCACCAAGCGCTGCTCCTCGCTGCTCCCATACAAGTGAATGGGAACTTACTGCACACGCGTGGCTCCTGCTCCCATTCATTTCTATGCGGCAGATGGAAATAGCCGAGCAAGCACTCGGCTACTTTCGGCGGCCCCATTGAAATGAAAAGAGGGCAGCTGCGCATGCGCAGTGCGCCCTCCATTCATTTTCCCGCGCCGTTCTCGTTGTAGGTGCTGGTCCCAGAGGTGGAACCCGCACCTATCAGACAATGGGGGCATATCCTAACGATATGCCCCCATTGTATATGATGGGAAAACCCTTTGAGGTCAACTCTTTTTTGATAGGTTTCCTAATTAAAACCTTCCACTATTTTTGTGGCCTGTCTCACATTACCACTCAGGACTGTACTGGGAGGGCTGCTGACCAGAAAAGCCCTGGCTACTGGACCTGTCAGTGTGAATGAAAGCCGAGCCAATCAGGTTTCTGACTCTGTGTCCAATCCCAGAGCAAAGTGGGGGGTGTAACTTACTGCAGACTTCTCTGGTTATTTAACGTCTGCCTTATTTTGTTGATTATCTTTGTGGCTGCTGTTTTGCTTATATCTACACTCTTGGTAATGGGCTCTGGCTTGTCTCTGGATTTAGCCTTTCGTGTATTGCATTCATTGTGTTTCTCTCTCCTGGTTTTAGACCCTGCTTGCTGACTCCTCTTTTTACCTCCCTGTTCTGCTACTTGTGTGCCCAAACTAGAATTTTGTTTTCAGCTAGTGTTGAGCGCCCGGCTAGAATATAGTGCTATAGCTTCGTAATAGCGAATATTCTAGATTTTTTTTTATCTCTAAAGTTTTATTATAAGCATTTTCTTATCTAGTATTAATTATTTCTTTTTATTAATGTTATTTTATTTTGTAAAATAACTAATTATCTATAACACACAATAAACAACATATAACAGACAATCACACAAAGGCTGTATGCCAAAAGCTGGGTATGTGCAAGCCAACAACCTATCCATGAGACAGGTACAGTCAGCCTACCTTACAATGGCATCCTTGTACACTATGAGACATACAAGATCGTCTCTCAATCCAAAAGGAGAGAGCCAGCAAGCCTCAAAGTTGCTTGATTTAAGTTGGATGGCTTGGGTGACCTGCACACCTAGATTTGATTTAAGTTGGATGGCTTGATTTAAGTTGGATGGCTTGGGGGACCTGCACACCTAGATCATTAGGATGACAAAAATTGTAAAAAAAATTTGGGATGCCAGCTAACTGTTCTCTCACTGATTAGGAGAGCTGCATAAAACAATTCAGTTTTCTAAATGTCCTAACATTATATTTAATAACCTTTCCATACTGTTTTGTCATGTAAACTCATTTGAACAAACTTGGGCGTATGGGAAAGACATGCAAATAGTGTTTCAGCTGAAAAGCAAGGCAGATTCTGCTAATTTGCATGTATTTCCCATATGCCTAAGTTTATGCAAATGAGTTTACATGACAAAACAGTATAGAAAGATTATTCAATATAATGTTAGGACAATTAGAAAACTGAAAACCTTTATGCAGCTCTCCTAAGCAGTGAGAGAAGAGTTAGCTGGCATCCAAAAAAAATGTACAATTTTTCTCCCCCGAATGATAATGATCTAGGTGCGCAGGTCCCCCAAACCATCCAACTCAAATCAGGCATTGTTGAGGCTTGCTGGCTTTCTCCTTTTGGATAGAGAGCTGGTTTTGTATGTCTCATAGTGCACAAGGCTGCCATTGTAACGTGTGTTGACTGTACCTGTCTCATGGATAGGTTGTTGGCTTGCACGTACCCAGCTTTTGGCTTATAGTTCTTTTGTAATTGTTTATTATATGTTATAGGTAATGAAATTGCATGTGCAATACGCGCATATTACAGTGCTGATATTTGCAGTCTCGAATTTGAGAATTTATGGAGAATATTCAGCGAAAAAATCATGAAATATCGCAAATCCAAATATTGCCTATGCCGCGGACTTATCCTGTGTCCCTGACAGCCAAGTCCATCCTGCTTTGTAGCGGGCTCTGGTAAATACCTAGGGGTATCCTTAGTTTCATATTACATAGAGTAGTTTCGAAGGGTGGTAGTAATTATTGTACTCCCTAAGAACAGTATTCCAAATGTGGTCTCGTTATAACTCTATACAGAGGGGTCATAATCTCCCTTATTCTACTGGTTATTCCTCTAGCTATGTAGCCAAGCAACCTACTTGCTTTCCCTACTACCTACCCACACTGGTGACACATTTTGAAGCTATTGGAATCCTTCTCTTCTGAGGTCCTGGCTTACACTGAACCACCAAAATCATACTCAGACAAAGTGTTCCTTCTCTCCAGGTGCATGACTCCATATTTGGAAACACTGAACTGCAGTTTTCATAGAATGTAGGGCTGAAACGATTACTCAAATTCATTTTCTTGCATCAAGGCTTCGTACCCATGCATTTGTACCATGTGACCATGGAGCATGAGTGAAGCACTTGCTATTACTCACCGCTCCATGGTCTCCCGCTGGCCTACCGTGCTGCACAGTATGCTGACATACGCACATCGTTAGGATGTAGTGCATGTACGAGCGCATTATGACCTGACGCTGTGTGATGTCAGGTCCCAGTGCATCACGTGAAGAGGACAATGGAAGAGCTGTGGAGTGTCGGCAGTTCCCCTAGCAGAAAAGGTAAGTATTTGATTTCACTGGCGCTGGGGACTGATGGCACTGGGGCGAGCTGATAGCATGGGGAAGCTGATGGCACTAGGGAGACCTGATGGCACTGGGGGGAGCTGATGGCACTAAGGGGAACTAATGGCACTGGGGGGGAGCTGATGACACTGGCGGAAGCTGATGACACTGGGGAGAGCTGATGGCACTGGAGGGAGCTGATGGAACTGGAGGGAGCTGATGACACTGGGGAGAGCTGATGGCACTGGAGGGAGCTGATGGCACTGGAGGGAGCTGATGACACTGGGGAGAGCTGATGGCACTGGAGGGAGCTGATGGCACTGGAGGGAGCTGATTGCACTGGAGGGAGTTGATGTCACTGGGGGGAGCTGATGGCACTGGGGGGAGCTGATGGCACTGGGGGACTGATGGCATGGAGCGGGCTGATGGTGCGGGGATCTGATGATGGCATGGGGGGGCAGATAAGTTTTTATAAAGGAAAACATTCTTTTAGTTAGTTTTTTCTTATTAGAGAACTCGATTAATCGTTGGATTAATCGGTAGACTACTTGATTACTAAAATAATCGATATCTGCAGACCTAATAGAATGAATTCATAGCAAGTAATCGACTGAACATGCCCCCGAATTCTTCTGCATTTGCTCCAGCCAACAAATAATCACATATTGTATACTAGGATAGTCTCTTTTCTACGTAGATGTATTGCATTAATGCATACTACATTACAGTAGAGTATATTTAGCACAGTTTATCTAGTGGAAACCAGCATCTATCGCAATTTTATCTATGCCCCCGATAGCTCTGTACATAACATAAAAAAGGACTCACCTGCTTCCCACCAGTCAGTTTCAGCACTGAGGATCTGGTCCTACTCTTTCCTGTCACCGGCGTGTAAACTTCCAGTCGGGGATGTGCTCCTCTGTGGCCAGTCACTGGCCTCAGTGGTAAAATGTCCCCAAGTGTCTGGCAGCGGCTTACTGCCCTGTCCCTATTAAAGGGGTTTCCAGAACTTATATATTGATGACCTACACTAGCTGATCGGTGAAGATGCTTAAAGTCAAAACTTCACCAATCTGATATTGATGACCTATCCTAAGGATGTCATCACCAAGTAAGTCCCGGCCAACCCCTTTAGCAACACACACACACTTGGCTTGGAGGGGTAAAGGAATAGCTGTCAACTCAAGATTTGCATTAAAGGGATTTTCCAGGACTTTCTTATTGATGACCCATCCTTAGGATAGGTCATCAATATCAGATCAAGTCCCAGCACCCCTGCTGGTCAGCTGTTTTCAGAAACGCAAGCGCCAGAACCAGGCACCGGAACTACACAGCATTGTCCATTGTACAGTGGCTAGGCCTGGTAACTGTACTGTGCTCCCGCACAGTTGATCAGCGAATGTCCCCTCCTCTATGTCTAGAAGAGGAACGAAAGTTTCTACATATAGTAGAGGATTCTTTACTGTAAAAGCAGTGAGACTATGGAACTCTCTGCCTGAGCAGGTGGTAATGATGAACTCGCTAATAGAGTCCAAGAGGGGCCTGGATGTATTTCTGGAGTTTGATAATATTAAAGCTTATAGTTACTCAAGAGCGGTCGTTGATTCAGAGAGTTATTCTTATTGTCTAACCGGAGTTGGGAAGACATTTTTTCCCCTAAAATAAGAAAAATTGACTTCTACCTCACAGGGTTTTTTGCCTTCCTCTGGATCAACTTGCAGGATAACAATCTAAATCGGATGGACGGATGTCTCAGCCTTATAAACTATGTTACTATGTTACTATAATATTGATGACCTCTCCTAAGGACGCAAACGTGTATGGGAGAGTCAGGAGGGTGCCGGGAGAGATGGCTGTTGGACAAATAATGATTATAGAATGTTTATTGGCAACTTAAAGGTCCCTTTACACGGGACAACAATCTAGCAGATCGTCGGGAAGGAAGCGTTCCTTCCCAACAATCTGCCGATCACTAGCGGAGGAGACCGATGCATTTACATTCCATAGTATGGGGAGGCGCGAGCGCTAATGTTATTGCTTTTCCCCATACTATCTTGTTGTTTCCCAGCAGCAGATCGTGTTTATACGGCACGATCTACCACTGCACAAAAGGTACAATTACCCGATGAACGAGCGTTTTGCATTTACACCACCAGATCATCGCTAATGAGTGCTACTAGTTACTCTGCTTAGTGATGATCTGTTCAATCGTTGGCCTATGTAAAGGGCCCTTAAGATCGCCATCACCTGAGCTATCGAGAAAACTAAAAGCCCTGCTCGTTCATCAGGTAATCGGTGGTGCATTTACACTGCCAAACTATCGCTAATGAATGTTACTAGTGACGCTGGTTAGTGATGATCTCTACAATTGTTGGCCTGTGTAAAGGGCCCTTAAGATCGCCGTCACCTGAGCTATCGAGAAAACTAAAAGGCCTGCTCGTTCATGGGTAATCGGCTGTGCATTTACACCGCCAGATCATCTCTAACGAGCGTTACTAGTAACGCTGATTAGTGATGATCTGTTCAATTGTTGGCCCATGTAAAGGGCCCTTAAGATCACCGTCACCTGAGCTATCGAGTAAACTAAAAGCCCTGATGTCAACACCACCCAGCCTTGGCCAACATCTACAGTATAAAGCAAGGCTATCTACGCCAGACATGCATTAAAGAGAAAAATACCAATTTATTAAAGACCCGAAATTGAGAAGCCCACAAAGATGACTGGGACGAGACCAGGAGAGACAATAGCAGCGGTTTACAGGCAATGAATAAACACTTGTAGGGGGCTCCTCTTACATGCTAATGCTGCTATCTTAACATTAATAATCACATCCACCTTTCATTATTGCCATTAAATCTGTCGCCTGGGTCCTCTGCTTTCACACGTTGGAGAAGCTAAAAGCTTTACAAATGTGAGAGCTCTCTGTGTGTATCCATCTGCCTTAATAGCTTCAGCAGTGAGGTGAGACAGCGCCTCATCTTAAAATCTTCTCTGCAGCCTTAATTAACAGCGGGGACTTCACAATTTCTCTTTCCCCGTAAATCCTCCGGGGTGTTTTAATAAACAAAAGGCGCATAGGCTTTTTGTCTGGTTGCTGATTATCTGACTGCGGTATATTGCATGTCAGTGAGAGCGCTCAGGCATATAACAACGAGCAAAACACTATTTTAGGATATATTTAACCCTTTGACAGACCCGGCTCAGACTGAAGAGCGATCTTAATTCAGTAATGCCCCAGATGCTTCCCAGGCTGTTTATAATTACAGACAAAGGACTGCGGCCGACGAGGCCGTGCAATAGACGGGGCGCAGCTAACGCTTGCATCAATATCATTGTTCAGTTGCAACCCACCGTCGTATGCAACAACCCGAATGGACGTAAGCCAGGCTTAATGAACTCATAAGGACATGTCGAGGAAAATGACATTATTTGATGGACAAAAGACCAGCTGGGGGTAAAAACGCAAGCTCAAAAACCCTCACTTCTTTAAAGGGTATCACAACCTGCAGAGAATTTCGGAGTCATTTGCTAACGTTGTTGTATATTTAAAAGAACCAACAATAGAAAATCTGGAAGCTGAAGGCTAGAGACGAAGTTCCTATCATTAGAATCTCATCTGAGGCAAGGAATACACAGTACAGTAATAGCCTGTAGTTCAAGGAATATGAACTCCACAAATATTCCACTGTGGGCTAGAAAACGGAGATATTCAGATTTACATCATTTGTCCACTCCAGAAAATATTGCAAGCGTTAAGGGATTTATTGCTTTTGGGAAAATAAGCTTTTCATTTTAAAAAATGGTCTTTTTTTTTTTTTTAACCTGTCGTGGAAATATTAGGATGTGTAGATGGGATGTTCTGCTTTGCATTTCTGCGGAGATATTGGGATGGTGATACAATCTCCATTTTAAATAACGCCAGATAAACTAAGCTGGTAGGAATGCAGAGACCATAGAGATAACACTGTATATAGTGTATACTTTTCTCGTATATAGTGTTACATGTGATGATTTAACCCCTCTCCTGCCCAATTAGGCCTCATGCACACAACCGTATGTATTTTGCGGTCCGCAAAAAAAGGATCAGCAAAAAATACGGACGACGTCCGTGTGCATTCCGTATTTTGCGTAACAGAACAGCTGGTCCCTAATAGAACAGTACTATCCTTGTCCATAATGCGGACAATAATGGGACATGTTCAATTTTTTTTTGCGGAACTGAAATACGGACATACGGAAATGGAATGCACACGGATTACCTTCAGTTTTTTTGCGAACCCATTGAAATGAATTGTTCCGCAAAAAACGAAACGGACACAGAAAGAAAATGCGTTTGTGTGCATGAGCCCTTAGACCAAAGTCCATATAATACATACATTTTCTCATAATGGACTCTTTACTAACATGTGATATTGCTATCATAGAAATAATTATTATTAGGCTAGTTTCACACTAGCGCATTGCCGGAAACTACCGCATCACTGGCCTGCCCCATTCACTATAATGGGGACCTAGGTAGATCTGGTGACAACCCGGCAAATATGATGAGAACCGGCCACACGAAAACCAATGTGTGCAGCGTTTTTTGTTCAGCTTATTCTTGCCATGTTTGCCAGGTTGCGATCGGATCTCCGCCAGTCCCTATTATAGTGAATGGGTCCGCCGGTGTAAGGTGGCGTACAGCAGTGCCGGATCCAGACATCTCCAGCAGGCTGCTCCCTCCCGGGACATGTCTAGCGCTAGTATGAAACCAGCCTTAGGTTACTTTCACACTTAAGTAGTTGTTTTCCGGTATTGAGATCTCAATACTGGAAAAAAAAAATCTGTTTAGTCCTCATGCATTCTGAATGGAAAGAGATCCTTGTCTTTCGTTCCATCAGCTTTCCGTTTTGTGATCAGAATGCATTTTGTGAAAATTGATCAGTAACTTAAAACAATGTAAGTCAATGGTGACGAATAGTTTTTTTTAGGAGCCTAAAAAAAACGGATCCGTCACCCTTTGACTTTTAATGTATTTAGTGATGGATCCGTTTTTTCTGTTTTGATTTCACACAACCGCATCCTAACGGAACGGATGCATGCTGATGTGCAAAATCCAAACGGATCTGTTTAATTCCGGTATTGAGATCCTCTGCCAGATCTCAATACTGGAATTAACAAAGCAAGTGTTAAACAGGCCTTAGAAGGAAATATGGACACAGTAGATCTGTGGTGGACTGTAGAGAAACAGTAATGTAAAATCAACTCTTAGGCCTCTTTCACATGGGCGTCACGTTTGACGCCCGGATAAGAGGCTGGTGCGTTGCGGGAAAATGCGTGATTTTTCCGCGCGAGTGCAAAGCGCTTTAATGCGTTTTTCACGCGTGTGGGAAAAATCTGCATGTTTGGTACCCAGACCCGAACCCTGACTTCATCACTGAAGTTCAGGTTTGGGTTGAGTATTCTGTAGATTTTATTGTTTTCCCTTATAGCATGACTAAACCAGGGGTGGTCATAATGCCTTTGCAGCCAGTTAAGCTGCACAGGGACTCAATGGCGGAAGAGGGCCCTTCACAGCAGTAGCAGAAATGCCTAGGCTGCATTGCTAAACTGCGAGCGGGACTTAGTGGGCAACCATAGATGTTAACGTGACATCTCGCCATGTATGCACCTATAAAAGTCTTTCTAGGAAAACAATCAGTTCCATTTTCAGCTGAGGACTGGATAAGGGCTTAACCATCTTTTTTGTCCTACTACAGGGCAGAGGGAGAAGGCTCATGGTCCAGCCAGCTGTTTTACAGCCAGACACCATACAGTCAGGAGAAGGAATAAGGGCTTGGCTGGTCTTCTGCTGCACATATTGAAGATTTTTTAGGCATTTTTCAGTTTTCATTTTAATACGAGACAAAATAGGATTATGAGTGAAAATGTGGGATTTTGTATGCTGTTTCTCTGTTTTATATTTTTCTATTCATTTAAATGTAAGGTTCTTCACGCCTATGTACATCTGTGGGGGCAAATTGTTTTTATTATTGCATTGTACTCTTTTTGAGTTAAAAATAATTTTTTCAATCAGTCTTCATTAGGGATAAGCAAACTTGTGTTTTCAAGTTCGGCGTACAATACAAGGTTTGGTTTATCTAACAATTTCGACATGGATTCCGCTACCACGGACCATAAGTTATGGTCCGTGGTAGCGGAATCCATAACGCAATTCTTAGATATCCCGAACCTTGTACCCCGAACTTGAAAACACAAGTTCGCTTAACACTAGTCTTTATTAAAAATGTTAAGCCCCTTTCTCTGTACACAGCTGGAAGAACATTTAACCCTTTGTGACCGAACAGCTGAATATTTTTAATAAAGACTTGAGGATTTTGTGAAGTATGGTCTGGCTGTCACTGCCAGACCCTCTAGGCCTTAACAATTGCTTCCTAAGGCTACTTTCACACTGTCGGAATAAAACAGCGACATGTCCGACTTTTATTCCGGCAGTCTCTTGCCGTGCGCTGCCGTGCCTCCGCCGGAACTCCATCCCGCCCCCATTATAGTCAATGGGGCCGGAGCGGTAGTCCGGGGGCACACGTTCACTAGCAGCAGGACGGATCCGACAGGCTGTTCCGTCGGGTGAACAGCTTGTCGGATCCGTCCTGCCGCTCGTGTGAAACTAGCCTAATAAAAATACTTGTTCAAATTGATTCTCCAGGGCCACCTTTCTGTGCAACATGTGAGATATTGGACTATGGATTACCTTTTACTATGCTGTCTCTTTCTGGGCATTAATGGGAAAATGTATACGTGAAATGAGCATTTTAATATTGTACTGTATTACAGCAATGTGATAGTGTTCTTCTTGACCTACACTTTTCTTCAATATTAACGGGGTTTTCCAGGATTTTTATCTTGGTGACCTATCCTTACATGCTGTTTTAAATGAGTATTTGAGTACCGGTTGGCTGCTATGGGCAGCAGAGACACTATTTCGGCACTTTATCTGTACATTATTATTCAATTTAAATGGAGTTGTACACCATGAATGCTTACTTTGTAAATCAGCTTATAAAAGCTGCACAAATATTGTTGTCAATGAAGTACTGGCATAAGAACCGCCAGATGTCCCCTAAAAAGTATGTCAGTCAGAGGGTATGACCATAAATGGTGCAGCCACAGAGTGCACATTGCTACCTTGACACTGACCCTACAAACCAATACAATGCGATAGACTGTATATCAGTATACTCACTGTAGGAGGTGAACTGTGAGTGGCCAAAAAGTGGCTACTCATCTGTTACCTCCTGTCCTGGCACCACGCTCTGGTAACAGAGACCAATGCCAGGTAAGTGGAGTGATAAATGAATTACAGCTGCTGAATAGACTCTTGCCGTCGTGGGAAGCTTGTTTGCCCTCCATAGGTTCCAGAGTCTCTTAGCCAGTCAAGGATGGTTGACAAATATATTGTACGTTAAAGGCTATAAACACCTTTGAATAAAAGATTTTTACTTTAGTGGTTACATTATGTAAAAAATAGTTTTAGTCTGAAATCTTTATACCTTCATGCAGTGGTGTAACTAGAAATGACTGGGTCCTACAACAAATTTTTGAATTTGCTGTGGGGCCACACTTCTTTGTACCTCCTACTCCTGTGTAACTCCCACTCCTGTGACCCGTCAAGATCGCTTTCTTAGACAAGGCCCGGCAGCCTTTCTGTTTGTTTCCTACATGTATATATTGTATGACATGTCACTATATATATTCTTACTGTATATAATGTCATTGTACAATACTGTTGAGTGGGCCCTGACAATAAAATCTTTTAGTCCTCCTCTTGGGTGGGCCCTTTCTGAGGTCGGGCCCCAAAGCAACTGCATCCCCTGCATTTTCAGACCCCCTGATATTCAGTATGCAATTTATTCCTAGTTTCATACTTTTCCTATGTTGATGCTTCCCTCCCAATAATGTAAGCTGGATCTGTGTGTCCAGGATGATGCTGCATTCACCCTGTAAACTGCTATGTGTATGGTTTCCTCCCTATCTACAGCTTATGCTATCTCTAGCACTAAGAAAAGGGAGGAAGCTGTACTGTGATGGATTCATGTCGGATTCAACACCAATAGCTGGATGAAGGATTTTCACAAACTGTATTACTCTGCAAAAGCAAAATGGTAGGGCATTTTAACGAAGACTATTTAGAAAGTTGCTTACAAAGGGTTCTATCATCTTGGACATTTATGCCCCTAATGTCTCATAAGTGCAGGTCCCACCTCTGGGAGTCCACAAAGTGGAACAGGGTGCACCGTTCAGGTCTTCCATTCATTGCTATGGCACTGCCGAAAATAGAGAAGCACTCGGCTACTTTCGGAAGTCCCATTGAAATGAATGAGAAGTGCACAGTGCAAGTGCGGCCACAGGTCCGTTCACTTCTATGGGGCTTACAGAAATAGCCAAGCCAGCGCTCAAATATATAATTACAAGGACAAATTACAATAATAGCTCCCTTAGTTAAACCCTGTTGTTTTACCCATATCCATGCTGTAATAATTGGAACTCTATGAACAAAGACAATGAGGGAAATAAAACAATGTAGCCTTTAGTTAGCAGACAGTAACATTTTGTAATCCATGGAGGTGCTACTTAACCCATTAACACCCAGCAGCATACATGTACAGCGCAGCGGGACGTGACTTAGCGATGTCCGGGCGGAGATCGGAGTTGCCATCGGGTCCCCGCACTGCTGTGTCGGGGATCACGATGGCAGAGAAGGCAGCCCTTGCTTAGGAATCATGGCTGCCTTCCGGGAGAGCCTGTGAGATCCAGCCCCTGGATCTCAATGGCAGGAAGCTGTCAATGTATTACAGTCTGTAATACACTTACAGCCAATGCATTACAATACAGAAGTACTGTGATGCATTGTAAAGGGGATCAGACCCCCAAAAGTTGAAGCCTCAGAGTGGAACAAAAAATAAAGTGTAAAAAAAAAGTTACAAAAAAAGTTTTACCCAAAAAAGTTTCAAGTAAAAAAAAAAAAGTGCACTTTTCCCAAAATTAAGTAAAAAAAAAAACTTTAAAAATAGGAAAAAAAAATTAAGTAGACATATTAGGTATCGCCACATCCGTATCGACCGGCTCTATAAGAATATCACATGACCTAACCCCTCAGATGAACACCGTCAAAGAAATAAAATAAAAATTGTGCTAAAAAGTTTTATTTTTGTCACATTACATCACTAAAAGTGCAACACCAAGCGATCAAAAAGGTGTATGCCCCCCCAAAATCATACCAATCTAACCGTCACCTCATCCTGAAAAAATTAGCCCCTGCCTAAGATAATCGCCCAAAAAAAAAAAAAAATTATGGCTCACAGACTATGGAGACACTAAAACATGATTTTTTTTTGTTTCAAAAATGCTTTTATTGTGTTAAATGTAAAAAAAGAATAAAAAAAAGTAGACATATTATGTATCGCTGCGTCCGTAACAACCTGCTCTATAAAAATACCACATGACCTAACCCCTCAGATGAACACCGTAAAAAATATTTTAAAAAACTGTGTCAAAAAAGCTATTTTTTGTCACCTTCATCACAAAAAGTGTAATAGCAAGCAATCAAAAAGTCATATGCATCCCAAAATAGTACCAATCAAACCGTCATCTCATCCCACAAAAATGTAACCCTACCTAAGATATTCGTCCAAAAAATAAAAAAACTATGGCTCACAGACTATGGAGACACTAAAACATGATTTTTTTTGTTTCAAAAATGATATTGTTGTGTAAAACAAATAAATAAAAAAGTATACATATTAGGTATTGCCACGTCCGTAACGACCTGCTCTATAACAATACCACATTATATCACCCCTCAGGTGAACACTGTAAAAAATATAAAATAAAAATGGTGACTTGAAGAAAGGAAAACGAACTCCGGCTCTAATACTTTAGAAGTGTCTCTCTTCGTCTTTATTCAGTAGCTTTGCATAAAATTTACAGGATACACATCCTCACTTTGATCCAGTGAGGATGTGTATCCTGTAAATTTTCCAAAAATGCTTTATCATGTAAAACTGAAACAAACAACAAACAAAAGTGTACATATTTGGTATTGTCGTGTCTGTAATAACCTGCTCTATAAAAATACTATATGATGTAACCTGTCAGATGAACATTGTAAACAAACAAAAAAATGGTTCCAAAACAGCTATTTTTTGTTACCTTGCCTCACAAAAGTGTAATATAAAGCAACCAAAAATCATATCTACCCTAAAATAGTACCAACAAAACTGCCACCTTATCCCGTAGTTTCCAAAATGGGGTCACTTTTTTGGAGTTTCTACTCTAGGGGTGCATTTGGGGGTCTTCAAATGTGACATGGCAGCTTAAAATTATCCCAGTGAAATCTGCCTTCCAAAACCATATAGCGTTCCTTTCCTTCTGCGCCCTGCTGTGTGCCCATACAGCAGTTAATGACCACATAGTTTTTTTTGTCTGTAAACTACAGAATCAGTGCAATAAGTATCGAGTTTTGTTTGGCTGTAAACCCTTGCTTTGTTAGCGCAAAAAAATGATTAAAATGGAAAATCTGCCAAAAAAATGAAATTCTGAAATTTCCTCTCCATTTTCCATTAATTCTTGTGGAACACCTAAAGGATTAACAAAGTTTGTAAAATCAGTTTTGAATACCTTCAGGGGTGTAGTTTCTAAAATGGGGTCATTTGGGTGGTTTCTGTTACGTAAGCCTCCCAAAGTGACCTGAACTTAAAAAGTGGGTTTTGGAAATTTTCGGAAAAATTTCAAGATTTGCTTCTAAACTTTTAAGCCTTCTAACGTCCTCAAAAATAAAATGGCATTTACAAAATGATCCAAACATGAAGTTGACATATGGGGAATGTAAAGTAATAACTATTTTTGGAGTTATTATTATCTATTATAAAAGTAGAGAAATAGAAATTTGGAAATTTGCAAATGAAGTACAATATGTGACGAGAAAACAATCTCAGAATGGCCTGCATAAGTAAAAGCATTTTAAAGTTATTACCACATAAAGTGACAAATGTCAGATTAGCTAAAAATGGCCTGGGCAGAAAGGTATAAAATGGCCCGGTCCTGAAAGGGTTAAAGTGGTGTCCCAGTTTTGTAAAATTGATAACCTATCCTTAGTAAAGGCCATCAATATAATTTTTTTGAATTAAATATTTTTTTATGGACAAGAATAATGTAACAGATTCACATTATAAATGAGTATGTATGGTTATAACAAAATAAACCTATTCGATACAATCCACATTGTTCTGTCAAGTCATTTTATAGATAAGTAAACATATGAGAATCTTCCACCCACCCCCACCCCCCATTATTTCCTTCCCCCCTTCCTTACTCACTCCGGCAATGGTTCGTCTCCTTATCCCATACTTTAGATCACAATATGGTTATGAGACATCCATGTACTCCATAGCTTGTCGAACTTGTGTGGGCATCCTCTTTTTAGAAATATAGCTTTTTTATAATCCAACATGTTATTCACTTTTAATCGGAATTCCTCAAGTGTCGGGGGGCTCTCCTGTATCCAGTGTAAGGCTATTAATTTTCTGGCTAAATACAGGAACCTTCCCAACATGACCTTTAAAGCCTCGTCTGCCCTACTTTCGAGACATAGCCCAATATGCATATCTTGGGATCTCTATCTACCCTTATCGAAAATACTTGGCGTATAATCTCCAATATACCCATCCAGTATCCGTCTAATCTCTGACATTGCCACAACATGTGAAGCAAGTCAGCCGGTTCCAATAGCCATCTTGGACATTTTGCATCGTTTCTGACACCGATGTGCTGTAAAAATATTGGTGTTTTATATACTCTATGTATAATAAAAAGTCGGGATAATTTCCCCTACTCACTCAATGACACCAGTGGCACCACCTCTAGAATATCCCATTGATCCTGCGATATCTCCCCCACATCTCTCTCCCATTTCTTCATCTGTGTCAACGGGTGGGACTCTAGGGACCTATCCAGCAGCATTGTATAAAGCACAGATATCAGACCTCTTTTATCCCCCCTCCCCCTGAAAGCACAAATTTTTGGGCATTCTCCAATTTAAAAATACTAGTACCTTTTTAAAGCGTAGTGTCATATGCGTGACGCAATTGGAGATATTGGTAGAAACTCATATGCGGGATTTGAAATCTTTCCTGTATATTCATGAAGGACTTAAACCTCCCCTTGTCTAGTAAATCACCTATCCTAAGAACCCCATTATTCTTCCATTCATTCATTCCTGACAATAAGAGGAACTCGGGTAAAAGGAGGTTGCTCCATAGCGGAGCCAATTCGCTAGTGCCTGTAACACCTCTCAGTTGCTTAACCTTGGTCCACACTTTCCTCATGAGCCCTATCAAGGGAAGATTTTCCTCCAGAATAGGAATCCCTGCTCCATCCATGATTCACATAAGATCTTTCCCACCTATTTTTTGTTGCAAAATCTGACTAGTTATATCAACTAACATGTAGTTCATCCAGCCTTTAAAATGTTGACACTGCACTGCTAAGTAATAAAACCAAGGGTTTGGTACAGCCAGTCCTCCCACCGTCTTAGCATACTGCAGTGTTTCCAATTTTATCCTAGGCTGACACCCCCCTCCCCCGCCCGCCATATTAAATCCCTGAATATTGCATTCATTTTATGGAATCTATCCAGGGGCAGCCAGACCGGAGCGTTGTGGAGTATATATAAGAGTTGAGGCATCATTACCATCCTGAGGAGATTAACTCGACCCACTACTGAAAGAAACAGCTCACACCATGCTCTAATCTTCACTCTAAATTTCGCCAACAGTGGATACAGGTTCAACTCCTAAAAATCTGTAAGCTTGGGCGAAATTTGTATCCCTAAATACTTAATACTGTCAACACATGGGATATTATTAGCAATGGCCACGGCAGACACATCCTGTCCATCAATAGGCATCAGCGACGATTTTTGCCAATTGATAACAAGGTCTGACAACCTACCAAACTGATCTATAAGAGACATAGTGGCCGATAGGAAAGAAAAAGGCCATCAATATTAGATCACTGGAGGTCGGACTCTCGGCATCGCTGCCAATCAATTGTTTAAAGGGGTGAGTGCTGTACCTTCTTCAAGGTGGAGATCATGTTACAGACTGGTTCAGACTCTTGAATGGGACAAAGGTGTCTATACATATTAGATAGAAGTCGGTTGATGGTTGAACACCAGTTGAACAAGCAATCATCTGTTGAATGTTCCTTTCACAGACACGGCCATACACATTTTAGACCATATTGGCCGTTACAGTTGTTTAAACTGCCCATACACGTTCAATGAAAGCAGGCGATGGGCAAAAGATCTTTCTGGGAACATTATTTCAAAGAAAGATCTTTAATTCACAAATGACCTTTCTTTGAACAAAAGATCTTTCGTCCGATTATCCAATGAAAATATTAAACACAGCCAACATCTAATGGTCTGTCATTGGTCGTCTAAAACGATCGTTCTTTGTTAAATTTCACCTGATGAACTTTTATTTCGGTTTAAACCACCTGTTTTCATCAACTTTAGACTAGCAGTAAAGGTATTCTTCTTACCAATGACTATATTTGTGAATTATGACCTTTCTTCTGATCCTCCGCTGTGTCATGTGACCAACACTCTGATCTCCTACTGACACAGGACGAGGTCAGTTACTTCTCTATTCATCCCCATTGAGATTGAGACTCCCTTAGGAATACATAGAGCAACTGGCTTGCTGTCCACACATAAGACGCTGTATTATTTGGAGAGTCAGAGTGTTGGCTCGGGATCAGAAGGGAGGTTATAACTCACAAATATAGTCACTGGCAAGAAATTTACCTTCCGTACAATTTATATCATGTATCTTTCTAACAGGTCAGAGAATGAAAATTTCTGTGGGAGTGCTTCTTTAAGGCTGTAATACCCAGAACCATCAGTACAAAAAGTATGGCGTTCTGAATATGAACCGTACTACCATTGTGAGCAAACCCTGAAGAGGCGGCCGTGTTCTCAAGAGTGTTCAAACAGCTTATCGCCTGAGGTGCCAAGAGTCAGACCTCCACCGATTTGGTAATGACAGCCTACCCTAAGGATTGGCCATCAATTTTACAAAGTTGGATAACCACTTTAAAGTCATGGCTCATAAGGGAAGTCATTAAAAAACCCAGTGCTTTGATCTTTTAAGCGAGACGTCACCCTCCACTATATTACAAATAACCAAAATGAAATGACCTTGTCCCATATTATGTTATGGTATATATTAATAATTTATTTTTTTGTTTCTACATCAGACCCTCCAAAAATGCCATTTCTCTTAGAATGCATCTTTTTTTTTATTTTTTAAAAACACTCTATTTTTGTACGAGCACCATGCCAGGGAGCATGGGGGACTTTCTCATCAGACTAAGCTGACTTTACACTAAACTGTCTCCATGGTACGGCGTTATCCACATTTCTCCGAGGTGACTTGTTGACGATCTCATTAGCGCTCCCATTCTGCCTAATTAATCCTGATATTTTTCAAGTTATAATGAGGTGACTTTCTTAGCAAAAGAGAAGAAGAAGAGCAAATGATCTCCTTGAAACAAAAGAAGAAAACGCTTAAAAGGGAGCACACAGTAAAAAGCCTGGCGCTTTGCATAACTCCCTGTGTGTGTTCTCTTGTACGCTGAACTTTGTATAATATCCAAGGCTTTATATTTTATTAATATTACTCTTGTAATCCTAAGCGCCAACCAGGCACATCGCTGAACATCAAATGAACTTTTCACTCTCTCAGCAGAATAAAACGAGTAGAGGGGGGGGCGATAATGGAGCATTGGTAATATCAAATCAAAATGACTTATAAATAGATATAAAACCCTCGTTCTCTGCTGGTGACATTACAAATGCTGAGCCTTTACCCTTTGTCTTTAGATTGTAAGCCTTTGTGAACGAGGAGAGGTGCCAGAAAAGCAAACAAGACGAATGTGATGAACCAACTGTGGCACCGAAGATGTATTTTATTACCGTTTCCCATGTAATAAATGTTACAATATCAATTTTTTAAATACCGTGCAGGTTTCTAGTACGGCATAATAATCATTTATATTTTCACGCAGTGATTCAAATATATTACCCCGCAGAATGAAACACCTGCCTACTGCTAAATTGATAAACCTGTGCTATCCATCTGGGTGTATTCCTTCTGTCTTTAGCGGTGATATGATACAAATGTCACAACAATTCCATTCTATTTCTCAGGGCAAGAGGGAGCCGGAGCAATATGTTTAGCGAGGGCTTTGATATACTGTGTGGCAGAGGGTTTAATGCATCTCGTAATGTCATGTCTATATGCGTCCTTCACTGAGAAGTATCGCACACTCCTGTAGTTCTTTCTCGACAATAGGAAGGTCATAGAGCCGTGTGACAACGCTGAATCAATCCTTTGTGAAATGACAGATGTTTCACCCCAAAATCTATCACCCGAAGGCTCAGCGTTGCATTAAATGCTTGTAGTTCTCCCAGAGTTTATTATTTTTTATCATATATTTATGAGACATTGATGTGTTCCATGGCATCGCACCGCAGAATTAATTTGATTTATCTGGCGCTGCACAATTGTCTCTGTCATTGCTTTAGTCTGGAGCTCGTGAAGCATGCTCCACATGTATGTAAATCCCGGCTTGTTGTGGAGTGTCACTGATGTTATGCTCCGCATATAAACTTTAGACAAGGTGCATGACTGCTTATGAATTTGTTAGGAAAGATGCAATCTCTATTAAGGAGGTCTGTAGCCAAATATATGTATTGCTACACAAATATTTTCTACAACCCCATGTCTATCTACGAGGGTGAGTCAAAAAGTATCCGCTCTCTGGCTGTAGAATTTACTTTTATTAACTTTCAAAAAAGACATGCATTATTTTTCAACACAATCTCCCTGCTTTTCAATACACTTTGTCCATCCGTCAACAAGCTCTTTAAAAATGGGTTTTAAGCTGAGCTGTGAGCCACCAATGCACTGTTGTGGATTATTGCATAGGCAGAGCCATGGCTGATTTGCAAATGATTTGCTGCATAATCCACTGTCACTCCAACAGAATCAGTTCACGTGCACGATGAATGTTGTGAGCAGTAGTGGACTGGACGGGGCGTCTAGCTCCTTCTTCATGGCTCACACTTGTGCGACCTTCTCTATCCATTCCTACACACTTCTTCATGAAAAGAAAGCTTTGTCCATACTGTGCCCAAAATCTTTGATAAATATCGGCATCAGACATACCCTCAGACCACAAAAAATAATCAATGCACTCTGCTCAGACAACCCCTTTAACAATGAATATACATATATTGTATATAGGACATATATACATTGTACATGGAACATGATTGTACATAAGACGTGTATTGTACATAGGGCATACATACATTGTACATGGAACATGATTGTACATAAGACGTATATTGTACATAGGGCATACATACATTGTACATGGAACATGATTGTACGTAAAACATACATATATGGTACATGGAATATGATCTTTATGGGACATACATACATACCTTGTACATGGACCATGATTGTACGTAGGACATAAATCCAATGTACATACATAGGGGGTCATTTATGACCAAATATACTTTTTTTGGCGTCTATTTGGGGGACAGATTTTGTTGCAAAGGTGATTTGCGGCAAAATCTGCAACTTTTCCATGCCCTGTACGCCAGTTCTAAAAAATGGGATGTGTGTGTGGTGAGCGGGGAGGGGGGGGGCTTGGGGAAGAGGGCGGCAGGCCCATCTCTTTTATCATTTTCTATGCCAGTTTTTGATCTAGGGAGCTGGCGTAGATTTAAGGCTGTTGTACTCCTACAGGGGATGCACCTCTACATAACTTAGATGCATCAAGCACCAGCCCAGGGCTATTAAGACTGGCATTTAAAACACTGATCTTAATAAATGACCCCAATAGTTCATGAACACTTTTAAAGTCAAACATTAAAAGGACACTGGGATGAATCTTTATCTGGTGAGTAGTTGAACACAGTCAGAAAGTTAAGAAAATACTGTATGTCCCCCCACCCCAATTAAGCTCCTACATCCCCATTCCAGAGATTCTACAGAAACAGTAACTTGCATGCATATAAGTGAGTTAGATGCTGCACTTTAATGAGATGATGACTTTAGATTGCAAATTGTTTTATGTATAATTTTGCACAAATTCCAATTATGTATGATCAATCCTGGTCAAGTATCCAATGCCTTTGGTTGTGAAACAACCCCATACCATCAGGCTTCCTCCACTGAACTGACAGTTCTTTCAATTTCTCGATCCGTTAGCCCCCTTTTCCCTTGTTTCTTGCAGACCCATTTGCACCCATCAGAGCCGAGTCTATTGACTTTCTTCTCATCACTCCAAATCACCCATTTCCAATCTTCTACTGTCCACTGTTCATACTTTTTTGCAAACTCGAGATGACGCTTCTTTTGACGATATTAAAGTCAAGGCTTCTTCACTTTTTTTCGGGCCACCATTCTAGAGTAGTGTAATGCGCGTCGCTCGGGGCTTGCATGGACATCTGTGATCTCACCATTGCGAAGCATACAATCGACCTCCCCTGCCGTGTTTGTCACGACAGACCTGATAAACCTTGTGTTGAGCTGACTTGTTGATTTGGATTGACTTGGATGTCCACCTGTTGGCTTTGGAATGGATGGACTTAATTTTGTATTCTTCCAACTGTCAAGCTACTCACGTGATGCAGTTTGGCACTTGTCTTGGCTGAGATACCGCTATCGATGAGCTGGATGATGCTGTTTCTCTTTGACCTTTAGCTTGGGACTCAACCTAATAACACACTTGGCTGTTGGGAAATGTTAGGTTGTAATTTGTATTGTACAAGAAGAAAAAAATGGTTCCACCACCAGGAGCAAAACAGTAATAATGCAGTTACATGACAAGAATCTGCAGAACTAATCATATGCTAAATAACTGCAAGTCCAATTTGTGTAGGAGATAGCCAAGATGATTGTCTATAAAATGATGGTAGTCTCTGGTTCAAAGCTGTAGTGGATGGTGAGATATGGAGCCTGAAAGTCAAAAGTTCAAAACATTGTTACCCTTTTGCTCGACAGTCAATATATATATATGTATATTTTCCTATTTAAGGCTACATGCACAGTCCTCAAACTGTGTATCCACAAAATACAAATATTGGCCATGTGCCTGCTGCCCACTTCTTTGTAGCAATGCCTATTTTTGTCCACAAACCGGACAATAATACAACATACCCTATAATTTGTATAGCGGCCGCATGGATACGGACAGCACATGGATGGCATCCATGTGCTGTCCAAATTTTTTGCAGCCCCATAGAAATGAATGGGCCTGCGTGTGATCTGCAAAACATGTGGATCGTATGAGGCCTGACAATATGGTTGTGTGCATGAGGCCTAAAGGTTATTTTCATCATATAACCTACACTGTGATCCACCTGTGCTCTTCGATCAGAATGGCGGCTTTTGAAGTTTTTTTAGTCTTGATGATTAGCAACAGCGGATGCACGAGAGGGCGACAACTCTTTGGGGGTTATTTATTAAGACTGGCGTTTTAGACTTAATAAGCCCTTGGAGGTGGATCCGCTGACGTTATGTAGAGGCGCTAGCCTGTACATAACTTCAGCATACCCAGCAATGGTTTAAATATAAGCCAGCTTCATTGCTGGCTTACATTTAGACCATTTTCTATGCATAAAACAGGTGTAGAAAGTGATGAATGAATGAGACGGGCTCCTTCCTGGCCCACGCCGTGCACACTTTTTTAGGCCTGGCGTGAGCAGGGAAAACTCGCAGATTGCGGCGCAAATAACCTTTGTGCTGCCGTCTGTACCAGAAAGGATAGGCATATTTCTGATCATAAATGACCCCTTTTATGTCTAGCTTACCCTGGAAATCTGAAGTTGTAGAAATATTGGTCGAACTTTATCATACCCCTTATTTCCTCTTCCGATCATGGCTAAGAGGAGGATGGTGACGGCTGTATTAGTGTACTTTCACACTTGCGGCAGAGTGATCCGGCAAGCAGTTCCGTCGTCGGAACTGCCTGACAGATCCGTCGATCTGGATGTAAACTGAATACATTTGTAGATGGATCTGGAGGCGGATCTGTCTCACAAATGCATTGCAAGAACGGATCCATCTTTCCCCATTGTCTGATCTATGAATGAGAATGGAACTCTGAAAGTAATGGCTGGAGGACTCCAATCTGGCCACCACCAAGCACTCTCCCTATAGAAGTGAATGGAAGCACACTGATCATGACCGTCCACTGCTCCCATTTACTTGGCTATTTTCGGCAGCCGCTTAGAAATGAATGGGGGTTGGCTGCGCTCTTTTTAAGAGATAGGTGTGGGTCCCAGCGGTGGGACCCGCATTTATCAAACAATGAGGGGCATATCACTAGGATGGTGTCTCAGATGTGAGAACCCCTTTAATCTATAATCATCTGCCTATTTGGCTGTTATCTAGCTATCTATCTATCTATCTATCTATCTATCTATCTATCTATCTCTGTCTATCTATTTAAATATCTATGTATATCTATAATCTATCTTTATATATATATATATATATATATATATATATATATATATATATACACACACACATAGATATAAAACATTCTTCCATTTATACGACACAATCATAATGTCATCCAAATATATTCCCTTTTTCCCTTTGCTATCACTAGATCACTACAATGACATAAAACAGAATGCACACATATCAGTTATATCGGTAATTCACTTGACTTTTGAGGGTTATAAATAAGAACAATAGAGAAGGACAGCACTACAGCCATATGGCATATTATGTATTGTAAAGCAGACACCTCGGATGAAGGGTCTTCCTTTGACTTAAACAATCCCAAGGAGTGACTGACCTTATTATATGCACAGTTAACAGCAAGACACTAACCCTTCCAATCTGGTATTTTTCAAAGGACATCACTGAAAACCGAAGGCTCTCACAAGGGCACATGCTATTTTATCGGAGCGATCATGAAAGAATTTTTCTTGCTTAAGGGCAGCACGCTAATGTGCCATTGTTCTGTAAATAGACAAAGTGGGGTCTGGGCTCCTTTGTACTCCATGACTGCCACCTGCAGGACGCAATGGTTCTTGCTTGTATTTTCTCTTTATCCTTTGACTATTTTTTTTTATCATTTAATTAAACTTTATTATTGATTTTCTTTGGTTGTGTATACAAGGCCCACTTAACAACTTGTAGGCTTTATACTTTATTCTGAGAGAGAGATCAGCTAAATTCAAAGTAGAGATCTTGTGGTTTTTCAGTTTTGGTGGACTGTAAACTGTAGATGTAAATGGACAAAAATCACCTTACAAAGCAGCACATGGGTAAAACAAGCTCTCTTGTTGCCAAAGGCATAACCTTCACCTTAGAATTCAGCATGAAATCCGTCAGTAGCATCCGACTGGCCCACCAGAGTACTAAAGGATCCTCCGCTGTGTCCAGGTTCAGATACCATAGTGGACCACAAAGGTCCAGGAGAAAAAAGATATTTGGAGCTGCCTTTGGAACTTGCCACTTGGGTCTATTTGTTTGAATCAAAACCTATTTGACTTTAGTGATGATATCGGGGTTGGGGCCCAAGAATACTTTCATCTGATGGGCCCAAAGAACAGCAGTCCAACCCTGTCTGTCAGGTAGTCAATCATTCATTCAATTGACCAAAGCCAATACCCCCCTGCCCCCTATACACCAATTCCTAAAATCCTTATGTTTTTTTTTCAACGCAAAACCACTTTACATACAGCATTAACAACAATTCAATGTCCAATCTGATGTATAAAAAAAAGTAAAGGCAAAATGCTGTTTTGTTATTTTTTTAATCTATTAATCGTGCTCCCCTTAGTGACCCATTAGACAGATGTCCAGCCCTAGATCTGTGTATACCATAAAGGCAGCCCATGGGCATAAAGAGTGGCTTTGAATAATGCCGTACGTGGTGTGAACCTGGACAATGCATTGCAGTGCTATAAAATTGAAGGGTTGAGCAGACACATAGGTCATGCTAAGCCTCTATCCTAAAAAGTTTGGGAAATGAACAAGCTCTGGGTCCTAAATGGGGAGATATACAGTAACATAAACCTGCACCACAAGTCAAGGGCTTTGCTTCCTTTGTGTACAACACTTGGTGTATTCTTACTATGATCTACCACTACACAACAAATCTTGTACTAAACGTCTCCTCATAATGCTACATCACTGTGGTCAGTCTCCTGGACTCCAAAATTCTGCTTTTGAGTTGTTTGGACTCAATGCTTACTGCTACAAGTGACCTTTTAGATTGAACCCTTTTTCTGGAGATACCCAATGTTGACTTATTGACAGGTCAAGTAGGTAATTTTCAGAGTGTTTGATAAGAGAAAATAAAATGACTGGCCTGACTGGCGAGTAAGCAGCTTTAACACTAAACCAATGATGTGTTATGAACAGCAGTGATTTCCCTATTGTCTCAGCTTCTTCTGTTTACTAACAATGTTTGGGGCCATTGCTATGGAACTGCCTTACACCTGATGTCTGATCGGATGATCACCATGGTGAGCTTGGATCATTTAGGGCAGGGGTGCACAACCTTTTCTGGTTGGGGGCCACATTGTCAGCCTGAACTAATTCCAAGGGCCAAAAACAAAACTTAAAGGTGTATTACCAACTGAAATACTGTATGTTTGGCATATTGAACATACAGTATATACTATAAATGTCTAGTTACAATTCTAGGACTAGTTTCTAGGACTCCCATCTAATAGGAGAATACATGAAAGATACATGTAAGAAGCCTAAGACAGAGACCTACTTGTCTTTTACCAGATGTTTGGGGGCTGCAGAGAATGGAATCGAGGGCCGCATGTGGCCCCCAGGCCGCAGGTTGTGCACCCCTGATTTAGGGAGTAGTTCCTGGTAGATCCCCTTTCCCTTAAATGTTCATGCTTTATGCTCTTTAGTTGCATGGTGTAGCTGTGTGCTTTTGTATCCAGAATCCTTAATATTTCTTGTATTTCTTGTATTCCTGTTCCTAGCCTTGATTTGTGTCATGTCTTAGAAGCTTGGACGTTGTAGTCCTTTTAGCCCCTTCATTTCTGCTACTTTTCAATTGTGTTGTTTTAACGTGGATTTTGTTCATTGTCTGCTTGTTGAGTTTGGTTTTTGAATTGTCTTTGGGTGCTAGATCCTTCTTGCTGGGGTAATATCTCAAATTAGTTTTGTCAATGTAGTTTTTGGCAGTGTGATTTATTTCTGTTCAACATTATTCATCATGCATCCATTTTCTCTCTGTATACCATCACCATCTTCTGTCTGCTTCATTGCCTGACTGCCATCTCCTCCATCCCTTGCCATCATTATTCGGTCCTTATCTATCAGTTAATTTTCTTCTGTATACTTGTTGCATGTCAGTGTTGATTCATACTTCATAATATTCTTGCAACCATCCGCTTGTTATACAATTCAGCCCAATTATCATTTCTGGGGGTATCCGAGTACCAGCAGACACTATCAGTACTTTAGAAAGGTCTTTAGTCTTTGAATATGGAGTGTTTTTACATGTTGGGTGAACGTCTGAATTTTTTAAATTTTATACCCTCTTGTAATGAAGTGACTATATTTCTTTTTGGTGTACAGTTAAGGCTACTTTCACACTGGCGTCTTGTGCGGATCCGTCATGTATCTGCACAGACGGATCCACACTGATAATACATCCGCTTGCATCCGTTCAGAACGGATCCGTTTGTATTATCATGAACATAGGCAAAACGGATCCGTCTTGAACACCATTGAAAGTCAATGGGGGACGGATCCGTTTTCTGTTGTGTCATATTGTGTCATTGAAAACGGATCCGTCCCCATTGACTTACATTGTATGTCACGATGGATCCGTTTGGCTCAGTTCCATCAGACGGACACCAAAACGCTGCAGGCAGCCTCCAGAGCGGAATGGAGGCGGAACGGAGCCAAACTGATGCATTCTGAGCGGATCCTTATCCATTCAGAATGCATTGGGGCAAAACTGATCCATTTTGGACCACTTGTGAGAGCCCTGAAACGGATCTCACAAGCGGATCCAAAAACGCCAGTGTGAAAGTAGCCTAAGGTTGCCCCCAAGTAATGCTAAGAGACTGAGATACTAATCTGTACAAGGAACTGTTATTCTCTGTTGATCACCAGAATTGGACTTCTCACCTACCTAGGTTGAAATGCCATACGATGTTTGCTACTATGTTTTCCATGTTATGTGATGCTGTTGCTTGTGTTAATGTTATAGAAGGAATCCTAAAAATTCATGTATTATTCATAATTAGGTGCATGTGTCATCGGCATGGGAAGTCTTCAAGACATGTTCTGTTGGAATTCCTTGGGTTGTCTTAGTTGACACACATTGCTCTAGACCGGTGTGGTGCTCAATGTCACTTTTCTTCTGGTGGTAGAGTTGTGTTCCTGGTTATAAGTTAAAGAGCCGTTTACAGGGGTCGATTATTGACCTGGTGAACATTCGTGGAAACACTCCTTCCTGATATTTGCCCCATGGTAAAGGCCATATGATCAGCTGGTTAACAAGCAGACACTCATTTGTCAGCTGACCACATCTTTCATGCAGCAATGAAAATTATAATTTGTCGACTTCATATGTTGTTAATTATCATTTGTGCAGCCATTTACTCATGACAATTTTCCTTTTATTGAGCACGGATCAGTTACAATGTTACACTGCTGAGGAGGGAGCAGGAAATACAGGTACACATGCCAATAGGAGGATGACCGGTTCCATAAAATAATTAAAACACCAAAGCAAAAATGTTAGGTTCTGTTCACACCAGAGTCGAGGCTTCTCAATAGATGTTGCTCCCTTGAACCACTTGTAATCTCATCTCACGGATGAGTATAACTAAGGCCTCTTTGACACATCCGCATCTGTGACAGTGGTTCATCTGTGGAGATGTCCGTGAAGAATCCGTGTTTAGCCTGTGTGTCCTTGTTTTGCCCTCCGTGTGTGGTTATGCTGAAAATTAATGTCTAGGTCATCTTCTAGCATTGATTCATGAAAACCATGGACCAAACATGGATGGCATCCATGCTGTGCCCATGGTTTTCGCAGACCCATAGACTATAATGTGTGTGAGGGATCTGTATGCACAGACAAAATAGGGCATGCTTCCATGGTGTCACCCTCAGTCCATGGAAAACCACTCATGTGGCAGTATATACATTAAAGCCAACACTGACACCGTGGAGAACACTAACAGCACATGTCCATGATGTGTGAAAGAGGCTTAACCCTTCTGTACAGGAAGATTGTTTTTATTATTTGAATCTTTTTTTAATACAAGTGAAATGGAGCATATCTTTTTTTATAATAACTATGACAACAGGGTCTTGACGCAAGGACAGATGGGACTTGAAAGGCCCTGTGTGGCCAAAATATCACCAATATTTTCCATTACGGGATAAAAAAATTTCATTGGGAGTCTCCAATTCCTTCTGTCATTACCTATGTCATGACAGTCATGGGAGATCCAATTGTTGTGTAACATTTTCCTATGGATCCAATTGACTTCTAATAGATCCTTCAGGCTTTCATTATTCTTTAGAGGCTAGAATAGCGCTGCAAGTTACACCGGCCATCAGAAAGCAACTGAATCTTGATGAAACAGGCCCTAATGGCCGTATATGTGGTATGATTTAGAAAACCCATTTTAAAACTCTTCATTAGGGAATTTCTGAGAGAGGTCCCTCATTCGGTATCCTCATCAATTATCCTGAGTTGAGAGCAGCTACATGGAGCGTCACACTTTCTTTAGCGGACCAGGCCTGTCCATGCATTACATAGATGGGCCCTTGATTTCATTGAGAACTGTACAATGCTTCATTTAACTTGTGGTGGCACTGGATGGAAATTGAGTACTTGTTACCAGGTTTCCCCACAAACTACAGATGATTGCCAGGCTACTCAGCGGTAGGGCACCCCTTAATACGTTTTTCGCCATAAGGCCCTTCTAACAAAAAAGGGATAGTCGAAAAGTATGGATAAGAATTATGAGGGTCATTTATTAAACAGAAATATGTCTAAATTAGGCGTATTTCTGGTGCAGATTGCGGCACAAAGGTTTTTCCCCGCTCACACCAAGTCTAAAAACATGGGCGGGGAAGGGGACGGGCCATCTGTTTTAGGCTTAGACAATGGTCTAAATGTAAGACAGCAAAGAAGCTGTCTTACAATTAAAAGCGGCAGTGGATCCGCCGAAGGTATGTAGATGCCGATACCTCTACATAACTGTGGCAGATCCACTGCCAGTGCAGGGCTTCATTAGGACCAGCGTCTAAAATGCTGTTCTTAATAAATCTGCCTCTATGTGTCTCTAAAGTTGGAAAAATACTTAAAGGGGTTGGTTGTGCCGTGCAAAGATAATAATGAACTGTCCTTAGGGTAGGTCATCAGTATCAGATCAGCCGGGGGTCCGAGTCCCGCACACCCTGCCAAACAGCTGTTTGAAGAATTAGCGGCACTCGAGCTAGCATTGCTTCCACTTCAAAATTACATTCAAATGAATAGGATGAGCAGTTGTAATTACTCTGTGCCTTCAGTGCAAAGGAGATGGCGCACAGGTAATTTTGAAGCGGAAGCACCAGTCACATGGGTGCCGCTACCTCTTTAAATGGCTAATTGTGGGAGTGCTGGGAGTCAGACTCCCACTGATCTGATATTAATGACCTTTCCTGAGGATAGGTCATCAATAGCTTTGCACTGCTCAACCCCTTTAAGGCTGAGTTCACACTTCAATTATTTCCATCAGTTATTGTGAGCCAAAACAAGGTGCAGATCTTTCCATTATACCTTTTTTCTGTGTAGGCTTTACTACGGGTTTTGGCTCACAATAACTGATGGAAATAACTGATAAGATAACTGAAGTGTGAACTCAGCCCCCCCCCACACACACACACTTGGACAGACATGCTTACAGATTGCTTACTGCCTTCCTCAGCTGGCTGCCGCCTACTTCTCCTCCCAGAATGCAATGCTCTGCTGGTCTCTCTTGCTGTAAACATCCGGTTTGAAATTCCAACAGCCAATCACTGGCTACAGCGGAGATCGGATCTCCTTGTGTCATGTGACTGTTCTGCTGTAAAGGGAGCCTATCACCGTCATAGTGAGGGAGCCCAGCGAGGCATTGCAGGCCAGGAGAAGAAGGAGCAGGGAGCCAGCGCCAAGAAGCAGACATGCAATCTTCTCTTTACAGGTTCGGCCAAGTCGGGGGTTTGCCAAACCCGCCCCTTCCTGCAAACCCCTTTAAATCCATAGACTGATGTCACAGCAACATCAAAACCAAATCACTGTTGATTGGAGCATTTGGCATAATGTATTAGTACCATAAATTATTATACCAACCCTTTATCTTTTATTAGATACCACAAAAAGTGATTAATTCCCTTTAAGTTAATACATTTCTTTCTGGTCACGATAATAAAATAAGCAAGTGTCCTTTTCTTTACAATGTCACTTATTGTTTATTGTGAAAAATATATACTTTTTTATTTTACTTTTTAGTTTAGTTAGGATTAGCAGGTTTCTAAAAATGTAGATCATTCTGCTAATTGTATTTTAGTTCTTTTTATTATTCTTATTTTTATTTTATTATATAAATAATATTAATAATAATAATAATATTATATTATTGGCTGCTCTACTAGAAGCAGTTTACAATCTTTTACTTATAGAAGTAAAAAAAAAAAATCCAAATTACATTTCTAAAAAATTGGAGAAAGAAAAAAAAGTAATTTGCAAACTATTTGCCGTTGCAGTTTATGCATGAAAGAATTTACACGCACACAATTAACATTTCTCAGAAAACGAGCTCCTTAAGTGTTATGTCTGTGCCTCTGTGATATACCTATGCTGACCTTTCCCGGCTCCAGATCCGTCTGTTCATGTGCCATCGTAGTAGATTTGCTACATAGGCTTTTAGTTTGTGGACACATTGCCGCAGTCAGGCAGCCTCATCATAAATGACTGTCTATATGGCTGCTCAGTTTAAAATGTGCTGCAGAATTTTTTTTTTCTGACAATATAATTAAAATATGCTTCATATAATATCCTACAAAAACACATATTGTCCATAATTCATACTTCAATGAAATGAATATGATATGAAAGGATCCCATTATTATCTATTCAAGATGTATTCAAATGACAAATCGGTCTACAAAATTCTACTTCTATGTATTCCTCCAAATGTTCTTACTATTACAATAACTATTTTAATGACCTATTACTGTACTAAAATATCTAAGCATAAAACATAGCCAAGAGATAGCAAAGCACCCTAAAAACACAACATTATTTATGCCTCTTTATTACATCTGATATGTTTATAGAATAAAAAAAAATAATGTCATAATATAATAAGGTGAGGCTGGTGAATAATTGCTGTAGATTAACAGGTACTTTAGCATTATAAGTACCAGATAATCTATAGCAATCATGGTAACTACTAAGGTATAACACTAACGTACTATGTAGCAATATAACATGATTTTAATATTTATTTTTTATTCCTTTATTGGAATTTTAAATCACAATACAAAACCTATCAAGTCAAACAAATCAACTTCTCCAACCTTCTCTTCCCAACCCCTCATCCCTCCTCTAACACAAGATTGTAGATGTGGAAAAAAAAGACTTGCATTAATTTCTTTTCTTCATTGTTTTTTTTACCCGTAAATGTCCTTCTATAATTAGAGTGACTGCAGTTTTTTGAATAACACAATATATTTTTATAATAATAACAATGTCAACATTTCATGGAAAATGCATCTATCTTTCTATTAATTTATCTATCATCTATGCTATTATCTATCTATCTATCTATCTATCTATCTATCTATATCATATCTATCTCATATCTATCTATCTATCTATCTATCTATCTATCTATCTATCTATCTATCATCTATCCGAGGGTTTCTCAACTCCAGTCCTCGGGACTCACCTACTGGTCATGTTTTCAGGATTTCCTTAGTATTGAGCAGGTGATATAATTAGTGTTAATGCATCAGGACTTACCACAGGTATTCATTCTGTGGGATATCCTGACTGGTAGGTGGGTCCCGAGGACCGGAATCGAGAAACCCTGATCTATCCTATTAGCTATCTATCTATCTATCTATCTATCTATCTATCACATATCTATCTATCTATCTATCTATCTATCTATCTATCTGGCAGTCTGTCTATCTATCTATTTATATTTCTATCGATCTATCTATCTTTCTTTCACATATCTATCTGTACTATCTATCTATCTATCTATCTATCTATCTATTTATCTCATATCTATCTATCCATCAACAAATGTATCCTTGCATCTCACATGTCCTTTTCTCTTTTTTTTCACCTATATCTGTCTGCCTATGGGCCAGTTCACACGACTGATTAAAAAAATCAGTGCCTTTATTGATGCGGTTTTGATGCGGTAATTTGACGCTTCTGTTTTTTTAACCAGTGGGTGTTCAATACAAAGCTGAATTTTCAGCTTGAGGTCTTTGAAGCAGATCTGCGCCAAAAAATGCGCAGGAAACGCACAATAAACGCATGGACTTACATGGAGCTGTTTTTTTCTTCATCCTATTTATTTGAAAACTGATTCTGCCCCAAAATAGGGAACGCTGAAAAAAAAGTGCTGCTTCCCATTGAAATAAATGAAGCGCACGTGAAAAAAAAGTGCTGCTTCCCATTGAAATAAATGAAGCGCACGTGAAAAAAAAGTGCTGCTTCCCATTGAAATAAATGAAGCGCACGTGAAAAAAAAGTGCTGCTTCCCATTGAAATAAATGGAAGGCAGTTATGAGATGTTTTCCGGAGCTGATTTTGAGGCAGAAGCGCTCCAAATTCAGCGCCATAAAACTCTGTGTGAACTGGCCCTATCTGTGCATCTGTCTGTTTATCTATTCATTTATCTATCTTTATGTAATTGCTAAGATTTATCTATCTGCAACCTATGTAATTGTCAGTCTAGATATCCACAGTGTAAAATATAATGTCTAATAAAGTATCTATCTATCTATCTATAAACTGTGCAATGGATAGCAGCACTCCCAGTTCCCAGGTGCAATCCCTCAAAGAATCCTGGACGGAGAGTCTCCAAATTGTAGTAAAAAATGTAAAGAGGCAGCACTCCAATAGTAGTGAAGATAACGTGGATCTCCTTTATTCACACAATGCAACAATACAATCTATCTTCTATCTATCTTTCATCTCATATCTATCTCTATTTCATTTCTATCTATCCTTCTTTGTATCTATTATCTATCTATCTATCCGTCCGTCCGTCCGTCTGTCTGTCTATCTTTTTATCTATCTATCTATCTATCTATCTATCTATCTATCTATCTATCTATATCTCTATCTATTATCTATCTATCTATCTATCTATCTATATCTCTATCTATCTATCCTATCTATCTATCTATCTATCTATATCTCTATCTATTATCTATCTATCTATCTATCTATCTATATCTCTATCTATCTATTTATCTATCTATATCTCTATCTATCTATCTATCTATCTATCTATCTATCTATCTATCTATCTATCATATCTATCCATCCATCAACTAATGTCTCCTTTGTTTTATCCTTGCGTCAGTCACGTCTGTGTCTCACCCTTTCTATCTATATTCCCATCGCTCTCCATCAGGTGAGGATCTACTGCTTTATGTATCTCTCTCTATATCTGTCATTCTCTTTTATCACCAGACTGTTTATCTGTCTCGCTACCTCACTTTGTACATTTGTCGTTCTATCTGCAGGCAATTGGCAGTCTTCAGTAATTCCGCAGTATTAAATAAACCTGGGATAGTCTATCTTTGCCTTGCCTGTAATTCTATCCTTGCTTTGCCTGTAAATATTCCATGTGTTTTGAACACCGTAAATTTCTATAAGAAATTACCTCTGTCTCTAATTTACGGCTAATTTTCTTACAAGATTAAAGGCTCATTTCCCGCTGATCATCTACTAAGGTACTTCTTGTACTGGAGAAGAGAAATTATTCAACCACATATATCTAATTATGAAACATTTATTGTGTTTTTTTTCTTCTTCTAAGGGAATGCGGAATTTCTGGATAGCTTGCTTATTGCTAATGACTTGTTATAGTTATTTTATAAATAATTACCTTCTAGCTGGAATAAAGGCGGATTGTGCATAGAGACTGGAGGAATAGCAGAGTCGTCCTTTCCAGACAATGTTAACAAATGGGGTAATATAACACCAATAACTAATGCAAGAAATTACCAGACTTCTTCCTCTGCAAAGTAGTTATTTTTTCCTAACTTACTTTTGTACAGACACATTCAAGAACATGAACAAACCTAATTTTCCTTTTTCTCAGTGTTATTTCCCATTTTTTTTTTGTCCGTGGCATCTTCATTTCGCTTCCTCTCCCAGAATAATACAGTAATCTTGATTTCAAGTTAGAGCATAGAAAACTGCACCCGTTCTAAATCAAGAGATATATAAAAGACAGTAAAATATTTTTAGTGTGCTGATGCAGCGAAAGGCTACAATAAAATATACAAATTAATTAGTAGTAATTTGCGGTAATGTAGCTTTTTTTTAAATCTATTGCATGATTTGTTTAATTTGTAGCATTGTGAAAATGAAAAAAATCTGGCAAAAATCTGCCTTATACTTAAAGGGGTTCTCCAGGAATTAAGAAAATAAAAATACTTAAATATTGCTTTATTATAAATATGTTCCCAAATATCTTTCATTAGTTATAATGGCTCCTTTTGTCTGGGGAGCAATGATTAGAAGAAATAAAATGGCTGCTGTCCTATTAGTGCACACAAAGCCTGTCCTAATCAATCAGCAGGACAAGTTACTTTACAACACTGAGGTAAAGAGCTGCCTCATCCTCCTCTGCGCTCTGCTTGTCAGGGATTATGATCCTGAACACAGTTGATAAGATCTTCAGCTGAATCTCTGTAGGAATGGAGTTCATGAGGAGACATGAAGCACAGGGACTACATACAAGTGCTGCTGCTCATTATCTACACCAGACATCCTCAAACTGCGGCCCTCCAGCTGTTGTAAAACTACAACTCCCAGCATGCCCGAACAGCCTACAGGTATCAGCCCACAGCAGGGCATTGTGGGAGTTGTAGTTTTACAACACCTGGAGGGCCGCAGTTTGAGGTACCTGATCTACACCCTCCTCTCTGTACTTCATATCTCCTCATGAACTCCACTCTTTAGCTCAGTGTTGTGAAGTAACTTGTGCTGCTGTGTTAGGACAGGTTTTGTGTGTACTAATAGGACAGTTGCCATTTTATTTCCTCTGATTATTGCTCTAAAAACTAGCTATTATAACTAATGAACTGTATTTGGGAATGTGTTTATAGTAAAGTCATATTTAAGTATTTTCTTCATTCCTGGAGAACCAATTTAAAGAACATCCACCACATGATCACAGAAATACACCTGCCTCCATACCTTTAAAGCGCATCAGTCAGCAGGATCAACCCCATTAACCACCTCAGCCCCCCTAGCTTAAACACCCTTAATGACCAGACTACTTTTTACAATTCTGCACTACACTACTTTTACGGTTTATTGCTCGGTCATACTATGTGCTCTCCGCATCAGCATTTGTGGAGCTGCGGCCGCGAACTTCCGGGTTTCGGCCCCGAAACATCCGGCCGCAGCTCCGCAAAAGATAGAGCATGTCCTATTCCAAGAAAAGGCATTTTCTATATAGTTCTGGCAATGTGCGGATCTGCAAAATGCGGAAAGCACATTGCCGGTGTCCGGATCTGTGGTTCCGCAAAACACATACGGACGTCTGAATGAGCCTTACAGGGGGGTGATTATTGACAGGGGGTGACCAGGGGGGTGACATGTGGAGATCAAGAGGTTAATCAGTGACGGGGGGCGCACGCTCACAGGAAATCTCGCCTCTCACGAGATGACACACCGATGCGTCTACGAGGAACATCCCGGCAGCCCGCAGGACGCATCCCTGCGTTAGTCGGTCGAGAGGTGGTTAAAGAGGACCTTTCCTTAGTTTTTACTTGCTAAAATACCTACCTCACACAATAGCCTAAGTCTAGGGGATATCATTGTGCTCTTTTTTTTGTTTTTGGCACTGTGCTCCCCGTTTTGGCACCCTGTATGCTAATCAATAGCATCGGTACAGGTAGGAGGAGACGGCAGCTTCTCTCAGGGGGCGTTTCCTTCTCCCTGGCTGTGAGCCTTTTTTTTTCTCCCTGGGAGAAGGAGACACACTCTGAGAAAAGCTGCCATCTCCTTCTTCCTATACCGATGCTATTTGTTAGTATACAAGGCGTCAAAACCGAACCGGGGGCACAGTGTCGCAGCGGAGGAGCAGATCAGTTAAAAAAAAGAGTGCAATGACATATCCTAATCTTGGGCTACTGTGTGAGGTAGTGATTTTAGCAAGTAAAAACTGATGAAGGGTCCTGTTTAAATCACGCATACTGCTTAGTAGGGTTGATCGTGTTAATTGTAATGATACCTGTCTTGTAAAAATCGGTTGTGGGGTTCTTAAAAAAAAAACAAAAAAACTTTTATTCATTATGCAGATGAGGGCTTTAATGCACTGAGGGGTGTGGCACACCCTCGCTGGTTCCCAGCGGCTGAGCATCCAGGATGGCGCATCTGCCAATTTACTGCACAGGAGCTAACGGCTCTGACAGGGGTCAAATGTGGGAGGGTAGGTAAAAAGAAATACAGCATAGGAGTCACAGGAAAATTCCTGCAAAGTATGCTTAAGGCTCCCTGCACACGACCATGTCCATGTGCCGTCCGCATTTTAGTTGCAGAACCATTGGCTTCAATGGGTCCGTGGTCTGCATTTTGCAGACATATTCAATTCTTTTGTGGAATGGACATACGAATGTGGAAAGCACAGAGATGATCCATGGGCCTTCCGCATCCGTATGTCGGTTACGCAAATAAGATAGAACATGTCCTAAACTTGGCCTCAAAATGTGGACTAAGGGGGTAATTTATCATTTAAAGGGGTTTTCCCATTACTAATGTAAAAATGAGACTCAGACATCATATAGTACATGACAATCTTTTTCTAACAAAGCTAGAACCAGCCCTGTACCTTACATGGATCCAGAGATCTCCACATTCATTGCTCTGCTAGATTTATATCAAGCTGGCAGCTCAGGGGAGTGTCTTTTCTGCAGCAGCTAAGGGGGCGTGTCTCAGCTCTCCCTATCACAACTCAGGAGGCAGTTCAAGGATGAAACTGAGCATGTGCAGCCTTCTCAGTGAGCAGGATATAGAAATAAGAAAGAAAAGTAACAGTAGGTGGCACTATGCTGATACATTTTATTGAATAACTCAGCCGTTATACTAAATTTTTAATTACATGCAATTACAAAAGAATTTAGATCCAGGAGCTGGTTTAAATAACGGTAGTATATTTTTAATGGGACAACCCGTTTAAGGTCGTTTTGTATGTCAGTTTTAAGCCTGGCTTTGCTTTGTGTGCCTGCGACAAATTAATAAAGTGGTGCACCTTAATAATATCTGTTGTGTGGAGTGTAATGTGGTTTATACCTTTAGGTGTAAAAGTAGACCAGTGGGTTTCCTGGTGTGAGCGACAACTTTTTTGCAACTTTTGCAAAAGTCGCACATAGTAAATGACCCATAATCCGGGTGTAATCTCAATTTTAGCTCTTAGGGCTCATGCACACGAACTTACTTTTTGTATGACTCTATTCCGTTTTTTTTTTTTGAAGCTCGTATGTATTCATTTCAATGGGGCCGCAAAAAAAAAAACCTGGAAATGACTACGTGTGCATTCCATATCTGTATGTCCGCAAGTCCGTTCCACAAAAAAATCGAACATGTCCTATTCTTGTCTTTTCTGCAGACAAGGACAGGCATTGTTACAATGGATCCACAAAAATAAGGATGTAACACACAGACGTCACACAGATGTCATCCATTTTTTTGTGGATCCATGTTTTGCGGACCACAAAATACATATGGTCGTGTGCATAAGCCCTTAAACATAGACCACTGTGAAAAGTGGCAAGGAACACGAAATTTCGCAAAAATGTCACAGTTGCCATGGAAAGGTCGCAGTTGCCATGACGTGACTTTTTTACTTCACAAAACAGACATATCTGCTTTTATAAATGACCTCTTACGGCCCTATTGAAGTGAAAGGCGTGGCAAAAATGAAAATTAAACACTGACAATATTCGTATTTTACGGACTTCTAAATACATACGGTTGTGTGCATAAGATCTAATGGTGATAATCAACATTAAAATTATGATTTGAAAATGAAAAACTATACTGTACTGTTAAAACCCTGTGTGATACCAATTTATTTATTTTTTTAGCTTTTAAAATTATGTAGGCTGTTACTGAAACATGATGGTGTGTCTAGGTGAAATTTAGGAGTGCCAATCTATATAATGCAATAATAATAATAATAATATCTAATGTATGAGACAACTTATATAGACAATAAGCAACACAGACGCCCACAGTAATAAATATGCTTAATGTTTATACGTTTTATGCAGCAGCCATGCAAAGAAATCATAGAACCCCATACAAAAAAAAAAATAATAATTCCAACTTCCCACTGTGAGGTTCAACAAATATAAAGTGAAAGTCCAACATGTGCATTTTTAGGTAAAAAAAAATGATGTGCAGATTAATTTGATTATATATATGTAATTGTTCTGGCTTCTTGTAGCCCCCTCTAGGGGGAGCTCTTACTGCGTAGGATTTATTTAGCTAGTATGGGAATGGCAGTGTCAGAGCAGGCTGGAGGAGACGTTCTGTGCCAGGCTGCCTTAGAATAACATTTCTTTAGATCAGCATTTTATGCCGTCTATGCTGTGAATTTCCACAGCAGATTTCACACTTTGCAATGCATAGGGTAAAATCTACACAAAAATCGTGCCAAAACGACATCAACCACATGGGAATTTTGCCACGAATTTGGTGCAGATTTTCCTGCGGAAAAGTATAGGGGTGGACTGAGAACCTAAAGTGGCTCTGGAAACAATACTAAAAGTGACTCAATTTTGTAGCCGGGTCCAAATTGATGGAAGGGCCAGGCCCAGCAGTACCTTTTTGTGGCACATTATATCACCCCATCAAAGACAAATACCACAGTCCATCACAAAATGCTGCCGCCAGCAGCACAAAATACATCCCCAAAAACTTCCAATGGCCAGCCGTGGGGAGGGCTCAGGCAGCCCCCTGGGCATCAGCCCACCGGGAAGTCTCTGGCCAATCCGCCCCTAAAAGTGTAGCAGAAAGTCCGTCCCACATGGCCTTACCCTGAAGGCGTCTTCTCATCACAGATGATCGCCAGAATCTTGCTTTTCAGATTAGCTGCCAAATACCGCTCATTTCTTCTGCAGCGGCCACTACAGGAGAAATTCAGTATTACATATAGCTTTTAAAGAAGCTCTCTCTCTAGAAAGGTACATCCTCGGCTGTGTCATGTGGCCAACACTGTCAGTCACTGTCAGATGATGTGTCAGATGGAGAGTCAGAGTGACAGGAGAGTCAGAGTGACAGGAAGCCAGTTTCTCTATGTGTTCCTACGGCAGCCTCAATGTCAGTCTCATAGGAATGAATAGAAAAGTAAGGCTACTTTCACACTCGCGTTCTGGGCGGATCCCTCATGGATCTGCAAAAACGGATCCGTTACAATAATACAACCGCATGCATCCGTCATGAACGGATCCGTTTATATTATCTGTAACATAGCCAAGACAGATCCGTCATAAACTCCACTGAAAGTCAATAGGAGACGGATCATTTTTTGATTGCGCCAGATTATGTCAGTGAAAATCGATCCGTCCCCATTGACTTACATTGTGCCCCAGGATCCGTTTAGCTCAGTTTCGTCAAGCGGACAGCAAAACGCTGCAGGCAGAGTTTTGATGTCTGCCAAAAGAGTGGAATGGAGACAGATCGGAGGCAAACTGATGCATTCTGAGTGGATCCTTTTCCATTCAGAATGCATTAGGGCAAAACTGATCCGTTTTGGACCGCTTGTGAGAACCCATGACGGATCTCAGAAACGGAAAGCCAAAAAGCGAGTGTGAAAGTAGCCTAACCGGCATCCTGTCCTGTGTCCGTTGGAGAGGCAGAGGGCTGGTCACATGATGCAGCTGAGGATCAGAAGGGAGGTTATACAGTAACTCACAAATAAGAAGATTACCTTCACTACAGTTTACATCATGTACTTTTAGTAACATAGTAACATAGTATATAAGACCGAAAAAAAGACATTTGTCCATCCAGTTCGGCCTGTTTCCTACAAGTTGATCAAGAGGAAGGCAAAAAACCTGTGAGGCAGAAGCCAATTTTCCCCACTTAAGGGGGAAAAAATTCCTTCCTGACTCCAATCAGGCAATCAGAATAACTCCCTGGATCAACGACCCATCTTTAGTAGCTATAACCTGTAATATTATTACACTTTTCTAACAGGTCATATAATAAAAAAAAAATTTATGGGTGTTATCCTTTAAAATTAATTTCCATGCATGTTATACAAGCTTATTAAAGGTGTGACACTGGTCCTACAGGGGCGTCCCACCCTATAGGTACTAATATGGCAAAAGGGTTGGCGAGATGAGACAGTCCCTTTGAGTGTGGTCTTGGTTATATCCATGTTGAGCCAAGATTACATGAAAACTCCTCTTGTAATTGGACTATGTCGCCACTATAGATTTTGCAAATAACAGGACTTTTCTACCCAAAAAAACCATAAGCTGTGGGACTATTATATTTCACCACTTAGCGACTAAGCCGCCTAGAAGCCGCCAGCCAGGGATATTTTAATACATACCAACTTACCGTATATTTTGTTTAAAAGCCATTTAGGTCCTTGCATTAAGGCCGTCCGTTTGCTCGCAGAGTTCACGCATTCCTAAGTGATGTGGATTTCCAGCGTGTGATTTCAATGTCACTAGCGTAGCTGCCTGAAGCTATTTTTACATCTTTATGCATTAACTCAACATGAATACATAAGAAATATTGCAATGCTAATTCATTTTAAAATGATAAAAATTTGTCTATATTATAATGTTTAAGCCCCCGGGTTTCTGCAAGCTAAAAATATTTTAATGTCATATTCCCATGTAAATTTTGCTTGGAAATTTAATACCCTTTTAACATACATTAAATTTTCAGTATTTCTCAGACAGCCGGGTGTTTTAACGGATTCATTTGCCACGTGTTAGATGGGAAAGGAATTGTCTGAGAGCTGTAAATTGAAAAACAAAGTCTCCGGTAATGTGAGAAAATGGCTTACTGTCCAGAAAGGTGAAACCCTTTTTCGAAGCGACTGCATATTTATCTGTAATTTTAAAGGGTTGCCTTTAATTCATGCTTGTCAGCTATAGTGAAAAAGGTCACTTTAGCCGTATCGGGATGGGAAGGGAGGAAAGGGGGCTTTGCAGAAGGTCTGAGGAAGGCTACATGGAGCAATTACTAAAAGGACATTTGACCCTTAAAATAATATCATCACCTTCAGGGGCCGTACTGGAAGAGCCAATGGACCGCATTACGTTAACCCAGGCGATATCATTTATTATAACCCTCTTTGTTGCTCTAATATATACATTCTTTTATTTTGATATATATTCTTTCATATTTTCCTGCAGATCTGCAAGAATATTTCTTCTGACAAATGTTCCTGTGGCCACCCATTTACAGTAAAGAGGTAACTTCATCCAAAATCCATAACCCTGCTGATGATATGACTGTACCCTTCGTTCACCCATTCAGCCATTTAAAATAATTATAGCTGGCATTAAAAAAAACATAATATACACTGTTTACGATACCACAATAACATAGTTTTCCTTGAAAATTAAAGGAGTATTCCCATCACAGACAATGGGGGAATATCTCTAGGATATGCCCCCATTGTCTGATAAGTGCAGGTGCCAGAGGTGGGACCCGCACCTGCACCGAGAACAGAGCGGGGAACGTGGCGGAGGGCGCACTGCACATGCGCAGCCGCCCTCCATCCTTTTCTATGAGGCCGCTGAAAATAGCTGAGCCACATAGCAATTGGCCCCATAGAAATGATTGGGAGCGGTTCCCGCGCATGCGTGGTGCGCTCCCATTCACTTGTATGGGGAAAGAGCCTGGGAAACCCGGGGTCCTCCAGCCACCACTCTCCCCTCTCCATTCTTGGATCCGCACCTGGGTGTGTGTATTGAGGCTATAGGACAACTTTCGCTTTTACAAGGATATATTATAGGCGGTAGAAAGGTGAAAAGAAATATTCAACAAGATAGTGTAGCTATATACAGCAACAAGACGCTATAGCATTTATAAAACACAGGAAGAGCATGATATATTTGTAGTTTTAGATGTTCTGCTGAATCAGAAGTTGTTAACTCAGCATGGCTGTGGTAGAGACAACACAGGTTGCAATGGAGCGTTGCAGCAGTAAAAGACGTATGTGCTGATTGTTGCACTTTCCGGAACCATATTTCTCAAATAAAAGGTTCTAGATCATTTTAAAACTTATTACCGATTAAACTGACTGTGGATACTGTAATGCATAATTCTCTATTTCGGCAACAAGCCAAGGCATGGGAAATCTAGCCAAGAATGGAAACCTAGCTGTAACTTGTCTAAGGGCCACTTTCACACAATCAGTGTTCGGTCAGTGATTTCCATGACTGACTGTGAGCTAAAACCAGGTCTAAACACTGAACAGGTGCAAATCTTTCCATTATACCTTATTTTTGTGTAGGATATACTTCTGGTTTCGGTTCACAATTACCAATGAAAATCACTGTGTGAAAGCGGCCTAAAGGTGGAAATAGATGTAGCTAGGGATGAGCGAATAAACTTCTGATGAAACATCCAAAGTCGATTCGCATAAAACTTTGTTCCAATACTGTACAGAGCAGAAGCTCCGTACAGTATTAGAATGTATTGGCTCCGATGAGCCAAAGTTATATTTTCGCAAAGTCTCGCGAGACTTTTTGTAATAACTTCATAAATTAATTTGTACTGTAAGAAACTATTTCCTGAACTCGGGTTCAGTTCTAAGTTGTACCTTGGAGCCGAACCCAAGTTCGGGAAATGGGTTTTTTACAGTACAAATTAATTTATGAAGTTATTACCCGAAGTCTCGCGAGACTTCGCAAAGCAATAACTTCAGCTCATCGAAGCCAATACATTCTAATACTGTACGGAGCTCCAGTATTGGAACAAAGTTTCATCCAAAGTCGATTTACTCATCCCTAGATATAGCATATTGATAGCAAACCCAGACAATTGTGGTAGAATGCACTGACAATCTTTCGAAACATGTTTGCCTCTTTAACTTTTCTAGAAATGCAAATCTAAGCTCTAAAAAATATAGAAAATAAATGTAAATCAGCTAGGAGTTGGGTTTACATTAGATTTAGAAGAGGTGACGGGGGGCTGTAGACTTATGGTGGTATTAAACTGTCCGATCGCCAGTGGAGGATAACACATTCATCGATACTCATTTGCACTGGCCTGATTACACAGACCGATGCATAGGGAATGTGGGAGAAAGGATTGCTACCATAGTCGTTGTTTCTCCATTCTGCTCTGTTCATTATCGGCAGCAGATCCCCGATTACAAAGGATCCCGATTACAATGTGCTGCTGAAAATCTGGCATCTTTTATTCTGATGAAAGATTCCATTCAGCCAATAAACAAGAATTTACTCGTTCATCGGCTGATCAGCTGCTCAATTACATAAACTGATTATTGGGCCCAAGCGTTAGTATTCCAGATAATTGGCCCAAAATCGTGAATTGTAATAGCGCCCTTAGGCTACATCAACAGAATTCTGGACTTGCGGCATTTTCCAGACACACCAACAGCGTTGGAGAGATCCTATTCACTATAATGGGTTCCACCATTTTTCAGCATGAGTACCACCGTATTTTGTCCGACAGAATGGCGGTACTCATGTCAGAAATCCAGTGGACCCCATTGTAGCGAATGGGATCTGTCAGGCATTGCCAGATACGGCAGCTCCAGTATACCAGAGTTATGAATTCAGATGTGGACATAGCCTGAAGTTGGCCATAAACATTCAGTAGTTGTAGGGCAAACATTTTTTTTTTTTTGCCGAAAGCTGTCACCCCCCCCCCTTATCTTCAAAAACATTTTCACAGCTGCTAATCTCCTATGAGAACAAAAGGATCAGGCAACCATTAATTTGGCCGGATCCTTCTCTCCCCTAACATTATCTGTTGGGAGCTTCCGTTCTTGGTGGGTTTGGCCTACAATACACTGTGTTTGGAGACCTCAAGTAGGCTTGAGTGAATCGAGCTTCGGCTCATAGATCCAAAGTCGATTAGTTGAAAAACGTCATTAGTAATGCTGTTTCAGTGCAGCATTAAAATGTATGGGCTCCGTGTAGCAAAAATTTGTCTCGGCTGAAGTTGCACAAGACTTTGGTCAATAAGTACGGTATTCCTATCTGCGCATTTAAAGCATAAAGTAGGAATCCGAAGTCGGCTTTGGTACCGAGGTATCAGCCAGTAACAAAGCCCACTTCAGATTCCAAGTTATTCACTAAAGTCTCATGCAACTTTGGCTGAGACAAAGTTTGGCTACACGGAACCCATACAATTTAATGTTGTACAGAAACAGCATTACTAACTAAGTTTTTAACTAATCGACTTCGGATCTATGATCTGAAGCTTGATTTGCTCAAGCCTAGCCTTAAGCTATCAACCAGGTCACCTGACAGATTTAGCACAGAATAGGGTCAAGCAGTCTGCATTGTATAGTATTACATGCAATCTCTTTCAGCCAAAATGATAGAATATTTTTAATAAAAAAAAGTTAAAGATACATGCAGTGCAATTGGCTGCTACCAGATGAGGGTTTTTGCTTTCCTCTGGATCAACTTTGCAGAATAACAGACTAAAATGGAGGACATATGTCTTTTTTCAGCCCAACAAACTATGTTACTATGTAATAATAAAAAAAGTGTCAAAAGATATCTGTAGTCTTTAAATCCGATGTAATCCAATATGCTGAATCTTTGTTCCGCTGACGGCACTCTTTGGTGGACAGTTGGGTTGCGTCTAGACAAGAGTCAGAAGAGATATTTTAATAGTAAAACGTATAAGGGAATTGTTTTAATGTATTACGGTAAGTTTCCTAAAGATGATCAAGTAACCTGAGACTCCATTTCTCTCTGTAGAGTCTTAAGCCATCCATAGTAGTGTGTGCATACAGATTACCTGGTCTACGTTTACCCTTGGTGTTTTGTCTGAATCGTACGACTGTGATGTAGGCATCTAAGGTCTAAGGGTTGTAACATAGGTATGTAATGAGAGCAGAGAAGAGAGCAGGTGCAATGCTCCCTGCAGATCTGTGAAATACGTCTCTCTGGTCTGGTAGCCAGCTGTTGCAAGTATTTGAGTATGAAGCAGGTCAACAGACAGCCTGGAGGTTTAAGCATCTGCTGCTTCATTCCCGTCTGTGAAATGCCTTCACATAGACCAGGGCAGAATTGGAAGTGACCCTATAGGGCTTCAACCATTCGAGTGATAAAGAAGAGTCACAGATACGTCTTGACTTGGCTTGGTTTTACTGAACTTTATACATATGGACAGAAATAGGAAGCACAACTAGTTTTCACTTGTTGTGCTTTTCCACACGAATATCCCGTAGTTGAGTTCATATTTGTTTGTTGTCCGGAGGTAAGGTGTAGGCCTGGGTTATCAGCCTGTAGGATATGTACCCCCATATTACCGTGTCTCTAGGGGGTACTCCCACTGTCCTCGTGTTGTGCCTTTGATAAGTGAAGCTTAGTATATGATCACAGCCTCGGATGCACTTTCATGTCATATATTGTGTATAGAGCTGGGGACATGGGCTGCTAGATGGCCTCTAACACATCCGCAGTACCCAGTCCCCATAGCTCTCAGTGCTTTTATTGCGTTAAAAAAGGATTTTAGAGATATGCAAATGAACCTGATATGACTCCTGTGTCCGGAGAGGAGTCAAATTTTCTGAGCACAGCACCGCCCCATGTCCTCCGAATCTCCTCCTTGCTGGCCGACGTCACAGAGCTGGAGCGCCAAAATCTCGCGATGCGCGAGATAGCGCATGCGTAGTTCGTTCCCTGTGCTGATGCCAGCACAGGGAAGGAACATGATGCCAACACTGCGCATGTGCTAGCTCGCGCATCGCGAGATTATGGCGCTCCAGCTCTGTGACATCGGCCAGCAAGGAGGAGATTCGGAGGACGTGGGGCGGTGCTGCACTCAGAAAATTTGACTCGTCTCCAGACACAGGAGTCATATCAGGTTAATTTGCATATCTCTAAAATCTTTTTTTTAACGCAATAAAAGTACATAAAGCTATGGGGACTGGATATTGCGGATGTGCTAGCGACCATCTAGCAGCCCATGTCCCCAGCTCTATACACAAAATCCTGGTGACAGGTTTCCTTTAAAGGAGTTTTCCTATGATTAATGTAAAAAATGAAAACCAGACATCATATAGAACACAACATTTAGTAGACTTCATATGGACAACCCCTTTAAGTAGGTATTATTTCTATAGAAGATCCTATGGATCACACAAATTTTTGACCATTAGTGTCTACTGATGGGCTTGTAGGATGGTCACACGGAATCCTGAAGATTCTTGCTTGTAGGATGGTGTTACTTAAAGGGGTATTCCTTCTAAACAAAAGTAGTTTCCAACTGGAAAAGAGGCGCTTAAAACATAAAAGAAGAGATACCACCATTAATCCTCTGCTGCTGCCATTCAGGTGTGCCCTGTGTGCCCGCTGCTCTCTATTTCTGGCTCCCATCTCAACATGCAGGACATGTGTACCAGGATAGGGGATAAGTGTCTGATCATGGCGCCCATCGCTTGGATCCCCAGTGATTATGAGAACAGTGGTCCCGGAGTGCCCCATGAGGATGGAATAGTGGTGCTCATGTGTGACCTCCACTCTATTCCTTTCTATGGGACTGGCAGAAATAACGCGAGCACTTTGCTTCGCTGTTACCTGCTGCTCTCTACTTCCTGCTCTTGAGTCAACGCACAGGAAATGCCCTCTTAGCTAATTACTGGCTGAGGTGGGTCACCACTGCGGCAAGAGGACATTTCAAGGTGAAGCTGGAAATAGAGAACAGCTGGGACCTGGGTAGCGCCCAGGTGTCTTGAAGATGACTTGTGAGTTGTGGGACCACTTCAAGAAATTGAGGAGAAATTTAGGAAAAAACAGATCGTCATGTAAGACCAAAATTTGATAATATGTTGTCGGCTCCTTCATACATACATTTTTTTTCTATGTTTTAAAGGGAACCTGTCCCATTGAACATGGGACTGAGCTGCAGGAAACAGATTACAGAACAGGAGCAAATTGATATATAGTTTTATGGGTAAAGATAAAGATAAGATATAACTTGTATTTTATTCATTTCAATTCCTGCTCATTCTGGGCTTTGAAGTCCAGGAGGCGGTCCTATCAGTGATTGACAGCCTTCCCTCTATGACTTTGTATACAGATAGAGCTGTCAATCACAGATAGGATCGCCTCCTGGACTTCAAAGCCCAGAATGAGCAAGAATTTAGATGATTGAAATACAGGTTATCCTGTTATCACAGTAACTTGTGGAGAAAGTTAACTTATTATTTATCATGTTTTCCTCGGTAAAAAAATTAAATGATGGATTTGCTTTTTTTCCATTTCACGCCCCAAGAATAATCCATAAAAATGAGTCAAAATGTAAAAACTACAACTCGTAATAAAAAACAAGCCCTCATGCAGCTCATATTGACAAAAAAATAAAAAAGTTATGGTTCTCGAAATGCAGCAACTCAACTCAAAACTGTTTTTATTTTGCAAAGGTGCTAAAATAAACTATACATCATTGATAGCAGTGCTCTCTAAGTGCAATGCAAGGATAGAAAACACTTAGGGGACATTTATTAAGACCAGTCTTAAGTCCCTCTGCATTGCTGGAAGAAGTGCCAAAGTTATGTAGGGGCACAAGCCTCTACATAAGTTTGGCACTTCCTCTAGCAGGCCATACGACAGACTTAAAGGGGTATTCCCATAACAGACAATGGGGGCATATCGCTAGGATATGTCCCCATTGTCTGATAGATGCGGGTCCACTCTTGGACCCACACCTACGCCAAGAACAGAGCGGGAAGAGCTGTGGCTGGAGGACCCCGGGGTCTAGCCACCGCCAAGCATTCTACACATACAAGTGAATGGGAGCACACCGCACTTGTGCGGCCACCGCTCCCATTCATTTCTATGGGGACGACGGAAATAGCCGAGCCAGCTTAGAAATAAATGGAGGGTGGCTGCTCATGCGCAGTGCACCCTCCGCCTCCTTACCTGCTCCGTTCTCGGTGTAGGTGCGGGTCCCACCGCTGGGACCCACACCTATCTCCTAAACGGAGCCCTGAAAATGGTGGAGGGTGCACTGTGCATGTGCAGCCGCTCTCCATTCTTTTGTATGGGGCTGCCGAAAATAGCTGAACGCTGGCTCGGCTATTTCCGTCCGGCCCATAGAAGTGAATGGGAGCGGTCGCCAGTCATGCGCGGTGCACTCCCATTCACTTTTATGGGGAGAGCGCTTGGTGTTGGCCGGACCAGAGTCCTCCAGCCACCACTTTGGCCCGCTCAGTTCTCGATATAGGTGCGGGTCCCATATCCTAGTGATATGCCCCATAGTCTGTGATGGGAATACTCCTTTATATCTACACCAGCTCCTTGGGTAGAATAGAATTAAGCCAATTTCCATTCCAGAAACCAGTGTGAAAAATTATATTACAAACAAGTAAAATAAAGACTACAGAGCGAACCATCAGACTGCTTATCAGATTTTACTCTTACCAGGACTTAGCAGCCTGCATTGTATATGAAGACATACAGGCTGCAGGAGACATACTGCTGAGGATTTTTAATTAAAACCAATTACAGAAACATTTAGGTGCAAGATGGGAATTACCACAGCAAGTGCTAGTCGGGGTAGGTGGAGTTAAGCAAATGGCTGAGCGGCCAGAACTCGCTGTTTCTGTAAGGCCTCACGCAAACCGCGGATCCGCAAAACACAGAAGCTGCTCCGCGTTCCGTAATTTGCGGAAAGGAACGCGTCCCATTTTAGAAATGCCTATTCTTGTCAGCAAAACGGACAAGAATAGGACATGCTCTATTTTTTTTGCGGGGCCACGGAACGGAGCAACGGATGCGGACAGCACACAGAGTGTTTGACAAAGGCAGATTGTATGCCGAAATGCCGTCACTGGAATGTGACAATAAATCACAGCAAGATTATCTAAAAGCGAGTTCCGGTCTCTTCTTATCTTTATGGGACGCCTGCCCTAAGACACGCGCACCGCTGCTTTACTTCACCGCAGTGTTGATCGACTTATTGTATCTCAGCACACGGAGTGCTGTCCGCATCTTTTGCGGCCCCATTAAAGTGAATGGGTCTGCGCCTGAGCCGCAAAATATGTGGCTCGGACGCAGACCAAAACAACAGTCGTGTGCATGAAGCCTAACACCCATAGCAGTAAATGAGAGCTACAGAAAAAGCAGAGCAGAGCAAAAGACCGGGAGGCAGTGTCTGATTGGCGATAACACCGATTTAGCCTCTCAGATGCCATGGTCTGTTGCGACCATGGCATCTGAGAGGCCTTTTCTCGGGAGTGCAGTGATTGAGGGAGCCGTTTGGTTGCTATAGCAGCCTTGGGCCCTAGGAAGGATCTGAGGTCTGCCATATTATGTTCCTATGGAGCCCTTGACAGATCTCCATAGGAACATAGTGAATCTCCCATAGACAGAAATGATCCTTCATTGCAGTCTATGAGAGAAGCAATCTGATGACTGCACAATAAAGTCCGCTAGGGGGACTTAATATAAGTGACAAAAAGGTTAAAAAAAAATGTATATATATTGAACCTCCCCACCCCCCCTTTTCTCCATATTAAAAATAAACAATTAAAAAAATCATAGGTATCACCTATCACCATGTCCCAAAATGCCTCTACTATTAAAGTCATCATGTACCAATTAAATGAAAAGTGATCATAAAGCCATGCATCCCTCAAAATGGTATCAATAAAAACAACAGGCTGCCCTACAAAAAAAATGAGCCCTCACACAGCTCCACAGACATCATTGTAAAAAACGTATGGGGTTCAGAATATGGCGATGCAAACAAAGAATTTTTTTCCAAAGTTTTCATTTTTATTTTTTAAATATTAAAACACTAGAAAAACTATAGAAATGTAGTATCGCTGTAATCGTACTGACCTAGAGAATAAAGTTGACATGTCAATTATACCGCATAGGGAACAGCATAAAAACAAAACCCATAAAACTATGGTGGAATTGCATTTTTTTCTGGATCCATCCCATTTGGAATTTGTTTCCAGCTTCCCACTACATAGAATGCAATATTAAAGGGGTTGGCCACCCTAAGTATCGAAAATCCAAAGTGCCCTAGACCAGCGATGGGCAAACTGCGGCTCTCCAGCTGTTGTAAAACTACAATTCCCACCATGCCCTGCTGTAGGCTGATAGCTGTAAGCAGTCTTTGCATGCTGGGAGTTGTAGTTTTGCAACAGCTGGAGAGCCTTAGTTTGCCCATCCCTGCGGCCTAGATAATAGCCAAACCCATGAAGTATTTCTATCGTGGGACATGTACCGGCTATATGTCATTTTTCTAACCTGTTCACCATGACGCGCCTCCCTAGAGGAGCTCCTTCCGTCCTGCTGTGTGGGAGGAGCACCAGCAAAGTGAAAGTAAAAATCCCAGCCTGCATTGCAGCAAGCATGTTCAGAGAAGCAGTCACATGACATCCCTGCCCACCTGTGTTTCCATAGAGACAAGAGCGCCCCACAAAGGATTCCGGACACAGGAATATGATGCTGATGTATCATACATATGTTACTGGGGGGGAGGGAGGGTCCGGCAGGCTGTTCCCCTGCCACATCCTTGCTAACGTTAGCCCACGAGTGCCGCCGGAAGTCTGCTCCAGCCCCATTCACATTCACTGATGCCCAGCATGCAGCATTTTTTTTCCAGCCGCCTCTCAGCATGTTTGCCGTACTGCGGCCGCATCTCTGAACTGTCCCCATTAAAGTGAATGGGGCCGGAGCGGACTTCCGGAGGCACTTGTGGGCTATAGTTAGCATGGATCATTGTATACAGTGTACAGGGGGTCACGGATCTCTATATGCAGTGGTGGGGGTCACATATCACCGTATACAGAGTGCAGGAAGGAGAGGGCACACTATTATAGATGGTGAGACCAGTGACTGCTGCTGATATCACTGACCTCAGCCATACTGACAGATCACAAGGGGTTAAAGCTCCTGAACTGTTGGTCTGGCGGTAATATCATATCTTTGATAAGAACAGAGCAGAGGGGCCATAAACAGGACAGACACTGGGATTGCTCACAGTTTGTGGTCCACAGCTCTGCCCTGGCTCTGCTACATCCTGACATGTTGGCAGGATCCTCTCAGGGGAAAAAGAGGGGGCAGGGCCTGCAGTCAGATCAGCCATCACAGCTTCCCCTCAGTCTCCCTTCCTCCTGCAAAAGTTTCTTTATTTCAGCTTTTAACAAGTGTCCCTGCTAAGCCCCTGCCAGTCAGGAGTGCCAGTCACAGAAGGAAAGCACCTCTGATACAAGCAGGGTGCTTTAGGACCCAGACAGCAGCACACTCCTTCAGGCATGGACAAGGTTGCTCCTCCATGGCACCTGCAGGGATGGACGAGATAGGCAGCTGTGAGAGCAGGGCAGGAGGGGGCGTGGCCGCCAATAGCAGTAAAACCAGGCAGATCTGCTTAAGAAGATATATTAGTAAGTGTTAAGTGTTAAATGCTAACAAAGTGGCCAACCCCATTAAGTGGTGCCTTTAGAAAGTACAACTTCTTCCACAAAAAACAAGTCCTCATACTTCTATCTGAATGGAAAAATAAAAAAATGTATGGCTCCAAGAAGGCAGGAAGTAAAAAATGAAAATGGAAAAAACAGAAAATTGTCCAGTCAGGAAGATATTAAGGGATGCACATTATAATGCCCCCAGAGGTGGCAAGGAACTTACTTTACTTTGCTGTGTAGGTAAGAACCATTTACCCTTTCATCTAGACATAAAGCTATTTTTCACTGTTATCAGGGGCGTAGCTATAGTGGAAGCAGGGGAAGCAGCTGCTGCGGGGCCTGAGCTCAGAATGTTCCCGCCCAGAAGGAGGACTAAAAGATTTTGTCAGGGCCCCCTCAACAGTATTATACAATTACATTATATACAGTGACATGTCATACAGTTAGGGTTGCCACCTTTCCCAACCAAAAATACCAGCCAAGTTAATCCACACCCCAAAGGGGCATGGTCGTGGGGCGTATTAAGTTGCTTTCATACTGTGGCTCATCCAGTCAGCAGCGAGCGTTCACCGCGGCACGAGCAAATGGAGGAGAGTTCTTTTTTTTTTTTGGGGGGGGGTAGGTAAAGGCTGGACTAATGAGCGCTCCACAATGGAAGCACTCATAGGTGACAGGAAAATAGGAAATTTTAATTAATATTGCTGGTAGAAAAATATTACCGGCATCGGCAGGGGAACTAAAATACCGGCTTGGGCGTTGAGATACCGGCTGGGTGGCAACCCTACATACAGTATATACTGTACGTGTAGGAAACGGACGGAGGACTGCCAGGCCTGGTCTGATAGGACAATCTTGACTTGCATGGAAGGAATGGGTTGCGAAGAAGTTTCTGGGGGTGGGATGGGCTCATTCAAAAATTTGCTGTGGGGCCCAGTCAGTTCTAGTTACGCCACTGATTGCTATCCATGTGATTAGCAAAATGTTAGGCCATTTTTCCTTGGGCAGTAACTTTAAAAATAATATTCTATCCCCAAGAAACACAGCAGTCCTGCTTCTTTTTATGCCTGCAATCCAGTTGCCTCAAACCTCCCAGAATCCTGTGCGACGCTGCATACATCTTTGTCGGGAACACGTTTGACTTATTACTCTCACCATAATGATACATATCCTTCAATTGATTCACACGAGGCTATATCATTCCTGTCTCTTGCTCTAAAAAACCTGCAATTAATAACGAGGGCACATAGTGAGTGCTCCATTACCATCCTCCGAAGATCATTTTCCCAAAACACACACAAAGCGACATTTAAAGAGCCCCGATGAAATATAGGCCTCACTTTTAACACAAAGTATAATTTGAAAAAGTTCATAACAAATGCTGATCCCAAGTCTAATCAAAAAATAGGTGTTTGCAAAATGAATCCCATTTAAATAAAATCCATCATTCACCGGGAAGCCGCTCAGCCTTTTTTTCCAACGATTAATTCCAAAGTGCGATATTGATCAGCTCACATATTTCCAGTCTCGGCTGACAATTATTAACCATAATATGAAATTTATAATGTGGGGAGCTGGAATCCTGCGAGATTAAAATGCTTCTGACTTTCAGTCTTAGCAAATAATACAAAGCATTGATCGTCAGTGAGCGATATGTTTCAAAGCTCCTGACAGCGTGTGTGTGCGGTTATTAAAAGGATTTCCTGCCTGACAAAGACAAAGCCTCACATTTCGCATGTAGGAAGATCAGAATTACACTTGTAATTTCTGGCTTGAAAGAGAAAGCATTATCCGCACGTCACGGGAACATTGTGATGGCCGATAAGTGCCCATTTGCCACACCGTCTGTCCATCTTTTTGTTTCGCTGCTCTTTTATATGCAGAACAGTAATGTTTACAGCTATTTTTTAAGGTTCTGTGCTCTGTATATGTAATTATCTTCTGCCTACTCTCCTGAGGCGGGTGAAAATGCCGCAGACTAACTTTCGGGAAAGAAACTTTGGCGGCTCATGTAAATGTGCATAGGAATTGTCATGTCAGTTACTTCAATTCAAAAGTTGGAAACCTTAAAGAGATTTACCAAGAGTTGTTTTTTTTTTACGGATGACCTATCCTGTGGATACTGTAGGTCATCAGTATCTGGATCAGCGGGGGTCCGACACTCAAGAACCCCGCCAATCAACTGTTTGAGAAGACAGCGGTGCTCGCAGCCTTCTCCCTGCTCACCAAGCATATTGTATAGCGGCTCAGCTTGTTATCACAGCTTAACCCCATTCACTTCAAGGGGGCTGAGCTGTGCCTAGGCCACGTGACCAATGAATGTAACGTGACATGACCTAGGAAAAGCTGGAGAAGGTCGTGGCACTACTGTGAGTGCCGCTGCCTTCTCAAACAGCTGATCAGTGGAGGTCTCGGGTGTCGGACCTCCACCGATCAGATATTGATGATCTATCCAGAGGATAGTGTAAAACCATCGTGATGCAACAGCCGTGCTAGGATCGCAGATCCTTAGCGATCCGATGAACAGGAAAAGCGAAAAGGCAACGCAGCATCTCCCGTGAACGTCTTTATTGGACAAGCCACATGGAACACTTGTGGCACACGTTCCATGTGGCTTGTCAAATGAAGAAGTTCACAGGAGATGTTGCCTTTGCCAGGGCTTCCATCAGGTTAGCAACCCTTCCATGCAACGGCATAGATTATTATGCTTAGGCTCCATGCACACAACCATATTTTTCATTGAAGTGCTGTCTGCATTTTTTGCGGACAGCACTCTGACCCATCAAATTCTTTGGGGCTAGACACAAGTCAACTTTTTTTTGTGTATCTTTTTTTCCATTCCGCAAGTTATAGAACATGTCCTGGTCCTCTTTGCAGACAAGCATTTTGATGGGATGGATAGGGAATGCAAAATGCCCACAGATAGTTGACTGCATTTTGCAGATCTGTTGTTTATGGACCTAAATACGGACGCTCATGTGTGCATGAGGCCTTATGCTTAGTATATGCATATATGTATGTGTAATACAACAAAGTGAGTAGCAGATGAATGGTGGAGTAGTATAACAGTAGCTATACCTAACGGCATGAATGTAGAATATCCACTACCAGATGATGCTACTGACTTTCTCTTCTTTGATAACAATTTAATTAATTAAAGGGGTAATGGGGAACATTCTTTAGAAAGGGCTCCAAATGAGATAAAAAAAATAATGAAAGGATACTCACCCTGACCGATTGCTCCTACTCCAATGATTACCTCGTTCCTAATGGTCTATTTTATCTTGCCTTCTGAACATACAGGAAATGTCTGATTGTGCCTGCTCAGCCAATCATTGACCTGCCTCCGCCAGTGATTGGCTGAGCAATCATATCCCAACATTTCCTATGTGTCAAGATGGGACTAGGAAGTAGAGGCCAGCAGGGGATGGCCAAGTACAACGTATCTGAGGTAGTATCATAGAAGTGAGTGGAGTGTTGGTCATGCATGTGCACCACCACTCCATTCTTATGGGGTACACTTTGACCTCTGTTCTTGTGATCACTTGGCGCCCCAGCGACAGGATCTCTAGCAATTAAACATTTATCCTCTATCCTTTGGATGCGGATTAAGTATTGTTAGTGGGAAACCTCTTTAATGACACAATTTTGGCTTGTGCAGCAGCCACTAGAGGGGGTGCAGGAGTTCACTGCATACTGGTCATTCATTGAAATCAATAATAGAACAGTATGCAGTAAACTCATATGGTTACTCTATTACAGGAAATTTGTAACTCTGTATCAGGAAAATGGAGACCAGACTCTTACAGAGATATGTGAAATTGTGCTAAAAGGTGAAAATCCACTAAGGTAAGAGACATGAAGACAGGCACGGTTAGGCCCCTTTCACACGGGCGAGTTTTCCGCGCGGGTGCAATGCGTGAGGAGGACGCATTGCACCCGCACTGAATCCGGACCAATTCACTTCTATGGGGCTGTGCACATGAGCGGTGATTTTCACGCATCACTTCTGCGTTGCGTGAAAATCGCAGCATGCTCTATATTGTGCGTTTTTCACGCAACGCAGGCCCCATAGAAGTGAATGGGGCTGCGGGAAAATCGCAAGCATCCGCAAGCAAGTGCGGATGCGTTGTGATTTTCCTGCATGGTTGCTTAGCAACGGGACCCGATCTCTATTATTTTCCCTTATAACATGGTTATAAGGGGAAATAATAGCATTCTTAATAAAGAATGCATTGTAAAATGAAGTGGAAGGGGTTAAAAATAATAAAAGTTAACTTACCTTAGCCACTTGATCGCGTAGTCGCGATCTCTCCTCTCTTCCCTGCATCAGCTAAGATCTACAGGACCTGTGATGACATCACATCACATGGTCCAATCACATGGTCCATCTTACCATGGTGATGGACCATGTGATGTGACGTCATCACAGGTCCTTTAGATCTTAGCTGATGCAGGGAAAGAGAGGAGAGATCGCAACTACGCGATCAAGTGGCTAAGGTAAGTTAACTTTTATTATTTTTAACCCCTTCCACTTCATTTTACAATGCATTCTTTATTAAGAATGCTATTATTTCCCCTTATAACCATGTTATAAGGGAAAATAATCAATTCTCCAGAAGACCCGAAACCGGACTTGAGTGATGAAGTCCGGCTTCGGGTTGGGTACCAAACATGGCGATTTTTTCTCACGCGCGTGCAAAACGCGTTACAAATGTTTGCACCCGCGCGGAAAAAACGCGCATATTCCCGCAACGCACCCGCCTCTTATCCGGGCGTCAAACATGACGCCCGTGTGAAAGAGGCCTTACTCTATAAAGTTGGCTCATATAGGACTCTTAAATATACTGTCACAAGCAAGATGTTAATACATTTATCATTTTAATATATTCCTGCTTGCAATTCTCTTGAGTAAAACGACATACTTTACATGCTCCAATACCCTATTTCAGTGCTAGTGTAGAAACTTCAGTAATATCCTGATGTTGATGGGCAAATCTCTATTATGGTAGGAAGTGATGTATCAAGAGGATCTCCCAGTAGGCAGCAACCCTTATTAGTGCCTACAAGCTTTGCAGCTGATCCACCAGTTCATTAGTGGGTTTACTTGGGCATTTAATGGCTTCCTTCTGGGCTTTGGGAAGAAGAGTGTTACTACATTCAATGCTGCATTTTATGTCTCTTTGTAACTTTTTAAAGGGGTTGTCGGGATAAGCAATTTTAAGATATTTTAAGTAAAGACAGTTGAAGAACTGGAAGAAGGATCCTTTGCTCTATAAGCAAAAGTCAAAATCCACGTCAAGCAATGTTGCAGGGAGACCCACAATAAAACAAGTTTTGTTTTATTAGACTTTTTCTTGCTGAAAAAAAGAAGAAGAATAAAGGAAATGTTGACCAAATATAGATAATAGCTCAAAATCATATTTTATGTTTTGTAATCCCAATCCCCAGGTTATTTCATTTATCAGTGCTAAGCCATCAGTAAAGAAGAATGTCTCAAGGATCTAGCAATCAAGAACAGCAACTGAGATCTAAGTCAAACGTTTCCTTAAAGTGAACCTCCATTGAAAAAAAGACATCAACTGGTGAATGTACAGAAGACTTCTTTTTAGCTGCAGATCCTCCAGTTCCCAGGTTCTTCTTCTACCTGCAAGATGGCGGCATTGTTTCTCAGAAAACCTGATGCCTACTCTGCCTTTGATAGTCCAAAACATGTCATGATGCCCTAGGACTGACCAGCATGTCTCATGTGAACAGTGCTGTCCAATCCAAGATCAGGGCTGGATAAGTAGGAAGTGTCTTGGACTACCAATGCACAGCCATCTTGGATGAGAGAAGAGGAGCCTTGCATTCAATGGATCTGCAGCTGAAAAGATGAAAAGGAGGGCATCGTATTCTGCTGGTTCCCCACTTAATGTGAATTATTTTTCTTGAACAAAAATGTCCATACAAGAAAAAGGGTCGGCACTACTGAGTGTGACAAATATCCAACTGTATTCACACCTGCACTCACATCATGCGAAATATGGTGGTGCTCTGCTTAATAGCCATGCTAAAATCAACAAATAAAGAAAAAATGAATTGCGGCACTCACCATGAAATAATATTTGCAGCTTTATTCTGGTTAAAAACTGGAAAGTGCGGGCACCGCACAGATGAATGAGGCCTAATAGAAGTCAATGGGAGAATTTGCGCATTAAACCAGGCACCCACTGCTCTGAAGAGGGGAGGGTGTCTGGTTCATAGAAAAAGGTCAGAAATTGATGGAAACACCACCGAAATGGTTCGGAAACAGCATTGGGACGATGTCTGGATGCATCTTGGACTCCCAGGTCGCTGCTAGGAACGATGTTGTCCGAGTAGTACGCCACTTTTACAGACTGACAATAATACGCACAAAACCAAAGATAGAATCGATTTTAGAGGAAAAATTGTTAGGAAACATTCTTTCCTGTATATTTACTTGTATATAAAGTGCAAGTGCTGCCATAAATTACAAGGCAGAGGCACTCCGTTCCAACCTATATATCATATAAAGGAGGGCCTCATTCACATTGTGGTACAATTGTTCCGGTAGTGTGACTGCTACACTCATAAAGCCTATACATAAAGCCTAAGTGAAAGGGCTGCCAAAAATTACAAGGAACCAGCATTCCAATACACCCTTTGATACACATAAAGGAGGGCATCATACACACTCTTGAAAAATTATGAATAATGGCCTGCTGGTGACTCTGGATGCACACACTTTACACTGGAGATGTGGCGCAACTAATGTCACTGTCCGCAGCGGACACCGTCTACGAAGAAAGTACACTGGATGTCACAGATATTTTTTGGATGCGCACACTTTACACTGAAGATAATGTTGCTGTCTGCTGCGGCCTAACTAATGTGCTAAAAATAGATATTGCTGCCACACACAATAGTCCTTAAAAGGACTTTTGGGTCTGTAAAGTTTTAGCAATTTAGCGCAGGTTGCGCAAAAAATATATATTGCTGCTGCCACACACAATAGTCCTTAAAAGGACTTTTGGGTCTCTGAAGAGTTTTTCCCTTCCTCAGCACAGCTCTCCCTGACTAAGACTGAGCAAAACACGCGTCTTTGGGTGCTATATAGCACCCAATGATGCATTCCGGCCAGCCAATAATTGTAATGCAAGTAACCAGGGCCGGCACCACCTGTAGGGCGCAATTTTGCAGGGGGCGCAGCCGGAACACTGCGATAAAAAAAAGAAAAACCTGGTTGGAAGGGAACGTGGCGGCCGGCGCGGCGCTCCGCTCTCATGCTGCACCGCCTGAGGGGGGTGCGGACTGTACCGGGTGACACCAGTCCCTGGGGTGACACCCGGTGCAGTCACCCCGCCCCCAGGTGCCAAATTGCGGGCAATGGGCATTATGCCTTCAGCCGATGCTGGGAGCCTGCAGCGAGCAGAGTCGCGGCAGCGGAGCGTGCAGGAGGAGGACCGGAGGCGTGTCCCGTCCCCTGTTCATCTGATAGGCTGCCAGCACTAGGCCGGCAGCCTATCAGAGACCGATCCAGGAGGGGTGATGACATAATCGCGCCGCCTGAGCCTACAGCGCAGGACACAGGCCGGAAGAGGCCTGCATCGCATCGCTGCCATGGAGGTGAGTATGTGGTTTTTTTTTGTGTGGTCTTTTTTTTGTACAAAACAAACTGGAGTCAGTGTGGAGCACATAAGGGGGGGCTACTGGCACATAAGGGGGACTACTGGCACATAAGGGGGGCTTGCTGGCACATAAGGGGACTACTGGCACATAAGGGGGCTGCTGGCACATAAGGGGACTACTGGCACATAAGGGGGCTACTGGCACTTAAGGGGGGCTATTATTATTGTTATAAGGCCGCCTTTGTACTATCATTATTATAATGGCCCCCTCTGTACTATTCTTATGTTAATAGCCCCCACTGTATTAGTATTATTATTTATACAGAGGGGGTCGTTATTATAATAATAGTACAGAGAGGGCCTTTATATTAATAATACAGAGCTGTGCTGCCATGTCATGGAGGGGGAAAATTAGGATATACCCTCATCAACAGTGCTGCCATGGAAGGGGAGAAATGTGATATGGGGGGGGGGGGGGGAATGTGCTCTGCAAATGAAGCAGTGTATTATATTATGGGGGCACTAGGAGGATGGTGGGAGAGGAGCACTATGGAGGCATTTACTAGGGGCACTATATAAGGGTATTTCATACTGGTACATTATGGGGGCACTATGGGGACATTAGCTCAGCTGGGGCATTACAAGGGGGTATTTTTTGCACTGTCTATTATAAGGAGAATTATTACTACTGGGGGAGGCGTATTATGGTGGGCTTTATTACTCCCCCATGTTATGACCCCCCAGTAGCAGCACCAGCCTCTCCCTGCTCTGCTATCCCTCTGATCCTTCTCCAAATCCTTATTCTGAAATCTTTCTCATTAGGATAAAACACATCATCAGCTCTGCCGATCCCCACAATATACAGTATACCTCTACACCGATCCCCCGGCCAAAGTGTGAAGTGGTGTCCGAGATCCCCAAGGGCCAAGTAACTGTAAGTTTTCATGTGAAATATGTTTGTTATACACATATAGTATACACTGCGCACAGCGTCATTGGTTGCTATGACGCCGTGCGCTTCGTGCCGCCGCTACAGTACTGTAAGGGCAGATCATCTGATTACTTGCACCGGCCCTGCAAGTAACCAACATGGCTACGGCATTACAGTAAGGGCAGTACCTACCTGCATGTTTATTGGCTGCGTAGCCGCCAAGTAACGTGCGGGAAGGAGACTCGAGCATTGCGCTCAAGCACATGCGGTATTCGGCCAAATACAGTCATGTGCCGAGCATCGAGATGCTAGTAAAGAGTTAAATTAAGATTATTTTCGCTAGACTGGCCTTGCATCTACAGTAAACACCATGTCAGAAAATCTGTTTAGATCTCTAGGCTCCAGCTGGTATAGAGTCCGCTCTGTTCGCTGTCTGCTAATGCAGGTGGTGTACTCTGTGACCTGTCATCAGCAGCAGCCCTCGCGCTTCTCAGATTCTAGCATGGCGCATACTCTATGAGCACCCACCTTCTGCTAGTCAAAGCTGGAGAAGGCAGAGGCAAGATGGCACTGCAAGCCTCGGGCGCCGATTCAGGGAGATGTGAGGGAGATATAGAGTAACATCTTCTAAGCTAAGTAGTTCATTACAAGAATCTGTATTTTATTACGTTGCTAATACTAGTTTAATGACAATAGCCAAAATATGGGGGAAAAAAAGTCAAAAAGCAACTGTCATGGGGACATGTTCAAAAAAAAAAATTTACACTTTTCCTTTAACCTCCTTCAAGGCCGGGTTTATTTTGGACTTTAGGATAACAGAAATATTGCTGCATAAATGAACCATCCTGTTTTTTTACTTTTATACAGATATAGGCATATGAAGTTTTTTTTTGGGGGGGGGGGGTGAGTTGTATTTTTTAAATGGTACAGTTTTCGGATACATAATTAAACATATTGATAACTTTGGCTAAAGGGTCACTGAATTTTCAAAAAATTATTTTATATGTTATTTTATATGTCGTAGCCTACCACCTCTTATCCAATCCAGTTCTGAGCCACGCCCCTTGCACTGATCACATGACGGTGACATCACCCCAGGTCCTTAGTGTTGTCCAAGGTTCAGGGTTCATTGAAGAATCCCCTTATGGATTCCAAATGCCGTTATGGTCCGTGGTAGCGGAATCCATAACGGGATGTTTCGATAACCCGAACTTTGGACGCCGAACTTAAAATACAAGTTCGCTCAACTCTACTCAACACTAGCGAAAGTAGCCTTATACTATCTGATCAAAATGTATACTGAGAACATTAATCAAATTTTTTGGTAAAGTTTAATAAAATTATCACATTTTGTATGTACAAACTATGATTTGCAAGAGTAGGAAATCTTTAAACTGAGCCATAAAAACTGAACATGGAAATAGCATTTATGGTAATTTATTTCCATTTAATCTGTAAATACACAGAAATACATAGCGTTTTACTCATGAATCAGCGAAACAGGATGTTTCTGACCTAAATAAAAACAGCATAAGTAGCTATGCGCCACCATGGTAGGAGGAATACATTTTTTGTAATGAGACTTGATTATCATCAGTCATCAGTACTGGGTCCTTGGCTGTAACACGTGGGCACCATCTTAATTGCATTGGCATATCATGCCTGACTATTGATGGCTTAGAGCTGGTTGCGGTGCCAACATGAAGGTTTAAAAATGATTTCCTGTCATATTTGTTTTAATCATGCGCTTCTCCGTAAGTGCTACATTTCACATATTAACTTCTTTAAAATAAGGGAGTTGATCATTCCTCCTGACACAGGGCATTAAACATATCAGAAATCTTTTTATTTTTGGAAAGTCCTGACACACAGTGCCTTTCAGGCGTCCTTGCTGGTGACAGAGCAGCAGAAGAAAATTTGCTTTTGATACCATATCTGGAGATACAGAGCAAGCTTCAAGGTCGGGAGTAATACCATGGTTCATAAAGAAAAATCCCAAAGATGCGTTTTAAAAGCCAAGCCACGGAGAGCGCCTAAAAAGAATTCACTCTCCATTTATATTTTCCATTTTTGAAAGCTGGCGTTAAATCATACACTGTGGACATCAGATAAGAGAAGGAGCCATCGGAACATTTTAATGCTTGTCTTAATACAAAAATATACCCGCGGCTTCCGCTCAAACATCTGCCATAAAAAGTTTGGGAACATGGTATAAAATAGGACTTTGGAGCAGCTGTTTTACAGTCTCAAGGTCGCGATAGCAGAAGAGAAGCAAGAAGCTGCAAAATACTTACATTACCGAGAGAAGAATGGACGAGTTATATGGAAAAAGAGATACAGTAGTGAGTACAATAGAATTCTCATATTCAACTGTAAGACAATGTAGTCAATTTAGTCTCATTTCTTCCATTGTGCAAGACAAAAACCTTGGTGACGAGATTGTTTTAAAAGCAGGTTATCCGAATCTGATGATGTCATCTATATCCCGGATCTGGACCAGTCAGGGTGGGACAACAAGAAGTTCCATTCTGAGTCTGTGGAGAATAAGACCAAGGATAGAGAGTTCACAGGTGGGAGCAGTTGTGAACTAAGGTTCATTGAATCAATCATGAGGAACTGATTTTAGGAGCCCAACATCTATCTATATAAAACATGTTCATGTCCATTTTTAACTGCATCGTAATCTTTGTAAATCAGGGCATAGAAAATGAAATGTTCTTATGGTGAGCCATTGGCTCCAAATGGAGTTATTGTCTACTGGACTTTTAGGGCACATTATTGTATTAGAGCCTGGGCCCATCATAAGGAGTCACGGAAAATAATGCACTAAAACAATAGATGCAAACATAATATAAGGACTGAGCCCTCAATCTAATGATAAAATCTGAGACTCTCAGCCAATATATCCTGAATGATCAAAACACATCTGTGCCCACCTACCCGCGCCACGGTAATATCAGCCAGGCAGTTCCTACTCTGAACCTACCTATGCCGTATGGGTATCTATATTCAGCAGAGCAGACCCTGCACATATAGTGTGCTGCTCCTAGTTACCTCTGTGTGCACCAATGAGAGGAGGAGCACACACAGCTATATGTACCACCTTAATCAAGGTCGCCTATTAGATAGGTGGGGCAACAGTGCAGAAGAATGTTACTCCCAAGATAGAAGCACATTCAAACCTGAAGGTGCCACTCCTTCAAGACAAAAAAAAAAAATAAAAATTCACAGAAAAAGATACAAAACATCCTGCACGATATGATAGTAAATATGTGGATGTGCATGGCTACATTTATAAAATCACAGAAAAAAATGCACTAAAACAATAGATGCAAACATAATATATGGACTAAGCCCTCACTCTAATAATAAGATCTGAGACTCTCAGACAATATATTTTGATCAAAACACATCTGTGCCCGCCTACCCGCGCCAAAGTGGTCTTAGTCAGGCAGGCCCTACTTTAAACCTACCTATGCCGTATGGGCATCTATATTCAGGAGAGCAGACCCTGCACATATAGTGTGCTGCTCCTAGTCTGATAGGCGAGCTTTAGTAAGGTTGTACATATAGCTGTGTGTGCTCCTCCTCTCATTGGTTGCTTGGTGCACACAGAGGAAACCAGGAGCAGCACACTATATGTGCAGGGTCTGCTCTCCTGAATATTGATGTCCATATGGCATAGGTAGGTTTAGAGTATGACATACCTGACTGAGACCACTACGCCGCGGGTAGGTGAGCAAAGATGTGTTTTGATCAGGATATATTGGTCTCAGATTTTATCATTAGAGTGAGGGCTCAGTCCAGATTATGTTTGCATCTATTGTTTTAGTGCATTATTGACTTTATAAATGTAGTCAATCACATTCGCATATCGTGCAGGATGTTTTGTCTTTTTTTTTTGTGATTTTTGTGGTATATATACCACATTCAGACACTGCTTAGAGTTGTGTGTTATTGTAAGCAGTGTCTTTGAAAAATGTGTTCTTGCCAGCACCATGGACAGAGCCTAAAGGTCTGAAGTACATCATGTAAGCCACTTCTCCTTTCCTTCTGCTATGCAAGTAAAATGCCTAATCTTTCATGCACATTAGTCAATTCTCTCTTTCTGGAGGTCCTGTCCTGTCCTACACTGCACAGACAACCTACTGATTGGAATGGACACTGTGTAATGTTTAATTTCTCCTGTGGTGGTGCTGCAGGGAAACTGAACACTCTGGCCTCTTTACATGTGCCAATGATTGGGGCAAATATTGGGAAGGAGCATTCCTAGGAAAGTTCCTTCTCTGATAATTGCCTTGTCTGAAAGAGCCGCTGATCACCTGGCGAATGAGCTACCGCTCATTTGTCGGGTAAAAGCACGGCTCATGTGTCACCCAAACATCATTTCTGGGCAGCAAATTGTGCTGTTTAAGTAGCGATCTGCTGCCCAGAAACCATGATTCTCTATGGGGATAAGTGATCTCAGTAGCAAGCCCTCATGTTCTATAGTGGAGATGAATGCAGCTTTCACCTCCTGTAACGAGTAGGCATTTATTGGGAATGAACAGTACATCCCCATTAATTGCCTGCTATGTCAGCCAGTGCAAAGATACCAGATAATCACTTGGGGTCCCAGCAGGAAGACACTGTGTGTTGCATGTTGCCATAGGATTCTTTTAACAAGTTGAGATTTCCAAAGCAGAGAAGTCCTATAACCAGTCACCCCAATGGCTTTTCCTCATTCAAAGTTATGGAGATCTTAAATCTCATCCAAAGAGGTCGGACCACCTGAAAATGGCTTTCTTCACCTGTCATCAATTTCAGATCATCAGTGGTTCAATAACTGCCACCCCCTTTGATCAGCTGTTTTTGGCAGCTGCCAGGAACAAGTTGACACTGTTACAATTGCCGATCCCAGTCTTTGTGGGGTAAGGCAGAGGAAGGAGGCTCCCTCTGCCTTCCGATTGGAGCACCCATAGAAAAATCGCAGGGCTCTGATGAGTTGCCATGACAGCCCGGGGCCTTGTGGAGGTTCCCAGGCCTATTGTGGCTAACTGCCTGAAAAGCTGTGTCTGAGGCATTGCTCAGCATGTGGTGTCTCAGAATCTTAAAAGATTAAAAGTTAGTGTGTAAAAAGTAAGAAAAATAAAAATAGAAAAAATTCTAATCAACCCCCTTTTCCAATTTTTCATTTTAAAAATAAACATAAACATTAAAGTAAATATAATAGGTATCGATAGGAATGTCCCTCAAAATGATACGAAAAACAAGCCCTATGCAGCTCTGTAGATGGGAAAAGAAAAGTTATGGCTGTCAGAAAATGGTGATGCAAAAAAATGTTTATTTTTTTCAAAAGTAAAACAAAATAAAAAGTATACAAATTTGGCACTGCTGTAATGATACTGACCCTCAAAATAAGTACGTAATTTTTAGCCCACAGAGAACGGCATAAAATCAAAACTCAAAAACCCTTGGCAGAATTGTGTTTCACCTCACAAAGATTTTTTTTTTCCTGTTTTCCATGCAAGATATGGTAAATTATATGGGGCATTAAAAAATACAACTTCTCTTGAAATCATATGCCCTCATATGGCTATGTGAATGGAAAATTTAAAAAGTTACGGCTCTTAAATATGGGGAGGAAAAATCAAAAATGAAAAATAGCTCAGTCGTTAGGGAGTTAAGAACATAAGAAGCAGTTCCAGCTTTTGGACCGACGCTAGTAAATTCCAAAATGTCATGTCCAAAATTTTGAAAAGTTGGGAAGTCTTTCAAACCCCTGTAGCATACAGTAATACAGTATGTATGATCAGAATTCCAGCATGTGACAACTAGGAGACTGATGTGTGGCTGCGGTTAGCCCTAATACTCTTCCTTCCCCATGTAGCTTCACAAGGGTTCAAGAAGTAGAGATATGTGGAGCTATTTTTGGGTTCTACATACTGGAGTTTTTTGGGCTCTAGATACTTTAACTACCCAGGTGATACTGTACATTTGACACCTGGATTCTGTATTTGTGTTGGTTCCACCTTCATATGTGCCCGTATTACTGAGAAAGAGGAAGTTTTAATATATGCAAATGAGCTTCTAGGAGCAATGGGGGCGTTGTTGTTACACCTAGAGGCTCTGCTCTTTCTGCAGCTACCGCACCCTTTCCACTTTGACAGGGCTAGGCAGTGAAAACCTGATCACACTTAGAGCCTTAGAGCTTAGAGGTGTAATGGTAACGCCCCTGTTGCTCATAGATGCTCATTTGCATATATTAAATCTTCATTTTTCTTAGCAATGCAGGCACATATGAACGTGGGACCAACACAGATGCCTTCAGTTGCCAAAGACACATGCACCGGGTCAGCCAGTTTCATAGATGCAAATCTGCTGACAGATGCCCTTTAAAAGAGGGTGTCTAGGATTTCAAAACCAGAAACAGCACCACCCTTGTCCACAGGTTGTGTGCAGTATTGCAGTTTAGCCCCATTCAATTCAATGGAGCGAAGCTGCAATACCAGAACAATCCATGATGCTGTTTCTGCGAGAAAGAAGCCATGTCTTCCTAAATCTGGACAACCCCTTTAAGCGAATGAGTTGCACAAGACTCACTGTCTTCAAGAAAACTTACAGCAGTCTTTTAAAATTCAATTAACAAATAAAGTACTTTCACAGTATTTCATGGTGCATTCAGCTTAGTACATGATCCCCACAGCATCTGTAACTCATTTCTAGATACCTTGTAGAAGCTGAGGGGAGAATGGAAATGGATGCGAGTATGGATCACACACCCCCTATAAAAATGCTAAAGTTTAGCAGTATTTTTGTGTGTATCGTGAGTCTGTCAAAGTCTGAACTCTCCCTCACATTTCGGCTGTGGACAAATGCCCCGCTGTGGGCTTGAAATCCTCTCCCATGGAACAAGACAGTGTAATGAATTGTAAGCAGATGGCTCTATGGAGAGTTACAATTCATGCTTTGCTGATCTGTCTGCCTCAGTCAGAGGAGATATAACATACCGGATTTTACATGTCCGCTCCGTGAAACTTAACTCCTCGAATGCTGCGCAGCTCATCCCTGCTAGAATTATATCCATGCATAGACTAGTACAGAGATGTGATGCGGAGCTAGACTTTCAGATTTGCTAAAAGTGTCCTAAAATATAATAAATATCAAAAATGATTTGCATTGTATAGGAAGCAAAAATGTAGGTCAATTAATAAAATTAGACTCTGTCTCACATTACGCACAACCTATACATTATCACTAGAGATGAGCAAAGTATTGTAAAATTCAATTTGGCTGCTTCGCCGAATTTCACAAAAAAATCTGCTTCTTGACAAATTACTTTGTAAGTAATGGGTGCAATGACAAGAAACGCGGCAGTTGCGCCGCTCCCCGTCATTGTACCCCTCAGATGCCGCATTCATACATGAAATAAAAGAAGTAAAATTAAAATGAAGTAAAATTTAAAAAAACCTGATCCATTTGCTCGCGATGGGCCACCCCGCCGCCATTGTGCTTGAAGGTCGGCGCGAAATCTTGCATGGCCCGAGAAGACGTCATCACACCGGCCAGCGTGGGGACGTCATACGTCACCGTGCACGGAATTCAGGCTGAGCTCTTCAAGCAAGATGGCGGCGAGTGGCCCGTTGCGAGCAAAGGGAGCAGGTATTATTTTTTTTTGTTTTTTTACACTATTTCAGGTTACATTGATTCACCACCACAAAGCACGAGAAGATTCGCAGCTAATCGAATTTATCCTGAAATTCGGATTCAAATCCACTTCGTGGACTTCGATTCGCTCATCCCTAATTATCACATTTAATGTATGTTTAAAAACATGCTGTAGGATCGATTCACATTACCCGTGCTAAACTGACACATCTAGTTTACCATTGCCAAAAATCGGGCGCATCCAAGGGGTTAGCCAGATTTATAAAAAAAAATGGCTGCTTTCTTCTAGAAACAGTGCCATACTTGTCCATGGGTTGTGTCTGGTGTAGCACCTTGTTCACAATGTCGTCAATGTGTTTCGAACATTACAGTTCTTGTTCACAATGTCGTCAGCGGGTTTCGAACATTACAATTCTTGTCCACAATGTCGTCAGCGCGTTTCGAACATTTCAGTTCTTGTGTACAATGTCGTCAATGCGATTCGAACATTACAGTTCTTGTTCACAATGTTATTAGCGCATTTCGAACATTACAGTTCTTGTGTACAATGTCGTCAACGCGTTTCGAACATTACAGTTCTTGCTCACAGTGTCGTCTTTGTGTTTCGAACTTTACAGTTACTGTAATGTACTGTAATGTGGGAAACGCGTTGACGAGTGGACTTTATCCCTGTCTGTTTTATGGATTACAAAAAAAGTGTTGGTAATTTTATAAAGCTTTGGACCTCTCTTCATACAAGTTTTGTAACATTGGCTGATGGTGTACATTGCTTCAGCTGCAGACTCTCAAATGATTAACGTGGAGCCGGGGTGGTGAGCATAGTTTTTTAGATTCTCTTCGGGGTTAAACAAAACTGATCATATTGGATCATGATAGATGCATTTACAGCTCTGTGACCTTATGTACAAAGCAGAAAAAATGCTTCTGCCTCTTTATCCTCAGTCCCTGAATATTGAACATTTGGAACACTTCAGGTGTTTGGTCTAATTGAAAGTAACAGGAGAGGGATATTCAAGGACATATTTACTGCATTTTTTAAATTAAGTAGGCATAATGTAATTAAACTGGATGTGACTTATTTTTATGAGACATTTTAATGAATAAGTCCCAAGTCTTATGTCTCTGTTAACCCCTTTTATCAGCATTCAAGATACAATTAGAACACGGTTCATGCTTAAAGTTTTACCCATGTTTCAATTTTTCCATACATCAATAGTTCAAATGGTGATAAGAAACTAATATAATATATCTTATTATAAAAAAAAAATGCCTCTTTTTCCACTTATCAGCTAGTCCTTCTCCCCTCACTCTTTATTCACTGGTAAAAATCAATTTTCAGTGAGGCAGACATAAAGAAGGGTTAGCAGTGAGGAAGAGTGTAAAACAGATTATCATCTCACTGAGGGATTAGGTTACAGCTGCTGCCCATGGATGTCTACACAGTATGCAAAGGGGAGGAGGAGGAGGAAGCAGCTTAAGAGAAAAAGGTACTGATACAAACAGACTCTGCTGCTTCTAGTAAGGTAATTTCACACACACAAGCTATCCGGCAGAGGAACAGCCTGCCGGAGTCACAGTGTCTGGCATAGCCAGAGTTGCGCGCCACTGAAGCCCATTGACTATAATGAGTGCCGGTTTTCGGCCAGACAAAAACTCAGCGCTCATGCCAGAAACTGGCCTGATCCCTGCCAGATCCCATTAGAGTCAATGTGCTCCGGCGATGAACATCTGTACTCAGCTAGACCGGATCTGGAGAACTTCGGTAGGCTGTTCCTCTACCGGAACAGCCTGCCAGATAGCTTTCTCAAGATCAGCTGTTTTTTTTTAAAGTAGTCTCCAAGGCATTTCTCCCGGTTGGCCAGAATCCTACGCCACACTGATGAGAGGCGACACCCTGAAACAGGTGTCTGTGGATGGAACTCTGGCTTAGGTTTTTTCTCCTTAAGGCTTGTAACAGAGCTGGATCTTGACATAGGGGCCACTTAATATAGTGGATCTGGTGATCTCTAAAATGGGGACATCTCTTTGGCTGGTTTTCCTTCCCTGGAGGAATATCTGGCTTTCCCTGTGTTGAAGACCCATAATTGGGGCCCCACAGTTATTTTGCATATTACTGTTTCCCAGCTTTGCACTTTGGATTGCTGTGTTGAGACTCTTAAATGAGGCTCTGCAGTGTTTTTTTGTAGCTGGTCTCCTCAAGATCAGCTATTGTTTTGCAAGACAGCTTTACCACAGATCTGAAACTAGCCTAAGCGATCTACTATCTCACTCCTGTGATGGATTCACCACTACACTGCTCAGTACTGCTGCATGATGTCCACTGTACTGCTGCTAGTTTTGAGTGTATGTGAAAGAGATGGGAAAGCAAGATCTCTTCTCTTGGTCCTTACAGGCATACAAAGAGTGGGCACTATTTTATAGGTTGTAAGCCACATCCCTCCGGAAGTCATCATCTAACATGAAGCTGTCTGGTAATTTGCTATTATAAATGCAAGGCAGAGCCAAATGTTTGTAGACCATATAGACCAGTGTGTACGTGTTGCACTGAGAGCTCTATATGACTGATACAAAAAAGGAGTACACAACACCTTACTTTTGCCTGACTTGCTAAGACTTTCAAAGCTTTGTATGTACAAGGCTGATCTGACGTCTTGTGAAATTTATTTAACAGAACAGGTCATTGATTTGCCTCAGTCCTGACTCACATCTCCTTGTATCCCAGGGCAGATTATATTTACAAGTGATGGTGATGAATTTGCTGCTTGAAATATATTACCATAATTTTACATATTAAAAGGTCCTGTCTCTTACTGTCATATTGTGCACTGAGCTTCAATACAAATGAAAAGATGGAGTGCTACAGTATACACGGAGGAGGACCGGCCAGATTTTCCCTGCAACCATATCTAAATGACCATGGAAAGTAAAAGTATAAAGTATATTCTCATTAAATCTGCCCTTTAGAATATACATGTATTAAGAAATTGGGTAGAGATCTCCTAACTTAAAGAGGTTAACTGGAAATCAAATATTGATGGCCTACGATCAATATCTGATCAGGGAAGGTCCGACTCCTGGCACGGGCACACCCTGGAGCCTCTTCCTTGGTCGGTACATGACCTATATGCAGCTCAGTCTCATTCAAGTGAATGGGATTGAGCTTTAATTTCAAGGACAGCCACTATACAATGTATGGCGCTGTGGTTGGTATTCTAAAAACAACAGCAGATTGTTGAAGGGCAGGGATCTGGACCCACACCGATCAGATATTGATGACCTCTAGATTCTATACAAATTCACACTGAATATTTTTCTTACTGATTCTGTGGCATGTTCCATTGCATGCTAAATTATGTATTTTCCCTAGTAGCATTTTTTTTATATTTTCTAATAATCCACTTCACAAATGTGGTTGTTTTTGCACTGCACATTGCAGCGTCTGTTGCCGCACTGGTGCATAATTTAAAGGGGTTGTCCAGGTTCAGAGGTGAACTCGGACATATTCCCATTTTCACCCGTGCAGCCCCCCTAATATGAGCATCGGAGCATTTCATGCTTCTATGATCTTCCTTGCCTGCATTGTATTGCGCAGGGCAAGGGCTTCTTTGTTTATGTTTTTTACACCGCTAGGCAGAGGCTTCCGCCCAGCAGTGTATAGGGTGACGTCACTGGGTCTGATGGGTGGGATTTAACATTGCCTGATCCATTATACAGATCTATGGCTAAATCTGTATGTTTTGTGGAGCCTTTTCTGAACAATGCTATGAGGCCCTGTGATTTATGTGTATACCTGCATCTTGAACCCCTCTGAGTGTGACATAGAAGGAGTGGAATATCGGGGTTTACTGTAGTCTTTGATATTTTATGTTGTCCCACAAAAATGATTCAAAATTTTTGAACCAGCGCTACTGAGTTATTCAATAAAATCTCTCTACAGTGCCACGGCTGTTTGTTCTTCACCCTATTTCTCTGTCCACCTCTCTGAGGTGGACACACATGCTCAGTTCCATCCTTCGAATGCCACCAGCCTTATCTACTAGCTTCTAGTAGTAGATAGTGCTGGTGGCAGACTGGGAACTTAAATTGGCCCTGGAAAAAACTAAAAGTGGCCCAATGTTGTAGAGCAATACCTAAGTGCAGCACAAAATCCTGCCCAAGAAGAACCAAATATCACACTGCAGCACAAAATACTGCTTCAACAGAACTAAATACCAGAGGACTGTATCACTGTCCTGAGCTGTAGTAGAAAGGACACACACCCTGATCTGTGATAGGTTGAGAGCTGCAGCAGACAGGACACGTCCTCCGAGCTGCAAGCTTGAAAATAAATCTAGCAGGGGAGATCTCTGGATCCATGTGAGGTACATGGCTGGTTCTGGCTTTGTTAGGAAGAGATTGCCATGTACCGTATTATGTCTGCTTGTCATTTTTTACAATACTTATGGAATAACCCCTTTAAGAAGTTAAATACGGAACTTTACCAAGTTCATTTATTTTCCTTAACTAAACGAATATTATTGGCTCATTTAAAAAAATGTGAGCAAAAATATGCAGTAACACAGGAAGGCTGGGATTTAATGATATATTAGGGATATTGCTGAGGGCTGTCTGTCACAATGCTTAGTGACACTGCTGCCACTTCTGCTGCAGCCATTATAGCAATTCTCATCTACTCTGTCATTTTACCCTCATTTTTCAATATATTTGTATTTAGTTTTTTTTTTTTTTTGCCATAGTAAATTGATGCAAGGATGAGAATGACAACCCTTCTTATAAGAAAAATAATCTCTCTAAATTATATGGGATTAATATTGAATATAATAACAGTGACAAACATACAAAAAAATACAATAGGTATCTTTTATTTATTTGATGCTGTTTTTGATCATTTATGCAATTCCTAATTATTTTTTGCATTATGCCATCATTTTTCATCTCTTTATGGTTTGCCCATCATGCTCTGTTATTGCAGCCTGTCCCTAACTATATTCTGCCTGTCACTCAATTCACCCTCAAAGGATGAAGAAAAAATAGGAAAGACAGATGGGTGTAATATGGTAGGTTCCTTAAATGAGAAATATTATATGAAAACAATTATTGCAGAGTTGAGGTTGTTGCACCTTGTCATTTAAGGTGCCTGTACACCTTTAATAGAGGTTGACTGACAGTGGTTCTACTGACCCATGCATGTGTTGTCAATGAGGGGAGTTAAAGGCTATGTAAACCTTTGGGGGCAATTTCTTTTTATTATTCCATTGTACTTTTTTGAGCTTAAAAACGTTTTTTCAATTGGTCTTTATTAAAAATATGGAATCCTTTTTTGTGTGCAGAGCTGAGATGCTCTAGTAGCAGATGTTTTGTCTTTTCGGTCATTTGGGGAGCTGACAGGCTCCTTATTTCTGCTCTTCGACCTTATAATAACTCATTATAGCTCAGTTCTTATCTTACTGATAAGAATGTGGCTTAAATAAGTGTTTATGACCTCTTGTAGTTTAAAGATAAGGTTTATTAGATGACTGCACAAAGTAAAAGCACTAGTCACACAGTTAGAAAAACTGTTGACCCTTTGTGACAGAATGGCTCAATATTTTTAATAAAGGCCAATTTAAAATATGATTTTTAGCCAAAATTGAGTAAAATGCAATCATAAACAAAAATTGCTTGCTAAGGGTTACATAGCCTTTAAGTCACTGATAAACGCCTCTGGTGGCCGCTTATTTCTTACCAGAGCAAACGTATCAGGCAACACCATCTCAAGATTAGGGTAAAGTCGAGAAGCCTCCATACAAAAAGACCTTTTATTTGTATGGAGACCTTAAAGGGGTTCTCTGGGCTTTTAATGTTGATGACCTATCCTCACTATAGGTCATCAATTTCAGATCGGCGGGGGGGCCAAGAAGCGGCACCCTCTCTGATCAGCTGTATGAGGAGACGGCGCGCGGTGTGCGTGTGCCTTCCCCCTTCTCTCTTCCTACTCGCCGTTGCCATCTATGACAAAGCAGCAGCAGAGCAGGAAGAGAGATGGGAGAAGGCACGGGCACACTGCGAGCGTCGTCTCCTCATACAGCTGATCGGCGGGAGTGCCGGGTGTCAGATCCCCGCCGATCTGATATCAATATTAAAAGACCGGAGAACCCCTTTAATACTGACATTTCAATTCAATGCACCATATATTCTTGATAAGGTCCTCATACACAGAAGAAAAGTCTTCCGAATCTGCCAATTTTGATGTGTATATGATCTTACGTGTACGGGGAGCTCCTGACTCTCTGCCAACAGATGATGTCACTGGAAAAAAAAAAGGATCAGGTCTGTTGAATTTCAATGCATGATTCCTTTTGCTCTGGCAGGAGATGAGCCTCCACCAGAGAATTCTAACTCTCCTCTTTCCATTAAAAACACTTGTATGCTCGGCTGAACGGGGAATTCATGTTCATGGGGGGACAGAAGGAATAGCTATCACCCGAATGAGAATTCAACTGGCCAAATACCCAAATACCAGTCCACGGTATTTTTTAATCAAATCATTTTTATTATGAATTTTTCTTTAAACAAAAAAAAACAAAGAGTACAAAATCCAAGAATCAAGCTTGTACAGGATATAGCGCATGTGGTACAAATACGTCTTAGGAGACAGCGTCCACATCAATTTGTACTCTGACAAAGATGCATAGGAATACAACTAACAGGTAAACATTAACCCCCCCACACACACACACACGGAGCCGCACCACATCTGAAAGCCCATTTCAGAAATGAAAAGACCAGCCAACAAACCGCATACACACCTTATGCCCAAGTCAGTTACCACATCCCCAGCCTACTATTTAGATCTTGAAGTAGAAGGCGACCTGATGGTAACCCCGGCGTCGTAAGCCAGGAGCCCCATATAGAATCGAATTTTCTGATTGTGCCCCTCTTCATGTAAATCCCCCAATCCAATTGTGTTATCTCGTTCATACGAATAATAAATTCTGCCTTAGTAGGTACCTCCGTACTGATCCAATACCTAGCGATCATTTTCCTAGCATTATATAATATCCTGCGTATGCCTATGGATGCTCCCACTTCTGCGTCGTCCTGCAGGAGACCCAAGACACAAGTTAAAGGTTCACACCTCAATCGTATATTATAAACTCTATAAATAATACCCAGCACATCCTTCCAAAAGTCCCCCAGATTCACACACTCCCAGAACATATGCATAATATGAGCATCCGGAGCATTACATTTGGGACAATTAGATGTGTCGCGTATCCCTAACTTGTGGAGGAACGACGGAGTTCTATAAACTCTATGTACTAAATCTAGCTGCGAAAGTCTATGCGACTCGCATAACGACAGTAATGGCCCAGACTCTAACACTTCAGTCCACTGAGTTTTATCAAGATGACCCAGGTCCCTGTCCCATTTGTTTTTTACTGTTAGTGGAAATTTGTCCTGATAAAAGGACAGTAAAAGCCTATAGAAGGTTGAGATAACGCCTTTCGTGTCCCCCCCCCCCCCTTTTCTTATTTGGTCAGCAATGCAGGAGGCCCCTATAGCGAGGTCTGTTTCCTTCCCTTGCTTCTCCAAAGCATGACGCAGCTGTAAGTAGCGAAAAAAAACAGAGTTGGGCAGACCAAATTCTTCCTTCAGCTGGTCATAACTTTTAAGAATCCCTGAGGTCTATAACTGCGACAGCCAAAAAATACCCTTGTCCCTCCACAAACCAAATCCCTCCAGATTTTTTAACTCTGGCAGACCCCCATGGTCCCACAAAGGAGTCAGGGCTGTACAGCCCGTAAGTTTTGTGATCTCCCTCAGTTTTTGCCAAACCTTCCGGAATAAAAAAATCGTGGGAAGACTGTCCGGTGGGCGGGTATCAGAACTCAGCTCTAGAATGTAACTCGGAGGTCTGCCCCCCAGCATGTGTGAGACTAAAAAGCCAGTCAAACTGCTGGTCCCCCCTGTACCCCATGACTTAAAATGTTGGGCTTGTGAAGCCAATAAATACAGCCATGGATTAGGAATTGCTAAACCCCCATCAAATTTTACCAGTTCACGGTATTACTACCAAACAGTACTAAAATGAGTTGCCAGCTTTCCATCAGCAGCAATAAGGTCATACGCAGAGAGGCTATAAAATGGCATAAGTACTGTACATCAGAAATACCCTATTGGAAAATGAAAAAGAACACCTGGAAAACTTAATGCGATTGAGCTGAGACTGACAAAGTATAAACTGGTAGTGGTGCTTGGTCAATGATCACACAACCAAGGTGGTGCCCCCTTTATTTTGGGTTCTGCCGCAGGGTATATGATGAGGCAGGGTCACATTAATACTGGGTGGCATCTCTTGCTGCGACACAGGCTGCCACTCCGGGATGGTAACGGTCATACAGATGCTTGATATCCTCCTGTGGTCATTCCAAGTTCTTTCAACTAGAACCCATAGTTAAGATAACCAACAAAACAACATAAAAAATGTATACGTGACTAATCATATAGAGCACCAACAAACCATAAAGGGACACGTATGTAAAGATGCAAAAAAGTTTTTATTGAAATAATCAATCAAATACACAAAAAAAACAATATAGATAAAATATACCATGAGAAAAGGCGGCAACCTCAGATGGTGAAAATGGATAGTGGCTCACTAGCTCACCAGGAGGGACATATAAAAAGGAGCATACCCAGACAAAATGTTATTACAGCAATTACAGCCAATAATGCCTATTATATACATGACCAAACACCATGGTCTATTACAAAAAGGAAAACAAGCACAAAAGCTGATAACAATACCTGGGGAACACAGCACGCTATAGTAGACCCTCCCGGTTGCAGGAGCTCACTCCAGCGTACGTTCGCACCTGCTTTATCAAGGGCGTGATAAAGCAGGTGCGAAGCGTGCGTTGGGGTGAGCTCCTGCAACCGGAGGGTCTACTATAGCGTGCTGTGTTCCCAGGTATTGTTATCAGCTTTGTGCTTGTTTTCCTTTTGTAATAGACCATGGTGTTTGTCATGTATAATAGGCATTATTGGCTGTAATGCTGTAATAACATTTTGTCTGGTATGCTCTCTTATATGTCCCTCCTGTGAGCTAGTGAGCCACTATCCATTTTCACCATCTGAGGTTGCCGCCTTTTCTCATGGTATATTTTATCTATATTGTTTTTTTTGTGTATTTGATTGATTATTTCAATAAAAACTTTTTTGCATCTTTACATACGTGTCCCTTTATGGTTTGTTGGTGCTCTAGAACCCATAGTTAAGCCAAAGTGGTTGTTGGCTGCTGTGCATTGGAGATCTGTCGTCCCAGGCAGTCCCAGACATTCTCAATAGGTGGAGAAATCTCGTGATTGAGCTGGCCAGAGGAACTGCTAAAAACCCTGTGTAATGCATGCAGTGTGCAGGCAAGCAGGGGCGTAGCTATAGGGGTGCAGAGGTAGCAGTCTCTACCGGGCACAGGAGCCTGAGGAGGCCCAAAGACCCTTGCGGCACATAAGAAGACATCGGTATTATAGGAAGTGCATGCTGGTCAAATTACACCTCTGGCTAGACGGAAGAACTTAGGTCAGGAATTTGGTGGGGGAGGGGGGAGTGCCGTTTTAACTTTTGCCTCAAGAAGCATGAAAGTTATGTGCTCCACTGCCCCGGCCACAAAGCACTGAGGGAAGGGGGTCCAAGCTGAACCAGGGCCCTTAAGCCTTTAGCTACGCCCCTGCGGGCAAGCGTTATCTTAATACCACGTCTTCTGAGTCAAAAAAGCTAGTGGGACTGGTTACACGATGTCCTGGACATACGGAAGACTAGTCAATGTCCCTTCCACGAAGAACAGACTGGAACAGCCATGGTAGCTAATGGCCCCCCAACACCATGACACCTGGTGTTAGACCTTTGTTGCTCCAAACTATGCATGATGTCAGTAGGTGCTCTCCAGTCCTCTTGTGCACTCTGATGAGGCTATCAATAGCAAACAATAGTGTTCAGTGATGAAAGCCTTGTTACCAATGATGGCTGCATCATTTTCCGGTAGTTCAATACTCTACAACAGCACCAACTTATGACATTTCTGTGCACACTGAGAAAACAGAACACAAGAACAACAGGCTGGACCTGACTCTTCTCACACTAGAAGGTTTTGTAGTGTGCATGTATTGTATGTCATGTCACATTTTAAGTAAGCACCTACAGGAATATTTAAAGAGGACCTTTCACCACTCCTGACATGAATGAATTGCCAGCAGCCTGCAGTCTTTAGTAATGGTACACTTAAAATGTTCCCCAAATATATAAATTTTAACCCCCCCTGCACCCCGCCATTTTACTGTCCCCCCGGGCGGGGCGGCGGGGGGAATTGCGGGCTGTGCAGGAGGCGCCGCCTCCTTTCTAATCCATTCCCTTGTGTCTAGTGGTTATAGCAGAGGGTCAGCACATTGCTGACCCTCTGCTATAAACTGCTGACATCTGTGCCGTACAGATGTCAGCAGTTTAACCCCTTCCATACTGTAGTCCGTACGGACCGCTGTATGGAAGGGGTTAACAGGGAGGGAGCTCCCTCCCTCTCCCATCGGGGGCTGCTGTGTCCATGCAGCCGCCGATTCGTCACAGGATCGCAGAGGGAGGGAGCTCCCCTCCCTCCCCATCACCCGCTGCTCTGTTCTGGCAGCAGGTGATGGTTACCATGGCAGCAGCATGCTTTTAGAGGTGTCCTGCTTGCCATGGCGATGTAAGTCTAATCAGACTTTTGCTAAAGGCAGAAGTCTGATCAGACTGTGTAAAGTAAAAAATACAGTACAGTACACTATATAGTGTATAGTACTGTATTATATAGACACCAGACCCACTGGATCTTTAAGAACCAAGTGGGTCTGGGTAAAAAAAAAAGTAAAAACTGTGGGAAAAAATATATAGATACCGTGTCAAAGGTAATTTTTGTCACCTTACATCACAAAAAGTGTAATAACAAGCAACCAAAATGTCATTGCACCACAAGATGGGGCCCAAAAATTCTTTGTTATGAAAAACTGAAACAAAAAAAACAAAAAGTAGTCATATTTTGTATTGTCGCGTCCGTAACAACCTGCTCTATAGAAATAGCACACAATCTAACCTGTCAGATCAACAATGTAAATAACAAAAAATAAAAACGGTCCCAAAACAGCAATTATTTTGCAAATTTTCCATTTTAATCCATTTTTCCTATAACAAAGCAAGGGTTAACAGCCAAACAAAACTCAATATTTATTACCCTGATTCTGAAGTTTGGAAAAATAACCCAAATGTGGTCGTAAATTGCTGTATGTACAAATGGCAGGGCATAGAAGGAAGAGAACGCGATATGGTTTTTGGAAGGCAGATTTTGCTGGACTGTTTTTTTGACACTATGTCCCGTTTGAAGCACCCCTTTGAAGCACCCCTGATGAGTTTTGTTTGGCTGTTAACCGTTGCTTTGTTACTGTAAAAAATTGATTGAAATTGAAAATTTTCCCAAAAAAAAAAAAAATCGAAATTCTGAAATTTTATCTCAATTTGCCGTTAACTCTTGTGGAAAACTTAAAGGGTTAACAATGTTTGTAAAATCAGTTTTGAATACCTTGAGGGGTGTAGTTTCTAGAATGGGGTCATTTTTGTGTGGTTTCTATTATGTAAGCCTCAAGTGACTACAGACCTGAACTGGTCCCTAAAGAGTGGGTTTTTGAAAATTTCAGAAAAATTTCAAGATTTGCTTCTAAACTTCTAAACCTTATAACGTCCCCAAAAAATGAAATGGCATTCCCAAAATGATCGATACATGAAGTCAATAACTTTTTTTGGCGGTATTAATATGTATTATAGAAGTAGAGAAATTGAAACTTGGAAAATTGCAAATTTTTCCAAATTTTTGGTAAATTTGGTATTTTTTTTATAAATAAAAATTAATTTTTTTGCCTCCATTTTACCACTGTGATGAAGTACAATATGTGACGAAAGAACAATCTCAGAAAGGCCTGTCACATAAAGTGACACTCGTCAGATTAGCATAAAATGGCCGAGTCCTTAAGGTGAAATAAGGCTGAGTCCTTAAGGGGTTAAATATGTATGTGGGTATTTGATAGTGGTCACTTCCCCCAGAACAGACTTGGTTCAAATACCAATGGATTTCAATAAGAAATATTAATTATTGATAGATCACTATAAAACATATTGCAGTAGGGCGCTTGCTGCACAAACAATGTGCAATTAAAATAGCAATAACATATGGTTAAAATGTTCGCAGGGTTTAAAATAAGTCGTGCAGAATCTTACCACCTCCCATGTCTCATGCGCCTCTGTGGGACTGCTGTCGCCGTACAGTTGGTGTCTTCCCACTGTGTGCTCCTTGGCATGTATACCCACTTTGTTCCTCTCCAGGCCAGATCTGTTGGCCGTGAATTCCCAGTGGTGGCTGCGGTTACAGTGGCCTCTCCTGGTTGATCAAGATACATTTGGCCAGGCTCAGACTGCCCACAGTGGAACAGGTGAATGCCCCGGTTGGCCCCTGAACAAGGTGGGCCCCATTCCCTGCACAAGTGGTACTTGATATGGCTGGTCTATGTTCACATAAAAATGGGTACATTATTTAGTAAACTATGAAGTTTATTATAGATGTATCAGGAGGCTGAGAAGACTAGAAGGTTCAGGGGTAGGTCAGCTGAAGGAAGTCCCATCATCAATCTTCTTTTAGCATCTGGTTGCTGCCCACGGGCGTAGGTAGCGGGGGGGACGGGGGGGTCGGATCCCCCCCAAGAAATAATGCGGGGGGGACGGGTATGCAAAAATCCCCCAGCGGCAGCAGGGCAATGTGTGCGGCGGTGGCGGGGCACAGGGAGATGAACGCTTCCATTGTGGAAGCGTTCATCTCCATAGTCATCTGTATCGCCGTCCCCAGGACAGCGATACAGATGGCTGTGCTGCGGAGCAGGAGAGGGAGAGTCCTTCCTGCTACTCTGAGCTGCGCTGGCGCAGCCTATCAGATGTTGGTACAGGCGGCGTGATGACGTCATCGCGCCGTCTGTGAGCCGTACAGCGCGGGACACAGGCCGGAAGAGGCCTGCATCGCATCGCTGTGACGGATGGAGGTAAGTATAAGTGTCTTGTTTTGTGTGTGTTTTTTTTTTCTTTTTTAAACCGGACCCACTGGCCCATAAGGGGAGAGATTTTGGCACTTGGGGCGGAGAAATGTGGTGTGGCTTTAGGGTGGGCGGGGACACAGGGGCCCCATAAGTGCTTCCCCCAGATTTTTGGGGCTTCCTACGCCCATGTTGCTGCCTACCACTATGTGAGCAGGTAGTATTTTTATGTAGCTGTATGACGTTTTAAAGGGGCATTTAATCTAGGAGAGAAAAAGGGATGTAATAAAACAACAAAATAAGTACTACTCACCTAGAAAATCTCCCCCAGCACCACTGTCCTGATGACCTCAGAGTTCATGGCCACTTACCGTACATGTGACTGCTGCATCCAATTAGCAGATAATGATTGCCTGCAGCAGTCATGACATAAACACAGCATCATTGCTGCAGGACAGCAACAGAGGTCAATGGAAGCATCGTAGTGGTAGCACAAGAGATTTTCTGGGTGAGTAGTACTTTTTTTTAGTTATTTTATAGCATCCCAGGTTTCTAAAAGTCGCTGTAGCTGTTATGTAGCCCAGAATGACTTTAAAGGAGTATTCCCATCATAGACAATGGGGGCATATTGCTAGGATATGCCCCCATTGTCTGAAGGTGCAGGTCCCACCTCTGGAAACCACACCTACGCTGAGAACTGGAGGAGGGAAAGTGGTGGAGGGCGCACTGTGCATGCGCAGCCTCTTTCCATTCATTTTTATGGGGACATCGAAAATAGTAGAGCGCTGGCTCGGCTATTTCCATTGACCCCATAGAAATGAATGGGCACGGTGGCTGCGCAAGCGCGGTGCTCTCCCATTAATTTATATGGAGAGAGCGCTTGGTGGTGGCTCACCACTTTCCCCGCTCCATTCTCGGCGTAGGTGCGGGTCCCAAAGGTGGGACCTGCACCTATCAGATAATGGGGGCATATCCTAGCGATATGCCCCCATTGTCTCAGATGGGTATACCCCTTATCTGGTGGGCATCCCAGTCTGATACTGCACATGGCACTTGTAGTCAGAGTGACCGCCCGTGTGTAAGCAATGATCCGTCCCACCTAATCTGGTGTGGGTGATCTTGCATGAATAAAGGAGCACAATTGGCGGTCCCAGTTAGTAAATTTGTTGTCCAAATAGATGTATAGTCTACAGAAATAAATATTGTCCGCCAGACGCGTTTCGGAGTATAGCTTACTCAGTGGCTATATTTAAAGGATTGTCCAGGACTTTTAGAAACCTGGGATGCTATAAAATAACTAAAAAAAAGTACTACTCACCCAGAAAATCTCTTGTGCTACCACTACGATGCTTCCATTGACCCCTGTTGCTGTCCTGCAGCAATGATGCTGTGTTTATGTCATGACTGCTGCAGGCAATCATTATCTGCTAATTGGATGCAGCAGTCACATGTACGGTAAGTGGCCATGAACTGTGAGGTCATCAGGACAGTGGTGCTGGGGGAGATTTTCTAGGTGAGTAGTACTTATTTTGTTGTTTTATTACATCCCTTTTTCTCTCCTAGATCAAATGCCCCTTTAAAACGTCAAACTTCAATTTGCATAGAGCCATAATACAGCACCCGTCACAGTCTATATACCATACTGAACCTCTGTATACCCCCAATTTCATACGTTGCTTATTTTTGTCTGTACAGAGGCACAAAGGACCCCCCATGAGCAGTTGTACGGTGCCTTAATGAAAACCAAATTGTCTCTTTTAAATAATTCTCTAGTTCATACGAGACAGTATTAGTATGTACATGTAGTATGGATCTTTTCAAACTGAAATCATCATTATGAAGGCTATAAAACCCTCGTTATCTCTATAACCATTTGCAAAAAAATAAAGCATCTGTAAGTTGAGAGAATTGCCATAATTGAAGCTTGCGAGCCGAATGCATCTGAAACTGTGAAATGGGTTAATGACAGCAGAGTGGCTAAAGTGCTTTCCAGTATGACTGTGTTTTGTAAGTCCCTGATCTCTTTCAGCTTCCCAGGTGTCTCTGGGACCATCTGTTCCAAGAGCATCTTATTATTATTTTTTTTGTAACGTTCAGCATTTTACCAGTCCCCACAGTCAACACTCACCATGTCTTCCTATTGTCTTTGGCGATTCTGAATTTGCTGAGCTTGGCCTACAGGGAGTAGGTGCCACTAGTGGGTGAGGGGTGATCTCCTGCAGTGAGCAAAGTCACAGATTTGTAGAAAATATTATATTCCATCTTTAAAAATAACTACAGGGATGTGGGCTGTGTAGAAACCTGCAGACTTAATCATACTCCTATTCCTTTAAATGCCATTGTTCCCAACAGATTGTTACCTTGACAAATGAACATCTTTGTTGATCATTATGGCTTTGATTATTACATCCACCAGGCTGCACAGATTTAGTATAGGTAAAGGTCAGCCTAAAATACAAATTTACTGAGGTCCCTTAAAGGACTTGTCTGCTTTTTACTATTGATGACCTAGGTAATCTATATCAGATTGGCAAGAGTCCAACTCCCGGCAGCCCCGCCAATCAGCTGTTTGAAGAGAAGGCAGTGCTTGTACGAGAGCTGCCTTCTCTGCTCTGTTTACTTGCTCACCCCAGCAATTGCAGTGGTGAGCAGTGTAATTACAAGTATGGCGTCCCCATTCACCTCTATGGGACAGCTCTGTGGTATTCACTTGAACAGACAGAGACGTCCCATTCTTGGAATTACACCTGCTCACCACTGCAATTTCTGTGGCTAGCAGGTAAACAGAGCAGAGAAGGCAGCGCTAATATGAGCTCTGCCTTTTCTTTAAACAGCTGATCGGCGGGGGTGCAGGGAGTCTGACCCCCACCGATCTGATATTGCTGACCTATCCTTAGGATAGTTCATCAATAGTAAAAAGTGGACAACCCCTTTAAAGTTTTTTTTTTTTTTTTCTAAATCTGCCCCCCAGCCAGCAGGACCTGTGAAGAAATCCATACTCACCTGGTCTGCACTGCTTGGTTCCAATTGCAGCCAGCCAAGACTGACCTCAGTAGTGACATGTTCCCAAGTGCCACGTGACCCAGCAGTGACATGCCTCTTGGGAACATTTCACCTCTGAGGCCAGGCATTGGCTGCACATGACCCATGAGGAGCCAGTGTGGAGGATGGGAGTTGTAATGGCCATGGTGTACTCGCTCAGGCCATTGTTTTCTGGGGATCGGTGCAGTGGATAGTGGTTTGAAGAAGTACACATATAAAAGCCTCTTTTTACTTGTGGCACAACCAGCAGTGGCACTTGAAGGTACTTGTGAATATTGGTGTCCACTGTGATGTTGGCTTGGTGTTTGACTGGCCTGGACGTTAGCTAAGTAATGAGTGTCTGAGCCATAGTCCCTTACCTGCAGCAGTGTCTGTAAAGCTGTGATTTCACTTATCATTCTGCTGTCTTTTTACACTGTAGCTTCTTGGAAAGCTATATCTTGACTCTGATTATCTCTCTGGAATGATGGTCCCACAGGAGATTCAGATACGGTCCCTTGGTGTAGGAGCTTAAGCATTTGCTACCTATGTCCTTGCTGTCTACTCAGGAACTCCCCCTCATGGCAGGAAGCAGAACCAGTCCACTCCTACCAAGAGGGGAGGTACAGGGTGGTTAGCCCTGTTCCTGCTGATTGCTAAGCTTACTTTTTTCTGCTGGACTGAATGGCATAACATAAAAAAAATTACATGACAATACATATACAACCATTTTAGATAACTGTAGATCTAGGGTACTGCACACATGACACCATCCGTGCAAGAAGTTGATAGACGGGGATCGGAAGTCTAGTGAAGACCTAGAACTGAGTAGCAGGAATCAGGTGAGTTTAGATTTCTCCACAGGACAAGACCTTTAAAGAGTAATTAATAGTTTCGGAGTCACAGAGAACAGCATTTGATTATAAATGAATGATAAAATAAAGCTTCACATGGGTTGCACAGCACATTGCTCCAATTACACTAGGTGCACCCCTCTTAGTTTGAAAAACACACCAGGGTATTCTCTTGATGTATATGTCTAAAGTGCCCTATCTGACTTTATAGTTTTGTCTTCATCTACCCCAGACCTCCATGACGACCTCTCCTGGCCTCAACCTTAGCCTGCAAAAGATCTCGACTTCTTTGACTCCTTATTTTTTCCAGTAGTAGCAGTAGCTCTGCTTTTTGTTCCCACTACACCCCCCCCCCCCAGTAAAACTTACCCATTTAAGCCTCAAATTAGTAATAATTTCCCCTTTGTGACACCAGTAACTTGTTATAGAATTTGAGCAGGACTAGTTGCCTTCACTTGCAGGGCTGCATAGAGGGTTGAGGCCTTACTAGCCACTACACTTGCATATACTAAACATTGGTGAGTTTTCCTGTCAGGCTGTTCAGGGCATATCATGGGCACTATCTCATCACTACCATCTATTGTTGAGCAGTGTAGACCACCCCTCTAGGCAGCTCTGCAATCGGTGGCAACTAAATCTGCTCACATTCTAGGACAGGTTGCAGGTTGTTGCAGCCATTTTAAATAATTCCCAGAGAAACCCCTTTAAGCAGGGGTTTCACCGGCAAATCCAGCAAGTAGGGGGTCTTAGGCTTTGTTCACATCACCGTTCAGCCTTTCCGTTCTCCTGCTCCGTTTAGGAGCAGGAGAACGGAAAGGATGGATTCGGCACATAACTGAGCAGAATGGAACCTGAGGACCCCATAGACTATAATGGGGTCCGTTAGGTTTCCGCTCAGAGGAAGATTTTTGAAGCGGAGACAAAAGTCCTGCATGCACAACTTTTGTCCCTGCTCCAAAATCATCTTCTGAGTGGAAACCTAACGGACCCCATTATAGTCTATTCGGTTCTGTTCGGCTCAGTTATGTGCCGAATCCGTACTTTCCGTTCTCCTCCTAAACGGAGCAGGAGAACGGAAGGCCTGAACGGTGATGTGAATGAAGCCTTAGGGCAATGCTTCCTTGGACAAAAGAATGAAGGCAGTAGAAAGACAGAGGTCTGTTTAGTTTCTGATTAGTTAGGTCAAACTGTTCGAAGACTTTGACTGTGACCCTAAAAAAGAGCACAAAACCATAATTTACCCTAGCCTATATATAATGAGCTGCTACTTCCATAGGAACATACATTATGTGCAGTATATGCAGGTTTCTGGAGGGTCTTAGAACCAGAATAATGAACTTTTTTTTTTTCAAATGGTTCAGTATTTAGGAGGGATGGCATTCAAAATATTGGTTAAGCATGGATCATTTATTATAATAAATATTTTAAAAAGGTTTCAAATAGGATAAGACGGTAATAAGAACAATCAGTCTACATTCGATAATAAAAGCATAATATAAGCATAAACCCAGAAGTATTCACTCTGGTAAATTGTGGGTCTTCTTGTATTCCCCTTTTATATTGACATCAATGTCCAGATTTCCCAAAAATCTTTGGTTGGGTGATATTAAGTGAAAATGTTTGAGTTAGGTATAATTACTCAGTTTCACATATAAGTCTGTTAGATTCCTTTTCAGCAGGATATAATAGCTGCTTTTTAAATTGTTCCCAATTAGTTTGGTGCGGAGTGAAGAGTATATAAATGCAATGCAATAAAAGCAATTTTGACCCAAGGGTCCGTACGTTACCGCTCCAGAAACGAGGCTTTGTGTCGGTCGGTGTTTTCTTGGATGTTGCAGGTCTGTCACAGTGGGTCGGCGTTCGCGTGGAGCGTCCTCACACGCGGGGTAAGCCGCTTGTTATCAGCGTTTGAAGTCGGGAACGTCACTTCCGGTGACGTCACCGTTGGCGTCCTCGTGTTCTTTTGGCGGGAATTTCAAAACTCCGGATTCTGGAGATTCTTTGAATTATATAAAAGTAGCGGAACTTTTGAGTTTTTGTGTCCCGACTGTGGAGTTCTTGACTGTTAGGAGTCCAGCTGGATCATCAGTGGTTATTCAATGCCCCAAACGCGTTTCGGAGCCTCTGCTCCTTCCTCAGTGGGTATGGATAACCACTGTGTATGGGTCTTTTTAAAGGGATCACATGGGCGTGTTTCAGTTTTGGTTCCACCCGATTAGGGGTCGGATTCATGTCAATCAAATCACAAATGGAAACTTTTATATAAATTTCTATATAAAGTTAGCATCAATAGATATCAATATATAAAAAGATAGTACAATCATATTAATTCACAGTAAAAAGATAATAAAACCATATTAGTTCCATAATAAGATGGTACCATATAAGGTGGTACAATCATATTAATTCACAGTAAAACCATATTAGTTCACAGTAAAAACGGACATTGTAAATGACTGAGGAGTTCTACCCTCTTATAATATAAATTCTCTAATGGTCCAATAAATGAAAGAAATTCTCTACTTCAGAGTTGGATTTTAAGGATTGGTATTCAATTGTTTTATATTTGTTGAGGGATAAGAATGGTACTAGAGGATTTTTGGTAGGATGTTTTTGGGGAGGAGCCCGCCGGGAGAGAGATCGCAGTGCTGATAGACAGCCTGACTACGATTTCATATCCCTTGGGGGCACCAACCCATAATGAGATTCATAGGCTTCATAGGAATCCAAAAATTTCAATCTCAGCATTTAACCCCTTGGGAATCATAGATTCAAATTCAAATATTTTCCTTGATTCGTGTCTAGACATGTTAGCTATGTGATCGCCACCCCTCCAATTGCGTGGAACTCTCTCTATCGCTGCAAAAACAAGGGTGGAAGGATCACCATTATGGACTTCTTTGAAATGTTTGGATACAGAATGCAATTCATAATTCTTTTTATATTTGATATATGCTCAGCTATTCTTCGTTTGAATGGTCTTTTTGTGCGTCCAATATATTGTTTTGAACAGGGACATTGTAAAATATAAATCACGTCCGTAGAATTGCATGATAAATGATCCCGAATTTCATGTTTAAAGGAGTTACTTGTTGATGTTACACAAACAGTCTTTTTGGGAATTTTGTAATTTTACAATTTGTACAAGCCCCACATCTAAAGAAGCCGTTTAATGAAAGCCAATTAGAGCTTTTTTGACCATTCTCTTTCTAATTGTTGGTGCTAGTCTTAATCCTAGATTTGGTACTTTTGTATATGTTATCTGTGGCCTATCTGGAAGTAGATGGCCCAGTGTTTTATCTCTAAGGAGATGGTGCCAATTATTTTGAATGATGGATTCTAGCTTTTTATGATGAATGCTGTACGGCATTATAATTCTTGTATTTTCTATAGTCCTTGTTTCTTCCTCTACATCCTTATCCTTTGGGGTAAAAAGGTAGTTCTATCCATTTTCCGTACTTTGTCTAATGATTTGTCTATTATTGGTAAGGGTAATCTTTTCCAAAAACTGTTTTTTTAGATGTTCAGCTTCGGTTTCAAATTGTTGCTCTTCTGTACAGTTTCTTTTTAATCTTCGGAATTGACTAGTTGGAATATTCATAAGCCATCTGGGTAGATGGCAACTTGTGTGGAGAATATAATTGTTTCTCATAATTGGTTTCTGAAAAGTGCTGCAAATTAATTTATTGTTCACTACATTAATGGATAAATCAAGAAATTCCATTCGGGATTCACTTATATTGCTTGTAAAAGTAATGTTCCTATCATTTGTATTAATGTCTTTTAGAAATTCATTCAATTGGTCCCTAGTGCCGCTCCAAATAAAAATGACATCATCAATGAATCTTCGCCATAGTACCAGGCTCGTCCCCAGTAGGTGATTAATGTTCTCACGTTCCCAATGTGCCATGAAAAGGTTGGCATAACTGGGGCGAACCTGGTACCCATGGCAGTTCCTCTCTGTTGTATGAAAAATCAGAGTCAAAAGTAAAATAATTATGAGTTAATATGAAATTGACTCCCCCTGTCAAAAATTCTATTTGATCTTCAGGTGCAGAGTTGTAATGTTTTAATTCTTCCCTTAATGCCGTAATTCCATGTTCATGTTTGATAATTGTGTAAAGTGAATTTACATCTAGTGTACCTAATAACCAATGTTTTTCATAGTTTATTTGTTCTAAAACATTCACTATATCAGTTGTGTCTTTTATATATGATGGAATTAATTTTACAGTTGGTTGCAAAAGTCTATCGATGTATTACATAGTAACATAGTAACATAGTATATAAGACCGAAAAAAGACATTTGTCCATCCAGTTCGGCCTGTTTCCTACAAGTTGATCCAGAGGAAGGCAAAAAAACCCCTGTGAGGCAGAAGCCAATTTTCCTCACTTAAGGGGAAAAAAAAATTCCTTCCCGACTCCAATCAGGCAATCAGAATAACTCCCTGGATCAACGACCCACCTCTAGTAGCTATAGCCTGTAATATTATTACACTCCAGAAATAAATCCAGTCCCCTCTTGAATTCCTTTATTGTACTCACCATCACCACCTCCTCAGGCAGAGAGTTCCATAGTCTCACTGCTCTTACAGTGAAGAATCCTCTTCTATGTTTGTGTACAAACCTTCTTTCCTCCAGACGCAGAGGATGTCCCCTTGTCACAGTCACAGTCCTGGGGATAAATAGATGATGGGACAGATCTCTGTACTGACCCCTGATATATTTATACATAGTTATTAGATCTCCCCTCAGTCGTCTTTTTTCTATTGCGAAAGATTTGAAGTTAATGAGCCGATTCCTGAAATTATAGGTCTTCCTGGTGGATGGATTGGGTCTTTGTGTACTTTTGGTAGGCAATAAAAAACCGGAATTCTATTTTGTGTGTTGGTAATGAATTTTGATTCCTGTTCAGTTAAAATGTCCTTCTCTCGTCCTTTTGATACATATTCTTCTAGTTCTTTTATAAAACTTTCGGTGGGGTCTCTTCTTAAGATAGTATAGGTGGAACTATCTGTTAATTGCCTTCTACATTCATTATTGTAGTCTACTGTATTTTGGAGTACAATTGCCCCTTTATCCGCTGGTCTTATTGTTAGATTTTCCATTGATTGAAGCTCTTTGATTGCATTCATTTCTTTTTTCGTGAGATTAAATTGGGATATTTTTGTATTCATTTTCCTAATTTCTACTTCTGTGCATTTACGAAAGGCGGCTATATTTTCCCCCATTTCATTTCTAGGGTATTTAGTAGATTTTTTCTTTAGATCTGTATGTTTATAGATGGACTGTACTTCAATTCCCCCAGCAATTGGATTCTTCATATGGTATTTTTTCAAACATAATTTCCTTATAAATTTTTCTATGCCAATGTAAGCATTAAATTTGTCCATTTTTGTTGTTGGTGCAAATTTTAGTCCCTTATTTAGTAGTTTGTGTTGTGTGTCCGTTAAAGTGACTTCACTAAGATTGATGACGTTATTTGTTTTATCATTTAGTATATGCGTGATCTTTGTGGTTTTTGTCTTACGTCTACTTCGTCTCGTCTTCTGTGTGGTTTGTGATTTCTGTGCTCGTCTGTGTTGTCCCACTGTCTGTTCCCCCCGTAGTGTCGATTGTATGGAGTGCTCTGGTGATTCCTCTCTATTTGGTCTCTCCCTACTGTGGTTCGATTCCTGTGTCTCAAATTGTATCTTTGTTCTGGGGTCGGTGTCCTTCTGTGCTTTGTTGGGGATCGGGAGTGTTGTCTTGTCCTTGTCCTGTGGAGGACAAATATATGTTTTGGCGGACACTATGAATCTTGGCCTGCAACAGCTGGGACACCAGATTCAGGGTATTGCTATTTTGGCAATTGAATTTCACCCCACAACAAAATATATGTTTTGGCGGACACTATAATACTTTGCCAGCCACAGCTGCAACTACTGATTTATGGTATTGCTATTTTGGCAATTGAATTTCACCCCAGAACAAAATATATGTTTTTGCGGACACTATGAATCTTGGCCTGCAACAGCTGGGACACCAGATTCAGGGTATTGCTATTTTGGCAATTTAATTTCACCCCAGAACTAACCCCAGAATTAACTTCAAATCTTTCGCAATACATCGATAGACTTTTGCAACCAACTGTAAAATTAATTCCATCATATATAAAAGACACAACTGATATAGTGAATGTTTTAGAACAAATAAACTATGAAAAACATTGGTTATTAGGTACACTAGATGTAAATTCACTTTACACAATTATCAAACATGAACATGGAATTACGGCATTAAGGGAAGAATTAAAACATTACAACTCTGCACCTGAAGATCAAATAGAATTTTTGACAGGGGGAGTCAATTTCATATTAACTCATAATTATTTTACTTTTGACTCTGATTTTTTCATACAACAGAGAGGAACTGCCATGGGTACCAGGTTCGCCCCAGTTATGCCAACCTTTTCATGGCACATTGGGAACGTGAGAACATTAATCACCTACTGGGGACGAGCCTGGTACTATGGCGAAGATTCATTGATGATGTCATTTTTATTTGGAGCGGCACTAGGGACCAATTGAATGAATTTCTAAAAGACATTAATACAAATGATAGGAACATTACTTTTACAAGCAATATAAGTGAATCCCGAATGGAATTTCTTGATTTATCCATTAATGTAGTGAACAATAAATTAATTTGCAGCACTTTTCAGAAACCAATTATGAGAAACAATTATATTCTCCACACAAGTTGCCATCTACCCAGATGGCTTATGAATATTCCAACTAGTCAATTCCGAAGATTAAAAAGAAACTGTACAGAAGAGCAACAATTTGAAACCGAAGCTGAACATCTAAAAAAACAGTTTTTGGAAAAGATTACCCTTACCAATAATAGACAAATCATTAGACAAAGTACGGAAAATGGATAGAACTACCTTTTTACCCCAAAGGATAAGGATGTAGAGGAAGAAACAAGGACTATAGAAAATACAAGAATTATAATGCCGTACAGCATTCATCATAAAAAGCTAGAATCCATCATTCAAAATAATTGGCACCATCTCCTTAGAGATAAAACACTGGGCCATCTACTTCCAGATAGGCCACAGATAACATATACAAAAGTACCAAATCTAGGATTAAGACTAGCACCAACAATTAGAAAGAGAATGGTCAAAAAAGCTCTAATTGGCTTTCATTAAACGGCTTCTTTAGATGTGGGGCTTGTACAAATTGTAAAATTACAAAATTCCCAAAAAGACTGTTTGTGTAACATCAACAAGTAACTCCTTTAAACATGAAATTCGGGATCATTTATCATGCAATTCTACGGACGTGATTTATATTTTACAATGTCCCTGTTCAAAACAATATATTGGACGCACAAAAAGACCATTCAAACGAAGAATAGCTGAGCATATATCAAATATAAAAAGAATTATGAATTGCATTCTGTATCCAAACATTTCAAAGAAGTCCATAATGGTGATCCTTCCACCCTTGTTTTTGCAGCGATAGAGAGAGTTCCACGCAATTGGAGGGGTGGCGATCACATAGCTAACATGTCTAGACACGAATCAAGGAAAATATTTGAATTTGAATCTATGATTCCCAAGGGGTTAAATGCTGAGATTGAAATTTTTGGATTCCTATGAAGCCTATGAATCTCATTATGGGTTGGTGCCCCCCAAGGGATATGAAATCGTAGTCAGGCTGTCTATCAGCACTGCGATCTCTCTCCCCGGCGGGCTCCTCCCCAAAAACATCCTACCAACAATCCTCTAGTACCATTCTTATCCCTCAACAAATATAAAACAATTGAATACCAATCCTTAAAATCCAACTCTGAAGTAGAGAATTTCTTTCATTTATTGGACCATTAGAGAATTTGTATTATAAGAGGGTAGAACTCCTCAGTCATTTACAATGTCCGTTTTTTACTGTGAACTAATATGGTTTTACTGTGAATTAATATGATTGTACCACCTTATATGGTACCATCTTATTATGGAACTAATATGGTTTTATTATCTTTTTTACTGTGAATTAATATGATTGTACTATCTTTTTTATATATTGATATCTATTGATGCTAACTTTATATAGAAATTTATATAAAAGTTTCCATTTGTGATTTGATTGACATGAATCCGACCCCTAATCGGGCGGAACCAGAACTGAAACACGCCCATGTGATCCCTTTAAAAGACCCATACACAGTGGTTATCCATACCCACTGAGGAAGGAGCAGAGGCTCCGAAACGCGTTTGGGGCATTGAATAACCACTGATGATCCAGCTGGACTCCTAACAGTCAAGAACTCCACAGTCGGGACACAAAAACTCAAAAGTTCCGCTATTTTTATATAATTCAAAGAATCTCCAGAATCCGGAGTTTTGAAATTCCCGCCAAAAGAACACGAGGACGCCAACGGTGACGTCACCGGAAGTGACGTTCCCGACTTCAAACGCTGATAACAAGCGGCTTACCCGCGTGTGAGGACGCTCCACGCGAACGCCGACCCACTGTGACAGACCTGCAACATCCAAGAAAACACCGACCGACACAAAGCCTCGTTTCTGGAGCGGTAACGTACGGACCCTTGGGTCAAAATTGCTTTTATTGCATTGCATTTATATACTCTTCACTCCGCACCAAACTAATTGGGAACAATTTAAAAGCAGCTATTATATCCTGCTGAAAAGGAATCTAACAGACTTATATGTGAAACTGAGTGATTATACCTAACTCAAACATTTTCACTTAATATCACCCAACCAAAGATTTTTGGGAAATCTGGACATTGATGTCAATATAAAAGGGGAATACAAGAAGACCCACAATTTACCAGAGTGAATACTTCTGGGTTTATGCTTATATTATGCTTTTATTATCGAATGTAGACTGATTGTTCTTATTACCGTCTTATCCTATTTGAAACCTTTTTAAAATATTTATTATAATAAATGATCCATGCTTAACCAATATTTTGAGTGCCATCCCTCCTAAATACTGAACCATTATCTACCTCTCTCGTGACGTTGGGTGCGTCACTATTGGGATAGAGCACCATATTCCATCTCAACAGTAGAGTGAGCCACCTAATCACTACTATTACGCATTTTTTTTTTTTCAAGCCCCATTGAAATGAATGGTTTCGTATACAGACCTGTACAAAAAACGGAACGGAAACAAAAGAAAAATATGTTTGTGTGCATGAGCCCTAATAGTAATGAATGTGGTCATGTTGTAACCTGAGAGTTCTGACAATCAGCAGTATTTATTATTCAATGCAACTTTCATGAGGCAGTTTGATTGTGTGATTCATTCTAGTAGTATTCATTCATTCCAGGACCGCAGTTTTTTTTTCCTTTTGCATATTTTTCTGTCAACGTACCTAACTGAGGGCTTGTTTTTTGTTTGTTTTCTGTCTGTGGGATGATGTCTTTTAATGCTTTGATTTGAAGTACAGATAACTTATTTGTTAACTTTTATTAACTTTTTTCCTGTGGGAAATGGAGAAAAAAAAAGGAATTCCACCATTGTTTCTTGGTGTAAATTTTGCATTGTTCACCATAAGGAATAAATACCATTATTATATGGGTTGGTATGATTATGATTATACCAGATATGTATATTATTTTACTATGTTACTACGTTTGCACAATAAGGGAACATTTCATTGAAAAAAATATTTTTATGGGGTGCTACTACATTTTTGGATTCAAAAGTTTTTTTTGTGAAATTTTTGTTGTTTTTTGTGAAGAAGATAATCAGATAAGATAATCCTTTGATAGTCCCACCATAGGGAAATTCACAATGTGCTTGAATGTGCTGAAGTCACTTTCTCTGTAAATCAGTATGAAAAAATAACAAAAAAAACGCAATGCAAAAGTGCCATTAAAAAACAACCACACATTTGGCCTAAAACCAATGGATGTCTATAAAACAAAAAAGTTCAAAAACAAGGCTAAATATCACACCCAGAGAATACTGAAATAAATAAAAAAAACAGTAAGCCTAAAGAATGTACCTCAAGGGAAGAAAAGCACCACCACAAAATGTATATGTTTGTACTGCATTTAATAATTCTCATAGTCTTCCAGCAAACATCTGGAGCTGTTTACTTTTTTGCATAAAAACAGGCGCAAAAATGCCAGAAAAAAAAAAACATACCAAAACAGCGCAAACCACCCCAAAAAAGACAATTAGAGAAATAGATCATGGGGGGACTCTTTGAGTCTTAGGGCTCATGCACCGGGCGTTGTGCAGCCGTTTTGTGCATTGGGGACCGCAATTTGTGGCCCCCAATGCATGGGCAACATCCGTGCGGCAGCCTGGACAGATTGAGACCCATTGAACTTGAATGGGTCTGTGATCTGTCCGCACCGTTAAAAAATAGAATATTTTTTTGCGGTGAGGCGGCACGGACAGAAACACCACAGAGGCACTCTATAATGCTTCCGTGGGGTTCCGTACCTCTGTTCCACACTGCAGCTCTGGATTCCGGACCCATTTAGGTGAATAGGTCCGCATCCGTGATGCAGGGAGAACACGCTCGGTGCCCGCATATTGCGAACGTGCTGTTTGCAGGCCGCAGTACAGGCCACGGCCAGCAACGGTTCTGTGCCTGAGCCCTTACTTTGAGTTGGTGAACGGTGCACCAAACTTATAAATGCAATACTTTTCCAGGAAATTCTGCTCCAGTTTTCCCATGCCACTTCCCTTACTCGAGTGATTTTGTGACAATTTTTTTTTTTGCAAATTTTTCAAATAGCAATAAATCTGCCATGAAACTAATTAACATACATAAACATGTTTACTTTCCAAACACTTTTTAAAGGTGGCGAGGGGAAAAAGTCATAAATTGTGCTGCAAAATTTCACTAGCGCCAAAATTTGCAACTTTTCTACAGCAAAACTGGCATACAATCCTGATACATTACCCCCATGTGGGAAATCACCCTTAGGCCCCGTACACGACCTTCTGTTTGGTTCTCATTCAATCCGCATTTTTTGCAGATTGGATATGGACCTATTCATTTCAATGGGGCTACAAAAAAGATGGACAGTACACTGTGTGCCGTCTGCATCCGTATGCTATTGTAACATTATTGCTATAATGTTACAATGGGTCCCTAAAAAAACTGATTCAACACGGACATCACATAGACATCATCCATACTTTTTGAGGACTGAAAAATACATATGGTCGTGTGAATGCACCCTTACGACACTGCATTACAAGAGTCAGAACTTTTTTTTCATTTTCCTTTCATATAGCTGTACATGTGGGCTTATTTTTTGTGGAACATGTCATATTTTTAAATAGAACAATTTTGGCTTTATGGGGAGTTTTTTATATATATATATATATATATATATATATATATATAAGTGACGGCGTGGTTAGCCATTTTGGGAGGATTGCACCTAGATTCACATTTTTGAGTGCTGCTGTTTCTGCCTTTGTGTTCTATATACATATAGGGCCAGATTTATCATTAGCTAAAGTCACTTTAATGGAGTGAAAAAGTCGCAAAAATGCGCAATCGGTAAAATTGCGCATTTTTTGCGACTTTTTCAAGCTCTGCACTAAGCTCTCCAGTTTTGTGAAAGTGGGCGTGTTGTCTTATGTAAATGAATCTCTAGACAGATTTACTATTGCAACCATTTAAAAAGTCGCAAAAAAATGCGCAATTTCACTCCAGGGGGGACCATGCTTATCTTATGCGACTTTTTAATAGAACATGCGACTTTTTTGTAAAGACGTGCGACTTTTGTAAAGCCACTTACTGAAGGATAAACTGCTATCATCAATCCACATTTATCACAGTATTAAAGGACCATTAATAAATCTGACTAACTAAAAGTGACTTTGGGCAGATGGAAAAGTGGAGTAAGATGTAAGTGTAATGATAAATCTGGCCCATAGTCTATATATATAGTCCAAAGACAAGGATATACTCCAGCATATGAAAAATAAGTGACCCTCTTTATTCCCCAGGTAACGTTTCAGTCTTCTCAATGAGACCTTTGTCAAGCCTTCAACTGTGCTGCTGCTTCTCTTTGGTTTATATATATATATATATATATTATAAATTATATATATATATATATATATATAGTATAAACAAACACAGGGCAGCATTCTGGTCTTGAATAGGTGTAAAGTGGATCTTTTATTACACCAAATGCAACGTTTCAGCTCATCCTAATGGAGCCTTTGTCAAGCAGTGATAACAGTGTTTCAAACAGGTAAATATAGGAGGTTACAAAAGTGTACATGATTATCAATTAAAAAGGACAATTAAATTATTAACATGATTATGGCCTTGTACAAAATTATTTCAATTAAAAAATTCCATGATTAAATGTGACAATTCATGTGACGCAAGAATATATATCAATACAGTGCATATACAATCATGACTTTGGGCAATCCTTGTGAATTCATAATGATATCCCATCAAACTATTCATTGTGCACATGTGCTGTATCGTGCTATTAATTAATAGATCTAAAGATGTGAGACGCTCACCCTACATCACGGGGTCCATGTGGTTAAAGTTCGGCATTTAATTGTAATGCCTGCGCCTGCTCTGTCCCACTCTCATGAGTACATTGCACAAGCGCACGCGCGCATGAGACATAGGATCTAACCAGGAACAAAGATGGAGTCCCTAGTATGTAAGTAACCAACTGCGCAGATGCTTGCGTCACGGTCACGTGACTAGTGATCATGGCAACCAAAAGACACTATGAAGTAAACAATCAAACACAGGAATCAGTAGAGGAATGATAAATGAACGGGACCGAGCTCAGGGGCACAGTCAGCATCCTTGCTCTCGAATCCCAACACCACAGGAATCATCAAATCAGAGGGCCAAGATAAACCTCCCTAACGTGTCATAATGTCTATATATATCCTAGAGGCACGGATCCTAGTTTAACACCAGGAACCCCTCCTCCATTGTCCCATGAGTAGGCATGCGGCACAATTAAAGGGAACCTGTCACCAGGAAATTCACTGATAAACCAGGCATACTGCCTTGTAGGGCTCACTCTGCTGAATATAATGATACCTTCCACTTGGTGATCTGTTGTTTTATTGTGGAGAAAAAGTACTTTTAATCCATATGCTAATGAGCTGATTGGAGTCCAGCAGTTGATATGAGTCCAGCTTTTTTTCTATTCAGAGCTGTAGCCACTCCCCTATTCACTTCTTTAGATGTAAAAGGGGCGTGGTTTATTACATCATTCATTCATTTTAATAATTGGCGGGGAAAGTTGGACTCCAATCGGCTCATTAGCATATGGATTAAAAGTACTATTTCTCCACAATAAAGCAACAGATCACCAAGTGGAAGGTATCATTATATTCAGTACACTGAGCCCTACAAGGCAGCATACTTGCTTTATCAGTGAATTTCCTGGTGACAGGTTCCCTTTAAGTGTCGCCAAACCTCTCAATTGGACACAGGCAATCCAGGGCACATGTAATAAAGAGCTATACAATTATCCGCGTTTTGAACGCAGTGGTATAAAAAAATAAATAACTAAACTATAAATCCTATGTAAAAAATGGGGTTAAAAATAAAGCAAAAAAAGAAAAATAACCACATGGAGATCGTCATGTCGGATGGTCTCTTCACAGAGGCTTGGTTCACAAATCTTCAAAAATTCCTACAAAGGAGAGAAAATAAAAAGAATAAATAAAATATATATGAAACACTGGTCTCATTCACATCACACAGTGGATAAGGTAGCATCGAACCAGAGCTGGGAGGAGGGGGAATGGGAAAAGCCTTTTCGGTTTCAATGTTTGTAATGTGTAAATCCAAAATAATTCTATTTTTTTAATGATGGCCACTCTATTCCCCCCATGTCTGGGCATACATACCTGATCTATAATTCTAAAACCGAGGTCCTTTTCAGTGTGTTTGGCCTCTGTGAAATATTTGGATACAGGTAAATCTAACCTCTTTTCATGGATGGTGTACCTGTGTTGATTAAGTCTGGTCTTAACGTCCCATGTTGCTTAACCAACATAGAGAAGGTGACATGGGCACTCAAGCAGATAAATTACATAAACCGAATCACAAGTGAGGTAGTGTTTAATAAAAAAATCAGCACCTGTGTCAGGATGTGTGAATGTAGATCCCCTCAGCGTCAATGGATAATTCACAGTTTTTTTGTACCTATGTCCGCCCTGACCAACTGATTCTGGGTGCGACGGTAGGACATGAGTGGAGGAACATTAAACTCTGGAATATGCCTAAAGTTACTGCCAAGGTTTGACCAATGTTTTCTCACAATATTATATGTACTTGTACTCATCGATGTATAATGCAAGATAAAAGGAATGCGGTTAACATCTGATTTGTTAGTGTTCTCACCTCTTAAGAGGGATTCCCTAGATAGAGAACTGACTCTTTGGATATTTGGATCCCACTAGTCTCTTAGGGTAACCCCTTTTGACAAATTTAGATCCCATGGTGAATAACCTCTCCTCCAAAACGGCTTCATTTTTCACAATACTTTTTACCCTGAGCATCTGGCTAAAGGGCAGAGATTTCAACATTGTCTTCGGATGATTGCTATCGAACCGAAGCAATGTGTTCTTGTCCGTTGTCTTCACATATAAATCAGTCTTTCTCTTCAGTCCTTCACCAGCTCTTTTCACCAAGACATCCAAGAACTGGACATCCGAAGAGACCAGTGTGAATTTAACATCAGGGTCTATATTATTGAGGAAAGTTCCAAAATCTTCTAATCCTAATTGAGTACCTATCCATAAGAGGAAGATATCATCTATGTATCGCCACCACCCCAGTACATGTCTGAAGTGGTGGCTCACATAGATGTATCTCTCCTCAAGTTATGACATAAAAATATTTGCATAGTTTGGCGCTACGTTCGAACCCATTGTGGTTCCACATAGCTGAATATAGAAGTCATCCTGAAGCAAAAAATTGTTACAGGTGAGAATTGTTTCTAACAATTAAATCAAAAATTTCGGACAATCTGTTGAATATGTGGTGGTAGTTAGACAATTTCTGACCGCTTCAATGCCTCTAGCGTGGGAAATCAAGGTACCGTATATAAACTTACCACGTCAAAAGACACAAGGATCACATGTTCAGGGAGAGAAATGTCCCCTATTAAATTGAGAAAATGTGTGGTGTCCTTAATGTATGATCTCGCTGAGCTCACATAAAGAAATAAATAAAGTTTATCATCATTGATCCCATCCTTTCTAGCTGTCTCCAATATATTATGGATACGTCTCAAGATGTCAAATTTCGGATCGCTGGCTAGCTTCCGATATACATTGGTGTCAGATAGTTGTCTAATGATGTTATTTACATAGTCAGCAGTGTTCATGCTGACCATGGCCCCACCCTTATCTGCTGGTTATATGGTCAGATTAGGGTTCTTGGATAACTCCATAAGGGCCCTGGTTTCCAGAATTGATAAGTTCCTTTTATGAGCTCTCTGATTCACCTCTACTGATTTTAATTGTTCAAGATCAAATCTCACAGCGTTCACAAACGTATCAACAGCTACATGATTGATCTGCTGCATAAAGTCACTCTTAATAAATAACTGTACATTTTCAAGGCAAAGTTCAGTATTATTCTCAAGAGGAATCGGATCTCAAGGAGGATATTGCTGGCGATATTCTTATGTACCGCTTAAGGCCCCTTTTACACTTGCGGTTTTGCTTTCCGTCCTAGAGTTTCGTCCTCGGGGCTCTAGGACGGAAAGATACTGATCAGGATTATCCCCATGCATTCTGAATGGAGAGAAATCCGTTCAGGATGCATCAGGATGTCTTCCGTTCAGTATGTAAACGTTTTTGGGACGTTGACAAAACCGCAGCATGCTGCAGATTTGTCTCCGTCCAAAAATCCGGAAGACATGCTGTTAAGCCGGATCCGGAATTAATGCCCATTGAAGTGCATTAATCCGGATCCAGCATTAAGCTAAACGTCGTTTCGGCACATTGCCGGATCCAACGTTTAGCTTTTGTGAATGGTTACCATGGCAGCGGGACGCTAAAGTCCCGGCTGCCATGGTAAAGTGTAGTGGGGAGGCAGGGGAGAAGTATACTTACCGTCCGTGCGGCTCCGAGTCCCGGGCGCTCCACAATGACGCCAGAGCGCCCCATGAGCATGGATCACATGATCGCATGGATCACGTGACCCATGCGCGTGGGGCGCTCTGACGTCATTGTGGAGTGCCCCGGGAGCCGCACGGACTGTAAGTATCTGCTCCTCTGGCTCCCCACTACTTACTATGGCAATCAGGACTTTAGTAGCGTCCTGGCTGCCATAGTAACACTCAAAGCATTTTGAAGACTGATCAGTCTTCAAATGCTTTTAGTTGTTTTGCGTTGTGACGGATCCGGCGGGCATTTCCGGCGACGGAAGTGCACGCCGGATCCACACAACGCAAGTGTGAAAGAGGCCTTACTTTACCATTCATCTACTGCTTCCTGTGTTCGATGGTTTACTTCTTAGTTTCTTTTGGTTGCCATGACCACTAGTCACGTGACTGTACCGCAAGCATCTGCGCAGTTGGTCACTTACATACTAGGGACTCCATCTTTGTTCCTAGTTAGATCCTATGTCTCATGCGCGCGTGATGTAGGGTGAGCGTCTCACATCTTTAGATCTATTAATTAATAGCACGATACAGCACATGTGCACAATGAATAGTTTGATGGGATATCATTATGAATTCACAAGGATTGCCCAAAGTCATGATTGTATATGCACTGTATTGATATTTATGCGTCACATGAATTGTCACATTTAATCATGGAATTTTTTAATTGAAATCATTTTGTTCACGGCCATAATCATGTTAATAATTTAATTGTCCTTTTTAATTGATAATCATGTACACTTTTGTAACCTCCTATATTTACCTGTTTGAAACACTGTTATCACTGCTTGACAAAGGCTCCATTAGGTGAGATGAAATGTTGCATTTGGATGTAATAAAAGATTCACTTTACACTATTCAAGACCAGAGTGCTGCCCTGTGTTTGTTTATACTACAATTGGTGGATCCACTCATCCGGGATCCTATACAAGGACTTTGCACCTGGCGTTTTAAAAGTGCTGCTATCTTTATATATATATATATATATATATATATACACACATATATATTATAATATCTTTCTTTCTTTCTCTCTCTCTACATAGGATATATTATGTTTTATAGTGTTGTGAGCACTGATTGGCTCTTTCCTCCTGATCACATCATAAGGACTTCAGAATAGAACCAATTAAGGTAATTACAGGGAAAGTTGGTCGATAGCAGCGAGAAAGGTACAGGAATAAAGGAACCAACATTTATTTCTTTTATACTGCAAAACAGCATCAATTCTTCTAGGCACACTTGCACAAGGTCAGTGATTTTGTAGTATTATAGTCAGGTGTATGATTAACCAATCATACCAAACAGCTGATGGTCTTCATTTTCATATGTAGGTTGATTAAGGTGTTAATTAAGCTGAAACACATAAACCTGTCATGCTACTCTGTTTCTACTTTTTAATGGATGAAATAAAGAAAATCTTTTAACTGATCTCAACATCATCGAATCTGTCTGGAATTACAGGAAGAGACAGGAGGATTTGAGCAAGCCTACAGCCACAGAAGATCTGTGGTTAGTTCTCCAAGATGTTTGGAACAACCTCCCTGCTGAATTCCTTAAAAACTGTGTGCAAATGTACCCAGAAGAACGTATGCTGTTATGAAGGCAAAGGGTTGTCCCACTAAACATATGTATTTATTAAGGAAGGGGCAGCAGGACCTCCTATGACAGATGGTTATGAGTATGGTGGTATCAAGAAGTACCTAAAAGGGGCCTAATTTTTATCTTTGCTGTGGTAGCCCCAGTCCCCCATGCCATTGTTGTGAAGGAAGGCGATAATAAAATGTTAGCACTTGATCCACAGTCTGCAGGTGACATAAAACAGCATGTAGTCGTCTGACCATGAAGACTCTGAGAATCTAAACTTCTAGGCTTGCTCTTCCGTGCTGAAAGTATCCTAAAAAAGACAAGTTCCAATAATAAAAGTGTAAGGAAATCTTTATTTATGTGATTCCCCAATGAATTCTCATAGGTTCACTAAAGATAAACTTACATTTTAAGGCTTAATATATATAAAGTCTTCCAGAAACATTCATTTTGTTTTGACAGCGTTCAACCCTAGTTTCAAAACTGCTATCAAATAGTTGCTTTAAAAAAAAAATCACTCAGGTTCATGGTTTAATGAATTTGGTCCTCAGAGGATCACAGTACAGTTCACACCATGCTGAAGTCCACGAAACATTGTTTTACTTTGAACGTCTTCAAATGGCTGCTGAAGAAATTTCAATATAGTCTTAACAAAAAATAGGTGGCTAACTACTGCCATCCAGAGTCCAGAGGCGGTATTACATTTACAATTAACCTAATGTCTTCTGTAAGCTCATCATCTGGTACCAGATCAGATCAAATGGAGCAGATCTTTCAAAAATGTCACTTCGACTGGATTTTCTACTATAGAAAAATATCAAAATTTGTCTTGATGCGACTTATTTCTGAATATCACAATAACAATTGTAAATGAATGATTGTCGGTCTTTTAGCTGAGCAATTACAATAGTCCTAATTTACCAATTCGGAACATCAATATAAAGATTTTACCAGTATTCAATTGCAAATTAATTATATACATATATAGAAAGACGTGTATGATAAACATAATAAGGGAGATTTATCAAAAGTGATGCAAAGGAAAATTTGCCCATGGTAACCAATCAAATTGAACATTTCATTTTTCAGAGCTCTGTTAGGATAATCTGATTGGCTGCTATGGGCAACCTTTTCTTTGACCAATTTTGATAAATCTCCCTCAATACCTGGACTGATTTTTTTTAGCTTTCCATTTGCTTTCTAAATGCAAAATTAAGCAACTTTTTAAATAGTCTTTGTTAAACATTTCCCAAAAATGTTGCTTCTGTGGAATATGTGAAAACCCTTCACCTAGCTACTGGTGCTGCTTAATCTGGCGTAAATGCATCAGAGCTCTGCCCCTGTTTCTGATGGCTCTCTCTGCTCTCTCCCTCCCTCCTCTTAGGCTACTTTCACACTTTCATTGTTAATTCTGTTAATTGAGATCCGGCAGAGAATCTCAATACTGGAGTTAAACGGATCTGTTTTGATCTTGCACATCAGGATGCATCCGTTCCGTTAGGGTGTGGTTGTGTGAAATCAAAATTTAAAAAAATGGATCCGTCACTAAATATATTGAAAGTCAATGGGTGACGGATCCGTTTTTTTGGGCTACTAAAAAAACGGACACAAAACGGAATGCTGATGGAACGGAAGACATCCTAAACGGATCTCTTTCCATTCAGAATGCATAAGGAGCAAGTGGAAACAACAACTCAAGTGTGAAAGTAGCCTTAGTGGTAGAGATAGCAGCAGAAACTTGTATACAGCAGTTATGTGGAGGGGGGGCATCTCACACAGACTGTAGATATGGAGATAAGCCTGCACTGCTGAGAAAAATGATGTTTTAATATGCAAATGAGCCTTTAGGAGCAACGGGGGCGTTGCTGTTACACATAGAGGCGCTGCTCTCTACGCAACTGGCACTTTGACAGGGCCAGGCTGTGAAAACGCCATTACGCTTCGCCCTGTCAATCAAAGTGCAGAGGGGACGGCGGTTGCAGAGACATCAGAGCCTGTAGGAGTAATGGTAACGCCCCCGTTACTCCTAGAGGCTCATTTGCATATATTAAAACATAATTTTTCTCAGCAATGCGGGCACATATGAACATGGGACCAACACAGATGCCTTCAGCTGCCAAGAGGACATCTAACATGTCAGCCAGTTTCATAGATACAAATCTGCTGACAGATACCCTTTAAAAATAATTGTACACTGACGCCATGTATATCATTTTTGCCACACGGATAGCATAAGGTTTTTCACTCCTTTCCATAACCCGCTGCTATTATCCTGAAATGAGCCATTCTATGTACGAGAACAGCGGCTCTGTGCTATGACCTGAGATGTGTACAGTCTCTAATCTACCTTCACACTTTAAGACTAATTTTCCCCTTTTCGTCTGTATATTTGTACTTTTTGGTCATTCTTTTTTTATTTTTTTATTAAAATGCTAATTAATGATACAGGTCTTCAGACATATTTAAAGAAGTGACAGATTTTCCAGAGGGATTAATTAGATATTGAATCTTCATACTCTTTAATATTTTGCAGACGGATGAACATACGCTACATGACACTTTATTACATTGAAAAGATGCTATGTAGTAGATAAGCAATATGGCACGAGGACTGTAGTTTCTGTTTTCCCTGTGTTAATTTAGCTTTTGTTTAATCTGACACTGTTCTTCTATCTACCTGTTGTCATTTAAGTGACTGAGAGGGAGCTGACGAGTTATCATGCCTGGTTGGGTGTGAGTAGATTATATATTAACATTTTAAAGACGCTCTCTCATCCCTAGGATATTCCGTCACTTCCTAATAGGCAATCTGTCACCTCGAGAATCCCCACCATTCCCTAAAACTGGGGTCAACAACCTCCGGCATCCCAGCTGTGGTGAAACTACCACTCCCAGCATACACACCTGCTTAGCTGTTTTCGGAACTCCCATAAAAGTGAATAGAGCATGCTGGGAGATAGTTTAACTACAGCTTAGGTGCGGGAGGTTGCTGATTCCTACCCTAATGCAAATGGGCTGCAGTGCTGTCTTACATCTACAACCCTGCATGAGGTACCAGTGGTCAGACTCAGGCACTTCCAATCAGTAACTGATAATCCAAGCAAAAGGCATCAAATGCCATGAGACATAAACCTAATAGGGTATAAGGAAATCAAAGTTGGGAACCCCACTCGAGACCCTGTCTTCGAGCCATAGTGAAGAGACACTGGTAGACCTTGCCTGTCCATGGTTCATTTGAATGATTGCCATGTCATACTACATCTCTCCTGCAGTATAGCCACCTTGATACTCAGCAAGATCCTGTGGTATCCAGCGCATGCGCAATGAAGCAAGGTGTACTGGACTCCACTCCATCTGCACACTGCTCATATATGCCCTCATATAGGCATACTGCTAAAAAATTGCGAAAAACTATAAGGAAAAAAATAGAATATGTGAAAGGCAGACAAAAACAGCCAACCTAGAGTAAAACCAACCCTAAAATGTTCTTCAGTTATATAAATGTCAAAAAAGTTTAAACCTGAATTTGTTGTCCCCTTAAAGATTGATGAGGGAGGAGTTATTATTTAAGCCATTAAATAATATTTCCTCCACTGTATTCACTGAGGGAAATGAACAGATGAAATGAAAACAAAATAAATTTGGCATTAAAAGTGCCCTGTCTGACCAAGAAAGAAGTGCAGTGGCATCTTAAAAAGATTAAAATAGACAAATCACCAGGTCCCGATGGCATACACCCCTGTATCCTAAGAGAATTAAGTAATGTAATAGACAGATCTTTATTTCTTATATTTATGGACTCTATATTGACAGGGAGTGTTTCACAGGATTGGCGCCTAGCAAATGTGGTGCCAATATTCAAAAATAGTCCAAAAACATAGCCCGGAAACTATAGGCCGGTAATTCTAACATGTCCTGGGTAAACTTAAGGTTTTCTAAGAGATGCTATTCTACAATATCTCTATGAAAAGCATGGCTTCGTGAGGTTAGATCAAACTAATTTAATCAGTTTCTATGAGAAGTTAAGTTCTAGACTTGAACGCGGCAAATCAATGGATGTCATATATATTTACTTCTTCAAAGCATTTCATACTGTGCCACATAAAAGGTTAGTATATAAAATGAGAATGCTTGGACTGGGGGAAAATGTCTGTATGTGGGTAAGTCACTGGCTCACTGATAGAAAACAGAGGGTGGTTATTAACGGTACACACTCAGATTAGGTCACTGTAACTATTGTGGTACCACAGGGGTTGGTATTGGAGGGGTCAGTGTCAGTAGTGGGGTACCTCAGGGGTCAGTATTGGGCCCTATTCTCTTCAATATATTTATTAACGATCTTGTAGAAGTCTTGCACAGTAAAATATCTATTTTTGCAGATGACACTAAACTGTGTAAAGTAGTTACAATGGAAGAGGACAATATACTGCTACAGAGGGATCTGGATAGATTGGAGCAGGCATGGGATTCAGCCGGTTGCCTCCGGTTCTCCAGATCCGGTTTTTAAAATTACAGCCGGATCGGAGAACTATGTTGCTGGCTGAATTCCGATCCGGAGCTCGGCAGTGGCGGCAGCAGGTCAGGGGGAGATGAGTGATACAGATTAATGTTGCAGCAGAGAAAGGGAGAGGCGTATCCCTAACCTACTCCTCTGATAGGCTGCAGGCACCAGGCATGCAGCCTATCAGAGGGTGGCGCAGGCGGAGCGATGACGTCATCGTGTCCGCCTGAGCCAAGCTTTGTACTGCGCGGGACACAGGCCGGAAGAGGCATGCATCACTGCCAGGCTGGAGGTAAGTATTAGTGGTTTTTTTCTTTTATGTGGAACACAGTGGGGGTATCAACTGGGGGAATTACTGGCACATGATGGGGGACCCTATGGGGGCATTACAGGCACATGATGGGGAACACTATGGGGGCATTACTGGCATATGATGGGGAACAATATGGGGGCATTACTGGCACATGATGGGGACACTATGGGAGGCATTACTGGCATATGATGGGGGATATTTTGTTAGCATTACTGGCCCAAGATGAGGACACTATGGGGGCATTACTGGCATATGATGGGGGATACTATGGGGGTATTACTGACACATGATGGGGGATACTATGGGGGCATTACTGACACATGATGGGAGATACTATGGGGCCATTACAGGCACATCATGGGGGACACTATTGGAGCATTTACTGGCACATCATGGGGACACTATGGGGGCATCTACTGGCACATCGCGGGCACACTATGGGGGCATCTACAGGGGGATTACTGGCACATCATGAGCACACTATGGGGGCATCTACTGGGGGCATTACTGGCACATCATGGGGGACACTATGGGGGCATCTACTGGCACATCATGGGGGGCTCTATGGGGGCATCTACTGGCACATCATGTGGGGCACTATGGGGGCATCTACTGGCAAATCATGGGGGACACTATGGGATCATCTACTGGGGCATTACTGGCACATCATGGGGGACACTGTGGGGGCATCTACTGGGGGAATTACTGGCACATCATGGGTAACATTATGGGGCATCTACTGGCACATTGTGGGAAACACTATAGGGGCATTACTGGCACACCATGGGGACACTATGGGGGCATTACTGGGTGAATTACTGGCACATCATGGTGGACACTATGGGGCATCTACTGGCACATCATGGGGGTCTATGGGGGCATTTATACTGGCATATAGGGGCATTTACACTGGCACATAATGGGGGACACTATGGGGCATTTAAACTGGCACATCAGTGGGGGCACTATTGTGGCATTTTATATTGGCACATTATGGGGGCACTATGGTGTTGGAGGGGGAAGGAACACTATGGGGACATATTATATAGGCACATTATGGGGGAACTATGAACGGGCATTTATACTGGCGCATTATGGGGGACACTATGGGGGAATATTATTCTGGCACATTAAGGGGGCACTATGGAGTTGGGGGGAACACTATGGGGGCATATTATATAGGCACATTATGGAGGCACTATGGCAGAGGGGAAGGAGCGCTATGGGGGCATTTTATACTGGCACATTATGGGGGACACTATGGGGAAGCTGAGAGGAGCACTATGTGGGCATTTACTAGGGGCATTATATTGGGGTATTTTATACTTGCACACATTATGGGGGCACTATGGGGACATTAGCTCAACTGGGGGCACTAAGAGGGGGAATATTTTTGTACTGGCACACAAAACGGGAGCATTTTTGAACTTGTGCACATTATTAGGGGGATTTTTTGTACTGGCATACATTATAAGTGACATTCTTTGTACTGGAGCTCATTTTAAATGCCCAGTTTGCCCCTCACAGTAATAGTGCTCCCAAAAGTCCCACCAATGGTAGTACTGTCATTCTCTGCCAGAGTGCACTTAGTAGTAAAAGTCCCCACTGTGCCCCAGAAGTAATAATGTTCCCATAGTGCCCATAATAGTAATCATGATCCCCATAGTCCCCCAGTAGTAATTGGGGGACATAATGTTTATGCTATTAATGTCAGGGGCACTATGTGCTGGGTGCAGTTATTTTAGGACAGCGTGTGCCAATAATTATTGAAGCGGCACTATCTGTGTGGTACTAGTGTTATCAGAGGGATTATCTGTTTCTGTAGTATAGTATTGGGAGCACAGCAGGCACAGTATTGGGGGCACTATCTGTGTGGTACTAGTGTTATCAGAGGGATTATCTGTTTCTGTAGTATAGTATTGGGAGCACAGCAGGCACAGTATTGAGGGCACTATCTGTGTGGTACTAGTGTTATCAGAGGGATTATCTGTTTCTGTAGTATAGTATTGGGAGCACAGCAGGCACAGTATTGGGGGCACTATCTGTGTGGTACTAGTATTATCAGGTCAGGGGGATTATCTGTTTCTGTAGTATAGTATTAGGGAGCACAGCTGGCACAGTATTGGAGGTGGCAGGATGAGTTGTTCAGAAGGTAGGAGGATGATGGAAAAGTAGGAACCTAAGATGTCTTTTTGTCAAACTGCAGAGACAAGAGATGGGTGAAAAATCATCATGGGGGTCTGGTCTGAAAGGAGATGAGGAAAGAGAACATCTACATCATAGGCAATGTCACTGGATGTAAGAGGCACCGTATTCTGCATAGCACTGAATATAATGTGTATTCAAATATGTCACAGATGTACCAAGACATACGACAATGAGTGGCAGGATATCTGAGACTGGCAACACATGGTTTGATCTAACAGGTTTTCCTTGTGGATCAATAGGCGTCTGTATTGTTTCTGGTAATGGCCACACCCCTTGCCTCCAGGTGTTGCTAATGTGGTCATTTAACCTTCCTTATTTATAGTTGCTTCTCCAACAATGCTGTGCGGTTTATAGCTTCTGTGCCTGTGGATAGTTTGTGGTTGGATCTCGGCTGAGTTCCTGGTGCTTCCATAGCCCCTTTAAAGCTAAGTCTTTCCTTTCTCTTTTGTATTGTGTTTGGGTTCTGTGTGTTGCTTTTCCCTATTGTTTGTATTAGGCCTGTAGAAGACTCCTGTTCGTCCTTCCTTATGGAGGAACAGGTAGACTCATCCCTGCCATTAGTACCAGGGTCCTATAGGGCTAGATAGGACTCTAGGTATTCCTGTGTATGAACTCACCTAACTTTGGGGTCTGTTCATACTGGTAGTCAGTCAGGATTTTGGTTAGGGTTTTCACTAGGGGGTATCCATATTCCTTCCCTAGTTCTCAGGCCTGATTCCCTGTTCCTCCCTTCCCTTCTATGCTCGTTGTGGTGCTTCCCTCCCACACTGAAGTGTGACAAGTACAAATGTGTATAAAATGTATATGGAGTAGGTAAATCTACTGTAAGTGTAGCCTATGCGTAATTTATATACTGTATCTATCATATATGGGTGTATATTGTATATGTGATTATGTGAGTGTAGTATCTATACTCTGTTTATGTATGCATACCTCCCAACCATTCGAGATCTGGCATAACTACTGTGTGGGGGACACAATGGAGACTAGGCCGGGTTTGGACACGTACAGATAGCCATTGGGTGGAGTTAGAGGTGTGGGTCAGCGCCTTAAAAAACTTGTTGGCTCCTTAGGCTTTTAAAAAGTTGGGTGATATGTGTGTAGTGTATATATGGTGTATTTATGTATGTGTGCCATGTATATGGTGTCTTTATGTCTACGTGTGGGGCATATATATGGTGTATGTATATGTAAATATGTGTCATGGCGACGCGTGTCCGCCGTTAAGTAGGGGACCTGTTGTTAAAACTTTGAATCCCACCCCTGGATTGGAGGCTTGGGCAGAAAAGTGGCAGATGAGGTTTAGCACTGACAAATGTAAGGTTATGAGCATGGGAAGGAATAATGCAAGTCACCCGTACATACTAAATGGTAAAACACTGGGTAACACTGACATGGTAAAGGACCTAAGAATTTTAGCAAACAGCAAACTAAGCTGTAGAAACCAGTGTCAGGCAGCTGCTGCCAAGGCCAATAAGATAATGGGCTGCATTAAAAGGGGCATAGATGCCCGTGATGAGATCATAGTCCTACCACTTTACAAATCACTAGTCAGAGCACACATGGAGTACTGTGTACAGTTCTGGGCTCCTGTGAACAAGGCAGACATAGCAGAGCTGGAGAGGGTTCAGAGGAGGGCAACTAAAGTAATAACTGGAATGAGAGGACTACAGTACCCTGAAAGATTATCAAAATTAGGGTTATTCACTTTGGAAAAAAGACTACCGTATGTATAAATATATCAGGGGTCAGTACAGGGATCTATCCCATCATTTCCTATGAGCCGTCTTCTCTGTGTCTGTTCCTTGACAACAGGGAGTGGACTGCAAATTAGGTGGAAGTAAGACCCCAAGTGGCCATAACTTTACAGCTTTTTTCAGGTGTATGCAGGCAGATTTTTTTTAATGATTTAGAAATTTGTTAGTTACACCATTTTCTATTAAATGAAATCAATAGAGAATTGTGGGAAAGTACAGTGACTTGTCTTCTTTTCAGCAAAATCTTTTGAATGGCATATAGGGTGGGATATGTAATACCATATCTACTAAAAAAGCAAATAGAAAATTGCCATTCTTCATTAAGTGTTCGGCCATTTTACCTGCAGTGGACTGTACAACAATTGCAGTCTGCGAATGTAGCAGAGACCTGGACTTCCCTATATCAAGTGGATGTCTCCTAAGGAAACCAGCAGGATTCTAGCATTGTAATTTTTTCATCCTGGCGTCCTTCCTTTCTAAAACCTTTCATTATTGGCAGCTTTGTCATGTGATCCCATCTGACCACCAGTCCAGAGCTTGCTCTCCTGTATACACAGGGATTCAGTTTCCCCTGTGTGCTTGACCTCCCGTGGACTATAGGAATACAGTACATCATAACCTATCAAATCCCTCCTGGCAGACACCTCCCTTCCCCACCAAGCTCTGCAATCCTTGTTCTTCTGAATTCCCCCCTCCTATACATAGAGTACTCCTAAATATATTGTTTCTACCTTAAGTAACAGACTAAGAGAGTAGTGATATATTAGGTGAGTCAATAAAACTCCCCTGACTCACACAAACTGTCTCTTCTATCTGTGAGTGCTGTATCCGGAATCTCCAGTGTATTTCTGTGAGATGCAGCTTCACACTGCTCTCCCTTGCCTCCAGCTTTTAATAGCTGCTGATAGTGAGAAGCTTATCACAAGCAGGTGGCAGGGGAGACAGGCTAAACCTGCATCATATAGGATACACTGAGAGTCTGTAGTGTGAGTGGGGTCAAAAATTCTACATCAGTGATCTATCATTGGCTGTCCTTTGAAAGGACTCAGAGCAGAGCAAGTGCAGCGTGAGGAGACTGCACCCCCTCAGCCTTGGCAAATCCAAAGAGTAGACTGAAATAGAAGAACTGTATAGGAGGGAAAGGAGGAGCCAAGATGGCAGACCACCTATAAATGTCACGTGAACTAAAACAAGTAACCTCTACATTATTCTTTCATAATAGCATATGCTGCACTATATTGGCAGTCACTTTGCTTCATTAATGTAAGGGTTTTCTTTGACCAGATCTATAGAAATGGTAACACATGCATGTTATCAACAGGATTTATAAAACTCGTTTACAGAAGAAAAAACTATTGCAGGATAGTTAAAGGATAATGTTACCTACATTTGATCTCAAAGATTACACCTTCTGTGGAGACTCCAGTTCTACAGATACTTGTTAGACATGGTATGAAAAAGGCCTGGCCACCTGTGACTGCCTATAGAGGGAGCATTGTAGCTTACTGCATACTGTTTTACTATTGAGTTCAATGTATAAACAGTATACAATAAGATTCTATGCTTTCTTTCACGGCAGCTGCAAAAAAATTATTTAGAAGAGGTTCACAATTTTTTTTTTAAATAATCATACTCACTGATCTCCTGCCATTCCCATTCTGCAATTGAAAATACCTTCTTTCTAGTCCTCTGATGGAGAACTGTGAATCTGTGGAATAGACTTCCTCAGTCACAGCAGGAACAGTGGACAGTTAAAATTATTAAAAGTAAATAACTTTAATGCTTATGAAAACATAAGCGTCCCCACCTATCCCTTGGTCGAACTTGATGGACTTATGTCTTTTTTCAACCGTATTAACTATGTAACTATGTAACTAAGTGGCTTTTCCCTTTTTCTCATCCTCCACTGTCTGCTTCAGAGAACCAGCAGCCAGCATCCATGGGCACTTGGCCACAGAATAGTTTACAGCATATGAAAATGGGCACACCTTTTCTTCCCTCAAGCACACCCTGGTTCAGAGGCTCTTGCATGATGGTAGTTGGGGTGTCCACGATGTTACTGTAAGTGTTTGTATGGGTGCAGGACAGGGCATTTAGAATGCAATGGCGGGTGTATGGTGCGTGAGTCAGTAACGAGGTCCGGTGTAGCTAAATAAACTTTTTTTTTCACTGAAGTGTTTTAGGCTACTTTCACACTAGCGTTTCTGCTGGATCCGGCATGGTTCAGCAAAAACGCTTCTGCTACTGATAATACAACCATCTGCATCAGTTATGAACCAATCCAGTTGTATTATCTTTAACATTGCCAAGACGGATCCGTCATGAACACCATTTAAAGTCAATGGAGGACAGATCCATTTTCTATTGTGGCAGATTGTGGCCGAGAAAACAGTTCCCTCCCTATTGACTTGCATTGGGGGTCATGCCAGATCAGTCTTGCGCCACATCCAAGGACGGAAAGCAAACTACAACGTGTTGCGGTTTACTCTCCGGTATGAGAACGCAACCAAACGGAACAGAATGCATTTTGGAGCATTCCGTTCTGTTCAGTTCAGTTTTGTCCCCATTGACAATGAATGGTGACAAAACTGAAGTGTTTTTTTACCGGTATTGAACCCCTATGACGGATCTCAATGCCGGAAAACTAAAACGCTAGTGTGGAAGTAGCCTTAGTGCATCAAACGATAGCAAAACAAGGTTACAACTGCATACCTCCCAACTTTGTAAAACGAATAAAGAGGGACACATTGTGTGGCCCGCAAAGCATGCCGCGGCAAATTTTTGCACACTATGCCACTCCTCTAACTCCGCCCAAAACATAACTATACACCTAATCCCACCCAGTTTACCCACCTTAATGCCCCCACATAGTAATTATTCCCCCTTCATGCCACCGCACAGTATTTATGCCCACATTGTGTCTTCACAGAATTATGCCCAGCTGTGCCCCCTTTAATATGCCCAGCTGTGCCCACAGTAATATGCCCAGCTGTGCTCCCAGTAATATGCCCAGCTGTGCCCCCTAGTAATCTGCCCACATTGTGCCCCCCAGTAATATGCCCACATTGTTCTCCCCAGTAATATGCCCACATTGTGCCCCCCAGTAATATGCCCACATTGTGCCCCCCAGTAATATGCCCACATTGTGCCCCTAGTAATATGCCCACATTGTGCCCCCCAGTAATATGCCCACATTGTGTCCCTAGTAATATGCCCACATTGTGCCCCCAGTAATATGCCCACATTGTGCCCCCCAGTAATATGCCCACATTGTGCCCCCAGTAATATGCCCACATTGTGCCCCTCACAGAAAGTAAAAAAATAAATAAACACCACATCAATAAACATCACAGAACATCGGCTACTCTAGTCTGTGAAGGAGCTGGAGCCGAGACTAACTGCCAGCCGACCCCTCTTCCCGCACAGACAAGAGGAGTGGAGAGCCGGCAGGGGGAGGGATGATGAAGCAGGGAGCCCATGCCGACTCTCTGCTTCATCATAATACAGGCAACGTCTCTGCTTCCTATGGATGCAAAGACAGCTGCCAGAAAGCGGAAAATACCTCCCCCGTCCCGGGACAGCGGGATAGTCACTGCAATCCGGGACTGTCCCGCCGGATCCGGGATGGTTGGGAGGTATGCAACTGTACACAGTGCAATTCTTAGGAGAGGATGGGAGTCATGGCCCTCTTCCCTCCCTATCTTCAAGTCTTTTTCAGTAGAATCTATGACGGACAATAGTACTCTTTCGATAGTAGCCGTGATGTCCACTGAGGGATACCGGGTTTTAGAGATACGAATGGCAAGGTCATGTCCAGATGTGAAAGGCGTCTTAACAGTGTCACTCACTACAGTAAAGTCTTAATAGCTTTTGGTAGCAGGTTACTTTACTGACTACAATGCTCAACCAGGCAGGCTCTAAGTTCTGTAGTTCTCTCCTTTGTCTTACTCCTTCTCTCCTTCTGTAGATCATGTAAAGATCGGTGAATCTCTGTAGCTCTTGGGACCTAAGAAGAGGGAGCAGAAGTCGTAGCTTTCTCTACTCTCCAAACTCTCCCTATCCTAGACTAGAGCTAGGAATGGAGCCAGTCCACTTCTAACCTCCTATAAGGACTGAGCCAGAATTATTTAACCCAGCTGTATCATCTGTACTTGGTTATACTGGGTGCAATACATAGCATGCCATAACTTTACATTACATAACATAATGAAATAAATAATTTCCAGATATCCTCATGCTCATGGATACTTTGCATACTTTAAATAGAACCCACAGCCGACTGGGCCATCTACCATCACCCCCATCTAAACAGTCAGATTTCTTGTGTGCACAGCACAGTATAGGACTCCAATGCAGTGCTGTGTTGTGTATGTAGGCAAGAGTGCTTCTGCTTATTCTCTTAGATTTTTAGAATCATGCCCCCTGCCACTACCACTCCGAAATTAGCTGCCATGAAGGGCCTACTATTTATTCTGCTGACAGATACTGACACTAAGAAGTGTATGTTTTTCTCTTTCTCTCTATCTTTGTGATTGCTAACTGCTTTGTGTGCTTTACCTCCCATATAGATTACGTATATCTTGTTCTAGCCCTTGCTCCTTTATCATGTGCTTGTTAATATGTTTAGAAGAAGAGTAGATGTTCGGAGTTTAGTCACCGAATTTAAAACATATCCATAATATGCTATGTAGATATGAAATTTACTTAAATTGAATGCAGTAAAATAAAATAAAAATGCACAAACCTATGCAGAATTATTAAAATTATACTTAAAATAATAAAAGTGTATAAAACACTAATAAAAATATACTATATTGCAGTGAAAAGAAATGGATGGTAAGGTAGGTGCAGTATAAAACTATTATAAGGAACATATATAAAACATAGTAATTGCCATAGACTAAAGAATATTGGATTGTCAAGATACACTTAATAGCCTATATATATTAAATTGTTGGTAGTCTACTATAAGTAAAAGGTTGCTTGCATATATTCAAGAACAGAGCAGCTGACTCTGCAAACTTCACACATGCTTTATAATATTGTACTTACAGCTAGCACCATTAACCATAGGTGAACCAGGGAGGTTCATATGTTAGTTAAAGAGGACCTTTCATCAGGGTAAAAAATGTGTACTAACTATGCTGACATGTAGAGCGGCGCACAGGGATCTCCCTGCACTTACTATTATCCCTGGGTGCCGCTTGGTATATCACTTGGTTATAGTAGGCGTATCCCAGGCTGTAGCGCTGGCCAATCACAGTGCTCAGCTCACAGCCTGGGAGAAAAAAAAAAATCCCAGGATATGAGCTGAGCGCTGTGATTGGCCAGCGCTACAGCCTGGGATACGCCTACTATAACCAAGTGATACCAGGCTCCTCCTAGTAGAACCAAGTCCCAGAAGATACCGAAGCCTATACCGGGCGAACGGAGCGGCGCCCAGGGATAATAGTAAGTGCAGGGAGATCCCTGGGCGCCGCTCTACATGTCAGCATAGTTAGTACACATTTTTTACCCTGATGAAAGGTCCTCTTTAAAGAGGTTTTCCGGGACTTACTGTAGATATTGATGATCCATCCTTGGGATAGGTCATTGATATCAGATCAGTGGGTGTCCATGCAGTTGCTTGGTTTGAGGTGACCCCAATTCTATGCCGGGTACCCCAGACACCGTCAAGGTGTCACCATGTGTTGCTGCTCTATGGCAGGGATGTTAAGGTTTGGTGCATGCATGGTGCATGGAAAATAACTCCAGAGAATCAGGGTCTGCAGTTATCCAGTGTGCTTCTTTAGTGTAACTGATTCTGGGGGCTCCCGCACACAAACTTATTTTTTTTTCATGTCCGATCCGTTCCCTTAACTTCAATAGGGCCGCAAAAAAAAAAAAATAACTCAGTGTGCATTCTGTGTCTGTATGTCTGCATGGCCGTCCTACAAAATGATAGAACATGTCCTATTATTGTCGGCATTACAGACAAGGATAGGACTGTTCTATTAGAGGCCGGCTGTTCCGCATAATGTGAAATGTACACACCCGGTATCCATGTTTTGCAGATCCGCAATTTGCAGACTGCAAAACTTCCAACGGTTGTGTTCATGAGCACTTACAGAGATAACAGAAATGTTAAAGATGAAGGATGGAAGACATTCACAGCAAAATGCACAAACATACATCTGGCAGAATTTACACATATATGGATATCCTGCACTTAAGTTAGTCAGAAACAAGACACATGCAGCGCACACCAATCACTCATTGGACAGATGTGGGACACAAGACACTTATACATGGCTCACATGCCACTGATGCATATGTCACATGCTGCACATACACCACTGATATATAGAACATATATAGCACACACCAATCACACATAGGAAACATGCAATGCACACACCAAGACATTTATGCCTAACCCTATTAAATGTAGCACACTTAAATGGGTTAAAGGGGTTTTCTCACTTCAGCAATTGGCATTTATCATGTATATAAAGTTAATACAAGACATTTACTACAATGTATTGTGATTCTCCATATTGCCTCCTTTCCATCACATTATACACAGCACATATCCGTGGTTATTACCACCGTGTAATCCAGCAGTGGTGGCCATGCTTGCACACTATAGGTAAAGGTTTTGGCCTATGCGCACTTCCAGCCTTTCCCTATAGTGTGTAAGCACGGCCACCACTGCTGGATTACACTGTGGTAATAACCATGGATACTTGCTGTGTATAATGTGATGGAAAGGAGGCAATATGGAGAATCACAATATATTAGTAAGTGCATTGTATTAACTGCATGATAAATGCCATTTGCTGGAGTGAGACAAACCCTTTAACCCCTTTAAGCATAAATGTCTGGCATGAAATTTACCAAATCGTAACCTCCTCAGATTGCACATAATCTACAATATATTTAAAAGGGTTGTCCTACCATAATGACCTATTGCCTATCTACAGGATAGGTGATAAATATCAGATTGCTGGGGTCTGAATGATGGAACACCCTGATCATGAAAAAAGGGGTCCGCCAATCTATGTACACAAGAGTCTTAAGACCACGTTCCCTTGATCATGGGGGTCCCAGCAGTCAGACTCCCACCAATCAGACACTTATCACCTGTCGTGTCATAGCTGTGCGGTACTGCTACCTAGTGGCTACAATAGTTATCTCTCTTGATAAACAAGAGAAATAATTACTCCTCTGTTTCATCTCCGGACCGCCGGAGACTGGGGGCCTACCGTGGAATCCCCTGCCTCCCCGGTGGGTCAGTCCGAGCCTGTGCTTCTTTAACAATACAGACAAGGCACTGAGCTATCTTCTCCAGTCTCCTCTCTGGCAGAAGAAGGTTTGGTGTTGAGGAAAGGCCAGAGCTAGCTGTCCCTTTCGCTCTCATAGGGCTGGTATTCTGGTCAAAGGATGGTGATCCTGCTGTGGCAGAGTATCCCCATCTCAGCATCTTCCTCTGCTCACTTGTGCAGTCTGGCAGAGATTATTATTCTGCTCCCTAATTGCAGAACACTAGGGGCTCTGCCTGTTCTCTTTATATACAGTTTCTAGCTGAATTAGGACCTTCTAAAGGGAACAGTGAAGTGGAAGAAGTCAGCCCAAACAGATACAAAGTTAAAATTTCTGTCTGTCACAGACTTGCATTAGAACTTCAGTTATACCTAATGGGAGTGACAAAGCAGTTTTTCCAGGCAAAACAAGTCTTCAGACATAATATCATAGCTAAACCAGACATTCAAAAGGTCAGTGTGTCTGGTTTTGGTGTCAAACAAGTCTGGCTTTTTCCTTCCAAAACATACTCTTCTTTAACCCTTATGGTAACTGTGGAAAATTACTAGCTTCTGATTACTAGCTAGAAAGTCCCAAAAGTATCTCAGTATTCATTAGTGTTAAGCAAATTGAAGCCAAATTGACTTCGATCAGAATTTCATGAAAAATGTGATTTGCCGCAAAGCTAAATTTACTCGTGCTTTGTGGTAACAAATCTTTTTTTCCCGAAATGGCAGCAAAAAAAAATTCACCTCATCCATTTGTTCGTGGAGAGGCCATTGTGGCCATTTTGATTGAAGATACCGTGCGGTGTCTTCATTCAATATGGCAGCGACGGCCTTTACGTGAGCAAATGGATAAGATATGTTTTTTTTTGTTTGTTTTTTACCGTATTAACCTCTGAAAGGCCTTCATTTTAATCTCAGATGCCACCATCAGTGATGAACGTGGCATCTGAGGGGTTCAATGACGAGGGCAGCGTGATCAGCGTTCCCCCTCATTGTACCCGCCACATACAAAGGAATGCGCTTCGTAACAAAGTAATTCATAACAAATTGAATTTCTCTGTGAAATTCGGCGAAGCAGCCAAATCAAATTTTTCATAACTTCGCTCATCACTAGAACTTATTAACCCTTTCTACAGTGTTCTGCAAATACAGTACAAATGAACAGGTTATATATCATAACAAACATATAAAATGCAGTTACACAGTATTAAACAGTATAAGTCAGTGCAAGTTAACCCTTTAAAGTCAAATACAGTAAGGAGTTGATGACTTAGTTGATGCATAGGGGAAAAGGACAAATATCCACAAACATCCAGACTTTAAAGGACCCCTGCTCCAGGGCACTCCATCCAACACCTGGCAGACCCAACAATCAGCTGCTTCAAGCTGACGCCTGTGCCAGAAACTATACAGTGGATGCAGTCAGAAGCAGAAGGCTCTGTCTACTGTGTAGTGGCCGTGCCAGTGTACTGCTGCGCAGCTCTCATTCAAGTGAATGGTGGATAAACTGCAGTATGCTGATGCGTCTACTGTATAGGTTCCCACACCAGCAGCTGCCATAAACAGCTGTTCAATGGGGATGTTGAGTACTGGCCCCCCACAATCTTATATTGATGAGCCCTATCCTGATCTATCTGCACAGAGCCCTGATGATGTGTGGTTGGTGCAGTGGAGGATGGGCATCCTTTGTTCCACTGCCTGTAGCCTTGGGTTCCCTGCCTGATGGTAGTTTGGGTGTGCCCATGGTGTTAATCTCCATGTGGGTGCTAGGCAGGGAATATGATGGAAATGCTATGGCCAGCATGTGGAATAAAAAGAATCAGACTAAACCAGATTTAACATAACAAAAGTCTTTCTTTACTGCGTGCACAATAGGAGTTATACTACATCAAGCATGATAGGCAATTTATTGCATCAATAGCTCTCTGGTTACTCTTGCTAAAGTCCCTGTGACTGGGATCTCTGGCTTATAACTGCAATCTGGTAATGTGTCTGTAGTATACACTAATCTGAAGTGTAGAGGGTGTCTTAACAAGTTATCCCTCAACAGCAGCAGGGTCCAGAACTCATTATGCTGGGCTACCTTGATGACTCTCACTCTATAGCCATGCAAATCTTCCTTGAGATCTTTTTCTCTTTTATCCCCTGAAGCTTTTGGAGGTTTGGAAGGCTCCTGGGCTTGGACCCGGAGTCTGAGGGAGAAAAGCATATGGAGACCTACCTCCTCCCTCTCTATAGCTACACTTACTGGAATCTTCTAGAAGAAGGGAGTGGAGCCAGCCCACACCCTAAGCATCAGAGAGGGCTGGGCCAGGACCATGCCTGGCTCTTGCTGGACCAACTGAGTTTACTTTCTCTTTGTTCTTCTTCAAATGCGTGCAAATGACTCTGGTAATGTAACAGGGTTATCCAGGACTTAAATATTGATGACCTATACTCAGTATCTGATCGATTGAGGCTGCCTCCTGGCACCCCTGCTGATCAGGTGTTGGTTAGGGCTGTGGCACATTGCATCCATCATCAAATGGCCTTTTCTGCAGTTCTGCAGGTGAATGTGATTGAGCTGCAATATCAGTTATATTTGCTATACAATCAATGCCGCTTTGCATTGTGAGTAAAGGCTGAGCACCGTGGCCCCTTCTAACAGCTCACTAGTGTGGGTGTTAGGAATCGAACCCCCACCGATGAGGTACCGATGGCCTATCCTAACAATCTGGTATATTTAAGTCCTGGACAAACCCTTTAAATGCATTTTAAGCCACCGTCAACTGTGGGCAAGATTTAGGGGCACTATTTCATATTTTGCTGTGAGATCTTGGAAATTCTTACCCCCAGTGCTCTATTCCGCAAGGCTGCAAATCTCTGAAAACTAGAACTATCCTATAAAAGCTGGGGCAATTAGGATGCACAAAGCCATTAACCTGAGGCTCTGTGATCACAGTTGACCATAAGCTTTGTACTGACGGCCCCTTGCCACTGTCTCCTCTAGTCATTTTCGGTATCAGCTTCATGCATATGCAAATGCACCTTCCAGGTTAGAGATAACAGTCCATATATGCACACCGTTATAATGTTTAATGCACAAGGTTTGCCAGCACCCGCCTACTACAAGTGCCCATATAAGTTCACCTACCTGCCTTCCCGTATCAGATCAGTAAACAAATGCAGGTCCTTCTGCACATGCATACATATATCCAGGGAGGGAATGATTCTATTTACCCGAGCCTAATGCTTTTTATAATTGTTTTGAAAACAGATTTCGCTTGGTCCCAGGATGGCACCATCATTGTAAATTAAAGCATAATTAGCCTCTTCCCTTTTTATATTCATTAACTCTCCGGCGTTAATGATGCGGAGGGATGGAACGAGAAAGAGGGGAAAAAAGAGAGGAAAAAAAACAATTTGGATTGGGGAGTCCAGGAATTAAAGCGGTGATTTAGATAACGCGCTGGATGTATTGCCGCTTACGCATAATTAAACAATTGCTCAATTTAAACTTGGAAACGGGAGTGAATGTTGATTATACGGATTTGAGCTTGTGGGCTATTAACCCCTTGGCAACTAGAGAGGCCTGCGCAAATGCTTTCCTCGTATTACATAGGTAGAAAATCACAGTCAGTAGTTTCAGCATACTGCATCTTACCTCATTGATTTTTATCAAAGTTAGGCCAGTCAAGTAATGTAGGAGAATAATTCCCGTGTCCCACTTTTTGCTTCTCTTATTACATGTAATTTGCATAGCAATAGCTATAATACACATGCAAACCCCACCTGATAACAGTGGCATCCAGTCAATGGAGGCAGAGCACGCAGTTGCTATGGAGCCTGCTGGGTTGGGGGCCAATATGTGCTGAACAGCCCTTTCCAAGGCTGTAGAGTATGCATGCTCAACCTGCGGCCCTCCAGCTGTTGTTAAACTACAAGCCCCACAATGCCCTGCTGTAGATCGATAGATGTAGGCTGTTCGGGCATGCTGGAAGTTGTAGTTTTGCAACAGCTGGAGGGCCGCATGTTGAGCATGCCTGCTGTAGAGGGTCCCTGCTCTTCTCTGTGGAGTCATGGTTTAGCCCCTTCCACTTTGAGAGGCTGTGCTCCATGGAGTCTGGATGTCAGCACTTTTTTCCAGATTATCTCTGCTGGATCTTGCACACAGGACCTGCTGTATGGGGGGCATAAACCTTACCAGTTAAGCCACAGACTTAACTGTAATCAATGAAAGAATTTTCTAAAAACTATTGACTAAAAACCTGGATAGTATTTTTCTCATACATACTGTACTGGTATCTACAGATACCTCCCTATAGATACTAGTACATTGCAGTACAAAGATTTTTTCTTAAAGATTAAAAGTAAAAACAAAAGAAGTGTAATTTATTTAGCAATTATAAAACAATTAAAGGCACCATGCTTTATGTGTACCCTCCTGCCTAATAACCTGATGGTAGGCAGGCTAGTCATTACCTAACATATCCCTAAGGCACTTTTTGAGAATGCACTACCAGTAGTGTTGATCGAGCACCAAAGTGCTCGGGATGCTCGGGTGCTCTACAGAGCACCCGAGTATAATAGGAGTCAAGTGAAGAACCCGAGCATTAAACCAGGCACCCCCTGCTCTGATGAGAGGAGGGTGTCTGGTTCATAGAAAAAGGTCAGAAATTGATGGAAACACCACCAAAATGGTTCAGGAACAGCATGGGGAGGAGGTCTGGTTTCATCTTGGACTCCCAGGTCGCTGCTGGGGACGATGTTGTCCAAGTAGTACGTCACTTTTACAGACTGACAATAATACGCACAAAACCAAAGATAAAATCGATTTTAGAGGAAAAATTGTTAGGAAACATTCTTTCTTGTATATAAAGTGCATGTGCTGCCAAAAATTACAAGCAAGAGGCACTCCGATCCAATCTGTATATCACATAAAGGAGGGCCACTGTCCGCAGCGTCTACAGAAAAAGTACACTGTATGTCACAGATCAATTTTTTTAGTGCACACGTTACACTGCAGATGTGGCGCTGGTAATGTCACTGTCCCCAGCAGACACAGTCTACGGAAAAAGTACACTGGATGTCACAGATTTTTTTGGGATGCGCACACTTAACACTGCAGATAATGTCGCTGTCTGCAGCGGCCTAACAGGATGCGCTAAAAATACAGATGTAGCATGGTTAGCACTCCTTTTTTCTGAGATTTCTGAGTTTGGTTATCTAATCTAAGCAAACACCTTCAATTGCTTTTCAATGGCTTTTTTCTCAAGATAATGAAATGAGTTAAGAAATTTGAGTTAACAGCGGGAGTGCTAACCTTGCTGCATCTGTAGATGTAGCTGCCACACACAATAGTCCTTAAAAGGACTTTTGGGTCTGTAAAGTTTTAGCAATTTAGCGCAGGTTGTGCTAAAAATATATATTGCTGCTGCCACACACAATAGTCCTTAAAAGGACTTTTTGGGTCTCTGAAAAGTTTTTCTAATAAAAATATTCCCATATCACTCCCTACACTGTCTGTCCCTTCCTCATGACAGCTCTCCCTAACTAAGACTGAGCCGAACACTTGTCATTGGGTGCTATATAGCACCCGATGACGCGTTTTGGCCAGCCACTCACTGTAATGCCAGTAACCAACATGGCTACGGCATTACAGTGATGGCAGTACTTTCCTGCACGTTTATTGGCTGTGTAGCAGCCAAGAAACGTGCGGGGAGGAGACTCAAGCAATGCGCTCGGGTACATTCGGTATATGGCTGAGCATGCTTGATCAACACTAACTACCAGCAATGACCAGTAGACAGTGTTTTACTATTCTTATTTCTATAATCACATATGACATGTCTATATTACCATCTATGGCGATTGGGGAGTACCCTACCACCACGCAGAATTTGTTTTCATATCTTCATCATTAACTTTAGCCACCAAACCATGCCATACCATTTCTACTGGTATAACCACAAATAGAATACATTTTAGGCTCCCAAAGCCAATTACTGTTGGTTCTAAAGGAAAAACACTACCTAAGTCAGGAGCTAGGTTTACTTGTTGTACTATAGTATTAAGGCAGTTTCTGTACCACGCCGGAGGAAAACTTCAATGGATGACAGGCAGGATATATGGGAACCCAGCCTGTCTTCAGTCAACAGAAGATTGGGAGTCTGTAATGAGATCAGATCATGTTGGTAGGACAATGTGGGTGTTGGTAGCTTGACATTTAACTCATTTGCTTGTTCATTCACTTTACTGTTGAGATATATTAAAAGTTTTCTAAGGCCAACTAACATCTATGCACCGTGCTCGGTGCCCATTTTGCACAGGTGGAAATATGTAATGCCAACATAGCAGGTCAGGGTAGGTCAACCATTTCAGATTGGTGGAGGTCTATCTCTTGGTACCCCTGCCGATCAGCTGCTTGAAGGGGCTGCTGCGCAAGTGCTAGAGCTGCGTTCTTTTCAATCTACCTGCACGCCGTATGGTGGCGATGTAAGTTAAACAGCTGTTTTTCTCATTCAAGTGAATGAAAGAGGAAGCTGCAATTAAGCTGAACCACCACTACAATGTAGACAGTGTGCAGGTAATTACTGAAGAGGACACAGGTCTAGCTCATCAGCACTGATGCCAAGAGTTGGACCTTCACCAATATGAAATTGTTGACCTACAGTATCCCGGGGTTAGCTTATCAATATGAAAAAAGAATATCCCTTTAAGTCAGCACCATACCGGTTGATAATAAGGGGGTTAAAACCATTTTGACTTTTTGGCTGCTCTGGTGGACCCTGGCTCTTATTGAACAGATCCATTGGGTGTATGGAGGCTTATTTTTCAGGCAGTGTTTCATAAGGAAATTACGGCCAAAACCAGAGACTCCTCTAAGAGGGGTCTTGGGGTTCTTGCCTCATAATTGGTAGAGACAGGGTACAGGTTGGCTTGATTAAATGCCTTTGATGTAGCTTGGAGGGCAGAGGGAGAGTTACTGATTCTCTAATTTGTGGACCTTTTGACTGGTGAAACAATACAGTTTAGAATTCTATAGCAGGATACACCATTGAGAATGAAGTTGCCTTGTCACCATCTCTGCAAGAGAAGTGGTTGCCTACATGTCGTTGTTTTCTATTATAGTTTATGGGAAGCCTATGTGAGGCATACTGACCATAGCTGATTCTGCATAGCCGAAAAGAATTTAAGAAAGGATGACCATTTACTGTCTGACAGTTAGAATTTATACCAATTTAACCAAAATAATTTCTACACACTGCATGTAGTAAAAAAATGGTGTCTACCTACCATTTGTAAAGATTTTGTTCTGGCCTATGCAGGTAAATAATATCATATTAAAGGGATAGTGGATCTTTGGGAGGGGGGTTGGGAAACCCCCTCTTGGGCAGACCTGCTGTCACGAGGGTGTCACGACCTATTGCTGACCCTGTTGTGCCTGGGGTCAGAAGGTCACAGCGGCTACTACATATATTCTCCCTTTCTGCTTCCCTTGTTGCCAGATATGGACCTTCCTTACAGATCTTCTATCCTGACCTCGTGTGGACAACTGTTGTTGTGGAGCCCTTGGAACTGGAGCTGTTGGTTCTCTGGTTCACTCCTGTTGTTGTTGTTTCCCTTTGGGGATTGTTTGTGGTGTTTGTGTTGTTTGTCCTTTCCATATTGTTACCCTAGGTGTCAGTGGTGAGGACTAATGCTCCCACCACTCTATTCACTACCTAGGGCTTATTTCAGGGTAAGCCAGGGACAAGGCACGTGATTGGCGTACGGGTTAGCAGCCCATCTAGGGATGTCAGGGCAGCCAGGTGCCAGTGCCAGGTGAGCTAGGGGTCACCACTCCTCCCTCTCCCTAGTGAAAGGGTACTCCTCTTCCCTCCTTTCTGCGCTGCACGTCTGTTACCTGCCATCTCAGACGTGATACCTGCAAAGGAAAGACAACTTACCTGGCTCCTTACTCCTTCTCTCTTTGGCCTCTTCTTTCTCTTTTGACACCGCTACAGCCAATCACTAGCCACAGAGGTGACCTGCTCCCCTTGATTCATGTCAAATGATCGCTTGATGCAAGGGAAGCAAGTCACCGCTGCAGGCAGTGACTGGCTACAGCAGCATCAACAGGGAAATTTGACATCCTGGAAGCGCGGCAAAGCAGCCGAGACCACGGAGGGAGGGAGCAGGGAGCCAGCACCGGAAAGCAGGCAAATATGCTTCCCTTCACAGGTATGCCCAGGTACGACCCCTTTAAAGGGACACTTACATTAAAATGTATTGTATCAAATGCTATATTAAGAACATATATGTGAATATTCTATGTCATTCTCTTTTTAAACAGGGTGAATAGTTTTCTAGGTATAATTTTGTGAAGTCCCTCCATGTATTATACTTCGTGTCCTGGCTCTTTTAGTTCCTCTTTGGTTAGACTTTTGCATGACAAACAGCTTTGCTTGACTTTCTCAATCAGACGATCACTGTGGTCAGAGACAGCCTCCCTGTAGTGATTAAATTAAAGCAGGGATTCTCAACCTGCGGCCCTCCAGCAGTTGTAAAACTACAACTCCCACCATGCTCTGCTGTAGGCGGATAGCTGTAGGCTGTTTAGGCATGCTGGGAGTTGTAGTTTTGCAACAGCTAGTGGGCCGCAGTTTGAGCATGCCTGAATTAAAGCATCACGCACTACACTAATTCATGCAATGCCCTACAGTAGCAATGTCATACTGTTTTCCTAATTCTACACATACTTTTATCAAGATGATTACCCTTCAGATAACATCTTCCCCACACAATGGATTCCCTATCTATATAGGAGGTTTATCCCTCCATGCTGACTGGTACAGAAGAATGATTTTTTTCTCTTTCATTTTCACTGCAATAGAGCTGCTAAAATGAATGGAAAATAGCCAAAAAGTTTTAAATGCATTTTCTGAATAATGGCCTAAACTGTGGCGTGTCTGCAGCAAAAATCTAAAAAGTGGTGCAAATTAGCGATTTTAGGGTACATTTTTTTCCAACATCTTTGACAAGGATATGCGGTCAGGGGCGAATTGGCCATAGACCTTACACGGAAATTTCCCAGTGAGCCGATGCACAGGGGGCCGCCTGAGCCCCCCCCCCCCATGGCCGGCCAGTGGAAGTTTTTGGGGATATAGTTTGTGCTGGTGGCAGCAGCATTTAGTGATGGACTGTGGTATTTGACTCTGTTGGGGTGATGTAATGTGCCACAATATGGTATTGCTGCCTTCTATCAATTTGGACCCGACTACAAAACAGTGCCACTTTTAGTATTTTTTCGAGGGCCAGTTTTAGTTTCCAGTCCGCCCCTGGATGTGGCTTAAAGGAATAAGAGTGGAGTTTTGTGAAAATAGGCATGGCCTAAGATGTGAAATTTTGCACCAAAATTGAACCACGATACTGGTAAAAAAAAAAATCTGTCTCAAAGTAAGTCAACCATTAGTAGGTAAGTGTCTATCCCTGCACCAGATTTACCATCTAGCCTGAACCCTTGTGATAAATGTGGTGCAGATCTAGACAGCCTGTCTACATTTACTTTATTTATAGGATTAGTAAATGCTAACTACCCTTTTTTGGTAGAAGTGTCTCTTTACCCTTTAAGGTTGGTTTGATATGTCTGCAGTATAGCATCTATGTTACGGCCACAAGATCTATAATTCCCCACACCCTTCCTAAAAATTTAAGCCTTTTCTGCAAATGCAGCTTCATTAGCAGAGGTGCAGTGAACATCCATCTGGTTTGGAGCACCATATGCAGTAGGCTTCGCTGAACTGTCATTTTAGACACACGTCTGGCAGCTCCCTGGTTCATTTTGGCGGCGAGCTGCTCCACTTCAGCGTGTCTGTCCGTCCTCACACACCTTTGTAGCCGACATTCACCTTTCACATCAAAGCATGTGGTGCTCTGCAGTTTCCATGTCACTTATTCACAATGGTGCCATTTGTCTATTCACCATACACTTTCACCACAGCAGCACGAGAACAGTTCAAAAACTGTGCAGTTTCAGAAATACTGCCACCCTTGGCCCAAAAGCTAGTAATCATCCTTTTGTGCAACTCTGATAAATCGCCTCGTTTTACCCATGAGAGCAACGAGGGACATGTGTGCAGACAGCCTATCACACACCTTATATACTCACCAAGCACACGTGACATCCTTTATGAGTATGCACTGACAGTGTCGAAAGTTGGAAGAGGTCATAATAATGGGATTTGACGATATATATATATACTCTGTAAAGCGCAGCATTTATGTATTGTTGATCAGTCTCATGCAGAACCTTTGTTTCTGCATGTAAAGTTTTACAGAATCACTGACTGTTTCACCACTGGCTATAACTTCCCTTGTTACACCATCAGATTGGTAACGACTCCATATAACTCATTCTGTTAATTTAGTGTTGACCATTGCTCATTGCAAGAAGCAGCAGTTTGCCAGGTATAAGTTCTGTCGTAGATGTAATAATACCTATTTGCCTGCAAGCAAATCTGCCTGTTTATTGCACATTTCCGAACACTTCATGATTTCCTCCAGCTATAAAACAACTTCAGATACCTCTGTTAGGATTTTTAGAATTTGCCAGGAGCAGAACATTTAACAGAACTATAGACTTTATCCAGGCTGCCAAAACACGATGAGAACATGTTCGGTTCTCCGAGCAATCAGCGAGAATTTTATTATCCCCATCTGTTTATGCCAACAAACAATTTTCTAGCCAGGAACTTGTAAAAAGAAGATTTGGCTACTCTGACCTGCATCAGTTTATCCCATAAAATTGCAACAGCCAAAGCAATTTAGCTGCTGAACACTTACACCGAATTGTGACTCATTCATTCCCTGAAACAATGACCTGTTCTAAGGTTGAGTTGAATTCATGTAAGTAAAGTGCATAGTCAAGAACAACAAAAATAAACTAGCGGAAAATAAAAAAAGGAACACCTGGTAAATGTATTGTGATTGAGCTGAGATCGGCAAAGTATAAACTGCTAGTGGTGCTTGGTCAATCATCACACAACCAAGGTGATGCTCCCTTTATGTTTGGTTCTGCAGCAAGGTTTATGTTGCGGCAGTGTTACGTTAAAACTGGGTGGCATCTTCTCTTGGTGCGATAAAGGCTGCCACTCTGGTGGTAGGTCATTTTAAGCTTTTCCAACTTGGACTTGTAGTTCAATAAAGTTGGCTATTGACTGATGTACATGGGATGTCCATTGCACTATCCAGTCCCAGATATTCTCGATGTTGGAGAGCTGCTGATCAAGCTGACCAGGGGAGCTGCTGGACAACCTGAAGGGCAGTTTGTGAATGGGCACTATCTTGTTGGAACACCACTTCTCCGGAGTAAAAAAAAGGCAGTAGTACTAGTTCCATGATGCCCTGGGCATATCGAAGACTGGTCAATGTTCCTTCCATGAATGCCAGACTGAGACGGCCATGGTAGCTAATGGTGCCCAACACCTTGACACCTGATGTTGGCCTCTGCACTATACATGATGGCAATAGGTGCTCTCCAGCCCTCCTGTCAACTCTGATGCAGTGTACCAAGCCAGAACCTACTTTCATCAATAAACACTATTGTTTGCCGTTCTTGCCTATTATGTGCTCTCACACAGCATCATCTTCGCAATGATAAGAAGTCAGTAGCAAATAAGCTAGTGGAGCATGTGAAAGCTGTCCTGCTTCAATTAGTCTTTTTTATGGACAAGGTGGTTACTGCAGGGGCTACCGCAGAACCAATTTGTGATGCCGTTACTGTTTTTTGAGATAGAAGAGCCGTTCTTATATGGTGATCTTGGCATGCATCTGTCTTGACCATCCAGAACCCTTTCTACAGTACATGTGTGAGTGCCCTTCTCTAACCACTTTTGACACCACTGACGCACTACAAAAACTTCTTGTCCAACCCTTTCCGAAATTTGATGGGTGGACCATTCACCTTCGTGAAGTCCTACAATTCGGCCCTTTTCAAACTCTGTTGATTGCAAAAATGGTGCACTCTTACATCTAGTAAAGATAGTGAACACTTCAGCCAATCAACAGTCCTGTAAGAGAGAATGTGAAAAACAGTCCTGTGAGACATAATACAACAGTGATGCCAGACAAAAACAGTCTGTGAAGCATGCGTATGTAAACTAAGGATCTTGGAAAATTAGATCACTACCTGCAACACCCTCCAGCATGGCCATATTGTAAAATAGGATTTACACTGAAGGTTATGGACACCTTGGGCCAATTTTTGTATGATTGCATTTTACTCATTTTGAGTTAAAAATCATTTTTTCATTTGGTCTTGATTAAAATATTCAGCTGTTTCTGAGACACAAGGGTTAGAAAATTAGTCTGTTTGCAAGCTAAGGCTACTTTCACATCTGCATTTTGCTGTCCGGTTTTGAGATCCAGCATGGGATCTTAAAACCACAGCAAAATGCTTCCGTTATAATAATACAACTGGCTGCATCCGTTCAGAGAGGATCTGGTTGTATTATATTAAAATTAAAATAACGGATCCGGTGCCAATTGACTTACAATGGTTTTAGTGCCAGATCCTGCTTTTTCAGTTTCCCACACTGCACACAAAAACGCTGCTTACAACGATTTTGTGCCCGGCATGGGAACTCAACAAACTGGAACAGAGTGCATTCTGGTGCACTCTGTTCTGGTTTGCTCAGTTTTCTCCCATTGACACTTATTGTTGGAAGTGTGTTCTGATACAACCCTCATTTTGCACTTCAGTAAAGAGACATTTATTTTGCTACATCTGGCCTGGTTACTGTCTCCAATACCATCTGCTATACACGCACCAACATATCCTGCCTAGCAACCACTCCAAAAACATTAACATCAGGGACATCCAGGCTGCCATTGAGTGTGTTCCCATGGAAGAAAGGGTGCACCCTTCTTTCACTGCCATGGCTCTAGGGAACAACGGTGTGAGGAGAGCCACTGTGATAGACTTTTGCATCTAGAGTCACTACTACTCCCATCCAGAGCTCAGGCTCCTTATCGCTCATCAGACGCCACAGCTTCTTCATACAGCTGGAAGTTGGACGCCACCAATCAGATATTGATGACCTATCCTGAGCATGGGCCAACAATATAAAAATCTCAGACAGTTCCTTTAAAGGGTTTGTGGACTGTTCAAGCAGCTATCAAACTTGGGGATATCCAGTTTAGGATGTCCATACCCAAATGATCTACTCTTTAAGAATATTTATCAGGGGCGGAAAGGGAACTTAAAATAGGCCTGGAGAAACTACTAAAAGTTGCCCTGTTTTGTAGCTGGGTCCCAATTTATGGAAAGCAGGCCCAACACAAGTAGGTGAGGCTAGCCTAGCATACAATACTGTGGCACATTATACCACCCCAACAGAGCCAAATACTACAGTCCATCACAAAATATTGCTACCAGCAGCACAAAATACATCCCCAAAAACTTCTACTGACAGTGCCGTGAGGAGGACTCGGACAGCCCCCTGGGAAACTTCCCTGGAAGGTCTATGGCCAATCTGCCCCCTTGCGGTCAGTGGGGGGGCCACAGCTGTCAAGCTCCCATAGATTGAACATTTGTCACCTATTCAGGAAATTGTTGATCAAAGCTTCTGACTCGAATACCCCTTTAAGTGTTCAATACTGTCACGGAAAAAAGTTCTGCTCAAATTTCCATCATGGATTCCCTTCATAACAGAGAACATCGGTGTCTCCTTATAGGACAGAAGGCCCTGTGGGCCTCTTCTAAGAACCAGGGTTCAAGAGTAAATGCTACCTCTACATCCCCTATAGCTATGCCCCTTAGTAACCCCTTTGAAATTAAAATCTTAGCCAAATAAAAAAAACATGTCCCCTTTAAATGTGAGCAACACTAAATCAGGCTAACACCCCTATAACTCCTGATATTTGTACTGGTAAGTGTGGACACCATTGAGAAGAGAACATGGATGGATACTCTCTAGTGGGTATGCACCATTGAGAGTTAAATGATTGTTTTCAAAGAGAGAGAGGTTTAATTTGTGGTAGCGACATTAAGTGGTTTTAAATTCATTTTGAGCAATTTAGAATGATTTGATGTGCTGAAATGGTACCTGTTGCATTTCCATAGGGAGCCAGCCAAGTTGCTATTTATAAGACTGCAGCTTTATCAACATGTATAAGAATCTTCACAAAGACCTGAGGCCACAAATTTGCTAGAGTTAATAATTGTTAGTTAAAAATGTAATTAACAGGGCATTCATATACATTTACCGAGTTGGCTAGTTTAGAGAACCTAATTTTTATATACACAATTAGAGAATTCTAGGTCAATAGCAGGAGACCAAAGCCCTCATCCTATGGCCAGAGTGAGAGCCATTACAGAGAGTGTCTCTTGGTCTGGAGGACTTGTCCTGTCCTACATTACAGAGACAATCAATTGATCTGAATGAGTTTTGTGTAATGCTTCATTTGCCCTGTGGTGATCCTGCAGGAACTAAACCCTGAAGGTCCTGATTTATCAAGACTGGAGTGTGCTACGCCGGTCTTGATAGGGCCTGCGCTGCTGGAGTAAGCATTTAGTAATAAATAAATTAAATAAAATCAATACCTCCTCTGGTGTTCTGTTGCGCCAGACTGACATCTACTCCAGGTCATAGCTGGCGTAGATTTCAGCCATCATTTACACCAGTTTCTGACATAAATGATGACAAAATGTGCCAGGACCGGAGGTACCGTCCATATCCTACCTCCTTTCAGAATCTGACAAGGGCAACATATATACAGGGCTGCCATCAGAAATTTTGGGGCCCCTTACACAGCTCAAGGCCCCCACACTAAGTAAGTTTGCCCCCACACGGTCCTCCATTATGTAGTTTGCCCGCCACACTGCCCCTCACTGACTAATTTGCCCCCCTCACAAGTTAATTTTTCCCCAGACAGCCCTGCATTATTTAAGTTACCCCCACTAAGTAATTTGCCCCCACACTAAGTAATTTTGCCCCCACATGGCCCTCCATTATGTAGTTTGCCCGCCACACTGACCCCCACTGAATAATTTGCCCCTCCCCACAAGTTAATTTTACCTCCAGACAGCCTTGCATTATGTAATTTGCCCCCACTAAGTAATTTGCCTCCACACTAAGTAATTTTGCCCCCACACGGCCCTCCATGTAGTTTGCCTGCCACACTAACCCCCACTGAATAATTTGCCCCTCCCCACAAGTTAATTTTACCCCCAGACAGCCTTGCATTATGTAATTTGCCCCCACTAAGTAATTTGCCCCCATACAAGTTAATTTTGCACACAGACAGCCCTCCATTATAGCCCCCCCGTACTTGTGTAGCTAATCCCAGCCAGCTCGCTCCCCAGCACCGCCTGGAGGTACCCTGGTCTCTGTGCAGCGATCAGGATTTCCACTGTGCATCCTGTGCAGCCTCAGCCTGCGCTCGGCAATCTCCTTCAGTCACTGCGGCAGTGACCGAGGGAGATCGCCGAGAGCAGTCTGAGAGGCTGCGCTGCACAGGACGCGCAGTGGAAAGCCTGCCTGACATCGATCAGCTGAGTGGCGGGCAGGCCTGGGAGGTAAGGGACGGGACGTGGAAGGTAGAGGGGGAGGAGCACTGGGCCCCAGGGCCGGCGGTCACAATAAAAAAAAAAGGCTCGGGACCGGCCGGGCCCCCCAAGGGTCCAGGCCCCTTACTGGGGTATGGGCTGTACCCCCCTGATGGTGGCCCTGCATATATATAGCAGTTGCAATGCGCACCTTTTCTTCCCGCAGGGCGTGTAGAGTGCAAGGTATGGTGCAGGAGTCATTAACCAGGCAGATGTAGCATAATAAACGTCTCTCTTTACTGAAGTGCAAAATAGGAGTTGTAGTACATCCAGTGATACTCACTGTACACAGTGCATTTCTTCCAAGATAAAGATTTATGTATTTAGCCAAGGATGGGAGTTGTGGCCCTCTTCTCTCTCTATCTGTCTCAAGTCTCTTCTAGTAAAATCTATATTTAGTTGTACTCTTGCAAAGGCGGCTGTGATGTCCACTGAGGGATGCAAGGTTTTAGCGATCCGCTTGCCAGGTTGTGTCCAGGTGTAAAAGGTGTATTACCAGTGTCCTCTCATTGTAGTAAAGTCTTAACAGCATTTGGTGGCAGGTTACCTCACTGACTCCAATGCCATGCAGACTCTAAGTTCTCTAGTTCTCTCCTTTGTCTTACTTCACTCCATAGCTAGATTATGCAGAGATCAGTTAGTCTTTGTAGCTTTTTGGGCCTAAGAGTCATACTTTCTCTTGCAAACTCTCTCTTTCAAACTGTTCCGTCACTAACTAGAGCTAGTGGTGGAGCCAGTCCACACCCAAACTCCTACAAGGTCTGAGCCAGGATTGTTAACCTCAGCTGTGCCAACCATACAGTATTATACTGGGTGCAATACATAATATGACATAGCATCACATAACATAAAGAAATGTACAATTTGCAGATAACCCCTTGCTCTGGCCTACTGCAGCAACTAAAAAAGTCGCAATGGTATTTAAAAGTTGTGAAACCATGTTTCCAAAAGCAAGATGTAGGGGAATGATAAATCTCCCCCTTACTGCCAGGTATCACTACAGATAACAGTTGGTTGCTGGGGGTCCCAGTCATTTATAGCAAAACAGGTATCCCAATTTACTGGCATACAGGAGTTTCTACAGCTCCATGGTACAGAGCCATAGGAAATCAGTGAGCTTCCATACAGGCCCATGTTTCTGCCATATGCAATAGACTTAAGAAAGGTCTATTTTTTGGCTTTTTTTTTTAATCCTGGTGTGACCATGTAGATTGTCACTATATGATGTCATCTTAAAAATGTATTTGGGAGAAAATTTTGGTATATAACATAATTTCAAATATGATAAAAACCGAGATTTAAACATTTTTGTACATGTTAATTCATATATTTAAAACAAGCATGAAAGTATGTCATTCAGGAATTGAAAAAGAAAAGTCCTGCTCTTTTTTCCAGAAACAGTGCCACTATTGTCTACAGCCAGTGCCTACTATTGCAGTTCTTCTCCTTTCCAGGACATAGGTCATCAGTTAAAAATTCTTGGAAAACTCCTTTAAAACATATTAGAAAAAAGAACAGAATAAGTAAAATGAAATGCTCATTAGGAAGCCAAAAATATGCTGTATCTATTTAAGCCTGGCATGTCAGTGAATTCCTCTTTATACTTTTTATACTATATCCAGGTTAGGGTACTTTCACACTTGCGGCAGAGGATTCCCGTCGCTGAATTGCCCGCCGGATCCATCTAACCGCTTGACAACTGAAAGCATTTGCAGACGATCCGGATGCGGATCCATCTCACAAATGCATTGCAAGTGAGGGTCCGTCTCACCGTTTGTCATGCGGAAAGAAGGATCCCTCTATATTTTTACGCAGTTTTAAAGGTCTGCGCATGCGCAGACCGGAATGGCGGATCCGTTGTTCCGGTATTTTTATGACGGATCTGGCACTAATGCATTTCTATGGGAATTAATGCCTGATCCGTCATTCTGGTGTGAAAGTATCCTTAGGCCTTATGCCAAAATTTGTGTTGCCTGGATTTATAAAACAAAAAAAAAAGTGTTTTTAAGTTCTTAATGTACAAGACATAGATAGGTCCCACCTTTGTAAGAAGTTTTAAAGGGGTTATCCAATGTCTCCAACTGCCCCCCATGTGTCGCGCCCCTCACAGGTAATATACTTACCCTGCTCCCTGCGCAGCTCCTGGTCCCCAAAATATCAAAGGGTCTACTGACCAAAAAGAAATCCCTTTAGGCCTCTTTCACATGGACGTCACGTGTGACGCCCGGATAAGATGCGGGTGCGTTGCGGGAAAATGCGCAATTTTTCCGTGCGAGTGCAAACTGTTTTAATGCGTTTTGCACGCGCGTGAGAAAAATTGGCATGTTTGGTACCCAGACCCGAACCCGGACTTCATTACTGAAGTTCGGGTTTGGGCTAGGTGTTATGTCGATTTTATTATTTTGCCTTATAACATGGTTATAAGGGAAAATAATAGCATTCTTTAATACAGAATGCTTAGTAAAAGTACAATTGAGGGTTAAAAAAATAATTAACTCACCTCCTCCAATTGATCGCGTAGGTGCCGATCTCCTGTTCTCTCTTCAGCTGTGGGTAAAGGACCTGTGGTGATGTCACTGAGCTCATCACATGGTCCATCACATGATCCATCACCATGATGATGGACCATGTGATGAGCTCAGTGACATCACCACAGGTCCTTTACCCACAGCTAAAGAGAGAACAGGAGACCGGCACCTACGCGATCAATTGGAGGAGGTGAGTTAATTTTTTTATTTTTAACCCTCAATTGTCCTTTTGCTAAGCATTCTGTATTAAAAATGCTATTATTTTCCTTTATAACCATGTTATAAGGGAAAATAATAAAGATTGGGTCCCCATCCCGATCGTCTCCTAGCAACCATGCGGGAAAATCGCACCTCATCCGCACTTGCTTGCGATTTTCACGCAGCCCCATTCACTTCTATGGGGCCTGCGTTCCGTGAAAATCACCGCTCATGTGCACAGCCCCATAGAAATGAATGGGTCCAGATTCAGTGCGGGTGCAATGTGTTCACATCACGCATTGCACCCGCGCGGAATACTCGCCCACTTGAAAGGGGCCTTATGTTGTACAAATTAAAACTACATCTTTATTTAGTAAATCTTAAAACCTTTTACATGTGCAATAGGGAAATATAATGTGTAATTAAAACTATCAGAGGACAGTGGACCAGGGTCACCAATAGTTTATATTGACAGGTGGAAAGAGGTATTTACATGTGTATAGACTCTCCTTTTTATGTTTAAAGGGTTTCTGTCACCAGGATTACACATTATAAGCTGTCTGACATTAGCTATGTGCTAATGTCAGATCAGCTTGATAATGTGCTTTATATGTATTTCTGATGTATATTTAAGCTAAAAAACGTCTTTTTATAATATGTAAAATAGCCTCTAGGAGCAGGGGGGGCGTTGCCCCTGCTCCTAGAAGCTCCGTGTGCCAACCTGCTGCCACGCCCCTTCTTTCTTTGATTGACAGTGCCGATCCTCTCCTTCCTCCAGCACTGTCTCCCTGCTAAATCCCGCGCCTGCGCCACCGTTCTGTATTCGGCGCAGGCGCGGTGAGCTGAGGACAGCAGGCACCAGCGTCCTCAGCTCACCGCGCCTGTGCCAAATACAGAGCGGCGGCGCAGGATTTAGCAGGGAGACAGTGCCGTAGGCAGGAGAGGATCGCTGCCCGGCACTGTCAATCAAAGAAAGAAGGGGCGTGGCAGCAGGTTGGCACACGGAGCCTCTAGGAGCAGGGGCAACCCCCCCCCCTGCTCCTAGAGGCTAATTTGCATATTATAAAAAGACGTTTTTTAGCTTAAATATACATCAGAAATACATATAAAGCACATTATCAAGCTGATCTGACATTAGCACATAGCTAATGTCAGACAGCTTATAATGTGTAATCCTGGTGACAGAAACCCTTTAAATAAACACTATTCTTATGTAATTTGTGTGGTGGTGTTATTTTGAGTGTTTATTCACCGTTGCAAATCTTAAAGTCTATTTACACTATATGGTACTCTTTTTATACATTCACTGCTATTTCTTAGCAGATATTATATTGGGTGGGGGTGCCACAGTTGTATTTGCTTCGAACAGTGTGCTATACTACTATTTTATATCAACTTATCAAGCAGCTTCATTATTTTTGTAAGCTGCATGTTCTTATGTGAATGAATACATATACTTGTAAGCCTACATTGCTCAATCAGATACAATGTGGCTACCAGATCAGACACACTGCTGTGGAATGTATCCTATCCACACACTCCCACTCTTATATTTGATCAGAGCGGTGTGCTATGGGAATATTTTATATCCACTTATCAAGCAGCTTCATTGTTTTTATGAGCTGCATGTTCTTATCACACGCACACTGCTGAATACATATACTTGCAAGCCTACACTGCTCAGTCCGATACAATGTGGCTACCAGGGCAAACGCACTGCTGCAGAAAATATCCTGTCCACACACACTTTCACTTTCCAAAATACTAGGTGTATGTGTTACACACACCTCATGAAATTGATTGACACCATATAGTGCTTTCTTTAAGCCCTCACTGCTGTAACTTAGCAGATATTGTATTGAGTGGGGATGGAAGGATACCAGTTTTACTTGATTAAGGCCTCTTTCACACTAGCGTTTTTACTTTCCGTCCTAGAGTTCCGTCCTCGGGGCTCTAGGACGGAAAGATACTGATCAGGATTATCCCAATGCATTCTGAATGGAGAGAAATCCGTTCAGGATGCATCAGGATGTCTTCAGTTCAGTCTTTTTGACTTTTCAGGACGGAGATAAAACTGCAGCATGCTGCGGTTTTATCTCCGTCCTGAAAAGCCTGAACACATGACTGAACGCCTGATCAGGCCTTAAGTCCCATTGACTTACATTGGGGCCTGATCCGGCATTAAAAAAAGACTGAAGGACGGATCCGTCCTTCAGGTGTGCGCATGCGCAGACCTATAAAACGGTGAAAAAAATACAAGACGGATCCGTCTATCCGCATGGCAAACGGAGAGACGGATCTGCACTTGCAATGCATTTGCAGACGGATCCGCAATCCGGATCCGTCTACAAATGCTTTCAGTTGTCATGCATTGTGACGGATCCGGTGGGACGGAAGTGCACGCCGGATCCACACAACGCAAAAAAGGGGCCTAAAGGTACGCGCTATACTGCTATTCTATAGCCAATTATCATCCAATTTCATTTTCCTTGCATACTGCTTAGTCTTATCAAGCGCACACTGCTGAATACATATTTACAGAAGCCCACATTGCTCAGTTTGATACAATGTGGCTGCCAGATCAAACACACTGTTGCAAGATCTTTTCAATCCACACACAATATCCCACATTAAGTACTGGGTGTCTGTGTCACACTCATACACCTATTATTGTACTAATGCCCTCTTACTGTCCCTGCATTTATAATTTAGAGCCCTCCACTGTCCTCTGCCTAAAACTAAGTGCACTACACCACCCCTCCCGACATGTTTTGCCACATATGTGGCTTCGTCGGGGAGACAATGGTACTGGCGTCCGCGCGCTCAAATCGGCCCTATTAAATAAACATATAATCCTCGCCTCTCCTCAATTCTCCACTCGCTGTCCCTCTTCCCTTACATGACAAGCAATTTAGCCTGTAGTAAGTGCGAGCGCTCACACGTCAGTGTGATGTCCGTCCTCCCGCCCCTCTCCCTGTCTCCGATTCGCTTCTAGTTCTATCTACTCTCCCTATCCGCGCTACATTTATAGAGGGGAGTGTTATGTATTATACTGGTATCTACTTGTATTCCTATGCCCCAACCAAACAAAGTTGCCACTATTATTACATGTTGCGACATAAGTCAAGTTTAAAGCACACCAATAAATGTCACAACCACTTGTAAAACATCAGTTCAATTTTATTACGGCAACATTGCCACAAATATATCAATAAAACAGAATAAAATACACGGAAATCAATGCATCACATGCAATACAATACATGGGAGCTGCACATGTGTCATTAGTATCGCTTGCACCACTCAACCAGGAGTTACAATATATGTAAAACAGTATCACAAAGTGCACAGTGCAAAGGATTATCACAAATATAAACCTGGAGGGAAAGAATATGCAATAAGGTATACAGACCACGGCAGTCCACGCACCCCGACGCGCGTTTCGCAATCGCTTCCTCAATTTGTTATATGGTGGAAACCACATTATGTTTATTATTCCTGGTTGATTACACACAACATACTTAAATGCATGATTATTTTATTGAGAACTACAATACCCACGTATACAATAAAACAAAACAAAAAAAAACAACACAAAAAACTTTTTGGCACAAAATGTGACAAAAAAAGTGGAAGTGTAATTGAACTAACAAGTTAAATTAAAGCAATTTCTCTAAATTCGTACATGATTAATAATAAAATCATCAATTTTTATCCAAAATAGTGTTCTTATAGTGTGAACAGTTTATTTTTATATTTCCTACAAATTATCATAAAAATTAATTTACCATATGATTATAACACCTTTCTAATACATCATGCATAATTATATCGCTGATGATTTCATGCGGAACACGATAAATAAAGTCAAATGTACATCTACTTGTGCATTCAATTATATTTTTTAGTATGCTAACAAGTAGTGGTGGTTTTTTATGGAGAGTCGGGAACAATGAAGTCCAGCTATTCGGGCCCACTTCACAAAATTTCTCTGAACTATCACTACCACAATTTATATATTGGTCATATCAATATATTCTGTATAGAAAAGCGCCATAAATAAAGGCCATATTTGAAAATACCTCATTCTGGCCCTTTTGACTTAAGGTTTTTAGTCTATAAATCCATTGTGCTTCCTCCTGAAGCAGTCTCTGATTCAAGTTTTCACTTCTTGGTCCTAATTTTATTTTTGCCAATCCCCAAAATTTAAGGACTTGTAGGTCATTGTTGTGGGCGTATGCAATATGTCTGTAGAGGGAAGTATCCTTTTCTGTATTTATGGCACTGATATGTCCTGAAATTCTTCTTCTTAATTCCTGCACCATTTTCCCCACATATAGTTTCGGACAGGTGCAGGATGCCACATATACTATCCCACTACTTCGACAATTAAAAAAGCCCTGATGATGTATTCACGCCAATCCACTGGATTTCTAAATTTCTTAATCTTGGTTAAGTATTTGCATTGAGTACAATTCCCACATGGGAAAGACCCCGTGATTTTTGATTTTAACCAAGAGTCATTACTCGATTGTATTTTTGGAAGTTGTGGACTAAATTATCCTTAATGTTTTGTCCCCTTCTGTAGGTAACACTGGGATATGGTGATAATACCCCACTCAGGTCCAAGTCACTGGTAATTATTTTCCAATGTTTTTTTAAGATGTTCATTATTTGTTGGTGGTTCCCATCATATGTTCCAATGCATCTTATTACTTTGGTTTCATGTGTACAGTTGTTCCTATTTTTTGGTAATAGGAGATCCTCTCTTTTCTGACTCTTTGCTCGATTGAAGGCTTTTTTCAAAACTTTCCGTGGGTAGCCTCTAGCCCTAAAGCGTTTAAATAGATCATCTGCCTCTCTTTTGAAGTCCTCCTCCTAGCTCTTAAATATTGTCCAACCAGTATTCCCTTCTTTAATGCTGTTGGGTGCCAACTAGTCCAGTGGCGGAGACTATTCGTCGAGGTTGGTTTACGGAAAATATCCGTCAGAATGTGCCCATCTCCATCTTTCTGGATTTTAAAATCCAAAACGCAAATCTCATTTGGGTGAATTTCAAAGGTAAAATGCATGCCTATATCATTGTTTACAATCTATTTACAAATTCTATGGCCCCTTTCACACGGGCGAGTTTTCCGCGCGGGTGCAATGCGTGAGGTGGACGCATTGTACCCGCACTGAATCCGGACCCATTCATTTCTATGGGGCTGTGCACATGAGCGGTGATTTTCACGAATCACTTCTGCGTTGCGTGAAAATCGCAGCATGCTCTATATTGTGCGTTTTTCACGCAACGCAGGCCCCATAGAAGTGAATAGGGCTGCGGAAAATCGCAAGCATCCGCAAGCAAGCGCGGATGCAGTGCGATTTTCCTGCATAGTTGCTTAGCAACGGGACCAGATCTTTATTATTTTCCCTTATAACATGGTTATAAGGGAAAATATTAGCATTCTTAATAAAGAATGCTTAGTAAAATGAAGATGAAGGGGTAAAAAATAATAAAACTTAACTTACCTTAGCCACTTGATCGCGTAGTTGCGATCTGTCTTCTCTCTTCAAGCTTCAGCTAACAACTAAAGGACCTGTGATGACGTCACATCACATGGTCCAATCACATGGTCCATCTTACCATGGTGATGGACCATGTGATTGGACCATGTGATGTGACGTCATCACAGGTCCTTTAGCTGTTAGCTGAAGTCCGGCTTCGGGTCTGGGTGCCAAACATGGCGATTTTTCACACGTGCGTGCAAAACGCATTACAAACATTTGCACCTGCGCGGAAAAATCGCGCATATTCCTGCAACGCACCCGCCTCTTATCCGGGCGTCAAACATGACGCCCGTGAAAGAGGCCTATGAATTCTTGTTTTTCACGCTCCCAGAACAGCAACATGTCATCAATAAATCTTCCCAAAATAAAATGTGACTCGTGAATTGAGAAAGTGTCTCTGAAAAAACTATTTTGTCTTCCCACCACCCTAAAAAAAGATTTGCGAAAGTTGGTGCACACGGGGTCTTCATAATGGTACCTTTCGTCTGATGATAAAAGGTACCGTTACATAAAAAATAATTGTGAGTGAGTATAAATCTTAACAGAATCAAAACAAATTCATTGTGCTCGTGCAAACTTGTGCTTTTTGTATCCAGAAAGTACTTGACTGCTTTAATACCAATTTCATGTTCGATATTACTGTACAAAGACTCTACGTCTAAGCTAGCTAAAAACGTGGATTTCGTCAGGGTGATACCATTGATTTTAACCAGAACATCAGTTGTGTCCTTAATATGATCTCAGTAATGATCTTACAAAAGGTCTCAATATAGTATCCACATATTCACTAGCAGGTTGAGTCAGCGAGTCATTTCCTAAGACCATTGGTTGTCCCGGTATCGGTATTTTATTTTTGTGCACTTTTGGAAGTGCATAAAAGGTTGCAATCGTTGGATTTTTATTGTACAGGAACTTGAATTCTTCTTTGGATATCAAGCTCTGATCCCTGGCCATGCTCAATGTTATAGTAATTTCCTTACCCCGTGCTCCCAAGCACGTGTATGAAGCTCCTTTTGTGTAAGGAAAGGTCGCACTATTCCAGTAATGAGATAAGATGCTTCATGGCTGAGATCTGGTGAGAGACTGCCTCTCCTCCAGACTGCTTCTTTATTTACATAGACAAAAGGGATAACAATAGGAAGGGGCAGGCCCAACACCTGACCACTCCCTTCATGTACAGTACAAACATACAGGAAGTGATGACACACAACATTTCTCCCAATCACCACTAGGGGGAGTCTTGTTCAGCACCGATCAGTGATCAATGCTCAACAAGGCTCACCAGGATTCTCATGTGGGCCTACTTAGAGGAACAGCGTCACCATCTCCAGCGGTTGATCAGGCGCACTGGAAATAACGAATGCACGTTCCTTTCCGTATTTTGTTCTCCTAATAAATGCATCCACGCCAAGCCAATAAATCCGCTCTTTGCGCGGGGCCCCTAGCTGGCGCACATCCATTTCCCAAGACAACACTGCTCTGCAGTGCATCAGTCTCCCCCGGCCTACAGCCCAGTGCATAGCACATAGACTGCCAGCGGAGATCTCTGCGTCCGGCAGCTGATTGTTCTCTACATCCACAGTAAGATATCCACTCCAATGGTTTACACACTGAGAGACATAATGACAATATATGAATTTCCACAACATCAAGATTTTTTGTAATTCACTCAGGTATTTATTTGTAGGATTTTCTGTCAAAATCTTATGTTTTTTTATCCATCAGTAGTCTTTCTACCATCTGGTCACACTCTATCCTATCCTGGATCACTATGTTTCCTTGTTTCCTTCCTTGTCGCTTGATTTTATAACAATATTTTTATTTGCATTCAGTTCATCAAGCGCATTCAGCTCCTCAGAATTTTATCCATTTTTATTTTTAACTTCTCAATCTCTTGGGATACCAATTCTATAAAGGCTTCAATATTTTTATACTGCGAGAAGGGAGGAGTCCACCTGGATCTGGGTTTTAAATCTCCAGGACTAGGCCTTCACTCTCCATTTGAAGACTCTCCAGGGTTCTCAGTGCTTGCTGTTCTCTCTGGATCAATTTACCTGTATCAAACGTCATGTTTACAAATTGCTCGTGCAGTGATAACTTAAGTATGAACAAATTTATGTCCTTCACCCAATTAAAATTATACATTTTTGGTGTTGGTGTAAATGTAAGATCTTTTTGTAATAATTACATTTTTGCCTCTGTTAAAGACAGTGTTGACAGATTTATTACCTGGGCCCTATTAGGTTCCTCACCCATATCATTTAACCTAGCCGTATCTTCCAATAGGGCATTGGTTATCTCTGATGTGGGACACAAGCCAGTTTCCTGGCTGCAGCCACCTTCACCATTGATTATCATTTTGATTATTTTGCGTTGTACCCCTATTTTTCCCTGTCCCTCAGTTGGACATCCAGTGTCAGGGGACAGTGTCCCCCCTTCCCCCCCCCGCCAACACCAGATGTTTTTATCCGTGTATAGGGAGAAGCAGAGGCAGCGGTGCAGGGCCCAGGAGCGGCGCAGGGAGCAGGGTAAGTATATTACCTGTGAGGGGCCCGGCACATGGAGACATGTTGGAGACATTGGATAACCCCTTTAAGGCAGTAGCTTGTCTAATAATGTTATGGGAGGATTTCTTACAAGGGTCTTTTAAACCAGAGGCTCTCATTTGGTATAACTTGATATTGTAAGACTTAGTTGACATTTATTTATTTTTTTGCTGCAGCTTTGCCAGGTATATGAACTGTACAATAAGATCCAGGGACAATTAGAATTTCTGCCTCATTATCGTGGTAATCGTATCAGCGGGATAATGAGGTATTAATGGAGATTTAATGTGCATCTCAAAGCAGAATCCCTTGGAGAAAACACATGAGGAAATTGCTGTAAATTCAGTTAATGATGGAAAGGTCCCGAAACGAGATATTTCCACTGGATGAAAAATGCACCATGTAAATGAGATAGAATCAAGGTCATGGGCTCAGCGGGGACCGTGCACAGAGAAGGTTTTAGAGAGAAGGGAATATGTCTGATGAAAAAAAAAGAGAGAAGACATCTCAAACAGTTCCTAATTAGAAGGAGGTATGTATTTAAGTATATCTTCAGGCTAAGCAATCATAAGACAAGCCCATTGTAGAGCTCACCACTGAAAGACCATTTAGAATATGTCAGAGAGCCATTACAAAAGAGTATTTTTCACTCTGGAGGACCTGGCATTTCAATAATTTGAATTTGAACTGTGTAATACCTCATTTTACCTGTGGTGGCACTGCAGGGAAATTAAGCATGGGCTACCAGGTTCCTCCACAGATTATAGGTGATCAATAAGCTTTTGATCATCTTATGTTTGGGAGCCCTTTGAAGAGTATAACAGAAGACGAATACAAATTTGCCAGATAATATTAAAGGGATTTTTCTGGACTTTTATACTGATGATAGGCTAGGTCATCTCATAAGTATCTGATCGATGGGGGCCGACATCTGGGTCCTCCACCTATCAGCTGTTTGAAAAGGCACCAGAGCTCTCAGTAGTTGCGGCCTTCTCGCATCTTAGCCTTGGCTATATGACGTTGCGTTCAGTGGTCACATGACCTAGGTGCAGCTCAGCCCCATTGGATTGAATGGGACTGAGCTGCAATACCAAGCACAGCCACTATACAATGTATGGTGCTGTGCTTGGTCAGTTGACAGAAGGTCGCAGTGCTACTACGAATGCCGGTTCTCAAACAGCTGATCGGCGTAAGACCCCCATCGATCACTGGTTAAAAAACGGCAAACAAGTTTTCCTTCATACAAAAAATACAAACTTGCCATAAAACGTCTAAACAAAATGGTGTAGTAAGGGGAAACTGTCTTACCATGGTTGAGATGTCACACTGACCATTACCCTTGGTAACCATCTGAGTAGTGTTGTCATGTTGGTCATTGTGGTGGTAACAAAACTTCTTGAGAAATAGGACAATCCCCTTGAGAAGGTTGTCCCTATACCAGGACCTCACTCTATTTTACTCTGCTTTGCCCCTATCCTTACCACAATTTCTTTCTAAAATAGCTTAGGATTCTTCATGGGAGATAGAGATTTGGGCCCATGTGCAGGAAGAAAAAAATTTATTAGGAGTATCTGGTGTGTTTCACAGATACATAAAAGTCAACATTCTACGATGCCACCACCATCAGCAGAATTGGAGTAACGCTACCACCAACAGCAACATCATCTGACATATGTGACTGCTCAACCGTTTTATGAGGTTTTTTTAGCTATTTTATTGAAGTTCTGTATTTTTGGTATCAGAAAACACTTTATTTAGTGTTTTTTAACCATATGATACAATATTAGCCTTTTTTTTTATTTGGGTAATCTGTGTCAGTTGGCTGCATACAGTTAACCAGCATATTTGGAATGTGTATTCGTTATTTTTGACGAAAGTTGCATTTCCTCCCCATTAGCCATATAAATAGCTGCAAACATAGATTCCGAGTACAAAGTGAGGCTCACAGCTCAGTTGGTTTTTGATACTAATTAATGAACCAAGACTTTTGCTTGTGACTTCTGAGCATCAATCATCTTTTTATTTAATGGACTGAATCTGGGAATTTGTTCAATGGCTCATTGCCTTCATCAAGGTCTAGATTCCTTTTTATAGAATACCTTCAAGAACTACAAGCTGTAGACCTGAAGACCTGTTACCCCTTTGTAGTTCCAAATGACCTCCCAACATTCCCTCCCAAGGCCCTTGTCTAGGAGCTGCAAACTGCTGTATTCCTACAGGGTAGGTTATATAAAGGAACACAAATCTATGAGCGGCTTGTTCTTTATGATAAGGTGTGCAATACGTAGTTTTAGTACTTATGCAATCCACTGCAAAATGGCTATTCCTCATGTTGTTAGCTCATATTTTTCTGGACATAGTTTGTGCTTTATAGTTTTTATGTCAGGCAAGTCCAGACTTAGGGATATGCAGCTTGTGTAGTCATACTGGACATATGACATGTCATTGCAGAAGGACATGGTGGCCTGGGCATTTGGATCTTGCATTTTTGGTCCCATAATTCATGTGGCCGCAGCTACATTCTCTAATCCAAGTTTATTGATTGGATAGTATTATGTAGGTGTCTGCTAGGAAATGATATATGACCACTGTTTAAATCTATTATTTGTGAACTATACGGATTTGGTAAATCATAAGAAAGGACTTCAATGGAAAGTACGCCACAAGACATCAATTAATCTATGGATGGGCCTATTGGATTGTAATTATTGAGATACAAATAACCTTCATTCTGGCCCTAAATATAATTTCATGCCATCATGACTACACCAATTTATACTGGACTTAGAAGTACTTTATCCATTTTAGACAAACTTGGAATATACTGATCCCAAAGTGTTCCCCTGCTTAGACCTCCAGTGATCAACTGTAATCTGTGAGGAAACCTAACAGTAATTGTTCAATTTCCCTACAGCGCCACCACAGGGGAAATTAAGCATTACACAGACTTCAATCAAATCAATAGGTGGCCTGGGCAATGTAGAGCGAGAGACACTGTTTATATCTGCTCACTGCTCTGGCCAAGAGACAAGAATCATGAAGAAGGGACTCCTTCTATTGATTTCTTAATAGGGTATATGACAATGTTTTTTTTAAAACTAGACAACCCATTTAAGTTGGGGCAGACTGGGATTTTAAAGTGGCCCTGGAAAAAAAATCCTAAAAGTAGCCCCATGTTGCAGAAGATTCCAAATTGACAGAAGGTAGTAAAACACAACTAGGCAGTGTCAGCAATACCATAGCGCAAAATACAGTCCCACCAGAACCATATACCGCAGTGCAGCACAATATATTGCCCTAAAAGCTATCTCTCTGTCATCTGTCCTCCTCCTCCTCCAGTTCTTTCTGATTAAGGGTCCTTTCACACTGGCATTTTTTTTTTCCGGCATAGAGTTCTGTCCTCGGCGCTCTATGCCGGAAAAATCCTGATCAGGATCATCCCCATGCATTCTAAATAGAGAGAAATCCGTTCAGGATGCATCAGGATGTCTTCAGTTCAGGACTGGAACGTTTTTTGGACGCACCAAATACCGCAGCATGCTGCGCTTTTTTCTCCGTCCAAAAATCCGGAACACTTGCCACAACGACGGATCCGGAATAATTGCCCATTAAAAGGCATTAATCCGGATCCGGCCTTAAGCTAAACGTTGTTTCGGCGCATCGCCGGATCCGACATTTAGCTTTTTCTCAATGGTTACCATGGCAGCCAGGACGCTAAAGTCCTGGTTGCCATGGTAAAGTGTAGTGGGGAGCGGGGGAGCAGTATACTTACCATCCGTGCGGCTCCCGGGGCGCTCCAGAGTGACGTCAGGGCGCCCTACACGCATGGATCAAGTGATCCATGCGCATGGGGCGCTCTGACGTCATTCTGGAGCACCCCGGGAGCCGCACGGACTGTAAGTATACCGCTCCCCCACTCCCCACTACGGCAACCAGGACTTTAATAGTGTCCTGGCTGCCATAGTAACCTGAAAGCATTTCGAAGACTGATCAGGATCCTGATCAGTCTTCTAATGCTTTCAGGCGACTTGCGTTCTGATGGATCCGGCGGGACGGAAGTGCCTGCCGGATCCTCAGAACGCAAGTGTGAAAGAGGCCTAAGATATTGAGCAGGGGGCTTAAGAGGTTAGATGTGGGCCAGAGCAGTTGAATTCAGGAGGGCATGTGGGTTTCTTGTAGAGAGAAGTGCTTGAACAGTCCTCTGGGCATTGGCCCAATGGGAAATTTCCCTGTAAGATCTATGGCCAATCCGCCCCTGCATTTAAGGTTTACTTATCAGCTATGATCATATTATCAGTACACGAGATATAGGCAAGTTAATTATAAGTAGTCAGGTTTAATGGAACTCGCTTGTCTAAGGCCAGCTGCTGGCAGAGATGATGATGATGGTGATGATAATGTTGGTATTTCCACAGATGGAGCTGTGAAGAGACCACAGGAATTTCCTAAAATTCTAGCATTCAGTTTTTGCTTTAATTTATCTTCAGTTCACTTCCAGTGTTCACCCCTCCGCTGAGATGGGACCCAGCGGTGCCATCATAATCCTCACCTGTCAGCCATTCATCTGCTCACTTTACAAAGGTAAATTTGTTACCGGCATCGAAGAAGCCTTGAGAATTGCAGACAATTTATCTAGTGATTTCAGATTTCAGTTATGGTAGATTTTTAATTTTTGTAGACTTGCATCTATCTGTTGTTATATCTGCTATGTTGCAACTTGCTAACCACACAGTTGGCGCTGTTGGTATTTTTCTTATAGGGCATGTAATATATTAATGATTGCACAATCACTACCAGAAAATCAAAAAGAACACCTGGAAAATTTAATGAAATTGAGCTGGGATGGACAATGTATAAACTGCTAGTGGTGCTCGGTCAATGATGACACAAGTGGAGCACTCTTTGTTTTGGGTTCTGCAGCAGGGTCATATTGAGGCATGGTCACATAAATATTGGGTGGCACCTCCCCTTGCTGTCACTTTGCCATGATAATGGTCATACAGATCTTGGATATCCTTGTGTAGTATGTCATTCCAAGCTCTTTCAACTTGGGCACATACTTCAGCCAAGGTGGTTGTTGGCTGCTATGCAGCCCATTCACCCCATTCGGACCCAGACATTCTCAATGGGGGAGAGATCTAATGATCAAGCTTTCCAATAATACTGCTGGATAATCTGAAGAGCATGTTGTTTGGCGTGGACAGTGTTTGGGCAGGTGTTATCTCGTTGGAACACAACATCTCCTTTAGTCAAAATATGCAGTAGGACTGGTTCCATGATGTCCTGGACATACTGAAGGCTGGTCAATGTTCTCTCCTCAGATACCAGATAGGAACTGTCATTGTAGCAAATGGCACTCTGCAACATGACATCTGGTGTTGGTCCTGTGTGTCTCTTCACTATACATGATGGCAGTAGGTGTTCTCCAGCCCTACTGTGAACGCTAATGCAGTCATCAATAGCAAACCATAGTCTTCAGTCATAAAAGCATGGCCACATCAGAATTTGCAGTTTATACTTTGTCAATCTAAGCTCAATTAAAGAGTAACTAAACCTTTGAATTAAATTTTCTTTGAAAAATTTTTCCAATATACTTTATTTATTAATTTTGTATTTTTATTATACTTTTTCCTCCATAAAGCGCACCATTCACTGTGCTCTTAAAACTTAGTTCTCCGTACACCGATGACAGCTCAGCGGTGTACAGATTACGGAGTGTGAAATTTATGAATGGGCAGCTGCATCTCTGTAAGTACGGGCAGGAGCGCACTTTGCTGCTCCTGACTGGGGCCCCCCGGAGGATTACTAACTCTTGGTATACCACATGGGTACTCTTAGCTTAGTGGAGCAGGCAGGAGCAGGAGCCCGCTCCACTCAGCTAATCCTGTCATAGTACATGGGTACAGAGTACCCATGTGCTATGCCAGGAGTTAGTAGTCCTCCGGAGGGAAGGGGCAGGAGCGGCAATATGCGCTCCTGCCCATAGTCACAGCACTGCTTCTGCCCATTTATAAATTTCACACTCCGTACTCCGTACACCGCTGAGTCTTAAGCGCACAGTGAATGGTGTGCTTTAGGTAGGAAAAACACTAAGAAAAATGCTAAATAATAAATAAAGTATATTGGAAAAAGTTTTTTTAGGGCATTAGAGACATCATATTAAAATTTAATTCAAAGGTTTAGCTACTCTTTACAGGGAATCTGTGACCAACGACCTCCCTATAAAGGTGTTTGAATAGACACATAGCTGTGGTTCACCTGATTAAAATACTGGGGAGAGCAGATCCATTACAGTCAATGGGTCCACAAAAAATGCCGATGCAACATGGATTGCATCCATATTTCACAGATCCGTGATTTCTAGACCACAAAAAGGATACGGTTGTGTGCATGAGGTATTACTCAGATGTCCCTTCAACTGAGGGAATTCACAGCTTCTCCCTAATGAGGCAACCTCAGTCAAACATTCGACTATGGAGCATTATGGTTCCTTAATGCAGAATAGGATCTGGGTGCTGGCTGTTTACTGCTTGGGTGCAATGTTGTGTATGCAATGCGGGGAACTCTCTTGTGTTTGCCAGTCCCTTACAGAAAACCTTCTCCAGAGGGGGTTGGAAATGTCGTTGGGGGTTGTTTAGGGTTGACATGCCAAGTGCTGTCCATCTTTATTCTGGATGATAATATTTTATAATATATTTACAACTGGACCTTAGGCACAGCCATAAAGAGTCTTGAGATCTTATTAACGTGGCATCTCTCATCTCTGGCTAATAGATGAGAATCCTGATGGGGGACCCCCTCTATTAACTCTAATTTTCATATAAGGTCCTCTTTAATTGCATCGATCCTCATTAGCACTAAACAATGACATTGCCCAGGATAAAATATTGAGATATGGAGGGAAGGTGATAACACCCTTTAATTAATGACCAAACATATGAGAACCAGGTTCTTTAGTAGAAGAGGAACCTATCTGTTAATATGTTCTTTCATCAAGGTAGGTGCAACCACCCAATGACATGAAATGTAGGTGGAAACAGGTAAAATATTAAAATGTTCTTCCAGGAGTTTGTATGGTGCTAAAAAGACTACTACATAATGTACTGTATCAGCTTTGAATCATAATCCTAGCTTAGAGGGGAAATTTCAGGCCCCAATAACTATCCTGCACTTGCCCGTGAAATAAATGAACTCCGGTGATTTATATTCTGCGTGTCACATCTTGCAATGAACATTTCTTTTATAGTGTACATTTGTCCATTAGATGCCCACTAGATGTCAGTATAATAAAACTATTATCTCATTTTATGGCTAAAGAGAAGAATTCTCCCCGATAATGACTACTCTAAAAGCAACATTTTGCATTGTTATGGCCCAGAAATTCCGTGTATGTTCCTGATAAACAGAAACGAGCATCTGGAGGAAATTTTTGAAGATGGACAAAGTTTGTTCTTTGGCTTACAGGGCTACAGAACAATAATTTGTAATGAAAAAATATATACATTTCTGTGCTGTTAAGTGCACGGTATACAGAAAGTAACTACGCAGTATCAGGCATATAGCGATAAAAAAATTAAATGCAATATGTCAAAGGAACTATCATTAGAGCTATAGCCTGGGGCTCCTCAGCCACCCACCAAAAAAGCCTTTAGGCCTCTTTCACACGGGCGCGGCATGTAAGGGCCGGATAGGATGCGGGTGCGTGGCGGGGAAATCGCGTGAGTCCGCACGTAATATCAGTCAGTTTTGACTGCGATTGCGTTGCGTAAATTTTTTTTTCTGTTTCCGAGTACATGCATGCGCGTGAGAAAAAACTGAATCTGGTACCCAGACCCGAACCCGGACTTCTTCACTGAAGTTCGGGTTTGGGATCGGTGTTGTGTATATTTCATTATTTTCCATTATAACATGTTATAATGGAAAATAATAAAGTAAATGGGGTCCCGTGTGATTTATCCCTTGTCTCCTTAGCAACCTTGCGTGAAAATCGTATCACATCCGCACTTGCTTGCGGATGCTTGCGATTTTCACGCAGCACTATTCATTTCTATGGGGCCTGCAGTGCTTGAAAAACATGCTACGATTTTCATGTAACGCACAAGTGATGCGTGAAAATCACCGCTCATGTACACAGGCCCATTGAAGTTAATGGGTCCGGATTCAGTGCGGGTGCAATGCGTTCACCTCACGCATTGCACCCGCACGGAATGCTCGCCCGTGTGAAAGGGGCCTTAAGGTGTAACATCATGCACTACTACAAATTTGCTGTGCCAAAGTAATCATATTGTGTGTGAGATAGTGTTCATAAATATCATTATAAAAAAGACTGCACACAGATTTCATCCATGCTATCCAGATCTGTACATCCATATTGTGGACAAGAATAGTCTAGTGATGGGAGTGAGAAAAATGCAGATTATACACAGAGGGTATCTATATTTTGCAGATTAGTGGTTTGCGGATCAAAATATGTACATGATTGTGTATAAGAGCTAACTTATATATAGCCACATCCCCCCAAAAAAAGTTTGAAATAGTTTATTTATCAGTGTTATGCTCTGCTCCTTTGTCCTCAGGACAGCACTTTTTGATCAAGTGATTCTGCTTTGTTTTAATATATTCAAATGAGCCTCTAGGAGCAACGGGGGCGTTGCCGTTACACCAAGAGACTCGGCTCTCTCTGCAACTGCCACGTCTTCTGCACTTTGATTGACAGGACCAGGCGCGATGCCATTTTCACTGCCTGGTGAAATCAAAGTGCAGAGGGTGCAGGAGTTGCAGAGAGCAGATCCTCTAGGTGTAACGGCAACGCCCCTGTTGCTCCTAAAACACTGGACAACTCCCTTTAAGTATTTATGTGTCACTTTTATTTAGACAAACTGTCACATAGGTTATAAGAAAATGTATGCAATTCTAAATTGTACATCATGGGGCAGTATTATTTCGTCAATTCAGGGTACTACACCATGTAACCGACCCTGCTGAGCACTGACATGGCCAGGTAGCAAAACTCTTCATTGTCCATACAAAGTCTACAGATGTGTTGTTGTTTGTTTGATTTAAGCATGATACAAAAACCATATTTTTACTGTTTTGTATACACTATCCTTCCGTTCAGTGGCTGGACGAGCCTGAAGTTGTTCACCATTGGGATTTCTTCTACAGAGGTACTTGATGTGAAGTACAGCGAAGTAACAATAGCTTCATACTGTGAGAATAAAGGAAACAATATTAGACAATTATGTTACTTGTAATGTCAGGGTTAGGCCTGATTCAGGTGGCCTTTCCAACTTCCATCTGCAAAAAGTGGTCACATCTGGATTTCCATATGGTGTCTGGGTGCAAATTTTTTTTCCCCCGAACCCATTAATTTGAATGAATGCACCTCGGATGGAAAACGGACAAGAAAGGGACATGTAAGTTGCCAGGATCTGTTCATTTAGTGCAAGTTATTATATAGCACAACAGAATGTATGCTTTAAAAAGTATTTGCCCCTTTTAGCCTCCTCTAAAATTTCCTTTAGTTGTGACATAGCTTGGAAGGGTTGAGGAGACTACTCCAGTATCACATTCAAGGTGGCTGGCTGCCATCAAGCCTGGTGGCCTTCAACTAGCTAAATCAATTGTTATGGCAGTGCTTAGTGCCCACGCCGTCCCACTATTCCAGGGGAGCAGGGTCTGTCACCTTTCTGCTACTGCTGCTGGGTTCATGAGGCCCCAGACCCACCAGTCCTCTTTAAATGCTTCTTCATGCAGGCTGTGACCTGCTCCTGATTGCAAGGCCCTTTAAGAGTCAGTAAGAACCTGTGTGTCCTAAGGACCGAGCGAGGAAAGACCTTGCACCCTGATCTATTTCAGCCTGCGGCTAGGCACTAGTGATGAGCGGCAGGGGCAATATTTGAATTCGCAATATTTCACAAATATTTGGTAGAATATTCGCGAATTCAAGAATTTGCTAAAATTTTCTTGATTGTGAAAATCAGCAATGTAATATGCCCGTATTGCGCGTGCAATACAGGCGTGGGTCACTTTTCCTACTTTTATTAAGCTGCTAGAAGTTTCCTGAGACTGGAGAAAATGGTTGGCACGGCAGAATATTACAATAGCTTTATATGCAGATAGAGTGCTCAAATATATTCGCGATTGCGCAAATCGGCACTAATGATGCAAATATTTTGGCGCAACAGGGGTAAGCAACTTTCCTATTGGTTGCTCGGGATGTTGCTAAGCTCAGACAAAGACATTGCAGCCTTCTCATTGGCCCACAAGCAAGAAGCAAGGAGAGAACATGGGTTCAGAGGAAAAAAAAAATCAAGAATATTCGTGAATATGAATATATAGCACTATATTCTAAATATTCACGAATTTTCGAGGTTGCAATATTCGCAATTAGAATTTTCAATTCGAATATTCACGCACCTTCCCTTGGGGGGAGTATGCTTGAGCAATAGGTATATCTATTGCTAGTCCCTGCATAAGGTCTGCTTTTCTGCCTGCTTACTGATTCTGATTCTCCATTGACTGACCTGACCTCAGACTTGTTTCACGGATATGCACGTACACCTGACAATGAGTATTGCCTGATGCCTGAGTGCTTCACAAGAGTATCTCTGACCCCTGTGGGCCAGCTGGGTCAGCTTCCAACCACACTGAGACTATTCCAAGAGATTGTGGCCTGGTGGCTCGCCTGCAGTGAAGACCAGATCCCTGTATAGGGGTTAAAGTGTAAAAACCAGGGGACTGCTAGGATAATGCCCTTAGGTCTATCCCCAAATAAAACTGGTTGGTTTGTGCAGTGATTTCACACCCACTGTCCTTGATAATCAATACATTTGTTCAGCTCATTTGATAAAAATATGGGCAGCTACTCTTTTGTGCTAGTTTTTTTGTGAAAAAAAGGTCACAAAATTTTGTGCACACAATGTGTGAACTAAGCTTTTAGAGAAACAATTTACTACAGAGATATATTTTCTATAACCTGTAGCAGGAACTGGCACAAAATATTGCTCAAATGTATCTTTCTTATAGCAGGTGTAGAGTTCAATTTCTGGAACAAGGGCAGCCCCCCAAAAAAACAATCTTATTAAGAGGCATGTGCCTCTTATAAATTTGGGACATTGCACTTCATGAAATGACAGCCTTTAAAAAATGATCCCCTGTACCTGTAGGGCATATTAAAATACCACAAGGGAGCACCTTTCTCTATTAGCCAAAGCAGGTGCCAGGAGAGACTCCCAACCATGATGACCTGGCCAGTCTGTGCCATTGATTTGAATTGAAAAAGGAAGGAAGGGTCACCCGTACGGTCAAAGAATTGCATAAGAAACATTACCTGGTCATTGCTAAGCTGCTGTGGTGTGCTTATCACATGCCAGGCGACATTCTCTGAGCATGGTGGAGTAGTGAGAGACCCCTGGTACTTATAAAAGTTCTTCACGGTATGAGGAAGCAGTTGTGATAATCTGATGGAAAGTGTTGCTGACTGTTCTAGAAATCAAAACAAAAATTCAAGGCAATGACTGATTAAGAAAATTCAATGAAATATTTAAAATGACTGTACTAATAAAAAAAACTGCTTCTATTCTGAGTCAGGGCAAAGCAATGGAGTAAAAAAAAACAGTATATCAATGGACAAGGTCATATACAGTAAGAGGAGAAGTGTTATGTCGCGTGCAGTACACATAGGGTAAACTTAAAGGGGTTGTCCAGGATTTTGATATTGATGGCCTATCCTCAGGCATACTGTAGTTGCTCACAGTCCTGAATATGTAGGAACTGTCTCTAGTTTTCAGAGACAGTCCTTGCAAATTCAGACTGTCCCAGGTCAAAAATGGGTGGTTCTTATGTAAGCCCCAACAAAAAATGGGTTGTCCTATCCAGTTTGGGGCATTCCCAGGGGCAGACCTATGTGTCTCTAATTTACCAAATGCAATGTTGGTTAGTATGTCCTCAGGCATCCCAAAGTGCCACCAATAAGCTGTTCTCTTGTAGCACCAGCTCCTTCGATATTGCCATGGACAGGATTTTGAAAGGCATTTCAGATGTACCCACACTGTTCATGGTATCAAATTGTACAGAGAATTATGTATTGTATATTGTATGTAACATTGGTGGCAGTAACGGGTTAACTGCTTGGTAATGCGTTAAAACACTGACTGCCCATGCTAGGAAGTACTCTCCCCAGAGGTCATAAGTTGATGTCCCTGCAGAGTTTTGTTTTAAGAGACACAGAAGCAGAGATTAAGAGTATGCTGGGAAACACTTCTGTTGCAGAAAATCTGTGATATTCCTGCATGTAACTAGTTAGCAGTGGAGGTGAATGGCCTACACAGGGTAAGAAAGCAACTGAGCACTGCAGAGAAGACAGTAAACTGAAGCACAGAGACTACCTAGCTACCATGAAGCAGCTAAAGACCTGTGGAAATACCAGTATTGTAACAGAGACCAGTAACTGGAGCACAGAGACTACCTAGCTACCATGGAGCAGTTAAAGACCTGTGGAGAAACCAGGATTGTAACAGAGACCAGCTAGTCTGCTGCTAACACCATCAAACAGAGACATCTGAACTGTATGCAAGGCTGTATGAGATGTCAGGAGAGAGATACTATTCTGGTTCATAAAGAGGAGTCCTCAAGGGAGACATCCCTCTATGTTGTCCATATGGGAGTTGCAGTCAACCAAGACATTTACTCTATAGCATGCAGTCTACCAAGACATTTGATGTATAACTTCAGGTCTACTGCATACTATAGGAGCACCAGCTGGGTTTACTGTGGTGACTGGATTCACCCACCCAGAAGGCTGATGACTGGGTTCCTCCTTCTGCAGAGTGTCACAATATCCTCCATGTTCTCTTTGCATACAGTTCTGGCTGCTGCCACATCTGCTGTTGCTACTGACCAGAGGATGGAAGTCATGGCAGACTGGGGATAGGGCTTCTCGTTGCAAAAAAAACAAAAAACAAAAACAGCCCAAATGATGGGCAGGTCAGACACTAAAAAAAGATCAAGTTTCCCAGACCAAAGCTGGTATGATGGACAGGTCAGAGGTAAGAAACAGTGCTTCTATAGCATGCTGTCTAAGATGACTAAAATTGTAGCCTGTGTAATCATAGACTACAGATACAGTGGTAGATCTCATGCTGTAGTAGCACTCTTACATTTTCCTTGCACATAGATCTTCTGCTATGTATGACCACCACAGGCAGGCCATTAATATCCAATTTGCATCAACATCCTTTAAAATAATCATTTATGAATGTAGCTGTAATCCTGTAATGTATTTATTTTCCCTTTATTGCCCCTATCTTCTGGGCTGTGGTCACATGACCATGTCCATGTAGCTCTTTCTTCTTTCCTGTGATGTTATGTCCATGGGCATGCCAGTGATAGGGGAGTGTCTATGTAACTAGCTGGGTGTTGTGCGTCATGGGTTTAGTTGGATACAGCAACCGGAAGGGCTACATACAGGATGTAAAGAAACCAGATTGATAGGTTTACATGGTGAAAACAAGTCAGAAAAGTCTAAATTGGCATGGGGGGAGGGGGTGTACCTGGGGTAAGCAACTACATGAGCATATCTGTTAAAAATCAATTCCAAAAACTCCTTAATTGTGGTCAGTATATGGTACTAGACTCAGCCAGAGTTTTTCTTTAACCTGTGTTTTTTTTGTTTTTTGTAACAGTGAATGTCCCTTTTAACAGAAGCCATAATGGAGGGTAAATTTAATCTATTTTACCTTTGTAGGCAACATCAGAGAGGACATTAACTAAATTTTGAAGTTCCTTATGTGTTTCACCAATCTAAAATGAATAAATGGTGATACAGTTAATAATACATACTTATATAATACACAGGCATTACACATTCACACATCATAAACTACACTCACTAATTAGTCTTGCAAAATATTTAAAGCGAACCTGTCACCTGCTTTTTACCTCTTAAGCTGTTAACTGTACCTTATAGATCATTGTAACCTTGTTTCCAAACAGGTGTTTTCCGTTTTTCTGGGGTTTATATTCCTGAAAAAATCACTTTATAATCTCCTGCTCTGCTGCGTCTGAAGTCACCAGACAAGTCAAGGAGGCAGACCCTCCTTGACTGCTGGATGCGACTCCCCCGCCCTAACCCCGCCTCTCATCCCTATGATTGACACTAGCTCTTCTGCCCGGGACCGCGCTGGTCTCGGCGGCGCATGCGCCGTCTGCCTTCATAGCAGCGATCCCCTTGCTAGATCGCGCTTGCGCACTTCTCTCCTCTCTAGCCGGGCCGCTGGTGAAATGCAGATCACTCAGCGTGAGGCTCGGTATCGTGCTGCTATGAAGGCAGACGGCGCATGCGCCGCCGAGACAAGCGCGGTCCCGGGCAGAAGAGCTAGTGTCAATCATAGGGATGAGAGGCGGGGTTAGGGCGGGGGAGTCGCATCCAGCAGTCAAGGAGGGTCTGCCTCCTTGACTTGTCTGGTGACTTCAGACGCAGCAGAGCAGGAGATTATAAAGTGATTTTTTCAGGAATATAAACCCCAGAAAAACGGAAAACACCTGTTTGGAAACAAGGTTACAATGATCTATAAGGTACAGTTAACAGCTTAAGAGGTAAAAAGCAGGTGACAGGTTCGCTTTAAAGAGAAAATAAAATCTTACCAATTAAGTAAAAATGTAGTTTAAGGGCTGGCACAGTACAGATTTATTGTACTGTACAGTATTTTGTTAGGATATGCCATTAATGTCTGATTAATGGGGGTCTGACTGCTGTGAATCTCCTTGGTCAAGCGACTTAATCACCAATTGACCCCACCTTACTGTTTTTCAGAATTTGTTATTTTGCAGCTGGTCTCTACTTTCTTCCTATTACATTAATGTGTGAATACTTTCATTCAGTAATTCTTACTTCAAAAAGTACTCCAACCACAGCCAGGCCATCTGGTTTGGTTTTTGCTGTTGCTAGATCCACATATTCCGTATTGAAGAACACAAAATGGACCTAAAAAGATAAAAAAAAAAAAATTTGTATACAAGATAAAAGTGTAATCACTTAACCTTAGGCCTCATGCACACGGCGGCTTCCAGGGAGGAGCGAGACCCATTCAACTTGAATGAGTCCGTGATCCGTCCGCACCGTAAAAAAAAAAAAATGTGCTATTTTTTTTGCAATGTGGAGGCCCGGACAGAAACACTACATGGGGTTCCGTGCCTCAGTTCCGCACAGCAGCTCCGGATTGCAGACCCATTTAAGTGGGCAACTGTGCATAAGGCGTTATACAGGAAGTCAACAACTGATAGACAATCAGTTATTATGGACTTGTGATCATAGAATAATAGGCAAAAATTCATTAACATTCTGGAAGAAAACCTAAATCAAAGGGGACCTGCTACAATTTTTTTAATCAGAGGGTTTTTATAATTAGTATTGTTAAGTCTTCTGCTTCTGATCTTGTAAAAGTCTACTTCACATGGAAGTTTTATGCTGGAAACAAGTTTTCATACATATACGGATCTCTTGTTTCCTAGAAAGTGCCTATTTTGGGCAATGTGTTGACATCCAACACCTTAAAGGGGTTTTCAGAGACTTTTATACTGATGACCTATGTTCTGGTTAGGTCATCATATTCTGATCGGTGGAGGTCTGACACTTGAGACCCCTGCTGATCAGCTGTTTGAGAACGCACCTGCACTCGTGGTAGTGCTGCGGTCTTATCACAGCTTAGCCTAGGCCATGAGACAACATATTCATCGGTCACGTGGCCTAGGTGCAGCTCAGCCCCATAGAAGTGAATGGGGCTGAGTGCAATACAATGTTATTGGTGAGCTGAGAGAAGGCTGCGGCGCTAATGCCAGCACCAATGCCTTCTCAAACAGCTGATCGTCAGGGGTCCCAGGTGTTGGAATGGGCCCCCACCAATCAGATACTGATAACCTATCCAGAGGATAGCTCATTAGTTAAAAAAATCACAGAAAACACCTTTTAATTACAGAAGATGCTATAAATGTGGCATGAATAGTTGTGAAATCCACCACATCCTTTGTCAAGGTCAGGTGATAACAGATATACAATTTTTGTGAACGTGTTATGTACTGGATGCAGTGAACAGTACCTCTATATTAGTTGCACAACCTGAAAAGTAAAGATTTGCATAGGTGAATATCTATCTAATAGCAGGCCGAATAAAATGGGAAAAACTGTATCTGGTGCTTCCGTACATGTTGACAAGGTCAGGTAAATAAAATCCAAAAGATATGCGCCGCTCTTTTCAGCAATCTCAATGTGAACTAGGAGATACATATCTAACTTCCAGATTTCCCCAGAAGATGTGAATTAATTTCTTGGGGCGATGCCCTTCTTTCTTGTGAACCTCCCATCAACTTATATATCCTTTTTTCAGGTTTTTCTTAATGTACATAAACATGTGAAGAAACTTAAATTGTGTAAATATGCTGGTTCCAATCCATTTCTCTGACCCTTTTAATAAATATGTGGGTTCCGCACATACAGGTTTAAAGAATAAATCTTAATTTTGTCCTAAATACCCCCAAATTGAGTGTATTGAAGAATTTATGCAAGCGGTTATAAGAGATATGGGGGGTGGGGGTTTAGTTGTAATTTGGGAAATTGAATATTTAGATAAGGAATTTAAGAGATTACTACCAATTCGAAGTACATATGACACATTAAAAAGTGTGTGTACATGAGAAATAACACTATTTCTGGACAGTATATCTGTATTTTTTTTTTTAGCAGTTTTTTCTTTGTGCATAGTGAACGTCTAGTTTGCAGTTCTCTCAGATGTGGTAGATGGAAAGGAAACTAGCTGCCATCCACTGCACACAGACAGTAGAAGAGAATCTGCTTCCTAACCATCCCTTATGCACTCAGAATCAGCCCCAGGATCATGGAGGATATTATCCAGAGGTACTGCCCTGTATGGTGTGAATAAAGCACTTAGGAAGTTTATATCTCAGCCTATGTAGCTCTAGCAGTCTGCTTGTCTGTGTGTGTTTCTGCTCACCCGTCCCCCCTCTCCTCTCCATATTCTTGCATTGACATGCAAGAGCTGGTCCATCTTGGACAGTGTTAAGGCATTTTTCAGAGGGAAAAGCAATCAGCAGTGGGGAGAGGTAAACAGCTAAGGGCTAGTTTCACACTAGCGATTTGGCTTTCTCTTTGTGAGATCCGTCATGGGCTCTCACAAGCGATCCAAAACGGATCAGTTTTGTCCTAATGCATTCTGAATGGAAAAAGAACCGCTCAGAATACATCGGTTTGCCTCCGATCAGTCACCATTCCACTCTGGGGGCTGCCTGCAGCGTTTTTTGGTCCGTCCTGGGATGCAGAGCGAGACGTCCTGACACACAATGTAAATCAATGGGGACGGATCCGTTTTCTCTGACATAATAGAAAACGGTTCCGTCCCCGATTGACTTTCAATGGAGTTCATGACGGATCCGTCTTAGCTATAGAAGACATAATACAACCGGATCCATTCATGACGGATGCATGTAGTTGTATTATTGTAACGGAAGCGTTTTTGAAGATCCATGACTGATCCGCAAAAAACGCCAGTGTGAAAGTAGCCTAATAACGTGAGAACTAGATATTTCTCACTTCTATTACAAAGTTTCTTGTGGTCGCTTGTACTATTGATTTACGCAAAGTTGTGTGAAAAATTTGTGACTATTTAAAGGAATGAGAATATGACTGTATATAAAACAGCCGATTGTATGTATAATCTATAATCATTCCAAATTGCATAAGGACTCCAATTTCCCCCATGGAAGAGCAATTGTGGCTGGTATTTTCAGTCTAACTCGTAAAATGGGGGAATAATTTGACTCTTCTATACAAAAGTATGTTAATCACCCTCATATTTGACAGATATGGGACATACTATTGATTTCTTGCAGACTATTCCTTTTTTGATTTTCTTCTAACATGTTTTTAGTTAGAGTTGATGTAGTTTCCTTGTACATAGTGATTCCTAGGGTTTGAAAGACAAGCTATTCATTGTGGACTGTATTGATTAATTTATTTTGGTATCATGACACTTTTAGTTACAGTTTTGCAGAACAGGTGGGGACCCATTAATTTCAATGGTGCCGCAAAAGATGAGGACAGAACACGGTTTGCTGTGCGCATCCATAATTCCGTTCTGTTGCCCCACAAAAAAGATAGAGCATGTCCTATTCTTTGTGGACCGCAAAACACTTACGGCAGTCGGAATGGGCACTAAGTGAGTTTCAATGGAAGCAAAATTCCCTCCTAGATTTGCTAATATTTTTATGGATTTTTGGGAAAGGGATTTTATCACTAATAACTGGCAACATTTTGAGGAACTGGGTCTTATTTTTTGGAAGAGATTTATTGATGATTGTTTAATGATTTGGAGAAGGAGAGAGGGGGTTTGGATGAGTTTATACAATTTATCACTAGTGTTAAGCAAACTTGTTTTTTAAGTTCTGCTTCCAAAGTTCGGGTTCGGGTTATCGAAGATTCCCGTTATGGATTCCAAATTCCGTTAAGGTCCGTGGTAGCGGAATCCATAACGGGATTCTTCGATAACCCAAACCCGAAGTTTGGACGCAGAACTTAAAACACAAGTTCGCTCAACCCTATTTATCACCCTTTTTTGTTTTATTTTATTTTTTATTATTTTTATTTATTTACAGATTGATGTAGAAAATGATGTATTAAAAACAAAAACATGTTTAAACCTGTAGATTTGAATTCCTATATTGATACATCAAGCTGCCATTCTTCCATTTGGTTAGAAAATATTCCTAAGAGTCAGTTTAAGAGAATACTTTGGGATTGTAATGATGAAGATCAATATTTTCTACAGAGTGTGGTTATTAAAAAGAGATTTGTGGAAAGGATCTATGATGAGAAAATCATTGATGAATGCATTAAACAAGTAGCAGAAGAGGGCAAGTTATTAATAAATCTACAAGGAAAGTAATTTGAGGTTTGCCTTTTTGACTCAAAAGGTGGTTAAAAGGAATAGCTCTGTATTAAAACGTGACCCACTGCTTAAAGAAAATCTGCCCTTTATTTTTTCTAAAGCACCAATCCTGTGCTTGGTAACGTAAGTCATCACGGGCCACGCAAAATTTTGCACCGGATCTTCGATCATGGAGGCGGTGGCTGGCTCTTCGCGATCAAATGGATGACGTTAAGTATGGTTTTATAAAAAATTTTATTTTACTCTATAATATTAATGTCAGATGCCACGATCAGCTATGAACGCAGCATCTGAGGGGTACAATGACAAGGAACTGCGCAATCGCCGCTCCCTGATATTGCACCCACTACTTACAAAGAAATGCGCTTCTTGACAAAGTAATTCGTCACAAAGCAAATTTTTTTGTAAAATTGGGCAAAGCAGCCCGAACAAATTTTCCAATACTTCACTCTAAAAGTGAGGTTAGACTTGGATTATGGCTCATTTACTATGTGTGTCGTTTGCAAATGTCACAATAAAAGCCCTAACCCACACTGGGCAACCCCATAGTTTACTTTTACACCTAAAGGTATAAACCACATTGGAAACCACCTTTCAAAAATTTGAGGTGGGGCCCAGTCAGTTCTAGTTACTCCACTGATGCGTAATATACCGAGAAGTCTTTTCCTTATTGGTTACATCAAGTGATCGGATGTCTCTGAAATGCGGGGAATTTGAAAGTGATCATTTTTATTAACTATATAGAGGTTATATTTTAGATGGGGTTTGAGATGTTTTTTGTGCATTTATTATAATGTATGTATATTTAATACATTTTTATTATGGATTTGTTTATATAAATATGTGGTGGAGTATTGTGGATTTAAATGTGCTCTCGGGAAGGAGTCTGAAGGTCTGGAAATAGCATTTATGAAACTCAGGTTGGTCGGTTCCTGAGTATGAGCCAGGAATTTTTATTGATATGCGCTGATGTTATTTTAATTGAGTGAATCAATTGTGAGCTTGTGATCAATATTGCTGTGGACCTTCACTACTGAAGTTTGTGATTTCGTCTCCTGAATATAGGAAGTGCAAGACAAGATATTTGAGCTATGCGCTGATAAGAGGTGCACAAGAAAGAAGGATTTTTCCCCAAGGAATAAATTCACACCTTTTGATGAAATCTGCCAGTGAGATATCTATCACCTAGTTTATTTTGAGACTGTTGCAAAGCGCCTATCCCTTTGGATTTAATTAATTGTTTGAGACTAACCTCATCTCAGTAGGTGGTACAGCACTCATGGTGTGAACTCGTTGCAAGACCATACCGTTTGAGTATGGTCAGGTACAGCTCTTTCTGTTGGTTTTGAGATGAGTGGGAAAATGATGGGCCATTTATTATTCTCTGTAGAATTACTCACCTCCAATGGGTAGGCTTGGCCATCAATTTGATGCTCTGACCCTTCTTCAGCAAGCAGACTGCCGAAATGGAGGTGAAAACCAGACAATTTATAGATATCGGGAAGTCCAGCACCGTCCAAAATATAATCTGAACTCAAGACCACCTCAACTATAGAAATACAAAGAACATTAGGATTTATATCAGTTACGACATTATGCTCTTTCATCATGTAATTCGTTGCAGTTCTACACCGGCAGATTATCTACAATGAGCGTTCGTATATATTGATTTTCTGCTTGATTCTCAGGCTGTGTAAAGAGCCCTTAAATATAAACTGTTTATTGCCCATAGCAGCCAAGCTTTTATTTTGCTACTGCATTTCTTACAGTACTGTTCCCCAACCTGTACGTCTCCAGTTGTTGCAAAACTCCAACTTCCATGATTCCCTGACAGCCTGGAGCCATCAAGGCATTATGGGAGTTGCTCTTTTGCAACAGCTGAAGAACCACCGGTTGGGGAAACATAGGTCTACTGTATTATAAAAAGCACTGTAGTAAAATCAAAGCTGTGCTGTGATTGGCTGATATCTGCAACAAACGTTTGTCTTTTAGACTGCGCATGCAGGGAGATAATAGGCAGAGTGAGAAGCAGTGCCTCAGCAGTTACATTAGTGTATAAAATGCACCCTGCATCATTGGTTGCTATGGGCAACAAAAAGTTTGTCTTTTAGACAGCATGTGTAGGCAGTGAATCACATGGGCAGATAAACAAATGTAGACAAATGCAGCACTCCTTTGCAGGGAACTAGCAAGCTAGACAACCTATTGGTTGTGTACCCTTTTATTAGGGAAGGAGACGTAAGTACCCATAGATGACTAGTCATTGGCTGGTGTGAACTAAGGTATGCATATGCTGGCCCTTTAAATGGGTATTTCCATCTTGGACAATGGGGGCATATCGTTAGCATATGCCCCCATTGTCTGATAGGTGCAGGTCCCACCTATTTCGAGAACGGTGTGGGGAGAGCTGTGGCTGGAGGACCCCAGATTTCCAGGGGGCCGGCCACCACCCAGCGCTTCTCCCCACCTCTCCCATAGAAGTGAATAGGAGCTTACCGCGCATGCGTGGCCCATGCTTCCATTCATTTCTATGAGGCCGACGGAAATAGCCGAGCCAGCGTTCAGCTATTTTCTGCGGCCCCATAGAAATGAATGGAGGACAGCTGCGCATGCGCAATGTGCCCTCCTTCACTTTTGGGGCTCCGTTCTCTATATAGGTGCAGGTTCCCCGGGACCCGCACCTATAAGACAATGGGGGCATATGCTAGCGATATGCCCCCATTGTCCAAGATGGGAATACCCCTTTAAGAGCCGTAGAATACACATGCCCTACAGGCTGAGAAGGTGAGGCCGCCTGCGTGAAAGGACAGAGTTAGGCCCCTTTCACACGGGCGAGTTTTCTGCGCGGGTGCAATGCGTGATGTGAACGCATTGCACCCGCACTGAATCCGGACCCATTCATTTCTATGGGGCTGTGCACATGAGCGGTGATTTTCACGCATCACTTCTGCGTCCGTGATGGACCATGTGATTGGACCATGTGATGTGATGTCATCACAGGTCCTTTACACTACAGCTAATGCTTGAAGAGAGAGGAGAGATCGCCAACTACGCGATCAAGTGGCTAAGGTAAGTTAAGTTTTTTATGTTTAACCCCTAAATCCTCATTCTACAAAGCATTCTTTATTAAGAATGCTATTATTTTCCCTTATAACCATGTTATAAGGGAAAATAATAAAATCTCCAGAATACTCAACCCGAAACTGGACTTCAGTGATGAAGTCCGGCTCCGGGTCAGGGTACCAAACATGGCGATTTTTCACACGTGCGTGCAAAACGCATTACAAAAGTTTGCACACGCGTGGAAAAATCGCGCATGTTCCTGCAACGCACCCGCATCCAATCTGGGCGTCAAACATGACGCCCATGTGAACCCAGCCTTACACAGGCAGCCAGGCCCGCCAGCAAGAGGAGACGTGTGAAAGTCCACCATGCCACCATGAGACCAGGACAGGTGAACAAGTAATAATTGTTAGAAACTGGTATAGGTTGTGTGTGCACTTAGTTACGGTTAATACATTTGCTACTATAAATCCTCCTTCCATTACAGGTGAGCAGAATTTAGTGAATTATTCTAGACCCTGCAGACATGGTCGTCAACAGAAGACACAGTATGTGATGGACTGGATGAAAGTGAAAGTGACACAAAAGGAGGAATGAATGCTACAGCCAGGATAAATAAATCTAGCGACTTGGAAATCCGGAGTAACTAATACACCAGGAGTGGAGTTACTCTGGTTAAGGGTGTTATATATGAAAAAAATGTGGAGTGAAAGGCTTACCTGTGTGTCCATTGTTAGTTACAACACCTGTGGAAGGCTGTGAAGACCCGAAAATGTGTAAAGGTTGCAATTCACTATCGAGTTGGACTTCTGCGTTTATAATATTGATGGGTGACTGGGAAGAATTTCCACATGTAGGGTAATGCTCTGGCCATGTATTGGGTTCTGGTAATCATAAGACGTACACATAGTCAGTACATTGTTCCATACACTTAAAATATGATTTTCAGTATAATCACAAGCAACAGTAGTAATAATTACTGTATAATAAAATGTATCCTTTTTATATTACTGGAGTATCCACTTGTGTCTGAACATGTTACTGGGATACTGATAGAATTTGTTTGCATCAAAGAAGTTAGTATAAAAGTTTAGTTACTCTTTAAGTTAGTTTTATTTGGTTAAAGATGTGAGCTTAGATTTGTGTTCAGAAACAAACATTTTTCAAACATTTTTCAAAAGCGGGTGAGAAAGTCGGCAGCATTAGCTATGTTAAATATTTTCACTCCAGATTTATCAACTGAGACTGAGTGTAGCCACAGTTATTGTCTTAGTCTTACGTCTTACTCCAGTAAAAGGGTGGCATAGAAAGCTGAGAAACATCTCAATACAAAAGTGTTAGACTTAAAGAACTACCATGACACTTTTGGCCCCAACTGGGCAACTGCAAACTTACTTCAAAAATGACTCTCATAATAATAGTCCCCCAATTTTTTTAATTCCACCAAAGCATCTAATTTATTGCCAATGCAAAAAAGGTGTCCGTAGCCTTTAAAATTCCTGAGGACCATTGCTTTGTAAGAACCAAGGTGATAACAACGTGAACCCCATCTCTTTGCTTACACACATATATTGCTATGCACACAACATATTACTGTTAACTGTTAGAATTTAAGACATAATGCACATACCGCATTCCTCGTGTTCATAGCACCAGTTCCCTGGTAAGGAAAAAAATAAAAGAAATGTATTGTATTTGTGTAATCAGTGTAAATGGTGGCAACATTTGTAAAGTTAGGAAATAACCCAATTATATTCTCCCCAATTCTTAAAAATATAAGGGTTAATGATTACAAGGCAAACTGGGATGATACTAAATGTGTTGCTTAAAACATCTTCTATGATATACTTAAAAGGGTTTTCCAAGATTTTTTACTGATCAGTTGGGTCTGACACCGGGGACCCCCGCCGATCAGCTGTTTTCATAAGGCAGAGGCGCTCTTACATTGTATAATGGCTGTCCTTGGTATCACGCTCAGCCCCATTCACTCCAATGGTGCTGAGTTGCTCCTAGGCCACATGACAGATGAATGTGTCGTCAGTGGCCTAAGAAAAGCAGAGAGAAGGCCGCGGTGCCTTCTCAAACAGCTGGTTGGCGGGGTTCCTGGGTGTCAGACTCCCCCCGATCAAATACTGGTGACCTATCCTGAGGATGGGTCATCAGTAAGAAAATCTTGGAAAACCTCTTTAAATTTTCTAATGGCTCTTAGAAACAAACTCAATGTCATGGGTAGCCATAGGCCTTGTTCACACCAGTGTAATAGGGTAGATTTTTTTTTACACCCTTAGGGCATTTTCACACAAGTGTGTGCGGTCCAGGAAATGTGGTCTGTCTCTACTGTTCCGTACTCACATGATGTGGGTAGGAAACTGTAGACCCACGCTCAGGTTGGAACATACAGCGCCATTGATCACTATGATCTATGACTATCTTCAAACAGATAACACACACTTTTGAAACTGGGTATTCTTTAAAAGCTAATTTTGGTGCATATTCCACACTGAAATGTGCAGAATTCACTTACAATTTTACCTCCCATAGTTTTAGGTGGATTGTCCACACTGTAGTTTACACCATGTGGATTATTATTATGATATTATTATGATTATTATGCAAAAAAATCAACATGTCCCTCAGGGTCCAAAACCCGTGTTTTTAAAATTAATTGCCCAGGATTATATATATATATAGTTTTTTTTTAAAGTGCAACGCCTGTCTACTGGTTGTGTGGTGTAACAGTTCAGCCTCGTTCTGTTCAATGGAGCCGAGTGGCAATACCAGACACAACCAATGGAAAGGAATAGCACTGTTTTTGTAAGAAGGAAGCAATGTTTTTTCTTAATCCTGGACAACCCCTTTAAAAGCGGGGGAGTGATGCGTTAATAATGTCCTCCTGATTTGTTATGTCCTTTAGTACCAAATGAATGTGAATATATCTGATAGTGCCTCTAACCTGCTGCATGGCATCCCAGGATGAGGTACAGCACCCCGATACACACAAGTTTCAGCATCTCCAAAATCATCTTTTGTTCTGAAATTAAAAAGTAAGGGTTTAAATCCAGAAACTGATACACGATCCACCTCTAGTTAGGAATTTAAAAATGATTCCCACTTAATACTGTTCAAGGAACGCTAAAGATTCTGTGAGAATCTGGTAGGCATAAGAAGTCTTCTAGACCAGACAATGGTCCTCTGGGAAAAGATATGTAAATTAGCTCTTTTTCCAAAAAAAGAAGAAAAAGCTAAGCCTTTGATGCCACCAGATGTAAGGTAGCCATCCTATAAATTGATGCTCAACCTTTTAAACAGGCCTTGAGGGATAACTTAGATAGCAGCTAAGCGAGCCAGTCAAGAATTGACTGGTTGTTTGCTGCCTCGTATATACCACCCCTTGTCAAGTGCCATTGTCACCAATAATGTTGGTGTATACATTATTGGGATTTTTTTTTTTGGGTCAGGCCTAGTTCACACTTCAGTGTTTTGGCTAAGGCGTCTGTGCTTTTGTCCAACAACTGCGTTTATCTCACAAACAATCACTGATGGAAATCACTGACCAAAAACACTGAGTGTGAACTAGGCCTCACCTGCAAATTGCTTTTCATGAGGGAAATAATGAATTTACCCGCAAGTGATGGTGATGCCATGATGGTGACAAGAGCTGCTGTGGAATAATTAAACTTTCTTTGTGTCTTTGGCAGAGATGGTGAGATGTCCTCCCCCAAATTAGGCCTATTGCACACTAACGTGTGCGCCCCGAGGCTGTGCTGTGGCCTGCAAATTGCGGGCCGCAAAGTACGAACACCGGCCATAGGGCAGCTGCAGCAGATCGCGGACCTATTAACTTGAATGGGTCCGCGATCCATCCGTTCCGCAAAAAGATAGGACATGTTCTATCTTTTTGTGGAACTGAAGTAAGGGACGAAACCCCACGGAAGCACTCTGTAGTGCTCCCGTAGTCTTCTGTTCTATGCTTCCGTTTTGCACCATTCCGCATCTCCGGATTTGCGGACCCATTGAAGTGAATGGGTCCGCATCCGTGATGCGGAATGCACACGAAACGGTGCCCGTGTATTGCCAGTCCACATATGCGGTCCACAATACGGCCACGGGGCGCACACGTTCGTGTGCAATAGGCCTTATACTCACTTCCTATATATTATTCAACCTTGGCCAGTTTGAGGGTAGTGATGCTGGTTTGGCGTACCTAGTGGACTAGAGAGGTTTAGGTGTTATAAACCCAATATACATTGATCTAGGATAAAGAAGGGGTTAAATTAGTTCGTTTCTCTGCAGGATAGGTGGTAAATCAATGATCGTGAGGTGAGCACCCATGGAACCCCCTGTGTGAATGTAGCAGTAGTGTGCAGGGGTGACCACAACTCCATTCACTTCAATAGGACTGGGGTATATAGCTGTGCTTGCCAGCCACATAGAAGTGAATGAGACCCATGTTCTCATGATTAGTGGTCAGGGGTGTAGCTACCATGGAAGCAGGGGAAGCGGCTGCCATGGGGTCCGAATTCAGGAAAGTGCAGAGGAGGAGGACAAATGGATTTATTTTAAGGTCGAGGGAGCGGTGACTATGGTGCTCCTAGTCCTAGCACTGGTATCACTCACTGCTCCCTAGACTTCTCTGGGCGCCTGTGCTGCACTAAGGTCTGTTTCACACTTGCGTTTTGGTTTCCGGTTTTACGATCCGACAAAGGTTCTCAAAACTGGACCAAAATGGTTCTATTTGATGTTAACACATCCATTTGCATCTGTTCCGTTAGGATGCGGCTGTGTTACATCAAAAAGGAACAAACCGGATCTGGCTCTAAAATCATTGTACGCCTACTTTCACACTTGTGTTGTTAATTCCGGTATTGAGATCCGGCAGAGGATCTCAATACTGGAATAAAACAAATCCATTTTGATTTTGCACATCAGGATGCATCCGTTCCGTTAGGACGCGGCTGTGTGAAATCAAAGCAGAAGAAAATTGATCCGTCACTGTTAGGGCAATCGGCCCTTCTCTATCGATTATCGGGGTTCAAATTAAAGAAGGCCCTATGTGTACACATGTGTGAGAAAACTGACCCAGTCAAGATGGCTGAACCAAGTAATCTGATTTCATTGTCATACAACAGAGACTATATAGCACCGTTCTTGGTATATGCGGAAACCATACATGCAAATGACATGCATAGGTAGTTTCCAGCTCTTAACCGCAGCCAGACAGAAACTATGTCATGACCATTTTTGGTAAAAACACAGGGGGGGGTCAACTGTTCCCTCACATCTGCAAATTCAGCTGACATTTAATTAGGTGAAGTTCTATCTCTCACAATTCCCCCATTTTGAGATATTTTTAAACAACAGGTAGTTATGCATACTTCAGCCGGACATTCCCCTTGCTGCCAAACTATCTTGGATTCTGCACATTGCTGGACTGGATTTTTGGCACCATGTCCCCTTTGAAGCCCCCCGATGCACCCCTACAGTAGAAACTCCAAAAAAGTGACCCCATCTAAGAAAGTACACCCCTCAAGGTATTCAAAACTGATGTTACACACTTTGTTAACCCTTTAGGTGTTCCACAAGAGTTATTAGCAAATGGAGATGAAATTTCAGAATTTCTATTTCTTTGTTACCTTGCCTCAAAAAAAGTGTAATATAGAGCAACCAAAAATCATATTTACCCTAAAATAGTACCAACAAAACTGCCACCTTATCCGGTAGTTTCCAAAATGGGGTCACGTTTTTGGAGTTTCTACTCTAGGGGTGCACCAGGGCTTCAAATGGGACATGGTGTCTAAAAACCAGTCCAGTAAAATCTGCCTTCCAAAAACCACACGGCGCTCCTTTCCCTCTACGCCTTGCCGCATGGCCATATAGTAGTTTACGACCACATATGGGGTGTTTCTGCAAACTACAGAATCAGGGCAATAAATATTGGGTTTTGTTTGGCTGTTAACCCTTGCTTAGTTTCTTGAAAAAAAATTGATTAAAATTGAAAATTTGCCTTAAAAATTGCAATTCTGAAATTTCATGTCTATTTGCCAATAACTCTTGTGAAACACCTAAAGGGTTAACAACGTTTGTAAAATCAGTTTTGAATACCTTGAGGGGTGTAGTTTCTAGAATGGGGTCATTTTTGGGTGGTTTCTATTATGTAAGCCTCACAAAGTGGCTTCAGAACTGAACTGGTCCCTAAAAAGTGGGTTTTTGAAAATTTCTGAAAATTTTTCAAGATTTGCTACTAAAAAATAAAATGTCATTCCCAAAATTATCCTAACATGAAGTAGACATATGGGGAATGTAAATTAATAACTTTTTTTTGGCGGCATTACTATGTATTATAGAAGTAGACAAATTGAAACTTGGAAAATTGCAAATTTTTCCACATTTTTTGTAAATTTGGTACATTTTACCAGTGACATGAAGTACAATATGTGACGAAAAAACTTTCTCAGAATGGCTTGGATAAGTAAAAGCGTTTTAAAGTTATTCACACATAAAGTGCCACTGGTCAGATTAGCAAAAAATTGCCTGGTCCTTAGGGTGAAAATAAGGGGTTAAGTGAATCTGTACGTCCTCTGACCGTCTGACCGTTGTTATCGTGAAGTTCTATCTCTCACAGTCACTAAATACATCTCCTAAAAAAACGGATCCGTTACCATTGACTTACGTTGTTTACAGTGACTGATCCGTTTGTTTTAGTCTTTATGACCGGACACAAAAGCGCAGCTTGCAGCGGTTTTGTGTGCGGTCACAAAACAGAATGCCGCCGGAACGGAAGATATCCGGAACGGATCTCTTTCCATTCAGAATGCATGAGGGCAAAACGCTATTGTTTTTTCCGGTATTGATATCCTCTGCCGGATCCAATACCGGAAAAACAATTACGCAAGTGTGAAAGTAGCCTAAGTCAATGTGTGATGGATCAGTTTTTTTTTAATTTCGCTGCCGGATCCAGTTTGTTCCATTTCGAAGACTGGACACAAAACCGCTCCTTGCAGCGTCTTTGTGTCCGGTCAAAAACTGCAACAAAACTAAATGCATTCTGATTAGTAATGAGCGAAGTGAGCTTCCGATGTAACATCCAAAGTCGCTTTGTTCAAAACTTCAGACAGTATTAAAATGTATTGGCTCAGAATAACTAAGGGTACTTTCACATTTGCGGCATAGCTATCCGGCAGGCTGAACAGCCTGCCGGATCCGCCATGCCGCAAGTACCCGTGCACTGCCGCTCTGTCCCCATTGACTATGCCGGGGCTACGGCGCAGCACGGCCGGAGATCGCTGGACTAAAAGTACTGCAGGTACTCAATGGGGTATATTCAATGGGGACGGAGCGGCAGCATGGCAGTGCACGGGTACTTGCGGCATGGTGGATCCGGCAGGCTGTTCACCCGCCGGAACAGCCTGCCAGATAGCCATGCCACAAATGTGAAAGTACCCTTACCTCGGCTCATCAGAGCCCATACATTTTAATACTGTAATGGACTATTAATCCGAAGTTTTGAACAAAGCGACTTCGGAGGTAACATCGGACGCTCGCTTCACTTTATTCTAATTCATCTCTAATCCTGATCAGTTTTGTCCCCATTGCCAATAAATGGGGACAAGCGGAACCAATCCTCTGCCGGATCTTAAAACTGGAAAGCCACAGGTTACGCAAGTGTGAAACAGCGCTAAGTCCTGATAGCACCAGGACGGGACATAGTGATTGTCGGAGCCGATTCGGTGTGACGTCAGGTCTGAGTGTAATGCGTGCCTAGACGCAGTGCCGCATGAAGAGCGAAGGCGCCCACAGGAGGAGAAGAGAGGTTTTGTTTTGTTGGTCCGATCTGACGTCTGCATAAGGGTACCTGTTAAAAAACTTGTTCAGGGGCCCAGTCAGTTCTAGTTCCACCACTGGTGGGGTTCCCTTTGGTCAGACCCCCAGCAGTCATACATTTGAGTGTGCACAAATTGTCTATGTGGAATCTGTCGCAAGAACATGCTGTGGATTTTAAAGTTATTGCATTATCACATGCCCATTTCTTACTCTAGACCATTTGCTTTTCTGTCAGCGTATTTTGTCAGGAAAAGGGAAAAAAAATCCCGTCGAAAACCTTCAGCACCCAGTTTCCTTTCACAGAACCGTAAAATGAATTGATAACACGCTGCCTGCCACTAGGGGGAGCTCGCTGCATAGAGATTTCCACAGCCTGCTGTATAAGCGTATGTGTAAGGAGCTCCCCCTAGTGGCCATTACCGGCAAGAAAACATGTTACGGATTCTGTCTGTGCACGTGCCTGTGGGGGATGAGGGAGGGGCCACGTACAGTATACGGCCCTGCAGGAAGGAGCATGGAGGACAGGATTGCACAAGCCTGTGAGGATTTACAGTGAGTTTAGTGCCGTGCTCCTATGGCCTATGTAAATGCACATGCGCAGTAGACAGTGCTGACTGGTAATATACAGTAGTCAGGGCTGCACTTTCACTGTGGTGGAAAAATGATGCAAAATGCTTAATAAAATGATATGTATGCGGATTAGTCCCATAGACATTGTGCAAAGGAAAACTGGCTTGGTGGCCCTCAGGTTCCTCCTTTCATTTTCCAAAGGAGCTGTCCAAAATGAAAAAAGGAGTCTGATTGGTTGCTATGGGCAACTAAACCAGTTCTACTTTACACCAGTTTGATAAATCTCCCCCTCTGTGTATAGAAAGAGTGAAACTGTGTATGCTGTGTGTTTCCTAAGTGTATGAAGGGAGTTTTTGAAGTTCGGTTCGCAGAGTCTGTGTTGCTGCTATTTGTGGCACATTTATCGAACGTTGCATACTATTTGAGAAATCTGGCATATCCTTAGGCTTCGTTCACATAGACGTTCAGCCTTTCCGTTTAGGAGCAGGAGAATGGAAAGGATGGATTTGGCCCATAACTGAGCCCTAACTGAGCCGAACGGAGCCTAAGGACCCCATAGACTATAATGGGGCCCGTTAGGTGTCCGCTCAGAAGATGATTTTGGAGCGGAGACAAAAGTAGTGCATGCAGGAATTTTGTCTCCTCTTCAAAAATCATCTTCTGAGCGGACACCTAACGGACCCCATTATAGTCTATAGGGTCTTTAGGCTCTGTTCGGCTCAGTTAGGTCTCAGTCATGTGCCAAATCCGTCCTTTCTGTTCTGCTCCTCAACGGAGCAGGAGAATGAAAAGGCTGAACGGTGATGTGAACGAAGCCTTAAAGAGGTTTTCTGGGACTCCTAAGGCCCCTTTCACACGAATGATATGGATTGTGTCCAGATCTGTTCAGGAAAAAAAACCTGAAGGTTTTGCATGCAACTTAAGTCAGTTTTGTTTGCGATTGCGTTCAGTGGTTAAATTTTTTCTGCGCAGGTGCAATCAGTTTTCATGCGCGTGAAAAAGAAACCCAGACGAATTACAAACCACAGAAAAATGCAAAATATAGAACGTGCTGAGATTTTCACATAATGCAGAAATGATGCGTGAAATTCAACGGTCATGAAGACAGACCCATAGAAGTGAATAGGTCAGGGTTCAGTGCAGGCGCACTGCGTTCAATTCACGCATTGCACCCATATGGAAAACTCGCGGTGCTGAGGTGAGCGCTGCGGCCTTCTCGCAGCTTACCAAGCACAGCGCCGTCCGCTGTATAGCGGCTTTGCCTGCTATTGCAGCCTAGGCTCATTCACTTGAACGGTCCGAGCTGTGCCTAGGTCATGTGACTGACGAACGTGATGTCACGTGGCCTAGGAAGGGACTACGGCACTCACTGGAGCTGATTGGCGCTGATTAGTGAGTAAAAAGGTGCGCGCCAGAATATGTGAGGAATGATAACCCCCCCTCCAATGGCCACTTTTACATAAAAAAGTCACAAATTATGGTGCAGCCGAAGTTGCAGCATCATATACGCCGTTTGTGCACCTCATAACGGATGCGGACCCATTAACTTGAACGAATCCACAATCCTGAAGGTGAGGTGTGGAACAGAAGCAGAGAACCCCCCGGATGCACCGCGGAGTCGTCCATAAGGTTTCTGTCCGTGCCTCTGCATAGTAAAAAAGTAGTGCATGCACTACTTTTTTGCGGTGCGGACAGTTGGATCTGGATTGCGGACCCCATTTAAGTGAATGGGTCCTGCCTCTGCATACGGCGGCCATACAGTTGGTGTCTGTGCAATTTGCGGTTCGTGTAAATGAGCACAAAGGATGTGACTTTCTTAACAGGGGTGTGGCCTCCGTGCAGTTAAAAATGCTTCGAAATTTTTGGGTGGAGTAAACGTAGATTGGACATTTTAAAGATTCCCCAGATTTATCAGCCACTGTCTACTGCCTTATGCACAATACCGTATTTTTTTTCTAAATCCGATACGCATTTTTGGGGGGATTGGGTGCCAACCCATTTATGTCAATGGGGCCATGTTCTGTCCACATCCATATGTCCACATGTCTATTTTGCAAAAAAATAGAATATGTCTTAGGCCTTATTCACACGTCCGTAGTGTTTTGCGGATCCGCAAAACACCTTGCCACCAGCCCTATAGAGATGCCTATACTTGTCCGCAATTGCGGGCAAGAATAAGACATGCTCTATATTTTTGCGGAGCCGCTGTCCGGAAGATCGGCGGCGCGCTCCGCAAATGCGAATGCGGAGAGCACAGTGTGTGCTCGCCGCATCCATCACGTCCCAATTCAAAATGAATGGGTCCGCACCCGTTACGCAAATTTGCGGAACGGGTGCGGACGTAGATTGCGGACGTGTGAATTAGGCCTTATTCTTGTCCATTTTGCGGTGGTGTACGTGACCCCATCCGTGCAGACATTGACGGGCGGGGACTTGAATGACAGTCGGTACGGAGAAGCAGGAAAGCGGGGGAGAGGTTAGTATAGATCTCTTTAAAGGGCTTCTGTCTCCTTGTGAAATCCAGCGCCTGCACGGCCGCTCTGTATTCGGCGCAGGCGCGGTGAGCAGAGGACGCTGGTGCCTGCTGTCCTCTGTTCACCGCGCCTGCACCGAATACAGAGCGGCCGTGCAGGCGCGGGATTTCACAAGGAGACCGTGCCGGAGGATCGCTGCCCGGCACTGTCACTCAAAGTAAGAAGGGGCGTGCCAGCAGGTTGCCGCACGGAGCTTCTAGGAGCAGGGCAACGCCCCCCCTGCTCCTAGAGGCTAATTTACATATTATAAAAGTACGTTTTTTGGCCCAAATATAACTCGGATTTTTGTAAAAAAGACATTATCAAGCTGCTCTGACATTAGCACATAGCTAATGTCAGACAGCTTATAATGTCAAAACTTGATGACAGAAACCCTTTAAGATCCTGTTGGGTGGGGGAATTTAAAAAAAAAAATCATTCAACCCATGCACTTGTTTGAGCACCAGGTATCTCTTCAAATCCCTCTGTACGTGTGCAAGCTCAGCTCGGCAGAGCATGCATGTTTCTTGAATGGAGAGAAATTTGCAGTCAGGAAATTCTTGCAGCAGATTATCTTCCAAGAACAAAAGGAGGACGTGGTACGGGTTGGGGGGACATTAATCTAATGTGTATGGTCACCTTTAGAAAAGTAGCAGCCATGGACAACTACTCCAGTTTTCCTTTGCACTACATTCTATAACCACTTTCACCAGACACAGACTGCGTCACTTGCCGGTGGCTGATTATATATATATATATATAGATAATTTCCAAATTAAAGGCCTGATTTTCTTTTTTTATTATTAGGCTGCCCCAGTGGGTGAAATCCATTCTGAAGGTGGCAGCTAAGAAGAAGAATGACAGACTGCGACGGAAGAAGGCATACAAAATGCTGCAGAAACGACTGGTATGTAATGAAAAATGATCACTAATCATATAATATGGATTAAATGCATTTTAAGACCACCCTTTATCCCCTTATTTTAGCCCCTTCCGGATGCAGCGATTTTCCAATTATTTTATTTTTTTTCATTTTTTACTCTCTGCTTTCTTGGGAAGCACAACTTTATTTTATTTTTTTTCCGTTCACATAGCTTATTTTTTGTGGGACAAGTTATACTTTTTAACGGCACTGTTGCATACGATGTGGTGACAAGCTGGAAAATATTCCAAATGGGCATGGGCAGTGAAAAAAAAACGCAGGCCTTAACCTTAGCCATGTCAGAGCCTCCCAAACAAGCGGCACTCATTTTGCGTGCTCCTCTTGTTACACTAAATTCCAGTGTGGTCAGTCCGAGCCCCTCTGGACGTCCTGTTTCCCCTCCCTGCGACTCAGCTCTCTAGGGTGGGCCCCAGACTGGGCCCCCTCTATTTCCAAAATAGCGCGGGACGTCTCCCTCACTAACAAAGACATTTTGAAGATCCTGGGCCATATACCACTATTACAGTCTAGAACCCCCTTGGACTCAGAGCACCAGTCCCAGTGTAGATGCCCTAGGAAGAGTCCCAGATCCTCCCTTACCCTAGGTACACACCTCAAACGCGTTCAAACGCGCTGTAAAACGAACAACATGTGAAAAGCCATGCTTCCCTATGGGCATGGTTCACATTTGGGCGTTGTACAGCGCGTTTGAACGCGCTGTAAAACGCCCCACGCCCAAACAAGTACATGAGCTTCTTTGGGGCGTTTTAACGCGCCTATGGACAATGATGCCATTGGGGAGAATCACTGAATCGCGCGTATGACGCGCGTTTCTTAGTTACAAAAACGCACATCCAAAAACGCGCGTAAAACGTGTGTCATACGCGCGAATCATAAACGCCTAGGTGTGTTCCCAGCCTCCAGGCTACTCGCTCTGTGTTTCCCAGATCTTCCATTTCACCTCCTAGGTAACATTGGTCTTATGCGTGCTCTCCTGAAAGAGACACAGAGCACACTCTAACCCTGGGTTCAGACCTGAGCGTTCTTGAAATGCGCGTTTTACGCGCGTTTTTGTCGCGCATATTTCAGTGCGTTTTTGCAAATAGGAAACGCGCATTCGTACGCGCGTTCTTGTGATTGCCTACTGTGGTGTCAATCACAAAAAGCTCAAGTACTTGTTTATGCGTCGGGCGTTTTACAGCGCGTTCAAACGCGCTGTAAAACGCTCAAGTGAGAACCAGGGCCATAGGAAAGCATTGGTTTTCATGTGTTGAGCGTTTTACAGCGCGTTTGAACGCGCTGTAAAACGCTCAGGTGTGAACTTAGGGACAATGCGTTTTGCACGCGCGTGGGAAAAATCGGCATGATTGGTACCCAGACCCGAACCCGGACTTCATCACTAAAGTCCGGTTTCGGGTTGAGTATTCTGTAGATTTTATTATGTTCCCTTATAACATGGTTATAAGGGAAAATAATAGTATTCTCAATACAGAATGCTTAGTAAAATGGGGTTAAAAATAAAAACATTAACTCACCTTAGCCACTTGATCGCGTAGTTGCGATCTCTTCTCTCTTCTTCATTCATTAGCTGCCGGCTAAAGGACCTGTGATGACGTCACCGAGCTCATCACATGGTCCATCACCATGGTGATGGACCATGTGATGTGACGTCATCACAGGTCCTTTAGATGGCAGCTGATGCTTGAAGAAGACAGAAGAGATCGGCAACTACGCGATCAAGTGGCTAAGGTGAGTTAATTTTTTTATTTTTAACCCCTTAATCCACATGTTACTTAGCATTCTGTATTGAGAATGCTATTATTTTCCCTTATAACCATGTTATAAGGAAAAATAATACAGATCGGGTCCCGTCTCTTAGCAACCATGTGGGAAAATCCCCCCATTCACTTCTATGGGGCCTGCGTTGCATGAAAAACGCACAATATAGAGCATGCTGTGATTTTCACGAAACGCAGAAGTGATGCGTGAAAATCACCGCTCATGTGCACAGCCCCATAGAACTGAATGGGTCCGGATTCAGTGCGGGTGCAATGCGTTCACCTCACGCATTGCACCCACGCGGAAATCACGCCCGTGTGAAAGGGGCCTAAATGAGGAGCAGTCGTCCAAGATCCTCTGTATGATAGATAGCCTTTTTCAGCTGTAGTTGATACTCTTCAGGTCAGAAAAACAGAAATCTCTTCTGTTCAAGAAGGGTTCTCGTTTTGCTGCTCATGGTATTCCTCAAAATTTTTTCCAACTCTGACTTCCATTTTTGTCTTTCAAAGAAGGGGAACTTCCCGGACCACGTTCTGCTATGCCCAAATGCATGGAGCGACTAGTTAAAAAATGGTCCTAACCTCCATTGTGGACTTACTAATTACCCGCCTGGCCAAAATTCCATCATGCCCATGGTGGATGCAGCCTCCTTTTTCAACTAAAAGGATAAGAAGCTAGAGTTTTCCTCCAAATCCTCATTTAAGGCAGTTGGTTAGCCCTCCTCCTGGTCTTTGCTTTTACCTGGGTTCGCAAATCCATGGCCGAATGGGCGTCCCTCCTCTGCACAGATATCCTGACAGAGGAACCCCTGAAGAACCAGGCGGATATGGCCCTGCAGATTTTCTGTGCCAGCTCCTTCATCTGTGAAGCCTCCCTGGATGCTGCCAAATTAATGTTATTTTTCTCAGCCAGTGGTGGTCATCCGTAGGACCATGTGGCTTTTTTTGTTGGGCAGCAGAGAACACTTTCAAGAAAGCCCTCCCTTTATCTGGTGCCCACAAGTGAAATGGATGGAAAAAACAGATACTATGTTTTTTTTTTTTTTTTGCTGCATGGAATCTGTGCTTTCCCATCCAGTAGGGCCTCACATATCAGTTTTGTGGTCCGCAAATCGCGGATCTGCAAAAAAACGGAAACCAGCCGGATGTCTCAAATTTTCCTGTTTCTCAAATCCCGCTCTTTGTTAAAAATGCCTATTCTTGTCTGTAAAACGGACAGTAATAGTTCATGTTCTTTTTTTGTGGGATGGCAGAAAAGTAGCCTATATACCGATTAAATACATGGGGGGTCATTTACATGACCACCGTTTCTACACTGGTCTTTGTTCCCTGCCTGCGCTGCCAGAAGATTCACCTAATTTGTGACGAGGCGCGCGCCTCATCATGAATTAGGTGCACCTCCGGCAGTCTGTGCGTCTGTAGCAAAACTGGAGTAGTTTTTTTCTCCTCTTATACACCTAAGGCTACATGCACACGACAGTTGTTTTTTGCTGTCCGCAAATTGCGGATCCGTTTTCCTTTTTTTTCACACCCACATCCGTTCCGTGTGTCCGCAAATTTTGTAAGTTGTGTTTCCGTGTGTCTTCCGTTTTTTTTTTACGGATCCGCAAAAAAAACGGAAGGCTTGAACCAGTTTCTTAAAGTACCTGTACAAGTGCCCTGGTTTCCAAGCAACCATCCGCAAAAAAAACCCGATGCGGATGACAAACGGATGTTTATCCGCATTTTTACGGACCCATTGACTTATATGGGTGCGCAAACCATTTTCTGCGGACAAGAATAGGATATGCCATATTTTTTTTGCGGACGTGAAATGCTGACAGCGGTCACGGACAGACAACGGAAGAGGCATCCGCATTTTTAACGGATCCATAGAAATTAATGGGAAACCAAAAAAACGGAACGGAGGCCGCAAAAAAACATTGCCATGTGCATGTAGGCTAAATCATAGTAAATTATCCAAAGTCTCGTCCCTAGCCATTCCTAAGTGGTGAGGACGGTGGAAAAATGCCCATGTGAAAAAATATTGTTGCATGAACGTTTGAAAAGTGGGTCTTGCAATTTTATTTTAGTGCTAAAAATTGGCATAAAAATTGTTCGTAAATGACCCCCATTCATTTCTCTACAAACACATTTAACGGAAAATAATAAACATGGTGTGAATAAGGTCTAAGACAGGCATCACAATTCATCACATTGCTTTACGCTGTATGATATTTAGTTCATGGCTGCACACTTATGCCTCATTCACACATCAGTGTTCAGTCAGTGATTTTGATCAGTGATTTTATCAGGGAACCTGTCACCTGGATTTTGGGTATAGAGATGAGGACATGGGCTGCTAGATCGCCGCTAGCACGTCCGCAATATCCAGTCCCCTTCTCTGTTCTTTTAATGTGTCAAAAAACGGATTTTAAAGATATGCAAATAACCCTTAGATGAGTCCTGCTTTAAACTGGGTTCAGACCTGAGCGTTCTTGAAACGTGCGTTTTAGTCGCGCGTATTTCAGCGCGTTTTTGCAAATAGGAAACGCGTGTTCGTACGCGCGTTCTTGTGATTGCCTACTGTGGTGTCAATCACAAAACGCGCGACAAACGCCCAAAAAAAAAGCTCAAGTAGTTGTTTATGCGCCGGGCGTTTTACAGCGCGTTCAAACGTGCTGTAAAACGCTCAAGTGAGAACCAGGGCCATAGGAAAGCATTGGTTTTCATGTGTTGAGCGTTTTACAGCGCGTTTGAACGCGCTGTAAAACGCTCAGGTGTGAACTTAGGGTTGGTTAGAGATGAGTCCAGGGAAGGAGCCCAGCACCGCCCCGCATCCTACGAATCTTCCGAATCTCCTCCTTGCACCCCGATGTCACGAAGCTAGAGCGCAGTAATATCGCGATGCGTGAGCTAGCGCATGCGCAGTTCGTTCCCTGAGGCTGATGCCAGCACAGGGAAAGAACACCATGCCGACACTGCGCGTGACGTCGGGGAGCAAGGAGGAGATTCGGAGGATGTGGTGCTGGGCTCCTTCGCTGGACTCATTTTTCAAGCAGGACTCATCTAAGGGGTTAATTTGCATATCTTTTAAATCTTTTTTTGACACAATAAAATAACAGATATCTATGGGGACTGGATATTGCGGACGTGCTAGCGGCGATCTAGCAGCCCATGTCCTCATCTCTATACCCAAAATCTAAGTGACAGGTTCCCTTTAAGCCAAAAACAGGTGCGGCTCTAAACACAGAACAGGTGCTGATCTTTCCCTTATACCTGATCTCTGTGGAGGCTTCCTTCTGGGTTTTGGCTCACAATCACTGATGGAAATCACTGACCAAAACACTGACGTTCTGGGTATTGCAGCTCAGTTACCATTGAAGTGAATGGAAGCACAGCTGCAGTAACCAGGGGAGTAGAGATGGAGCAGGCTTCAGGGGACAAGAAGACAGCAGGGGATTCTGGAATCTCTGAGCAGGTACATTTAACTTTGGGGTTCACAAAGGTGCCTTAGCTCTATATAGAAGCATTGATTTACTACATAACATAATGGGGGTCATTTCCAAAGAAGCCTACGCCAGTTTATAGTGTAGCAAAAGGATTTTTCGTTGCTCGGGCGATTTTATGCCGTCCTCGCCACTTGGGAGAGTCGTGGAGGACACGGATGTAAAAGAGGAGTAAAAACCACTCCAGTCAGGGGCTGGAGTAGTTTTTACTCTGTGGGCATAGACTGCCATAGGTGTGCCTAATATATGATGAGGCCTATAATCTCTGGCAGTGCGTCAATGGCCGGTGTAAAAAGCCTGATTCACACGACCATGCTCAGTCTGGGAAAAACAGGAGGCTATTTATCAAGCGACTTGCGACTTTTTAGTCAGTTGTATGACAATATTTAGTTGCACGCTGTGTTGGGCGGGACAGGGGAATGTCACGGGACATGCCAGGGTTGGATTTATGGCACGGACAAATTTACTAACATTTACACCCGAAAACGGGTGTAAACGTTGGTAAAATCCACTCCAGCCAGGCCTCAAATATATGCTCCAGCCAGGGCTCATGCATGCACACAACCCTTGTTTTTGTCCGCATTCACCTCAGTGGTGCCGCAAAAGACACGGATGGGCTTTCCACATCCGTATATATCTGTTCCACGGCACCTGAAAAAGAATAGAACATGTCCTGTAGAGGGCTGGACGTTCTGTTCTGCAAAATGCGGATGCACAACCAGGGCCTGCCATGCTGCACAACTGGTCATTAAGTAGCCAAATCTTATAGCAGCGTAGGGGGAATCTAATCTTAGGAAATGACCCCCACCATCGTGTTGGTCACATCTCCCGCACTGACAAGGACTCCCTGATCCTGATCTGCATCATAGTTCCGCAAAAAACCCGATGCGGATGACAAACGGATGTTTATCCGCATTTTTACGGACCCATTGACTTATATGGGTGCGCAAACCATTTTCTGCGGACAAGAATAGGATATGCCATATTTTTTTGCGGACGTGAAATGCTGACAGCGGTCACGGACAGACAACGGAAGAGGCATCCGCATTTTTAACGGATCCATAGAAATTAATGGGAAACCAAAAACGGAACGGAGGCCGCAAAAACATTGCCATGTGCATGTAGGCTAAATCATAGTAAATTATCCAAAGTCTCGTCCCTAGCCATTCCTAAGTGGTGAGGACGGTGGAAAAATGCCCATGTGAAAAATATTGTTGCATGAACGTTTGAAAAGTGGGTCTTGCAATTTTATTTTAGTGCTAAAAATTGGCATAAAAATTGTTCGTAAATGACCCCTATTCATTTCTCTACAAACACATTTAACGGAAAATAATAAACATGGTGTGAATAAGGTCTAAGACAGGCATCACAATTCATCACATTGCTTTACGCTGTATGATATTTAGTTCATGGCTGCACACTTATGCCTCATTCACACATCAGTGTTCAGTCAGTGATTTTGATCAGTGATTTATCAGGAACCTGTCACCTGGATTTGGGTAGAGATGAGACATGGCTGCTAGATCGCCGCTAGCACGTCCAGCAATATCCAGTCCCTTCTCTGTTCTTTAATGTGTCAAAACGGATTTTAAAGATATGCAAATAACCCTTAGATGAGTCCTGCTTTAAACTGGGTTCAGACCTGAGCGTTCTTGAAACGCGCGTTTTAGTCGCGCGTATTTCAGCGCGTTTTGCAAATAGGAAACGCGTGTTCGTACGCTGCGTTCTTGTGATTGCCTACTGTGGTGTCAATCACAAACGCGCGACAAACGCCCAAAAAAAAGCTCAAGTAGTTGTTTATGCGCCGGGCGTTTTACAGCGCGCTCAAACGTGCTGTAAAACGCTCAAGTGAGAACCAGGGCCATAGGAAAGCATTGGTTTTCATGTGTTGAGCGCTTTACAGCGCGCTTGAACGCGCTGTAAAACGCTCAGGTGTGAACTTAGGTTGGTTAGAGATGAGTCCAGGGAAGGAGCCCAGCACCGCCCGCATCCTACGAATCTTCCGAATCTCCTCCTTGCACCCCGATGTCACGAAGCTAGAGCGCAGTAATATCGCGATGCGTGAGCTAGCGCATGCGCAGTTCGTTCCCTGAGGCTGATGCCAGCACAGGAAAGAACACCATGCCGACACTGCGCGTGACGTCGGGGAGCAAGGAGGAGATTCGAGGATGTGGTGCTGGGCTCCTTCGCTGGACTCATTTTTCAAGCAGGACTCATCTAAGGGGTTAATTTGCATATCTTTTAAATCTTTTTTGACACAATAAAATAACAGATATCTATGGGGACTGGATATTGCGGACGTGCTAGCGGCGATCTAGCAGCCCATGTCCTCATCTCTATACCCAAAATCTAAGTGACAGGTTCCCTTTAAGCCAAAAACAGGTGCGGCTCTAAACACAGAACAGGTGCTGATCTTTCCCTTATACCTGATCTCTGTGGAGGCTTCCTTCTGGGTTTTGGCTCACAATCACTGATGGAAATCACTGACCAAAACACTGACGTTCTGGGTATTGCAGCTCAGTTACCATTGAAGTGAATGGAAGCACAGCTGCAGTAACCAGGGGAGTAGAGATGGAGCAGGCTTCAGGGGACAAGAAGACAGCAGGGGATTCTGGAATCTCTGAGCAGGTACATTTAACTTTGGGGTTCACAAAGGTGCCTTAGCTCTATATAGAAGCATTGATTTACTACATAACATAATGGGGGTCATTTCCAAAGAAGCCTACGCCAGTTTATAGTGTAGCAAAGGATTTTTCGTTGCTCGGGCGATTTTATGCCGTCCTCGCCACTTGGGAGAGTCGTGGAGGACACGGATAAAGAGAGTAAAAACCACTCCAGTCAGGGGCTGGAGTAGTTTTTACTCTGTGGGCATAGACTGCCATAGGTGTGCCTAATATATGATGAGGCCTATAATCTCTGGCAGTGCGTCAATGGCCGGTGTAAAAAGCCTGATTCACACGACCATGCTCAGTCTGGGAAAAACAGGAGGCTATTTATCAAGCGACTTGCGACTTTTTAGTCAGTTGTATGACAATATTTAGTTGCACGCTGTGTTGGGCGGGACAGGGGAATGTCACGGGACATGCCAGGGTTGGATTTATGGCACGGACAAATTTACTAACATTTACACCCGAAAACGGGTGTAAACGTTGGTAAAATCCACTCCAGCCAGGCCTCAAATATATGCTCCAGCCAGGGCTCATGCATGCACACAACCCTTGTTTTTGTCCGCATTCACCTCAGTGGTGCCGCAAAAGACACGGATGGGCTTTCCACATCCGTATATATCTGTTCCACGGCACCTGAAAAAGAATAGAACATGTCCTGTAGAGGGCTGGACGTTCTGTTCTGCAAAATGCGGATGCACAACCAGGGCCTGCCATGCTGCACAACTGGTCATTAAGTAGCCAAATCTTATAGCAGCGTAGGGGGAATCTAATCTTAGGAAATGACCCCCACCATCGTGTTGGTCACATCTCCCGTACTGACAAGGACTCCCCTGATCCTGATCTGCATCATAGTGATATATGATGGTCAGTTCCTATCTGATCAGGGGTCTCTTGTACTGTACTCAGGGAAAGCTCCCGACTAGGGATGAGCGAACTTGTGTTTCAAGTTTGGCGTACAAGATTCGGATTCGGTCCATGGTCGCGGAATCCATAATGGAATTCTTGGATAACCCGAACCTTGTACGCCGAACTTGAAACTCAAGCTCGCTTATCCCTACTCCCGACACATACTCCAGATGTATCCATAGGGCTTCATTCACCTGACAGAGGCCGAATATATGTTCTTTTGGCATCAGTCCAGCAGGTATACGTCAGTGTGCCGTTTTATCAACTGTATAGAAAAGCATATTCAATTGTGTTTTTCTATACACAGACAACCTGGCAAAAACATAAAAACATTTACCACTTTTTTAGATTTTTTTTTTTTTTTTAACATGGCAGACCATATATATTTTTTTTTTATAGTAAGGTGTGGCACATCATTAGTACTTCTACATACATAAAATATAACATATGTAACATAAATGTTTCTAAAAACATCTGATATATTCACGAATAATAAAGAGAATATATACTCACATTTTCCAGCTCTGAAGAGCTTGACATCAGTTTATCGGTCTTTATATACCATTATCGGACTTCCTCCTTGCACAATGTATACATTTGGAAATACTGCTGCCTGTCTATATCCTTGGACACTAATCCAATGTAATACGGTGTTGCCAATAATTAGAGAGCACTTCCCTGTGTATGTGTATTAATCATATATAAGGACACGTAAAAAAAATACTAGAATATACTCACAGATTCCGTCTGATCGACTCTCCAACTGTTCTTACTCTTGATGATGAGTGTATATAGCAGTAGGGTTTAGAAGACCTCCTCTTTTTGCACACTGTCACCATATATACATGGAAATCCTGCCACCTGCTTACCGTATATTCTTGAACACTTATCTCTAAGGTGTAGTTCATTTCATCAGTTTACCAGAGGAATTTTTCCAGTAAAATCTGCAGCCTCCAAGGTTACTTACTGTATATGAGAATATATAGGTTGGAGGGCACTCGGTTTTCTGGTGTTGCATAGAGTGGTCATATGCGCCAGATAAGCGAGTGCCATCCAACCTAAATATTCTCATTTCTTTGTTAATTTGACAGTGTGTCGTGGAGAGTGCACCTATACCCTAATTCTAGGTTGGTAGAGCCACTGTAACCTAGTTAGATTTGTCCTAATTACTGTATATGTTGTACTAGACAAAACACAAGGTAGGTCATTTATCAAAGACTGGCTGGACCGGCCGGAGGAAGCGCCTAATTTATGCTGAAGGTGAAGGCCTCGTCATAAATGTTAATTAATGCGTTTGCAGATGTAAATTTGCCAGGGCTGATGCCCAGCCAACCCGAGGGGCAAAGATACTATAAAAAAAAAATTGCCGCATGGGCATTTAAAAAGTAGCAAATAACTCCTCGGCGCCCCCATATTAGAGGGACGGATGGAGGGATAATAGAGACGCTGCCTGGCATTCTTGCTAGGTTCCAGGAATTTTATCAGGAACTGTATAGGTCGGTGATCCACTACTCTACCCAGGAACTGAGGACCTACTTGCAGGAGGTGACACATTCCCGACTGAGTGATGAGGATCGGGATATGTTGGAGAGTGACTTTACGTTAGAGGAGATGCAGGAAGCTATAAGGGGACTCGCACAGCAGGGAAGGCACCCGGCCCTGATGGCATACCGATCGAGGTGTACACTAGATATATTGACATTTTGGCTCCCAGAATGGAAAAAATGTTACAATCGGCAAAGACACAACAGAGATTGCCAGATTCATTCTATGATGCCACCATAGTGGTGATTCTAAAGCCGGACAAGGACCCTTTGGAGTGTGGGTCATATAGGCCCATTTCCTTGTTGAACCTAGATTATAAGGTGCTCGTGAAAATAATCGCCAATAGATTGAATAAAGTCAAAGCATCTGTTGTACACCCGGATCAGTCCGGATTTATACCGGGGAGGTCTACCTCTACTAACATCAGGAGGGCGCCGTTAATTACACAAGTAGGTGGAACTCTGGACAGGCCTTGAGTCTTAGCCTCCTTAGATACGGCCAAGGCCTTTGACTCGGTAAAGTGGCCATATTTACTGGAGGTACTAAGCTGTTTTGGCTTTGGCGCAGTGTTTGCCCAATGGGTAAATATGCTATATAAACAACCTAAAGCGAATATCCTAGTGAACGGCTCACATTCAGGACAGATTATTCTTGCTAGGGGAACCAGGCAGGGGTGCCCTCTGTCGCCCCTCCTATTCGCAGTAGCAATAGAGCATTTAGCGCTTAGAGTGCGACAGGACGAGGTCTACAGCGGGGTGTCCTTAGGAGGCAGGGAAGACAGAGTTGGCTTGTATCCCGACGATCTGATCCTCTTTATGGATAGGGCGGATCAATCGCTGCCCAGAGCGATTGAGCTAATAGAAACCTTTGGCCACTTCTCCGGACTACACACCAACTGGTCCAAGTCAGCTCTGATGCCCCTTAGACCCGCAGATTGGCCCACGACATACTGCAATCTCCCGGTTGTGGACCGATTTAAATACCTAGGTATCATAATTACCAGGGACCCTCCCTTAGCATATACTTTAAACACCGAGCCCCTAACCTCTATATTTGCTAGTAAATTTGCAGCATGGCAATCCCTCCCCATCTCAATTATGGGACGTCTGAATCTCATAAAAATGGTTCTCCTACCTAAAGCTCTGTATATACAGGAGCATGCTAGTACAACAGTTCCGCGACGGTTCTTTGATCACCTCCTTTCCATGATGTCGGCCTTTATCTGGGGAAAGGTTAGAAGGAAACTGGCGCTCCGGACTCTATAGAGGCCCAAACTCCAAGGGGGTGCGGCGCTTCCGGACTTATTCCTGTACTTTCTAGCGGGACAGCTGCGCTACCTCTCAACCTGGGTATCCTCGCAGCCTCTCCCCAATGCAGAATTCTATCTACAGTATTTTCTGCAGACTGTCATTGTGGCCGGTGCTTGAGGATATTGGTTTGTTCCTTGGCCGGGCCCTTTTATTACATACATTGGCCCATCAGGTCTGGGAAGCAGCTAAGCTCAAGTCCTATAGAGACCTGTCAGACGCAATACCATTGTGGGAGAACCCTATGTTTCAGCACCTGTGGCAACATGATGGAGCAGCTTTGTGGAGGGACCATGGGGTCCAGACTCTAGGTGACTTCTATGAGGTCCTTTTCTCAACTCCAGGACAAGTTTGCAAGAGATACATGCCTCATCTCGGCTATTTATACACCCCTTATAACTGCTAAAATGAACACATCTCCATTGCTTGTGGAAGACAGCCCACTGTCGTTGAGAGCGATTTGAGGCCCTTGCAGCTCCTACAAGAGTTTCTCCCTCGGTTAACAACAGGCTGGTACAGTTGCACATTCTCCACAGGAGTTATCTTACTCATATAAGGTTATTTAAAATGGGTAGAATGGAGAGCGGTAACTGTCTCGGATGTCATCAGGCCAATGCCAATTTCCATAGCATCATCACGACGGGATACAAGGAGATTGACCCCTGACCTCTGTAGGGGCAGGAACAGAGAAAGGTTAAATACCCACCACCAACACCATTGTTTCCTGTCCCTTCAGAGGACAGGGCAGAGAAAGGTCTCCCTGTAGGCAGGGAGATGAAGCTAGGATCTTATTTGTTTTTTCTTTTTACCTGGAAAATCGCTGGCCTCCTGCCATTGTGTCCCCCTGCCCTCCCGCGGTCCCAGTACTAACGCTGGGCAGGGGTGATTTGGGAAAACCCGCTCCGGTTCTTCTGGAGCCTGCTCCCATGGCGACAGCTCCCTCCTGGCCTACCGAGGCTTCAGCAGGGCTCAAAACCGAGGCTCCGACACACAATGGCGCTCCTGGCCAGCAAAGTCTCGTGCCCCTTACCTGCCTCTCCTGCTGCCACACCTGGGCAAGAAGTCAGTACTCCGCGATGTCTGGGACGGAGCATGCTCTCCCAAAGATCCTGAGCCGCCACTGCCGCAAACCGTGAGTCCCCTCCTGGGGGTGTATATTCTTGGTCAGGGAGCCTTGTCTCCTCTCCTGCAAGAAGTGAGGGGGGGCGTAGAGCTTGTACTTTAACTACACTATGACTATGTGGGTCCCTTCCCCTTGAAGGTGGAAGGCCCCTTTGTACCATTGGGGGATTGTACCCTTGTCTGGTTCTAAATTTTCTTGGTACCACATACCCCCCCCCCCTTTCTTTTTTTGAGCCACCTCATAGCAACCTCTCCTCCTTTTTGGTGTCCAAAGAGACTCGGAAGAGGGCTAAGAAATCTCCAAGATGTATTTCCTGTAACTCAAAGCATACAGATAATTACCTTAAAGGGATTCTGTCACCAGTTTTCACCCCTTTGAGCTAAACATGAGCTCATGCTCAGGGTCTCTTTATGATTCCTAATGTGGGCTTATAAATGCGATCTGTAGCTTAGTTTTGCCAAAAAACAGGTTTTACTAACCTGTCAATCATAAAAATAAGGTGCCCAAGGGGAGGTCCAGGGATGCAGGGTGCCCGGCTGCAGCCATCGCCATTGGTGCCCAGTGCCGCCTTCCCAGAGTTCTGCACCGCCTCCTACTTCTCTGTGCCGCCTCTCCCTCCCTCCCCCTCCTCCCGCTGTGAGATGCCACACGTGCGCACAGGCTCAGCCTGATGCGCCCGTACGGACTGCTTGGATGCTTCTTCTCTAGTGAAGTGCATGCGCACTACGCTAGAAGAAGCCAATGCCAGCAGTCCGTGCGCATCAGGCTGAGCCTGTGCGCACGTGCGGCATCTCGCAGAGGGAGAGAGAGGCGGCGCAGAACTCTGGGAAGGCGGCACTGGGCAAGGCAGCTCTGCAAAAATTATATATCAAATATTGTCCGGGACGAGGCTCCCTCTTTAAAAGATGAACTTAAATCTATGATACAGGATGAAATTCGGTCCTCCCTGGCTTATCTACCCGCTAATCCTGTCGATATACCACAATCCAAAAGGAAGCGCGCCAGATCACCTCTCTCTTCTGATTCAGAAGGCATAGCGGTTGAGTGTCCATTCAGCCAAGTCTTGGGAAGAGGGGGAAAGAATGTCTGATTCAGAATCTGTGGGTAGTGGCCGCAGATTTTATTTTTCCATGGATGACATGACTGACCTACTCAGAGCAGTCATATCCACTATGGGGATAGAAGAGGTACAACGCACACACTCCATTCAAGATGAAATGTTTGGAGGTCTAAGGGTCAAAAAGACACGTGTTTTTTCCCATAAACGAAAACGTTAAGGACATGGTTTTGGAGGAATGGGCAGACCCCGAAAAATCCTAAATCTTTAACGAAATTCACAAAATAGATGTCCATGTTGCCAAAGTAAACAAGAAGACCTCTCTCCCATTTGAGAATGCCTCCCAGCTCAGGGATTCCATGGATCGCAAAGCGTATAGTCTCCTCAGGAAATCCTGGGAGGCGGCAATGTTTAATATTAAGAACAACATTTCGGCGACATCCGTCCCTAGATCCATGTTCCTGTGGCTGTGACAGCTAAAAGAACACATAAAAAAATAAGACACTCAGAGAAGAGATCCTCAATTCTCTCCCTCTCTTAAAATCCGCCACTGCTTTCCTGGCGGATGCGTCAGCTGAATCTGTCCGATTCTCCGCAGGTGATGCAGCACTCACCAATTCTGCCAGACGGGTGCTCTGGATGAAGTGCTGGTCCGGGATAAAGCTTTGAAAACTTTTGTGCGGCATAAAGAGTGGATTTTTATCGAACCATGGGTGAGTGCCTCCAATTTTCTTCATCTTCAGCATATGTACTATTCAGCATTGAACTTGTGGATTGAGCACCACTGGAAGTGTGGTTGAACAGAGGGGTGTGACAGAGGACGCAGTGTCCTGGTTTGCTTGCGGGAGTCGGAGTGCTGCTGATTCTCTGGATTTTATATAAGGGACAATCCTCCTCCCACCAGAATTCTTCCAATAAGCAATGACGTGGAGGTGGGGGGGAAGACTTTCGGGTTTTCTGGCGGAATGGGAATCTATTTCCCAGAATCCCTGGGTCTCCAGAATAGACGGATCCGGTTACTAGATAGAATGGTCTTCAAATCCCCCAAACAAATTTTCTCTGACTCTGTTCCAACCCAACCTATGGCAAGGGATCCAGGATCTTCTTCGATTAAATACAATCACCCCAGTTCCACTTCCAGAAAGAGGCCGGGGTTACTATTCGACCTTATTCCTAGTCAGGAAAAAAGAGGGCACGTACCGTGTGATCATAAACCTGAAACCCCTAAACAAATTCATCCTCTACCTGAATTTCAGAATGGAAACCCTTGCATCAACAATTCCACTTCTTAACAAAGACGTCTTCATGTGTACAATAGATCGGCGAGGCGCCTACTACCATATTCCCATTAACGTCAACTCCCGGAGCTTTCTCCTGTTCGCAATTTAAGATGTATCAGGAAAAGTTTACCACTATCAATTCAGAGCTCTCCCCTTCGGGATCTCTTCAGCACCAAGGATCTTTACCAAGTTGGTAGTAGAGATGGTTGCTTTTGCCAGAAGAAGGGATCTCATGGTGGTCCCATACCTGGACGACTTCCTCCTGATCAGCGAAGATCTCAATCAGAGCAACTCGGATCTGAAATTGTTCATCTCCATCCTGAACAAACACGGGTGGATCATAAACAAGAACAAGTCTGTTCTTACCCCCTCGAGGAAAGTCCAGTTTCTAGGTATGGCCCTAGATTCCCAAAAGCAAGCGGTATTTCTACCTCCAGACAAAATATCAACTCTTCAACAAAGGATTTGATCCTTTCAGAAGGGAAGACCGTGTTCTATCAGAGAAGCTATGAGTCTACTAGGTCTCTTAACTTCCTGTATCCCAGCAGTCCCCTGGTGCCAAATCCATTTCAGACCTTTTCAATCCCGGATTTTAAGCGTCTGGAACAGACATCAATCCTCCCTGGACCAGCACAGGGCCGAAGACATACTCCCTGGAAAAGGGGTATAGAGCAAAGTTTAAGTTTTATCGAAGCTTTATCCTCCGGTTCAAGTCCTTCAGTCTCTCAATTGGTGGAAGAGCCACAAGAACCTGTCCAAGAGGAATCCCTAGCAGAAAACTCCAGATACAGGTAGTAACCGACGCGAGTCTGTCCGGCTGGGGCGCAAAGGTGGGGGATCGTCTCTTTCAGGGCACCTGGTCAAAATATGTCAGATCCCAGTCATCAAATTTCGGGGAACGGAGAACGGTCTGGGAGGTATTGAAAGCAGCAGAGGAGACTCTACAGCATCATCACATAAAAGTCCTATCAGACAACACGACCACCATCGCTTATCTCTCCCATCAGGGAGGAACACGATCGACAACTCTTCAAGCTTTGGCGACAAATTTTCTTCTGGGCAGAGCAAAATGTGACCTCCATCTCAGCGATCCATTTAAAGGGAACACTAAACTTGGAAGCTGACTTCCTCAGCCGCCACAAAATCGACCACACAGAATGGTCTTTAAACCCAGAGATCTTCAGGTTGCTGATAGACAAATAGGGGATGCCCGAGGTGGACTTATTCGCCATCAGAGCGAACTCAAAGGTGGGGATATTCTGTTTCTTAAATCCCAGGACAAACCTCACACCCTAGACGCCTTCGCTACTGGTTGGCATTGGAAATTAAGTTATGCGTTCCCTCCGCTTCCCTTATTACCGAAAGTAATCCAGAAGACCCGCCAGGACAAGGCCACAGTAATCATGATCGCTCCTCTATGGCCAAAGAGGAGTTGGTTTGCCTCTCTTCAGCAATTGTCTTTCCAGCATCCCTGGCCCCTCCCCATACGGATGGATCTACTCCTCCAGGGACCAGTTCTACACCCAAACCTGCAACTTCTGAATCTAGCAGCATGGATCCTGAGACCCAGAAACGAAGACAACAGGGCTTATCTGACGGGGTTATAACTACCTTGAAAGCCTCCAAGAAAAAAAAGTAACATCAGCAATTTACCTGAAAATCTGGAAACGTTTCTGTTCCTGGAGCAGTGAAGAGTCCCCACATCTGCAGAGACCCAATATCCAAAGAATCCTAGATTTCCTACAGCAGGGTCTCAACCTAGGTCTCAGACCCTCTACTTTTGAAGGTCCAAATTTCAGCCCTTAGCTGTTTTTTTGACATAGCTGGTCATCGTTGGATTAAAAGATTCATTAGAGGAGCAGCCAGACTCCGGCCAACTATTACCTCCCGGGTTCCCTCATGGTATCTAAATATTGTACTCACAGGTCTCACTCTACCACCATTTGAGCCAATCGCTGACTGCCCTCTGAAGCTATTGTCCCTAAAAAACGGCATTCCTAATCGCAATAACCTCGGCTCGCAGATTAGGAGAATTACAGGCTCTATAAGTCAGGGAGCCTTATCTGCGTGTACTGGATGATAGAATCATCCTCCGACTCGATCCAGGGTATCTTCCCAAAGTCGTATCCAGTTTCCATTGCAGTCAGGAAATTACCCTTCCTTCCTTTTGTCATCATCCCTCTAATGAAAGAGAAGCCTCCTTCCACTCGCTGGACGTTAGACGGGCAGTTCTAGAGTATTTGGCATCCACCAAAACATTCAGAAAATCTGACTACTTACTTGTGCTGTTTGCAGGGAAATATAAAGGTCAGAAGGCCTCCCGGTCTTCTATAGCTAGATGGATCAAGGAGACCATTTGTCTATGTTATCAGATTCAGAATCTCCCTTCTCCAGTGAACATTAGGGCCCACTCCACCAGGGCCATGTCCTCTTCTCAGGCTGAGTGAGCTGGCGCCTCCCTGGAAGAAATTTTCCGGGCCGCCACCTGGTCCAGTATCCACATCTTTATAAAGCACTATCGCCTGAACCTATCCAGATCGTCTAAACTGTCCTTCAGGCGTAAGGTCCCCCAGGCCGTAGCCACCCCTTAGCTGATATATTTTGTATATCTCCTTGTATGCCGTCGTGATGATGCTATGGAAAACTGGAATTGGTCTTACCGGTAATTCAGTTTCCATGAGATCATCACGACGGCACGTTATTTCTTCTAAATTTTGGAGGATCATAAGGAAGTATGAATTAATGCCTTCTATTTTTTGTTTTTTGTTCACCACCACCGGGTTACTCTGTGATTTTGGAGGCACCGTTGTTGGTGATGGGAGGGGGGTATTAAACCTTTCTCTGTTCTTGCCCCTACAGAGGTCAGAGGTCAATCTCCTTGTATGCCGTTGTGGTGATCTCATGGAAACTAAATTACCGGTAAAACTAATTCCGGTTTTCTGGCATATAATTTGGCAGTGCAGATATATACAAAGATTTTGACAAGATGTGACATCATTTTTGTCGTGCCAGGAACTGTCTCCTCTTGCCCCAAGATGTGTGTGTTGGGAATTGTGGATGACGAACAGTGGTCTCATCATCACAGGATATTTTTGGAAGAAACCTTATTCCTTGCTAGGAAGTCGATTGCGCTTAGATGGATGGCCGGTAGGATGCCTACTCTAAATCAATGGAAACAGTAAATCGGCTTATTCCGATGGAGAAATTGGTTTACACACAGAGGGTGTCCACAGAAATGTTAAAAAGTGTGGGGAGAATGGTGTGCATCCACAAACACGTTATCTAATCGATGATACCCCACATATGTCCCTTGAATAGAGGTTATGTTTGCTACTGTGTCCGTACACCCCTTAAGCCAGATTCCCTGAAATGCTACGTTCACCGCTATATGGAAAATGTTTTATATGTATCAGAACCCCTGCTGCGCACAGGAAAAAACCATATTGTACCATGTATTTTTTTATGTTTTGTTTTTGTTTTCTGATTTTATTGTACCGTGACATATGTCTTGTACTTCACTATTTGCACCATTATACTCCAATAAAACAAGTTAATAAAAAAAAAAGTAGCAAATAAGGGCGCTATTTGTGTTCTCCTGGGCAGCACACATACGCACTGATTTTATAGGGGCTATCTGCTAATACATATTGATGACCTATCCCCAGGATAGGTCATCAATATCAGATCGGTGGGGGACCCTGGACCCCTGACGATCAGCTGTTAGAAGAGGCTGCAGCTCCATGAGCACTGCAAACTCTTCCTAGGCTATGTGACGTCACAGTACACCTGTCACATCACCTAGTCGCCGCTCAGCCCCATAGAAGTGAATAGGGCTGGGCTGCAATACCAGGCACAGCCACTACACAATGTACGGCGCTGTGCTTGGGTCAGATGCCAGGAGCTGGCTGCGCTCACTAGAGCTCCAGTGAGCATGGTGGCTCCCTGTAACAGCTGATCGATGGGGTGCTGGGACTCAGACCCTTGCCGATCTGATAACGATGACCTGTCCTGAGGATAGGTCATCACTATATATTACTGGATAACCCCTTTAATGTGTGTATGCACACATCCGTGATTCACCACGCTCCAGGGTTACACCACAGAAGCATTCCCTATTTATGTCAGTGTTTATGGATCCATCACGTCCATTAGAGTCTATGGGTTTGTGAAAAAACACGGACACAACATGGATGGCATGCAAGTTTTGTCCGTGTTTCAAGGATCATTGGTAGAAGTTGCTGTTGAAATTAATTTTCAGCTGAGCAGTGTCCTGGCTCACATGAACCACAGGCGTCACATGGATTCATGCCTGTGTGAAAGTAGCCCGCGCCTCTGTCCAACCTAATTTTTATTACTACGTTGCATTAGGCCTCGTCCACATTAGCATTTTTCATGGACGCATGCTATCTGCCTTTTTTTATGGACTTTATACTGATCCATTTATTTTAATGTTTGTCCACATGTGTCCGCAAAAAAATCCACAGATGCATGCACTACTTTCATCCGTGCCCCGGACTGCGCACGTCCTTTGAAGTCTATGTGTCCGTGAAAAGACACAACATGGATGGCATCCCTAGTATGTCTGTTTTTTTTATGGAGACCAGATAGAAAATGCTCATGAAATTAATTTTCATCTGTGCAACACACACGGAGAGTAAAAGCTGACCGATGAACCAACCACGGATCCTTCAGGAACACCTTCACGGATGATATAAGGATATTTTAAAGGGAACCTGTCATGAACTTTGTGCTGCCCGTACTAATGGCAGTATAAAGAAGAGACAGGTGAGTGGATTTCAGCGGTCTGTCATTGAAAAGTTAAAAGTCGTTGCCGAGAGTCAACATCACAATCATTGCAGACTGGGCCTGGAAAAGAGTCCCGGCCACCTGAGAAGAGTCCTGGTTATTCATGAATTCCTGCTCTCCTGCCCACCTGCTGATGACTGACAGGCTTCTACCTAGTTTTCTCCCCTTTTCTCTAGGAGAGAACTGCCAATTATCAGCAGGTGGGCGGGAGAGCAGGAGATTAGGAATAACCAGGACTCTTCTCAGTTAGATTTGACTTTTTTTCCAAGGCCTGGGCTGCAATGATTATGATGCTGGTTCTCGGAAACCACTTACTTTTAGCTCATGAGTGACACACCGCTGAAATCACTCAGTGAGGAAAGCATAAAGTTGATGACTGGTTCCCTTTAAGGGCTCATGCACATGACCGTATGCCCTGGATTCGATCGGACCGCAATTGCAGAAAAAACTGACTGCTCGCAAAATGGTGCGAGTTTCACTAAATGCGCCATGAACACATCTGGAGCCAACCCGTCACGGATCAGACCAGTTCTGAGACAGTTGATCCTCCCTTGGAAAATGCAGGTAATTTCCATTAGGGAACCTTACACTACCTCAGAATCCTGGAGGACAAAATCATTCTTAAATTTGATCTGGCTTTTCTGCCCAAAATTGCTTCCTCCTTCCACTGTAATGAAGAAATAACAGACTTGGCCTTTGGCATAAGGTCCGTCCGGCGATTTAAAAAAAAATATTTTTTCCCTTCCCTCCCAGAGTAGCTACTTATCTGGTATTTGTTTTATGTGTTGCTGTCATGGAGGACATCCTGTAAAGTAGCGTGCCGTGGCGAGACAAAAGGGGACAGGAGCTCATAGGGTATTAGGTACGTAAATTAAAAAAAAAGATTATGCTCACCTTTCAGTGTTGTGCAGACATAGGCACAACACTAGTAAAGAGCATGTATATTCAACAGGTTAGTGCCATTGGTGACGCCAGGTCCTCAGATTATGGTGTAGCCAACCCTCCAGAGGATAGTGTACCGTATAGACTGGGCGGGGGGGCGGTGCAGATGGTCAGCACTCAACAATGCTTTGACACCTCTTGGCGCAAACATGACAACGTTCGGATGTAATGATCATTCTTTATTAATAAGATTGACAACACGTTTCAGAGTCCAAGACTCCTTTGTCAAGTCTAAAAAGGCAATAAAAAATATATGTACACACACAGGAATGGGTAATAAAAGGTAAAAACATGGAGTTGAATCCATGCTAATAAGTTAAAAAACAACAACATTTTTTTCAAAGAGAAGGGAGCCAAATGTCCAGATGAGGGATACTTAGTCAGCACAAATGGCTGATACTAGGTTACAAATATATTGGTCTAACATATATAATAAAAACATGATTCAGAAACAACCATGAATAATAATCAATAAATCACAAGTCTATAAAAGTCCTTTCATTTACTTTTATAGACTGGTGATTTATATTATTCATGGTTGTTTCTGAATCATGTTTTTATTATATATGGAAGTCCTATGTATCTGGGACCTAGCCATTTGTGCTGACCAAGTATATTATATTTATTTATTATCAGTATGGATCCCAGTCCACGTTTTTACCTTTATTACCCTTTTTTTGAGCAAAATATTCCTGTGTGTGTATGTATATATACAGTGGAGGAAATAATTATTTGACCCCTCACTGATTTTGTAAGTTTGTCCAATGACAAAGAAATGAAAAGTCTCAGAACAGTATCATTTCAATGGTAGGTTTATTGTAACAGTGGCAGATAGCACATCAAAAGGAAAATAAAAAAAATAACTTTAAATAAAAGATAGCAACTGATTTGCATTTCATTGAGTGAAATAAGTATTTGAACCCCTACCAACCATTAAGAGTTCTGGCTCCCACAGAGTGGTTAGACACTTCTACTCAATTAGTCACCCTCATTAAGGACACCTGTCTTAACTAGTCACCTGTATAAAAGACACCTGTCCACAGAATCAATCAATCAAGCAGACTCCAAACTCTCCAACATGGGAAAGACCAAAGAGCTGTCCAAGGATGTCAGAGACAAAATTGTAGACCTGCACAAGGCTGGAATGGGCTACAAAACCATTAGCAAGAAGCTGGGAGAGAAGGTGACAACTGTTGGTGCGATTGTTCGAAAATGGAAGGAGCACAAAATGACCATCAATCGACCTCGCTCTGGGGCTCCACGCAAGATCTCACCTCGTGGGGTGTCAATGGTTCTGAGAAAGGTGAAAAAGCATCCTAGAACTACACGGGAGGAGTTAGTTAATGACCTCAAATTAGCAGGGACCACAGTCACCAAGAAAACCATTGGAAACACATTACACCGCAATGGATTAAAATCCTGCAGGGCTCGCAAGGTCCCCCTGCTCAGGAAGGCACATGTGCAGGCCCGTCTGAAGTTTGCCAATGAACACCTGAATGATTCAGAGAGTGACTGGGAGAAGGTGCTGTGGTCTGATGAGACCAAAATAGAGCTCTTTGGCATTAACTCAACTCGCTGTGTTTGGAGGAAGAAAAATGCTGCCTATGACCCCCAAAACACCGTCCCCACCGTCAAGCATGGGGGTGGAAACATTTTGCTTTGGGGGTGTTTTTCTGCTAAGGGCACAGGACAACTTATTCGCATTAACGGGAAAATGGACGGAGCCATGTATCGTGAAATCCTGGCGACAACCTCCTTCCCTCTGCCAGGAAACTGAAAATGGGTCGTGGATGGGTGTTCCAGCACGACAATGACCCAAAACATACAGCAAAGGCAACAAAGGAGTGGCTCAAGAAGAAGCACATTAAGGTCATGGAGTGGCCTAGTCAGTCTCGGACCTTAATCCAATCGAAAACCTATGGAGGGAGCTCAAGCTCAGAGTTGCACAGAGACAGCCTCGAAACCTTAGGGATTTAGAGATGATCTGCAAGAGGAGTGGACCAACATTCCTCCTAAAATGTGTGCAAACTTGGTCATCAATTACAAGAAACGTTTGACCTCTGTGCTTGCAAACAAGGGTTTTTCCACCAAGTATTAAGTCTTTTTTTGTTAGAGGGTTCAAATACTTATTTCACTCAATGAAATGCAAATCAGTTGCTATCTTTTATTTAAAGTTATTTTTTCGATTTTCCTTTTGATGTGCTATCTGCCACTGTTACAATAAACCTACCATTGAAATGATACTGTTCTGAGACTTTTCATTTCTTTGTCATTGGACAAACTTACAAAATCAGTGAGGGGTCAAATAATTATTTCCTCCACTGTATATATATATATATATATATTATATAAATTTATTTTTAGACTAGACAATGGAGTCTTGGACTCTGAAACGCATAGTCATCAAGAATCCTCATTCCATCCAATCGTGGTCGTGTTCGAGTCCCTACAGAAACCTATGTGACTGGAGCTGTTGTATTATATACTGATTCCTACGTGATTGATAATCGGTCAGTTTTTTGTGGCCCACGTGAAGAAAAAATAGTTATTTATTTATTTTTTACCCAAGATGAAAGCTTACCTTCATCTACCCTTTTGTGTTAAAGGCTATGGGCTATGTACACCTTTGGGGACAATTTTTTTTATTATTGCATTATACTTATTTTGAGCTAAAATAATTTTTGGTGATTGAATTGTTTTTTTTCTCTTACCAGAAGTATGCTGGAATAGGACATGAAATTACTCGGTGGCCAACCTATGTGTACCCGATACAAATCAAGACATTGATCAGATCACTCTTTCCGGAGAATATCTGCAACTATCCCGATCCTGATCATGAAAGGGTAAATCTTCCAAACAATTTTCACTGCATATTTTCATGATGTGGCTAAACTATTATTTGCAATTTTTTTGGCAACGTTCCTTCATTTTTTGTTTTATCATTCTTTTTCCTGCGTATTGTCTGTTGTGTAAATGTTGACAAAATGTATTTTTTATTCACACTTCATAATGTAAATATCAGCACTAGGGGGGCACATTCTCTATTTGTCACCTGCTCAGCATCTTTGCTCAAGCAGTGGAGACTGGAGCGTCAGAACATTTACAAGATGAATAAGGTTTTTGGTTTACATTATACTACCCCCTGCTCTGTGCCATTTTTTTTTATCTTATAAACTCACTGATTACTAACATCCCACACACCTTTGCATACACTAGCAGTACAGGTGATTTATAAGAAACTTTGTAATATATAGGGATATCCCGATACCATTTTTTTAAGACCAATTACCGATACCAATAATGAAATAAATAACACATTTATTTTGTGACCACTGACCAACCAAAAAACAGAACTACAACATTAAGTACAAGAGGCAGTCTTTAAATTTAATTTAGTCATAGGGGAGATTTATTAAACCTTGTACAATAAAACAGCGGCGCAGTTGCTGATGGCAATTAAAGCTGGAATTTGGCTGCTCTGGACAACTGCTTTACTTTTCCTTTGTACAAGGGTTAATAAATGGGCATATAACAGTGTTTCCCAACCAATGTGCCTCCAGCTGTTGCAAAACTACAACTCCCAGCATGCCCGGACAGCCTTTTGCAACAGCTGGAGGCACATAGTTTTGCAACAGCTGGAGGCACACTGGTTGGGAATCACTATTATTTTATATTCACTGAATTTCTCCTCCATTTCATACACCATACCCACCTGGCCTGCTGTAATCCTTCCCATGCGGATGCACCAGAGTACTGGGAGGAAGTGGCTTTAACTTCCTCCCAGTGCTAGGCAACCGCATGGGACTTGGGAGCCGCTGCACAGACGTCCCGCCCCCACTCTGATCGGCTGGGAGCAGGGCCTCCGCACGGAAGCCGACACAGGACCCGCCGCCGCAGCTGCACGGCCATCAGGTATCAGCAGTGGTATCGGCGACATTTGCACGAGTACAAGTTTTCGTGCAAATGTCCGGTATCGGTCCCGATACGGATATTGGTATCGGGACATCCCTAGTAATATATCTTATCCGACAAAATGCCTCTTTCTCCACTTAGCAGGATTTTTTTTTTTTTACTCCCGTGGCTACAAACAAGATACCAGCAACAGGCTGACTAGGGACAGTTTTTTTTTTTTTTTTAACAGACTCCGTAGTTCTTGAGCACAATGGGAAATAATAATTTGATCATGTCATACACATGTAGCTCATGCTAATTTTAAAACTATGAAATCGGCCATTTTGGCCAACTTTAATCTCAAATGTACGGCTGATTTAACATTCTCTGTCTTAAAGTGACTGCAGCTATCATTTCAGCCCTTCTCCACAGACTTCTTTTGGAGCTCGTATTCTGATCCTTTAATGACCTGGCAGTCCGTCATGATCTCTTAACCCCTTAAGGACTCAGCCCTATTTCACCCTAAGGACCCGGCCATTTTTTGCAAATCTGACCAATGTCCCTTTATGTGGTGATAACTTTTAAACGCTTTTACTTATCTAGGCCATTCTGAGATTGTTTTTTCGTCACATATTGTATTTCATGACAGTGGAAAAATGGAGTCGAAAAATTTCATTTTTATTTATAAAAAAAATACCAAATTTACCCAAAATTTTGAAAAATTAGCAATTTTCCAAGTTTCAGTTTCTCTACTTCTATAATGCATATTAATACCGCCAAAAAAAGTTATTGATTTACATTCCTCATATGTCTACTTCATGTATCGATCATTTTGGGAATGCCATTTAATTTTTTTGGGGATGTTACAAGGCTTAGAAGTTTAGAAGCAAATCTTGAAATTTTAGGGTTAATGGGAAATGGAGAAAAATTTCAGAATTTCGCTTTTTTTGTTTTTTAGGAGAAAATTCTCCATTTTAATCCATTTTTTTCCAGTATCAAAGCAAGGGTTAACAGTCAAACAAAACTCAATATTTATTGCCCTGATTCTGTAGTTTGCAGAAACACCCCATATGTGGCTGTAAAATGCTGTATGGCCAAACGGCAGGGCACAGAAGGAAGGGAACGCCATATGGTTTTTGGAAGGCAGATTTTGCTGGACTGCATTTTTGACACCATGTCTCATTTGAAGCCCCCCCCCCCCCCCCGATGCACCCCTAGAGTAGAAACTCCATAAAAGTGACTCCATCTAAGAAACTTCACCCCTCAAGGTATTCAAAACCGGTTTTACAAACTTTGTTAACCCTTTAGGTGTTCCACGAGAGTTATTGCCAAATGGAGATGACATTTTTGAATTTCTATTTTTTACCTTGCCTCAAAAAAAGTGTAATATAGAGCAACCAAAAATCATATTTACCCTAAAATAATACAAACAAAACTGCCACCTTATCCCGTAGTTTCCAAAATGGGGTCACTTTTTGGGAGTTTCTACTGTAGGGGTGCAACAGGGGGGCTTCAAATGGGACATGGTGTCAAAAAAACAGTCCAGAAAAATCTGCCTACCAAAAACCATATGGCGTTCCCTTTATTCTGCGCCCTGCCGTTTGGCCATAAAGCAGTTTATAACCACATATGGGGTGTTTCTGCAAACTAGAGAATCGGGGCAATAAATATTGAGTTTTGTTTGGCTGTTAACCCTTGCTTTGTTACTGGAAAAATTGATTAAAATGGAAAATGTACAAATAAAATAGCCGTTTTGGGAACGTTTTTTATTTTTTTTTGTTATTTACATCGTTGAATTGACAGGTTAGATTGTGTGCTATTTCTATAGAGCAGGTTGTTACAGACGTGACAATACCAAATATGACCACTTTTGGGGGTTTTTTTGTTTGTTTTTCATAACATCATTTTTGAGAAATAATTTTTTAGTGTCCACATTCTGAAAGCCATATTTTTAATTTTTATTTTTTGGGCGACTGTCTTATGTAGGGGCTCATTTTTTGCGGGATGAGATGAAGGTTTGATTGGCACTATCTTGGGGTGCATATGACATTTTGATCGCTTGCTATTACACTTTTTGTGATGTAAGGTGACAAAAATGACTTTTGACACAGTATTTATATAAATTTTTTTTCTGTGTTTACCTGAGGGGTTAGGTCATGTATTCTTTTTAAAGAGTCCGTTGTCACGGACATGGCGATACCTAATATGTATACTTTTTTTATATTTATTTAAGTTTTACACAATAATATATTATTTTTGAAACAAAAAAAATCATGTTTTAATGTCTCCATAGTCTGGAAGCCATATTTTTTTTAATTTTTTTGGGCGACTGTCTTATGTAGGGGCTCATTTTTTGCGGGATGAGATGACAGTTTGATTGGCACTATTTTTGAGTGCATATAACTTTTTGCTCGCTTGCTATTACAGTTTTTGAGATGTGAGGTGACAAAAATATTTTTTTTACATAGTTTTTATTTTATTTTTACGGTATTTACCTGAGTGGTTAGATCATGTGATATTATTATAGAGCAGGTTTTTACGGACACGGCGATACCTAATATGTATACTTTTTTTAAAATGTATTCTACTTTAACACAATAACAGTATTTTAGAAAAAAAGTTTTAGGGTCTCTATAGTCTTAGAGCCATATTTTTTAATTTTTTTTGTGCGATTGTCCTATGTAGTGGCTCATTTTTTGCGGGATGAGATGGCGGTTTGATTGCTACTATTTTGAGAGGCATACGCCTTTTTGATCGCTTGTTACACTTTTTGTGATGTAAGGTGACAAAAATATAGCTTATAAAATAGCTTATTTTACACCATTTTTTTTTAACGGTATTTGTGTGAGGGGTTAGGTCATGTGATATTTTTATAGAGCAGGTTTTTACGGACGCGGCGATACGTAATATGTGTAGGCTTTCAGCACCATGGAGAGCAGGACGCTTCTGAAAGCGTCCTACTGCAATGGTAACATCACCCGTTGCCAGAACTGAGCAGTGCGTGATGGGGAGGGAGGGGAGCCCCCTCCCTCTGCGATCCCATCCTGTCGGGGGGGCTGCAAAGGCACAGCAGCCCCCTGATGGGAGAGGGAGCTCCCTCCCTGTTACCCCTTCCATACCGCGGTCCGTATAGAAGGTGTTAAACGTTGGCATCTGAACAAGCACAGATGCCAGCCGTTTCTATCAGTGTCAGCAATGTGCTGACACTCTGATAGAACCACTATACCGCCAACGATTATTACAGAAGAGGTGGGCGGGGTATCGCAATTGCGATGCCCCACCGCCGCCCACAACCACCCCCCCCTTGCACCCCTGCAGCCACAATATGATTGGGGGCTGCGGGGGGGGGGGGTTAAAATTGAACACTTTGGGGGCATTAACTCTCTGATCCCCGCGGTCACAGACCGCTGGGATCAGAGATTGTGAAAAGCGCTGCAAACCGCAGGTGTGAATTGACCTGCGTTTTGCAGCGATTGCCGATACGGGGGGGTCACAGGACCCCCCTGGGTATTGTAACAAGGTACCTGTTGAATGATTTCAGCACGTACCTTGTTCCGATCACTGCCGGCTGAGCAGCAGTGATCGCAACTACTCATGACGTACCGATACGTCATGGGTCCTTAAGGGGTTAAAGAGGACCTTTCCTATTAGTCTGCAGTAAGGGTAAAGAGGGGTGGTAACAAATTGGGAGGGGTGAAAGGTTCTCCTTAACCCTTGGGATACCAGAGTTTTTTTTGTTTTTGCTTTTTCATTTTTCTTCCATGAGCCATAACTTTTTTATTTTTCCTTTCACGTGGATCAACTTGTAGGAAACAGGCCGAACTGGATCGACAAATGTCTTTTTTTCGGTCTTATATACTATGTTACTATGTTACATAGCTGTATGAGGGCCTATTGTTTGGGGGACAATTTGCACTTTTTTACAGGTTTTGTTCCCATGGCATTCCCTTTGCGGCAAAACTGACCTGTGCCCTTCATTCTCTGGGTCAGTACGATTACAACGATTCCACATATGTATAGTTTTTTTTTTTAATGTCTAAATAGTGTAAAAATAAATGTAAACTTAAAAAAGAAAAAATGTTTTTGCATCACTATATTCTGACCCCCATAACTTTTTTGTAATTATATCTACTGAGCTGTGTGGGAGCTCACTCTTTGCGGGACAAAGTACTTTTTATTGATATCATTTTGGAGTGTGTGTGACTTTATCACATTTTATTAATTTTTTTGCGTAAGAGAAGCAATGAAAAAATCGTAAATAACCCCCGCACAATGTAATAAAGAGGAAACAGCGCTCGCATGGAGCACCGCCTCCTCTTCAAACAGCTGATTAGTGGGGGTTCTAGGTGTGAGGATTTCCTGAGGATAGGTCATCTAAATATACTTCTGTACAACCCCTTTGACTCCCTAAATGCCATGGTCAATAGCCACAGCGGCATATACAGTTGTGTTCAAAATTATTCAACCCCCACTGAAATTGAGTGTTTTGGCCAGTTTGACATTGATTTTGATCATTTCAGTCATCTTGTTTACAATTAAATCACAGAGGCGCTTGTAAGTCAGACAAATATAACATAACATTTATAATGAAATAACCACAAATGTCTTTTCTGTGTTCACATCATTATCAGTTTTATTCAACCCCCAAGTGACATTCAATCTTAGTACTTAGTACAACATCCTTTTCCAGTTATAACAGCTTTTAAACGTGAAGCATAGCTTGACACAAGTGTCTTGCAGCGATCTACGGGTATCTTCGCCCATTCTTCATGGGCAAAAGCCTCCAGTTCAGTCACATTCTTAGGCTTGCGCGCTGCAACTGCTTTCTTTAAGTCCCACCAGAGGTTCTCAATCAGATTTAAGTCTGGTGACTGCGATGGCCACTTCAAAATGTTCCAGCCTTTAATCTGCAACCATGCTCTAGTGGACTTGGAGGTATGCTTGGGATCATTGTCCTGTTGAAAGGTCCAACGTCCCCCAAACCTCAGGTTTGTGACGGACTGCATCACATTTTCATCCAATATCTCCTGGTACTGAAGAGAATTCATGGTACCTTGCACACGCTGAAGCTTCCCTGTACCTGTAGAAGCAAAACAGCCCCAGAGCATGATTGACCCCCCGCCATGCTTCACAGTAGGCAAGGTGTTCTTTTCTTCATAGGCCTTGTTCTTCCTCCTCCAAACATAGCGTTGATCCATTGGCCCAAACAGTTCTAATTTTGTTTCATCAGTCCACAGAACACTATCCCAAAACTTTTGTGGTTTGTCCACATGACTTTTAGCATACTGCAGTCGACTCTTCTTATTCTTTGGAGACAGCAAGGGGGTGCGCCTGGGAGTTCTGGCATGGAGGCCTTCATTACGCAGTGTGCGCCTTATTGTCTGAGCTGAAACTTCAGTACCCACATCTGACAAATCTTTTTTCAGTTCCTCAGCAGTCACACAGGGACTTTTCTCCACTTTGCGCTTCAGGTAGCGCACAGCAGTCGAAGTCAGCATCTTCTTTCTGCCACGACCAGGTAGCGTTTCAACAGTGCCCTTTGCCTTGAATTTGCGAATGATGCTTCCTATGGTGTCTCTTGGTATGTTTAACATCTTTGCAATCTTCTTATAGCCATTGCCCTTCCTGTGAAGAGAAATCACCTCTTCTCTTGTCTTCCTGGACCATTCTCTTGACTTCACCATGTCTGTAAACACACCAGTAAATGTCTAGAAGGAGCTGAGTATCACAGTCATTTTACATCTGCCTAATTGGTGCTTATTCTGCTTGATTGCTGCTCCTTGACATCCACAGGTGTTTTCAATACCTGATCGAAAACACTTGAATGAACCTCTTTTCTTAAGGCCTCTTTCACACGAGCGTGTCCGGATTAGGTCCGGATGCGTTGCAGATGCGTTCAGGGAAAACTGTGCGATTTCACAGGCAAAGCCATTCAGTTTTGCCTGCGATTGTGTTCAGTTTTTCCCGCGCGGGTGCAATGCGTTTTTCACGCGCGTGATAAAAAACTGAAGGTTTACAAACAACATCTCCTAGCAACCATCAGTGAAAAACGCAACGCACCCGCACCTGCTTGCGGATGCAATGCGTTTTTCACGCAGCCCCATTCACTTCTATGGGGCTAGGGCTGCGTGAAAAACGCAGAATATAGAACATGCTGCGATTTTCACGCAACGCACAAGTGATGCGTGAAAAAAAACGCTCATGTACACAGACCCATTGAAATGAATGGGTCAGGATTCAGTGCGGGTGCTATGCATTCACGTCACGCATTGCACCCGCGCGGAAAACTCGCCCGTGTGAAAGGGGCCTAAGAGTGGTAGTCTTTAGGGCAGGCATGTCCAAACTCCGGCCCTCCAGATGTTGCAAAACTACAACTCCCATCATTCGTGGACAACCTACAGCTATCAACCTACAGAAGGGCATGATGGGAGTTGTAGTTCTGTAACACCTGGAGGGCCAGAGTTTGGACATGCCTGCTTTAAGGGGTTGAATAATTGTGTCAATGAAGAAATCACAAAAAAAACATTTAATACTGTATTACAAAAACAATTGATGTCATTTTAGTTGCATTTGGTTCTTTAAAAAGTCCTTGTAAAATTTTATTCTGAACAAAATTACAAATGTACACTAAATTCCCTAAAACCTTTTATAGCATTAGGGGTTGAATAATTTTGAACACAACTGTAAGTAGTTATACAGAAGCTTTCTATCACCAAAACCCCAGATCCCCTCAGCCTAAAAGACTGCTTGTTAACTGTTGCAGTGATGGGCTTTAATGCAGTGCTATACAGGGTACTGTATACCACTGCATTCTAAAAGCCTTGTCTGCTAGTGAGAGTAAAAAATAATTAAAGGTTAATAAAGTGTATTTATATAATCGATAATAAATCTAACCATATTCCCCATAAAAATGTGGTTTTATTATGTAAAGGTAAAGAAAAAAAAAACCTGCACACATCTAAGGTATCGCACTGTGTTTGCCACAACCTGTATAAAAAATGTTATTTACACTAACTTGAATTTGAAGATTTGAGAATAAATAGGCTAAGGCCTCTTTCACACTTGCGTTGTGAAGATCCGGCGTGCACTTCCGTCGCCGGAATGCACGCCGGATCCGGCACAACACAAGTGAACTGAAAGCATTTGAAGACTGATCAGTCTTCAAAATGCTTTCAGTGTTACTATGGCAGCCAGGACGCTACTAGCGTCCTGGTTGCCATAGTAGCAGTGGGGAGCGGGGGAGCAGCATGCCACATTCCGTGCGGCTCCGGGCGCTCCTGAATGACGCCAGAGCGCCCCACGCGCATGGATCACGTGATCCATGCGATCACGTGATCTATGCACTGGGGCGCCCTGATGTCATCCTGGAGCGTCCCGGGAGCCGCACGGAATGTAAGTATGCCGCTCCCCCTACTCTTTACTATGGCAACCAGGACTTTAGCGTCCTGGCTGCCATAGTAACCATTGACAAAAAGCTAAACGTCGGATCCGGCGATGAGCCGAAACGGCGTTTAGCTTAACGCCGGATCCGGATTAATGCACTTCAATGGGCATTAATTCCGGATCCGGCGTTACGGCATGTCTTCCGGATTTTTGGACGGAGACAAATCCGCAGCATGCTGCGCTTTTGTCAACGTCCAAAAAACGTTCACATACTGAACGGAAGACATCCTGATGCATCCTGAATGGATTTCTCTCCATTCAGGATGCATGGGGATAATCCTGATCAGTAGCTTTCCGTCCTAGAGACCCGAGGACAGAACTCTAGGACGGAACACTAGGCTAAAACGCTAGTGTGAAAGAAGCCTTACACAGGCGAAGTGATAAAAATATTTACTTAGTGTGAATAAATAATAAACAATCATCTAGCTTACACAATGGGGGAGCACAGTGGGGGAGCTCCCATCGTCATGCTATCAATGTAGCACATGACTGACGCCTAATTAAAAGAGAGGGTGAACTACAACATCCTAGAATGATGTTCTCAGCAGAGCTAAGTTCTTTGTCTTTATGCACAAAAGTTTATACCTCTCAGACCATCTTCCTAAGGATGTCCAGTATGGAGTAGGCATCTTTCATGAGTTAAAGGGCATCTGTCAGCAAATCTGTACTTATGAAACTGGCTGACCTGTTGCCAATCTGGAATGTGGCCTTCCCAGCACAATGAGGGGTTTGTCTATGTTATCTAACTATCCCTAACTCACTACATTACAAGGAATATAGAAGGTAATATAATATAGGCATATGTACATCTTTTGGGGACAATTATTTTTATAATTGCATTGTGCCCATTGTGAGCTAAATTAGGGTTGGGCGATATCAAAAATATTGCCACGATAACGATATTAAGAAATTTATCGCGATAACGATATATATCACGATAAATGCCCATTTAGAAGAAAAAAACACTTGGAGACATTATACTGTATGGGGGCAGCACAAGGAGACGTTATACTGTATGGGGGCAGCACAAGGAGACATTATAGTGTATGGGGGAAGCCGCAAGGAGACGTTATACTGTATGGGGGCAGCTACAAGGAGACGTTATAGTGTATGGGGGCAGCGCAAGGAGACGTTATACTGTATGGGGGCAGCGCAAGGAGATGTTATACTGTATGGGCGGCAGCGCAAGGAGACGTTATACTGTATGGGGGCAGCGCAAGGAGACGTTATACTGTATGGGGGCAGCGCAAGGAGACGTTATACTGTAAGGGGCACAGGGGCAGCCGCAAGGAGACGTTATACCAGGCATCCTCAAACTGTGGCCCTCCAGCTGTTGCAAAACTACAACTCCCAGCATGCCCGAACAGCCTACAGGTATCAGCCTACAGCAGGGCATTGTGGGAGTTGTAGTTCTACAACATCTGGAGGGCCGCAGTTTGAGGATGCCTGCGTTATACTGTATGATGCACTGTTATGGGGGGCACTGTGGCTGACGCACTGTTATGGGAGGGCACTGTGGCTGACGCACTGTTATGGGAGGGCACTGTGGCTGACGCACTGTTATGGGGGGGCACTGTGGCTGACGCACTGTTATGGGGGGGCACTGTGGCTGACGCACTGTTATGGGGGGGCACTGTGGCTGACGCAATGTTATGGGGGGGCACTGTGGCTGACGCACTGTTATGGGGGGGCTCTGTGACTGACGCACTGTTATGGGGGGGCACTGTGGCTGACACATATATAGCATCTTATGCTATATATGTGTCATCCACAGATCCCCCATAACAATGTCAGCCACAGTGCCCCCAACACTGTAATGTCTTTAGAAGTAGCAGGACCTTAATAACTATTGTGACGCAGGCTCCCGGGCAGCTCTCTGCTCCTCCATGTGCCGTCTGCTCCTTCATTCATAAAGTGGGCGGAGCATGGAGGAACAGAGATTAACTACATAAATACTGGATAAGAGCTGCGGGGCCGGTGCAGTGTTACTCTGCAGTAATACACCGGCCCCGCAGCTCTGATCCAGCATTTATGTAGTTAATCTCTGTTCCTCCATGCTCCGCCCACTTTATGAATGAAGGGGCAGACGGAGCACGGAGGAGCAGAGAGCTGCCCGGAGCCTGCACCACAATAGTTATTAAGGTCCTGCTACTTCTAAAGAGATTAACTACATAAATACTGGATAAGAGCTGCGGGGCCGGTGCAGTGTTACTCTGCAGTAATACACCGGCCCCGCAGCTCTGATCCAGTATTTATGTAGTTAATCACTGTAGAAGTAGTCGGACCTTAATAACTATTGTGGCGCAGGCTCCCCGGGCATCTCTCTGCTCCTCCATGCTCCGCCCACTTTATGAATGAAGGGGCAGGCGGCGCATGGAGGAACAGAGCGCTGCCCGGGAGCCTGCGTCACGATAGTTATTAAGGTCGGGCTACTTACTACCTGCCCGGCGCCCGGCACTACATGTCCCGGGCGCCAGGAATTCGGCCCTGACATGGATGTTTTAGGAGCGGTCGGCACACGTGCGACCGCTCCTATGACGTCATTAAATACCGCGGTTATTAGGAAACTGTGATATCGCCATATCGCAGTTTCTTAATACCGCGGTATATCACAGCCACCGGTATATTGCCCATCCCTAAGCTAAATATCATTTTTTAAATTTATTTATTATAAATATGGAACCCCATTTTTCTGTACAGAGCTGAGATGCTCTAATAGAGGGATCTGAATTTTCTCTCTGCTCCGTCAGCCAACTAATCTGATAGCTGCTTATCTCTGCTCTCTGACATTATAAACACTCGTTATGAGTAAGATAAAAGCTTAGTTATAACAAGACTGTGGCTTATATAAGTGTTTTTGCCCTCTTAGTAAATTACAGATAAGGTTTATTAGATAACTGTTCCAAAGTGAAAGTAAAAAGTACATTCACACAGCTAGAAAAACAGTTAACCCTTTGTAACAAAATGGCTCAATATTTTTTAATAAAGACCAATTGAAAAAATGAGTAAAATGCAATCATGGAAAAATTGCCTCTGAATGTGTACGTAGCCTTTAAAGAGGAAGGAACCAATCAATACTTAATTATGTCAAATGAAAATTATTTCTTGAGTGAAAAAGAGTATAGGGGCCCACTTGTAGCTATGGATATGGTGCTCTTGTCGATTTGACTTACCCTGTCAATGCAATAGATATATAATGCATATTTAGGACAGGCACTCTACATCTGAAACCATCCAGAGAATGTGTTCCTTGAATCAATATTTAATATTGTACATTCACAATAAGTAAATATACACATCTACACATAAAAACCTGTTCTAGAACATAGTTAAAAATAAAGAATGATAAGCTAAAAAAAATAAAAATTATATAAAAAGTGTGTAATATATGGCGGCAATATAAAACTGAGAGCTGTATGTGTGGTAGATCTGTTGGTGCCGTTATATAGTTATTAATAATTGATAATATTGATAATGATAATTATCATCCATACAGCTGCAGAAAATTGCCACAGTAGGTACCACAATTGTGTAGTAGCCATAAATTATAAATATACCGATATACAGTTAAGGTAAGTGATAACGCAATTTGTTACACCCACAGGATTCCTTATAGAGATGATGACTCCTTCAGAGATGAGGACACATTTGCATATGCTGGTACAGTATATAATTAAAATACTGACACAATTTGTTAAACCCCCAGGGATTTTGCTTCCTGATAGAGATAATGTCTCCTTCAGAGATGATTCACTGTTATTAATACGTGTGAGTTTGTTGCTTAGTTCACCATTAGAGATGAGCGAATTTAATATTTTGAAATTCGTTCACACTTTGACAAAAAATGTAATAGCAAGCGATCAAAAAGTCATATGCACCCTAACCCTGGGTTCACACCTGAGCGTTTCTGAGACGCGCGTTTTTGCAAATAGGAAACGCGCGTCATACGCGCGTTCGTGACTCTGGAGACCAATTGAAAAAGGCATATCTACACTTTAACGCGTGTTAAACGCGCGTTTTATGCGCGTTCCCATTGAAGTCTATGGGTGCAAACGCGCAACAAAATGCCCCAAAGAAGCTCAAGAACTTCTTTGAGCGTAGGGCGTTTTACAGCGTGTTCAAATGCGCTGTAAAACGCTCAGGTGAGAACCATGCCCATAGGGAAACATGAGTTTTCTCCTGTTGAGCGTTTTACAGCGCGTTCGAACGCGCAAGTGTGAACTGAGGGTAAAATAGTACCAATCAAACCATTATCTCATACCAAAAAAAGAGCCCCTACATAAGACAGTCACCCCAAAAAATATTTGGTATTTTTGCGTCTAACAACCTGTTCTATAAAAATACCACATGATCTAACCTGTCAGATGAACATTGTAAATAACAAAAAATAAAAACGGTGCCAAAACAGCTATTTTTTGTTACCTTGCCTCACAAAAAATGTAATATAGAGCAACCAAAAATCATATGTACCTTAAAATAGAACCAACAAAACTGCCACCTTATCCCGTAGTTTCCAAAATGGGGTCACTTTTAGGGAGTTCCTACTGTAGGGGTGCATCAGGGGGGCTTGAAATAGGACACGATGTAAATAAACCGGTCCATAAAAATCAGCCTGCCAAAAACCACACGGCGATCCTTTCCCTCTACGCTCCGCCCTGTGGCTGTACAGCAGTTTACGACCACGTATGGGGTGTTTCTGTAAACTACAGAGTCAGGATAATAAATATTGAGTTTTGTTTGGCTCTTAACCCTTGCTTTGTTACTGGAAAAAATGTATTGAAATGGAATATCTGCCAAAAAAGTGAAATTCAGAAATTTCATCTACATTTTCCTTTAATTCCTGTGAAACACCTAAAGGGTTAACAAAGTTTGTAAAATCTGTTTTGAATACCTTGAGGGGTGTAGTTTCTAAAATGGTGTCATTTATGGGTGGTTTCTATTATGTAAGTCTCACAAAGTGACTTCAGACCTGAATTGGTCATTAAAAAAAGTGGGTTTTGGAAATTTTCTGAAAAATTTCAAAATTTGCTTCTAAACTTTTTAAGCCTTCTAACGTCCCAAAAAAGAAAATGTCATTTACAAAATGATCCAAACATGAAGTAGACATGTGGGGAATGTAAAGTAATAACTATTTTAGGAGGTATTACTATTTGTTTTAAAAGCAGAGAAATTGAAATCTTGAAAATTGCGAATTTTTCAAAACTTGTGCTAAATTTGGTATTTTTTTTTTATAAATAAAAATATATTTTGACTCAAATTTACTGCTGTCATGAAGTACAATATGTGATAAGAAAATAAACTCAGAATGGCTTAGATAAGTAATAGCATTTTAAAGTTATCACCACATAGAGTGACACATGTCAGATTTGCCAAAAATGGCCTGGTCCTTAAGGGGAAAAATGGCAGGGTCCTGAAGGGGTTAATAACGGTCAGTCATCTCTGAAGGAGACATTGTCTCTATTAGGAAACAAAATCCCTGGGGGTTTAACAAATTGTGTCAGTATTTTAATTATATACTGTACCAGCATATGCAAATGTGTCCTTATCTCTGAAGGAGTCATCATCTCTATAGAACATCCTGTGGGTGTAACAAATTGCGTTATCACTTACCATAACTGTATATCGGTATATTTATAATTTATGACTACTACACAATTGTGGTACCTACTGTGGCAATTCCCTGCAGCTGTATGGATGATAATTATCAATTATTAATAACTATATACCGCCACCAACAGATCTACCACACATACAGCTCTCGGTTTAATATTGCCACCGTACGTTACACACTTTTTATATATTTTTAGATTTTTTTTTTTTCTAGTTTATCATTCTTTATTTTTAACTATGTTCTAGAACAGGTTTTTATGTGTATATGAAAATGTATTTCTTGTGAAATTCCCTTAAAGGGCTTCTGTCACCCCCAACTGAGCAATTCTCATTAGCCGACATTAGCTATTTGCAATCATACTTGTCTTACCTTTGTCTGGGGCTTATTTCTTGTAAAAATCATACTTTTATAATATGCAAATTTCTTCACTACCAGCAAGTTGGGCGTGTACTTGCTGTTAGCCACCGCATCCTCTGCTTCTACACGCCCCATCTCCTCTTCATAGACAGGGCTAGCGAGCGCTCTCCTCTTTCCGTCTGCTTCTGAATTCCCGTGCCAGTGCCGTAACATTCCTCAATCGGCGCAGGCGTACTGAGTGAAGGAGCTGGCAAGCGCGCGTCCTTCACTCAGTACACCTGCGCCGATTACATGCAGCTATCTTCTCCACGGCATGGGGTGGAGCCATCGCTTAGGCGAACCCTCGTTAGCAGTTATCCGCCAGTGTAGTACAGCATAAGACTAAACAGAGTTTGTTTGTGTTCTGATACCGTGGAGACACATAGGCTGTGTAATTACTCCAGATCTTACAATATTTTAGAATTTTATATAAAACTGGTGCTCAAAATCCGCATAAAATGTATAGAAGGTCACCATAAGTATGTGATAAACTAAATAATATATATATATATATATCTCATATTTAGTTTATCATATTATTATCATATATATATATATATATATATATATATATATATATATATATATATAATTAAGAATAAGAGAAGACTAATTCAAATGCAGTTTATAATAAAAACAGAAGAATTTTTTTTTTTAATAATAAATCAGAGGATTAGTTAACTAAGACAGGGGCATAGCTAAAGGCTTATGGGCCCTGGTATAACCCTGGGTTCAGACCTGAGCAATCTAGTCGCGCGCGTTTTTGCAAATAGGAAACGCGCGTTCTTGTGATTGACTACTGTGGTGTCAATCACAAAACACGCGACAAACGCCCCCAAAAAAGCTCAAGTACTTGTTTATGCGTTGGGCGTTTTACAGCGCGTTCAAACGCGCTGTAAAACGCTCAGGTGTGAACTTAGGGTAAGAGTTCAGCTTGGGTTCCCCTTCCCCCAGTGCTTTGTGGCCATGGAAGCACATAACCTTTCTGCTGTCTGAGTAAAAAATTGAAACGGCACCCCCCCCCCTCCCTTTGCCAAATTCTTGACCTAACCCCTTCCCTCCGGCCAGAGGGGTAACTTGACCAGCATGCACCTTCTATAATACTGGTGTCTTTTTATGTGGCACAAGGGTCTTTGGGCCGTCTTAGGCTCCTGGGCCTAGTAGCAACTGTTACCTCTGCACCCTCTATAGCTACGCCCCTGAGGTTGAGGGGTAATAATTAAAGTGCTTGTGCAGGGCCCATGCATCAGCACTATTAATAATATGTCATTTTGTAAAGCAGCTGAAATCAACCATAAACATCTTAAAATTGCCAGTATAATTCGTATATGAATGATCGTATATATGTATGATCATACTGCTAGTACAATGTTGCCCTAGTTGTCTTGTATACAGTGGCCATATTTGACAATAATGTTTTATGTTGTTGATAATTATGATTATCATATGAATTATGATATCATAATTGTTAGTTGTCACACACCATAGCAATGTAAAGGCTACCAATAGCCAAGCTTCATATTAATGTCTCCACTGTGTGTATATGTGTGTGTGTGTATGTGTGTGTGTATATATATATATATATATATATATATATATATATATATATATAATTACAAACATACAATACAGTCTCCGCTCAGATGTAGAATATTATTATTAAGCATATAATTTGTGCTGTAAACTCACAAATGTCCAGGGAACTTCCTCTGTTCAGTAGTGCGCTATCCACCTACATTCAGTTAGCACCTGCGCAGTGACAGGATCGGGACGCCGTGCTTTAACACAAAAAGTTCGCTGTATACCAGTGATGCCTTGTATAGGGTTTTGGATCCAGCACATGTATCTAAAAATCTATCTTAGCATATGTTACTGCTGCAGCAGCATTATGCATAAAGCAATCTTTAGTTTCTTCACATACCACAGTTTTCCTTGAGTTTTTTCCCTTAGTTACGGCTGTTTAAACATTTACAATATGAGGACCTTCTCAAGATGGCTCCTCTGCCAGTTCTCTGAGGCCAAAACTGCTTTCCCTCACTTCCCATACACACTTGCTGTAGCCAGCAGCTCCCTGCCAGCCAATCAGATTGGATTACTGAGAGACACGCCTCCGCACTCTGAAGCCTAATGCAGGCATGCAGTGTGAAGGACCGCCCCTCCGTCTTCCTGTCTTCTTAGCCAGAGACAGACAAGCCATAGTCTTTTAAGGGAGCAGTGGAAAGGCACATTAATGAAAGCTGTTCTCCTAAGATAACTAGCAGAAGGACCCGTCTTCGCACGGGTATATTTCATTTACGGCTTCTGTGTGTCGTTAAAAAGAACGATAGTATCCCCCATAACAGTGACCTCTACAGTACCCCGCCCCCTAACGGTGAACTCCACAGCCCCTCACCCCCCCCATCGACAGTCACAAAAAATCCATCCACGACGGATGCATGTACCAGTGTAGTTGTGTCGTGCGACTTATTGTCATCGTGTAGCCCTAGCCTAAAGTTGACCTACAGCCGTGAAGAAAAATGGCTGGGTTGTTATGGAAACCTGGAGTAAAACTCTGTATGTGGAGACTAAAGGCCTGCGAGCTTCTATTGGCTGATAAGGGTCATGTGACCGTGTGTATGGCAGTTGGGATATGAGTGAAAGACTTGCAGGTTTGTATTGGCTAATGCAGGTCATTTTCAATATCTCAGGAATGGTATGTCCAAGAGAGCTGAGATCCGATCTAAAACCTTCCCGGACACCTGATGTATTTGTGTGCCAAATTTGGTAAAGATAGGTTTAGTCGTTTGGTCGCGCATAAAGAACAGACAGACGTTCAGACGGACAGAAACTCATATATATATATATATATATATATATATATATATATATATATATAACTAGCAGAAGGACCCAGCTTCGCACGGGTATATTTCATCTATTTCATTTAATGTTTGTGTGTGTCGTTAAATGATATTGATAGTATCCCCCGTAACAGTAAACTCCACAGCCCCCCACAGTGCCCAGCCTTTTTAAAATGGGATCTCCACAGCAGCCCATACCCTTAACTTTGACCTTCACAGCAGCCTGCCCCTCTAACAGTGAGTTTCACAGCACCCCACACAGTGACCTCTGCAGCACTCTGCCCCTTAACACTGAACTCCATAGGGAAACGTCCCCTTACCTGTGTCCTCAACAGCTTATCTGTGACCTCCACAGCACCCGTCCCATTAACAGTGGCCACACAGTACCCTGCTGCCTTAACACTGACCTCCACAGCAGCTGCTCCTTTAATAGTGGCCCCTGCCCCCTTAACAGTGACCTATACAGTGCCCGCCCCTTTAACAATGACCTCTTCACTGCACACCCCCTTAAACAGTGACCTCCATAGTGCCCGCCCCTTAAACAGTGACCTCCATAGTGCCCGCCCCTTATACAGTAACCTCCACAGCGCCCGTCCCTTAAACAGTAACCTCCACAGCAGCTGCCCCTTCAACAGTGACCTCCACAGTGCCCGCTCCTTTAATAGTGACATCCACAGTAAATGCCCCTTTAACAGTGACCTCCACAGTGCTCGTCCCCTTAACAGTAACCTCCACAGTGCCCACCTCTTAAACACTGACCTTCATAACAGCTGCCCTTTAACAGTGACCTCCACAGCGGCCTGCCCCTGTAACAGTGACCTTCACAGCAGCTGCCCCTTTAATATTGGCCCCTGCCCTCTTAACAGTGACCTCCACAGTGCCCATCCCTTTAACAGTGACCTCCACAGTGCCCGCCCCTTTAACAGTGCCCTAGCCTAAAGCTGACTTTCAGCAGTGAAGAAAAATGGCTGGGTTGTTATGGAAACCTGGAGTAAAACTGTGTGTGGAGACTAACGACCTACAAGCTTCTATTGGCTGATATGGGACATGTGACCATGTGTATGGCAGTTGGATGCTCCTGGAATGTTGTTACACAGGGGATGCAGGTTTCTATTGGCTAATGCAGGTAACTTTTTGGGAATATCTCAGGAACTGTACATCCTAGATAGCCAAGACCCGGTCTAAAACTTTCCTGGACACCTGATGTACCTGTGTGCCAAATCTGATGAAGATCGGTCCAGTCATTTGGTCACGCATAAAGAACAGACAGACAGACATCCAGACAGAAACTCATTTTTATATATATAAGAGACTAGCAGAAGGACCTGTCTTCGCATGGGTATATTTGATGTATTTCATTTACTGTTTGTGTTGTTGTTTAAAAGATATCGACAGTATCCCCCATAACAGTGACCTCTACAGTACTTTGCCCTCTTAACAGTGAACTCCACAGCCCCTCACCCCTTAACACTGATCCCCTCCACAGTGCCCCGCCTCCTAAAAATGGGACCTCCACAGCAGCCCATTTCTTCGACTGACCTTCTCAGGGGCCTGCCCCCTTAACAGTAAACTCTACAGCACGCCGCCCTTAACACTGACCTCCATAGGGGACCGTCCCCTTATCTGTGACCTCCACTGTTCCCTTCCCCCCTAAACAGTGACCTCCACAGTACCCTGTTCCCTTAACAGTGACCTCACAGTACCCTGCTGACTTAACAGTGTCCTCCACAGTGCTCGTCCCTTTAACAGTGAGCTCCACAGCAGCTACCCTTTTAATAGTGGCCCCTGCCCCCTTAATAGTGACCTCAAAAGCACCCCACCCCTTTAAGGCTAGGGCTACACGACGACATGTGTTGCACAACACTTTGTCGCACCAATCTCACGCAACAATTTTTATAATGATAGGCTATGGTGTCGCACTGTGACATGCTGCGACACGACATCCAAGATGGATTTTTCTGTGACTGTCGTGTCACAGTCACAGCATGTCACAGTGCAACACCATAGACTATCATTATAAAAAATTGTCGTGAGACATCAGTATCACAGTGTAGTTGTGCCCTATGTGTCGTGAGTCTTATTGTCACACGACACATGTCGTCGTGTAGCCCTAGCCTAACGCTGGCCTACAACAATGAAGAAAAATGGCTGGGTTGTTATGGAAACCTGGATTGAAACTGTGTGTATGGCAGTTGGGATTTGAAAAGAAAGAATTGCAGGCTTGTATTGGTTAATGCAGGTAATATTTTGGGAATATCTCAGTCCTAGAGAGCTGAGACCCGGTCAAAAACCTTCCTAGACACATGATGTACCTGTGTGCCAAATTTGGTGAAGATCAGTTCAGTCGTTTTGTCGCGCATAAAGAACAGACAGACGTCCAGACTGACAGACAGAAACTCATTTTTATATTTATATATATATATATATATATATATATATATATATATATATATATATAAGAGTAGCAGAAGGACCTGGCTTCGGATGGTTATATTTCATCTATTTCATTTAATGTTTCTTTGTGCCGTGAAAAGATATTGACAGTATCCCCCATAACAGTGACTTCTACAGCACCCCGCCCCGTTAACAGTGAACTCCACAGTTCCCCAACCCTTAACACTGACCCCCCCAGTGCCCCGCCACTTTAAAATGGGACCTTCACAGCAGCCCGCCCCTTTAACCGTGAGTTTTACAGCATCCTACTCCCTTGACAGTGACCTCCACAGTACCCGCTGCCTTAACAGTAACCTCACAGTACCCTAAAGCCTTAACAGTAACATCCACAGTACCCGCCCCTTTAACAGTGACCTACACAGCGCCCGCCCCTTTAACGGTGACCTTTACGGCGCCCGCCCCACACTCCCTGGATTTTGTGTGGCTGTCGTGGCCCATAACAGGTAATATTTAGCGTTAGGAGGATTTAATGTAGCTGTCATGGCCCATAGTAGGTCAGAATTAGCGTTAGTACCCACTCTAGGAGACAACCGTGTCGGGGTGAGTGGGCTTACTACCTTTTGATCAAAATGTAAACCAATGTCTCCACTGTTTGCATACGATATCACTAATGTCCTCTTATTGCTTCCATCTTGGGCAGAGCTCTTGTTGCAGAGTGCTGTGCATTTCTGTGTTCGGCGCCCGCCCCTTCAACGGTGACCTTAACGGCGCCCGCCCCTTCAACGGTGACCTTAACGGCGCCCGCCCCTTCAACGGTGACCTTAACGGCGCCCGCCCCTTCAACGGTGACCTTAACGGCGCCCGCCCCTTTAACGGTGACCTTAACGGCGCCCGCCCCTTTAACGGTGACCTTAACGGCGCCCGCCCCTTTAACGGTGACCTTAACGGCGCCCGCCCCTTCAACGGTGACCTTAACGGCGCCCGCCCCTTCAACGGTGACCTTAACGGCGCCCGCCCCTTCAACGGTGACCTTAACGGCGCCCGCCCCTTCAACGGTGACCTTAACGGCGCCCGCCCCTTCAACTGTGATTTCCACGGCGCCCGCCCCTTCAACTGTGACTTCCACGGCGCCCGCCCTTCAACTGTGATTTCCACGGCGCCCGCCCCTTCAACTGTGATTTCCACGGCGCCCGCCCTTCAACTGTGATTTCCACGGCGCCCGCCCCTTCAACTGTGATTTCCACGGCGCCCGCCCCTTCAACTGTGATTTCCACGGCGCCCGCCCCTTCAACTGTGATTTCCACGGCGCCCTGCCCCTTTAACTGTGATTTCCACGGCGCCCTGCCCCTTTAACTGTGATTTCCACGGCGCCCTGCCCCTTTAACTGTGATTTCCACGGCGCCCTGCCCCTTTAACTGTGATTTCCACGGCGCCCTGCCCCTTTAACTGTGATTTCCACGGCGCCCTGCCCCTTTAATGCTAGGGCTACACGACGAGACATATGTTGCGTGACATTTTGTCTCAACAATTTTTATAATGATAGATTATGGTGTCGCACTGCAACATACTGCGACACGACAGTTGCAAAAAATCCATCGAAGATGGATGCATGTAGCAGCGTAGTTCTGCCCTATGTGTCGTGCAACTTATCGTCCTGTAGCCCTAGCCTAAAGGTGACCTAGAGCAGTGAAGAAAAATGGCTGGGTGGTTATGGAAACCTGGAGTAAAACTGTGTGTATGTGGAAACTAAGGGCCTTCGAGCTTCTGTTGGATGATAAGGGTCATGTGACCGTGTGTATGGCAGTTGGGATATGAAGAGAAAGACTTGCAGACTTCTACTGGCTAATGCAGGTCATTTTTGGGGAATATCTCAGGAACGGTACGTCCTAGAGAGCTGAGACCCGGTCTAAAACCTTCCCAGACACCTGGTGTACCTGTGTGCCAAATTTGGTGAAGATCGGTCCAGTTGTTTGGTCGTGCATAAAGAACAGACAGAAACTAATTTTTATAAATTTAAGAGACTAGGAGAAGGACCCGGCTTCGCACGGGTATATTTCATCTATTTCATTAAGGCCCTATTCACACGTCCGCAAGTGTTTTGCGGATCCACGGAGCCGCGGATCCGCAAAACACGGACACACCGGCAATGTGCATTCCGCATTTTTGCGGACCGCACATTGCCCGAACTCCATAGCAAATGCCTCTTCTTGTCCGCAATTGCGGACAAGAATAGGACATGCTCTATTTTTTTTTGCGGAGCCGCGGACCGGAAGATCGGCGGCGCGCTCCGCAAAATCGGATGCGGAAAGCACAGTGTGTGCTCTCCGCATCGTTCCCGGCCCCATTCACAGTCAATGGGTCCGCATGTATTCCGCAAAATTGGCACACAGGTACGACTACATTGCGGACGTGTGAATAGGGCCTAAATGTTTCTATGTGTCGTTAAAAGATATCGACCATATCCCCCATAACAGTGACCTCTACAGCATCCCGTCCACTGTCTGCTGAGCTGTATATCTAATATCCTATCCTGTGTGATACTGCCTTCTGAGCTGTGTATCTAATCCATCATGTGTGATACTGTCTGCTGAGCTGTATATCTAATATCCTATCCTGTGTGATACTGCCTTCTGAGCTGTGTATCTAATCCATCATGTGTGATACTGTCTGCTGAGCTGTGTATCTAATCGTATCATGTGTGACGCTGTCTACTGAGCGGTATCTAATCCTATCCTGTGTGATACTGACTGCTGAGCTGTGTATCTAATCCTATTATGTGTGATGCTGTCTGCTGTGTATCTAAGTCTATTGTCTTATATATCTATTATAAGATACTGTCTGCTGAGCTGTGTATCTAATCCTATTATGTGTGATGCTGTCTGCTGTGTATCTAAGTCTATTGTATAATACTGTCTGCTGAGCTGTGCATGTCATTGTGTAGCCCTAGCCTAAAGCTGACCTACAGCAGTGAAGAAAAATGGCTGGGTTTTTATGGTAAAAACTGTGTGTACGTGGAGACTAAGGGCCTGTGAGCTTCTGTTGGCTGATAAGGGACATGTGACCGTGTGCATGGCAGTTGGTGGCTTGTATTGGCAAATGCAGGTCATTTCTTGGGACTCTCTCATGAACAGTACGTCCTAGAGAGCTGAGACCTGGTCTAAAACCTCCCTGGACACTTGATGTACCTGTGTGCCAAATTTGGTGAAGATTGGTCCAGTCGTTACCCTTTAATACGCTTTTCGAAATCGCCCTAGATTTCTTCTTCAGTAGTAATTAAAGAAGAAATCTAGGGCTATTTCACTAAAGGAACACACATCTGTTCAACTGTATGAGGCTACATGTGCTGGATGTGAAACCCTATGCATGAGGCTTTCCTGAGAAGGCTGGTAATAGTGTACTTTCTGTGTTGAAGCACGGTGTCCTGATCCAGTTGTTGTGCGTGCAGCGGCTCCACAAAGTGAAACTACTGGCAAGCGCCGGCTGGATCTAAGCGTATAGTGAGCTACCGAACAGAGGTTGCTCGACCTAGCATTTATCCACCTCATCTCCAAATGATGCTACCACAATACAGTTATAGCATTTTAGGATTTGGTGACTAGGCTGCAGACTTCCAAATTACCACAGTGGGGGACATTTCTGCAATTTGGCTTCTATTCAAGATTAAAACACAACTGTCCGTATAGAATTTATACATTGGCCTAGACCAGGGATGGGCAAACTGCGGCTCTTTAGCTGTTGTAAAACTACAATTCCCACCATGCCCTGCTGTAGGCCAATAGCTGTAAGCCAGGCATGTCCAAACTCTGGCCCTCCAGGTGTTGCAGAACTACAACTCCCATTATGCTCTTCTGTAGGTTGATAGCTGTAGGTTGTCCAGAAATGATGGGAGTTGTAGTTTTGCAACATCTGGAGGGCCGGAGTTTGGACATGCCTGCTGTAAGCAGTCTTTGCATGCTGGGAGTTGTAGTCTTGCAACAGCTGGAGAGCCGCAGTTTGCTCATCCCTGGCCTAGGTGGAAAACCTTGTGTATTATCACACCTGTAACATGTTTGACTTGTGTCTTCTTGAAAGGTTGTAAAGGTGACATTGGAACATCTATCCCTCGTGAAGATGAAAAAATCCAAAAGTCCACGTTGAAAAGCATGAATGTGGATCCACAATTGCATCCATGACACGTCAAGGGAAGTAAAAAGGCGAAGAAAAAAAAATCGATATTTGTAGGGATGTAGCAGTCAATAAAACTTGTTTCTTTCACGCAACGTCTTGCTGACCTCGGTGTTCCCAGCAGGTTATAGATATCTATAGGTCATATAACGGTCTCCTAGTGTGGGTAACGGTGGTCAGGCAGGCAGGGTTCCCTCTTTCATAGAAGTAAAAATGCCCTTCGGTTCTTGGGGTAGGTAGCTTTCATCCTGACAACCATTGAAAGGTTGTTCCCAGTTTGTAAAGTGATGGCATATCCTAACAATGACCATCACTTTCTGAACCCTGGGACCACTCATGATTTGTGGAATTGGGCTAGGGCTAATAGAAGACACTGGTCGTGCGACAGCTGTCACGGCCAGGATCAGTGAGTAGTGGGGATCCTATAGAAATGAATGGGATCGCCACGACAGTCGCAAGAAATCCAGCCGTGTTGCATTTCTTGCCACAATACCAATAATTTCTATGGGATCACTGCTACTCGGCGATCCTGGCCGCGACAGATGTCACGCAACCATTGTAGCCGTATCCTAAAGGTAAGATCTTTGGATCTGGTTTAGGGCCTTACTACACTGCCTGATATTGCTGAATGCAATTTGCAGTCTGCAGCACGGGCACGGCCACCATACGGTCTTGTGAATGAGCCCTCAGGCAAAGACATAATGATGAGATGACTTCAGCTGTGCGGTACTTTTGGGCAGTTTAGAGGGCATTTTGGTGGTGGCAGGTTCCCTTTAAGATGAAAGATCTCCTGTTCCATGGCTATTTTAGAAAATGCTATACACTGTGGTCAAACTTCTTCAGATTTTCTGCCCAAATAGAAGCAGTCTGATTAACCCCTTAACATCCAAGCCTGTTTGTCACCTAATGACCACGTCATTTTTTTTTCAACTATTTATTTATTTAGATTTTTCCATCCAAATAGCTATGTAAAAGCTGGACACGGTGTATTTTCAATGCCACATAGAGTTTATTGATTAGCATTTTTTAGCGGCAATACAAAAAAACAAAACAGTTCTACGATTGTATTTTCTGCGATCTAGAATGCAGTAAAAATAACATCTCAACTTTATTCTTGAATATAGGGTTCCGTAAATGCTATATGCCCCAACCGTGCCATTTTCGGTAATCTGAAATGTTGTAATCTGGTTACATGGGACAGAAGTGCTGTGGTTGTCAGGCAATGAATACATAGCAACCAAATGGTTTCAAGAGACTCTGGGCTCAGCTAATCTTATCATGCTATTCCCCGTAATCTTCAGCTATTTTTCTAAAAAAATAAATAAACTAGTTCATTCCAGCGCTGGTGCATGGGAAAGTCCTTCAGTCATCTGTGCCGCGTTCTCAGGATAGCCAAGGGAAAAGGTCAGTACATGCAAATGTTTATATACCCATCATACATTCAAGGGCGGCCATGTTAATGTTCTTTTTTTGGCACCATCGTGTAAACCGCACAGTAAGCTACTTACTAATTGCATATACTACAGCACCACCGCTTTGTTTATTATGGTCCACTCCACCATCTTCACTGTGGTTTAGGATACAGTGTTACTCAGTGGAGGTCACTGATTGATGGGTCTGTTTACTTGCCCCTCAGCAGATTAGGTTCGGACTGGAGCAGCCTGTAATAACCAAGGGGGTGGCACAGTTTAACAGGCGGACACTGGGGATGGTGCTGTAATGAATATGGCAGTAAATGGCTTGTTGTGCTGTGTACAGCTACACAGCGAGCTATCGCAGGACAAGAAGTCATATGACCGATACCATTGTGCTGTTGCGCAACTATTTTAGACCTGTGATTTGAACATAGCCAAATTGCCATCACAGACCACAATCTAAGTCGCATGTGATTTTGCTTGCAAAGTCACTTGTGACCAAAAATCCAACAATGCAATGTCTCAGTTTTCATGTCATGTGACACAGCATGTAGCTCCAGCCTTAAAGGGCACCGGCTGACCTGTTCCATGTGCACTTGGCAGCTGAAGGCTTCTGTGTTATTCCCATGTTCATATGTGCCCGCATTGCTGAGAAAAATGTTATAATATATGCAAATGAGCCTCTAGGAGCAACAGGGGCGTTGCCATTACTCCTAGAGGCTCTGCTCCCTCTCCACTTTGATTGACAGGGCTCAGCTTGATGTGGTCCTGTCAAAGTGAGTCTCTAGGTGTAATGGTAACGCCCCCGTTGCTCTTAGAGGCTCATTTGCATATATTAAACACTCATTTTTGCTCAGCAATGCGGGCACATATGAACATGGGACCCACACAGATGCCTTCAGCGCACACGGAAAAGCTCAGCCAGTTTCATAGGTCAATCTGCTGACAGATGCCCTTTAAAGAGGTTGACCCATTACAGGCTAGGGAATAATTGTCTGATTGCATGTGGTCCGACCACTGGCATCCTATTGATTATAAGAACAGAGGTTTATGCCCCCCGTTTGAATGTAGTGGTAGATGGCCACACGTGTCCACTGCCCCATTCATCTCTTTTGTACTGCTGGAGATAGAACATAAGCGTTCAGCTCTGTCTATATAGTAGCAGCATGTGCGTCCACTACTCCACTTCCACGTTCCCCAGAGGTCACACCCCTGCTGATCATGAAAACGGCCCAGTGTTCCCCCATTTAAATGGAGTGGTAGACAAGCATGCGTGCTGACGCTTATTTATTGAGTATACCATCAATGCCTGATAGGTCGGGCTCTTTATACAGCTGTGGATCCTGTCTGGTGGAACACTGTTCCGGGGGCACCCCCATTTTCATGATAGGTGGAGGTCCCATCTATCATATATTTATGGCATTTTCACTGCCTGTGCCATCAATGTCTAACTAATTCCCACAAACGGATGTAAGAGTAAAACCATGTTATCAGTGCCTTACCACAAACGGGCATACAGGAGGTAAGTCGCAACCGTCCGCAGGAGAGGCCTGTTGTAATATACTGCCAACATCCTGTCCAGATACCTGATGTTTATCCATATAGATGCTGCAATCAGAAGTTACCACAGCATCCAGGAATAGGGTGCTCATGGGAGAAACGTGTAATGTCCATCTATTGAGCCCCCCCCCCTTTCCCAGTCTTTCAGAGACTGACAGAGTATCCTCGTCAGTTTTTATTTCATGTGACTCATTAAAAATATATAGATTTTGTGACCGTATGATGCATCTGGTATAATTACTTGAATATGTATCTTTGGCGAATCTATTGAAACTCTTGTCTTAAAATCTTTTTGAACCATAAAAATATATAGATTTTACAGCAAAGCAGGGCAATCTTTCATATCCGTGTTTCATCTCCCTGGAAATACAGGTTCTCTAGTATATAGGATTATAGGAGAAATATTATACAGGGGCTACTGCGGGGTGTTCTGAAGACATCCGTAAGAAAGTGTATCCAAACAGATAAGACCTAAAGCAAAACCCCTTATCAGATGGGTTGACCTTTGATTAAGACCACATGCACACGACAGTGTATGTATTTAGGTTCGGAAACCATGCTTCCTCAAAATACGGACACCTTCTGTGTGCAATCCAAATTTTTGTTGCTCCCATGATTATTTTGTCCAGAATACAGATAACAGGACGCGTTCTATAATTTGTGGAACCAATACACAGAAGTCATTTTTGTACCGTCAGTTTTTTTTTTTTTTCCATACCCATAGAAATAATCCACACAAAATACAGTCATGTGCCTGGGCACACAAACGTATTTTCTTTCTGTGCCCGTTCCATTATTTTTGTGGACCGTATGCGGAACCACTTATTTCAGTGGGTCCGCAAAAAAACGGAAGTTACTCTGCATTCCCTTTCCGTATATCGAGTCCTCAAAACAATAGAACATGCCCTATTATTGTCCGCATAATGGACAAGGATAGTACTGACCTGTTAGGGGCCAGCGGTTCCATTCCGCAAAATATGGAATGCACACGAAAGTCATCCGTATTTTTTGTGGATCCGTGTTTTGTGGACCACCAAATACATACAGTCATGTGCATGAGTCCTAACTGAGATTTTTAAGGAGAACTCCAAAGGATAATTCAGCAGGGACACACCAGCAGGACCAATGCTTTAGACCTCATGCACACGAACGTATTTTGGGTTTGCGACTCGGGCGCGGACCCATTCACTTCAGAGTGCTGTCCACATCCTTTGCTCCGTTCCGTGGCCCCGCAAAAAAATATAGCATGTCCTATTCTTGTCCGTTTTGCGGACAAGAATAGACATTTCTACAATGGGCCGCATTCCGTTCTGCAAATTGCGAAATGGAACGCGGAGCAGCTTCCGTGTTTTGCGGATTGCGGACCGCAAAACGCCTACAGTCGTGTGCATGAGGCCTTAAACTGATATAATTTTGTGTGCGGAATCTCTTAACTACATATATAAGACTGTTACCTTTTTGCCTATAGGTGTCCAAAGGAAACTGGAGGCAGCCATTTTGTGTCCCCCAAGTGACAATCGAGAATTTACATAGTTTTTTACTTGCAAAATAATCATGTGACTGTTTTTGTACAGTATAAAATGTATATATACCGGTTAAGAATTTACTTTAGATTCCCATCTTTCGATATGCAAAAAAACCAAGTTAGACCAGCACCTCCAAACAATAGGAAATAAGGCTGGTCTAAGGATACTCTCATATCGGCATTTGTTATTCGGGTTTTGAGATCCGGCACAGGATCATAAAACCTGAATAAATTGCTTCCATTTCATTTAATACATCCAGATGCATCAGTTTCCAGTTGTATTAAATAGAAACTGAACAAACCAAATCCGGCATTAAAGGGCTTCTGTCACCCCCCTTAACCCATTTTTCACTAGCTGACATTAGCTATTTGCTAATGTCAGCTGAGTTGAAATATATATTTTTTACCTTATCTGAAGCTGGCAATTCTGTTAAAAAGGCACTTTTATAATATTCAAATCATCTTCGCTACCAGCAAGTTGGGCGTATACTTGCTGGTAGCCGCCGCATCTAGATGAGTTAGGAACGCCCCCTTCCTCGTTTGATAGACAGGGCCAGCGCTTTCTCCTCCTCGCACTGGCCCTGTCTGAAGATGAAATCCCGCGCCTGCGCCGTACCGCTCAGTAGTCGGCGCAGGCGCTCTGAGTGAGGACGCGAGCTGCCGCTCCGTCCTCAGTGCGCCTGCGCCGATACGCCACCGCTACACCCGGAAGGGAAGCGGGTGTAGCGGTGACGTAATCGGCGCAGGCGCACTGAGGACGGAGCGGCAAAGCTCGCGTCCTTCACTCAGAGCGCCTGCGCCGACTACTGAGCGGTACGGCGCAGGCGCGGGATTTCAGCTTCAGACAGGGCCAGTGCGAGGAGGAGAAAGCGCTGGCCCTGTCTATCAAACGAGGAAGGGGGCGTTCCTAACTCATCTAGATGCGGCGGCTACCAGCAAGTATACGCCCAACTTGCTGGTAGCGAAGATGATTTGAATATTATAAAAGTGCCTTTTTAACAGAATTGCCAGCTTCAGATAAGGTAAAAAATATATATTTCAACTCAGCTGACATTAGCAAATAGCTAATGTCAGCTAGTGAAAAATGGGTTAAGGGGGGTGACAGAAGCCCTTTAAAATCATTAAAAGTCAATGGTCACCATTGACTTAGGGATCATGCACACGACCATATGTATTTGGATGATGGATGACATTATGGATGACATTAGTAGAAAATGGTCTAAATGTAAGACAGCTCAGAAGCGGCGGTGGATCCGCCGAAGTTATAAAGATACCCATTGCCACCGTCAAAAACTCCAGTCTTAATAAATGTGCCCTATAGTTAATACAGTTGAAAAAAGACATAAGTTCAACCAAGGGATAGAGGCAGTGATGGCTAACCTCCAGCACTCCAGCTGTGGTGAAACCACGACTCCCAGCATGCCCTATTCATTTCTATAGAGTTCTGAGAACAGCTACACATTTTCATAAGCATCAATGTCACTTACTTTTAACAATTCATCTAAGCTTTTTTTTTTTTATCTGACCAGGTCCTGAGGTACACTATTCCAGACTCCCAGTTCTTACAGTAAAGAAGTCTTGACACCTGTGAAAAATTTTCTCTTCTCCAGACAGAAGCAGTGGTCCTGGTTTTTGAGGGATTTTACATGGAACAGCTTTTCACCACATTTTATTGTCCATTCTCAAGACCAAATAAATGTAAGAATTTAATACAGTCAAATTTAATTATTTTAATCTTTCTTCATAACTAAGACCCTCCACGCCCCTTATCAGTTTAGTCGCTCTCCTTTGTACTTTTTCCAGCTCCAGAGCATCCTTTCTACTGGGGTCCAGAACTGGACTGCATATTCCAGATGAGGTCGCTCCAAAGTTTTGTAAAGTAGTAATATCACATCCCTGACCCACGAGTCCATGCCTTTTTTAATAGAGGACAATATCCTGGTAACCTTATAAGCAGCTGATTGACATTTTTATGGAGGCCTAGCCCAAGTCTCATTAGTGACCACAATAAAGGCGTATTGGTGGTTACTAAGGTGTTAAGCAGTTTGCTGGTACTTACTTAGGCCTCATGCACACGACCGTTGTTTTTGTCTGCATTTTTCAGATCAGATGCGCACCCATTTACTTCAATGGGGCCGCAAGAGATCCGTATGTCCATTCTTTGGCATCCGCAAAAAGACAGAACATGTCCTATTCTTGTCTACATTACGGACAAGGAAAGGACAGTTCTACTATGGGCTCGACGTTTCATTCTGCAAAATGTGCAATGCACGCGGCTGGTATCAGTGTTTGCAGATGTGCAATTTGCGGACAGCAAAACAGGCAACAGTCGTGTGCATGAGCCCTAATATTGTTTTGGAAGTTGTCCAACACCTATCCATAGATTGTGGCTGGTGTTACTCCTCAGCTCCATTTAAGTGAATATTACACACAACCTGTGGACAGGCGTGATGTTGGTTTTAGAAGAAGGCAGTCAATTTCTGATGCTGGTCAGCTTTATGGTATATTGTATCCCTATGGTCAGGTAACCTCTCTTGGCTGCAATGACTCAAAGGGGAAGAGGTATAAGCGTCCCCCTGTTTTCTACCCCTGTAGTTTAGCGTTCTTGTAATAACTGGTTCAGTTTTAATAGATCATCATACGTTTTAAAGTTGTTTGATGAGCTGATCTCACCATACGCACTCAATATCAGATCGGTAAGGGGTCCAACTCCTGGCACCCCACAGGCTGCAGTGCAACAGAACCAGGCACAGCTCTGTAGACAGGTGTGGCTGTGCCTGGTCCATGAAGCACTCTGCCTTTCACATATATGGGACTGAGCTACAGTAACCAGGCACTGCCACTGCACAGTTTATGGTGCTGTGCCTGGTTCTGCAATCATCAGATTGGTGGCATGCAGGAGGTTTGGACCCCTTACCAGGTCATCAGTATTAATGTCCTGGAAAATACCTTTAGTAATGAGGCAGGCATTTACCCATGGACTTATTATAGCTGTAGTAATCTCAACTAACATTCTGCTGAGAGCAAATAAACAGACATGCAGAAGAATACTGCATGTTAAAGTTATGGCCTAATGCAGTTAGTATAAATGTCATGTCCCACTGCATATGCTGTGCCCAGACACCAGCCCCACAGCATAGTGGTGGTGTAGGTGTACCCTCCGTGGAAAGCTGAGGAGGAAGGGACTGTTCGGGAATGTTAGGCAGGGCAGAATTTCCAAAGTAATAGTTCTGCTGTGGATTTGCCATGTTTCTGCCAATTTGCAGGTTGTATGCAGATCTGTTGCAGATTCCCCCTCCTGCATTGCATAAGTCGGCAAGCTGCAGACTTAAAAATGCCAAGTCTTAAAATCTCATACCCTTTGTTGGTAATGTAAAAAGTGTGAAGAGTTCAGCTACGTCATAAAGGGGTTATCCAAGACTAAAGAGGATTTTTTATTTTTCCAGAAACAGAGCTGCTCCTGTCCTTGAGCTGAGTTTTAGTATGACACAATGAGGGGCGTTTATTAGTTTACACACATTATGGTGCACGCCATGTGTGTGCCATAGTTTGCGGCTTTTTAGTCTTTTTGCCATTTTTCCGAAGTGGCGAGAGAAGGGGGCAGGGCTTCACACAGCCCGCCGGATTTATTATAACTTTTGTCAGACTGGCGGAAGTTAGAGCTGAAGTCTGCGCCAGTCCCGGCTGGTGCACAGCAGGGCAGAGATGCACCTAATTTATCGATCAATTAATAAAATTAGGCGCATCTCACTCCAGCGCAGGGAGATCAAGACTGGCGTATAGATACACCATCTTACTAAATCTCCGCTGTTGAGTGGACAAGAGTGGCACTGGGTCTTTATTTGGGGATGGGTATTCCACTTGGTCTAATGCTGGATAACCCCTTTACTACAGATCTATATATCTGGAGTTTATTACATCTACAGTAGAACTGGAAAGTTCCTTAAGAGTGCAGATGGCAGAGCAGATTTATACAAGAGGCATCTTTAAACTCAGTTCGGCAATAGTCTGTGTTGCTGTTATTTGTGCCAAACTTATCAAATGTCGCACAATGTGCCGTAGATTTATCCAACTGTTGTGAAGGAAAACTGGATTAGTTGTTCATCGCAACCAATCAGATTCCACCTTTTATTTTTCACAGCTCTTTTGAAAAAATGGAATCTGGTTGCTATGAGCAACTAAACCAGTTTTCCTTTACCCCAGTTTGATAAATTTGGCATGTACTTTGTTTGGAGCTGTTACGCCACCCTTTTTCTGGAGTAAGCTTGCAACCATTTATGCCTTTTTGATCTGGCTTGGTAATCTAACTATACCAACTTTTCCATTCAGTTTTAAGAAATAGTGTAAAATGCAAACTGTTGCAACCAATTTGCATAAGTAACCTCAGAAATTTGCAAACCCCACTTTTGCAACTAACTGACACCATAACTCTGGAGTGCAAGGCGTGATAAATGACCCCCCCCCCCTCAAATCTGTGAAAACTAAGAAAAGAATTCTGAGTTATGTAACAGGTTTTCTACAGAAAGTTTATTGTAGAAGCAGAGAAACTACCAGTTTCTTAGGAAATATTACAGAAGACAACCATCTGTTCTGCGCTACCTCAACCTTGCGTTTATATCATACATGTTAAATTCTGTAATAATATAGAAAAGTTCCATGTACTGTTCATTCTATGGGTACAAATATGAACACATACACATGTGGCAAAATCCATTTAATCCGACGTTCAGTGCGGTCGTTCCAATAGCCTGGTGCAGATGTGCCAAATAATCTGGAATCTTCCAAGACTACAGTTTGAAGACATATAGCCAACTACTTACGCTTTCCCCGGATTTCTCTTCCTGGAAGTCTTTACAGTGTTTCCAGCAGTGCCAGGATCAATGAATTCCACCAGATGTATACATATCAATACGTACACACATACTACACATCCACCTATGTTACAAGATTTACAAGGTCTTCTACAGGATCCAAAGGACTGACCATTAAAAATTTAGTGACCCTGAACATGTACATGAGTTTATGTTCCCATGTGGCGTATATGCTGCAGATTTTACACCGTGTAAGGCCTCATGCACACGGCCATATCAGTTTTGCGGTCCATATGCATGGCACAATTTCCCTTCTGCAAGTCCCGCAGCCTGCTTTAAATGCCTATTTTTGTCAGCATAACGGACAAAAATAGGACTTTTTTTTGTTGTTGCAGGACCACGGAATGGACGTCCAGATGCTGAAAGCAAACAGTGTGCTGTCCACATCTTTTTCGGCCCCACTGAAATGAATGGGTCCTCATCCGATCTTCCAAAAAATGCGTATCGGACGCGGACCGAAACTACGGTCATGTGCATGAACCCCAATTGCGGTGGAAAATCTACAGTGTTTCTAGTAGCAGCAAAGAGGATGGCATTTTAGAAATCTCATCCAGGCGCTTAGGTGAAAATCGGCTCCGTATCGATGCTGAAATTGACGTGCGGTGCAGACTTTAGATCTGCAGCACATCAGTTTATGCCGCAGATTTCACCCTTTGGGAACATACCCCGATATTTTATCTAGAGTAGAAATGTTCTGTTTAAAATCTCCCGGCAGGCATGTAGTTATATGGTAATCGTTACACATAGATTGTGCCTCTGGGATACCAATAATCAACCTTAAGCTGCATTCTCACTGTATTAAATTACAAAATGGCCGCTCAGACCATGATGCGATGGAACTAAAGTAAAATCCTGCTGTTTTAGATTTCCAAAACTATAGTGGATATTTTTAAAAAAATCCCATTCACAACCAATTTTGGCAATAGTTGGGAGAGGGGACCTGAAGTGACTGTAACCTGCAACCCTTTATATATATATATATATATTTAAAAAAAAAAAAAAAAAAAACAATAGGTCACTTCACTCCCAGAAGGCAGCAAAGTGAGTCTTTATGTGTATATATATATGTGATCTTAATTATTGCCACTAATCCCTATAACTAATTTTAATTAGATTGCAGTGACAACCTGAAAACAAGCTGTCAAGTGGATCTTAAATCTAAAATACTTGACGTGGTCCCTTTTTGCGTTTCTACACCAAATTAATAAATAAAATTCTGAGCAAAAACATGATTTCTGTTTAGTATCAAGTCTGTGTAAGAGGATGCAGTGTTAGAAATGGAGAAGGGATTTAGAAGAAGGAAAAACCAACTCAGTGCAGGCCTCTTAAACCCAGAAAGGCTCCTCCACCTCCTCTCTGTACAGGTATGATACAAGAAGCAGGGCTCTGCTGCCCTCTGCTGGCAGGCAGAAGTCACTTCCTTTTATAAAGCAGCTGGCCGACGACGTTACTTGCGATCGTCAATGGTTTTAATGAACTCCACTGCGGCAGTGAACTGCATCCACCAGTAGGACTCCTCTCCAGTTAGACGATTTGAGTAGAAACTGTTGATGTACTGTACAGTGGACAGCAGGCAGGGTGGGTTAGCCTGTAAAAGTCAAAAGTAACAACCTTATAAGGGTCTCCGTATACGTGTGCCTACTCCCAGCCATTGTTATGTTCTATAGCAAATGGTACAGCCCAATTGGAGCCCTATGGCCCCATCACTGCAGTACCCAGCACAAGAACGTCCATAGGAGGGTGGTTGTACCTTCTGCATCCCAGTCCTGTTCAACTGAATGGACGACATTATGCCAATTACTGCACTGAAAAACATTCTTTAAAGAACGGACAAGGCCACATATTATTGGTACTGGTATATAAGCCTTACTCCTTATTGCAGCAGCTGCATGAACCCCTTCGGGACTGGGAGATTTTCCGTTTTTACGTGTTCCCTATTTGGTAAAACTGGCCTGTTACCTTCATTCTTATGAAGCCTCGTCACTGGCAGGGCTCCACATGAACTTACTGCTGTTGGAGCCTGGAGCCTTCCTACTAGTAGGAACTAACAGCTCTTCTGGGGAAAGCTGCCCCAGATGCCATAGTCACAATTCACAGCGGCATATGTGGTGTTAAATGTCTGTGATCGGCGTCATCACCAATCACAGACAGACATTAGTCCCCAGTATACAAATATACATGGGTATCTAGCTCACCTGTCTTGTGCAATTAACCCTCGGTGCAACGGAACACGAGTAAGACCTCTTGACAATAGGAAAAAACAAAAAGGGTTCCAGCACTTCACTTACGTTGCAAGCCAGTAGTTTATTGTGGTGGTAAAATAGTTTTACAAGTCCATCCCCATAATTGACTTGCTCCTGTACAGTTGACGCGTTTCGGACAGTCCTTACTCATGTGTAAGGACTGATGTCCGAAACGCGTCAACTGTACACGAGCACGACAATTATGGGGATCGACTTGTTGTAAAACTATTTTACCACCAAAATAAACTACTGGCTAGCAACGTGAGTGAAGTGCTGGAACCCTTTTTGTTTTTTCCCATTAGTCCCCAGTGTCTGCTGTGTGAAACGGCATAAACCTGGCAGCTATGGCACCCGCTCTGCCCAAGTGCGGACATCCTCCATACATGTTGTGAAGGGGGGTTAAAGCCTCAATGTTCCCTGAGCGCACAGTGTGTAAACAATGCATGCAGTGGTCACTGTGTACATAGCTGACTACAGGGCAACAGTGGTCATGTGACGGGTTCAGCACTGATGCAGAAGAGGACTCAGCTGGCACAACAGTCAGATTGAGAAATCACATTGAGTCAGTGGGCGATTTTACCAAAAAATAATATTTTTTTATTTAAGATGATTTTTCGCAATTATTTCTTTCCTAACTTATTTTTCTGCCATTTTTGTGGGACATTGTATTTTAGTTACAAAATTTTGGTTTACATATAACATTGTTCAATGGTGATAATGTAAAATAAACTACTAATCATTGTTTTTTCACTTTAAAATTTACTACCAACGTGCCGCATAACTAGCGTGTTACGATTATTCTATGAGTCAATACGATCACTGCGATACAAAATATGTATACTGTGTTTCCCCGAAAATAAGACCTAGCCCTATTTTGCAGGGTTTTCGGAGTAGGGCTTAAATATAAGCCCTACTCCAAAAATAAGCTCTAGATACATTTTATATTTAGGGTATTGTGGGGGATGCAGCAGCTCAGGAGCGCTCACTTATGGCTCCTGAGCTGCCAAGGTAGGGGGCAGGACCTCGGCGCTGGAAATATCCGCTCTCCCAGCTGATCGGAGGCGGGCAGGAGTCACAGCAGCGCAGGCTGACAGCACTTAGCCTTCAGTGAAGCCACTGGCCTGCGCATAGATCGCGGCTGGCGGCCTCACTAAATGCAAAATTACGGCTTCTCTGCCTGTACTGCTGTCAGCCTGCATGTGCTAACTTACCGGTAGATGAAAGAGGCAGCAGGAGGATCTCCCTCTCTCTGCTGCCTGGAGGTGCTGATTGGTGGGGAGTGCGTCCTACTTCCTCCCCCAATCAGCTCCCTGTCATCTATCGCGCCGTATCTCCCTGGTACCGTACACATTGCTGCCTAGGTTCCTTGGGCAAGTACAGCTAGGGGCAGTATATGGTACCAGAAAGAAGTGTGTGGCATTGCCTGCCAGAGTACTGTATCAGAGTACTGTGCCACCCAATGGAGCCAAAATAAGCCCTAACCCTTTTTTCAGAGAAAAAAATTATATAAGAACCCTGTCTTATTTTCAGAGAAACACGGTAGTTGTATGTATTTTTCATATGGTAGTTTTTATGTCGTCACAATCTAAGAGCCAGAACTTATTCATTGTTCCACCAATGTACCCGTATACGGGCTTATTTTGTGCAGGACAAGATGAAGTGTTCATAGGTACCATCAGGACTTAACATTTATTTTATTTTAATTCAGAAAAGACAATGCTGTTATTGTTTGCAAAGGGGCAAGTTAGTCAAATTAATTTGAAGAATCGCCCAGCCTTAGTCGAGAGCTATGAGCCTTGTTGTGTAGAGCCAATGGACAGCAGCTGCTGCAGTAAGAGGTCCTTCACACGCAGCAGAAAATTCTGCCTCTGCAATCAGTTCCATTTATTTCAAAGGAGCAGCAAGCGCATGGATTTCTGCAAGCTCCATTCAGGTGCATGGAACTGATTTTCAAGTGCGGAATTTTCTGCCACAAGTGAAGGTGCCCTTTGGAGTGAGGTTTACTATAGCAGTAACATCATTTTATAGAATTCCAGAAACCGAGCAACCATACCTTAGAGGCCTGAGTAATTTCGATAAAAGTCCCCACCTTTGACATGCCCAATATCATCTCTTTAGCCCACACACAGACCAATACATACGGTACTGATGCAATTTGTATGCGGTGTGTGTTTTTAAACGGTAAAAACCAAAGCAGGCTGTAACATACAATACAGTGAAAATATTCACGGCGATTAGGAGATCGTTCTAGTTACCTTAATAAGGACAAATACCAGGACAGGGACGAAATCATCCGCTCCAGGGACGGAGTACTCGTTAGCGAGACTTAGAAGGTTCATAATGGTTGAACACATGCGCAGGATACACTGCACCTTGTCCCTGGGAGTTTTGTACGCGCTAATGGTACGGATTTCGGCCTGTGCAGAAGGCCACGGAGCTTCTCTCAAGTAGACCTAATAGAAGCCGGCAGAGAGAAAAGGTTATTATCCGGGACAGGAACCTCTAGATTATGTATTACAGACAGGCCAGATGCTCCCACATAAAACGGCGGAAAGATTTCGTCAGTCTGTAAAGCCGACCATAAATAGGGCAGCTTTAGGAAAAACGGCAACCTCCTATAAACGGCACACTCTAATCAAAAGTGTAAGAACATAGGACACCTCCAGCAGCACCATATCTCTCAGCCAAACGAAGGATCAGGCGTGTGGGAATCTAATACAATCGATCCTTGTCATCCCCCATATCGGTCATAGGGAGGTAGGAGATCCCCACCCACTTTACAGTGTCAGCAGCCTAAGTCTAAGCACAATCATTTCTGAATCTCAAAGACAGGACTTGTGAACTGACCTCAGGGATCTGTAAAGCTCTGTGATTGGCTGACACCACTTTGGACAATCTTTGGATGTGTTCGTATAACACCCTGTTTGGGGGTAAAAAAAAAAAGGCAATGAAATTAATTCTGTACAAGACAAGTAAATTAGACAATCTTTATCATCACCTGACCCGACATTTTCAAGAAGAACAAAAGCTAGTACCACAGGGCACCTTACTGCTTCCTGAAGGGTGCGGGGCATCTTACAGTGGTCCCATACATGGAGATAGTCAATGTTATTTAAAATTGAATATGGGGCCCTGATTTTTACAAAATGTGAATTTTGCGATATTTTATTAAAGGGAGCCTGTCACCTATTTCGAGCATTTTAGATTGCTTATATTGCGTTATAGAATGTTTTCCCCCCATTAAAATAGTACCTCGCGTGTATGTCCCACGTAAAGATCCCGAAAAACGTACTAAAGTTATGCAAATTCGCTAAGTGCCCAGGCCCCTCAGCTATGTGCCCAGGTAACTGCTCCCCTTGCAGTCCTCGGCCCGCCAGGCTCTCCTACTGCGTCCTCCTACTCTGGCTTGGAAATGTTGCGGCGTTAAGATCAGTGCTTCTCCCCATAGTGAGCAGAGACGAGCGCATGCACAGGCCCTGTGCTCCCGCGAGATCTCCAAACCAGAGGAGGAGGATGCAGTAGGAGAGGAGGTCGGGCCAGAGGACAGCAAGGGGAGCGGTTATCTGAGCACATAGCTGAGGGGCTGAGGCACTTGCGGCCATCACATTTGCATCTATGAGGAATATAAGCAAGTGGATTCTTTCCTTTATCCTGGTAGTCCTTGCCAATTCCTTGGGCGACAGCTCAGCTGGGTTCATTTTCGGGATTAGCACGGCCAATGCTAGTGAATGGGAAGCATAGAGTCTCCTCTAGTGAAGGCCTTCTGACTGGGATTATATAAGAAATCCTGCATGTTAGTTCATATGGCCGGGTCTATCATTTACTCTCTATGTAAGCAGGTGACCAGTTTTAATGGAAAAAAGCTAATTCTTCTTAATTGTTTAAAAGGTTTGTGCCATGATTAAATGTTAATTTACCATGTGATCGCACAGTTTAATTGGAATAACTTCATTTAAAAAAAAAAAAAAAAAAAATCCTCCAGTATCTGAATATTGCTGTTACATACTTGTTATGACACCCTCCTCTCCCAATTACACTTCTAGTATTCTGATTTTTATTGTCTGGCTTGAACATAGGAATCACTACACCACATACATAAAAAGATCCGGCCGAACGGACTGAGCATGTGTGACCTCCAGCATGGGCCCATTAGGTGGACATCCCGTGAGGGAATCAAAAGAACAGTAGGGCGCATGATAGCAAGTAATTAACAGCAATATATAGACACAGGAGTCTAGCTTTAAAATAATTCCATCTGTTATGTTTAGCGAGATCCAATAGAGAAATATGATAATATTCATGGGGCAACCCTCTTAACGGAATGTGCTGCAACTTTCTAATACTTTGCTTTATTTCATACACGTGGAGACTGGGCAGTCACGTTAAGGTGTACTTCTGGTTTTAAAGTGGTTCTCCCATCGAGGCATAAGAACATGAGAGTCTTCTCCCCACTTGGCCCTCCCTTCTTATATACGCAGGAACAGAGTGTTGTTTTGCAAAAGAAATCCTAGCTTACAACGCATTTCATGTACGGCCATTCATTTAAAGGGCTTCTGTCACCCCCACTTATGCAATTTCCAGTAGCTGACATTAGCTACTTGCTAATGTCAGCTGAGTTCAAACATATGTTTCATACCTTTATTTGAGTTTTCTATCTTCTAAAAATCGTACTTTTATTATATGCAAATTGTCTTCGCTACCAGCAAGTTGGGCGGATACTTGCTGGTAGCCGCCGCATTCTCATGCTCTGGGAACGCCCCCTCTGCTCTTGATAGACAGGGCCAGCGCGCTCTCCTCCTCCCGCTGGCCCTGTCTGCAGCCGAAATCCCGCACATGCGCCGTAACGGTCTTCAGTTGGCGCAGGCGCTGGCTGCTTCTTCTCTCAGAGTGCCTGTGCCGACTGTAGACCGATACGGCGCAGGCGCGGGATTTCGGCTGCAGACAGGGCCAGCGGGAGGAGGAGAGCGCGCTGGCCCTGTCTATCAAGAGCAGAGGGGGCGTTCCCAGAGCATGAGAATGCGGCGGCTACCAGCAAGTATCCGCCCAACTTGCTGGTAGCGAAGACAATTTGCATATAATAAAAGTACGATTTTTAGAAGATAGAAAACTCAAATAAAGGTATGAAACATATGTTTGAACTCAGCTGACATTAGCAAGTAGCTAATGTCAGCTACTGGAAATTGCATAAGTGGGGGTGACAGAAGCCCTTTAAAGTAGCACTCCCACAAAAAATGTTTATTCTCTGACCTGTTAGAAAGGTACATGATGTAAACTGTAGTGAAGGTAATGAGCTTATTAATGACTGTATTTGTGAGTTATAATCTCCCTTCTGTGTCATGTGACCAGCACTCTGATCTTCAAATAACACAGCATCTTATGTGTGGACAGGAAGCCTCAATATCAGTCTCATAGGAATGAATAGAGAAGTAACTGATTTCCGGTCCTGTGTTAGGCCTCGTTCACACTTGCGTTGTCCGGATCCGTCGTGTACTCCATTTGCCAGAAGTGCCCGCCGGATCCGTAACAACGCAAGTGACCTGAAAGCATTTAAAGACGGATCAGTCTTCAGTATGCTTTCAGCGTTACTATGGCAGCCAGGACGCTATTAAAGTCCTGGTTGCCATAGTAGTAGTGGGGAGCGGGGGAGCAGTATACTTACCGCCAGAATGACGTCAGAGCGCCCCATGCGCATGGATCACGTGATCCATGCAATCACATGATCCATGCGTGTAGGGCGCCCTGACGTCACTCTGGAGCGCCCCTGGAGCCGCACGGATGGTAAGTATACTGCTCCCCCGCTCCCCACTACACTTTACCATGGCAGCCGGGACTTTAGCGTCCTGGCTGCCATGGTAACTAGTGAGAAAGCTAAACGTCGGAAACGGCGATGAGCCGAAACGACGTTTAGCTTAAGGCCGGATCCGGATTAATGCCTTTTAATGGGCATTAATTCCGGATCCAGCCTTGCGGCAAGTGTTCAGGATTTTTGGCCGGAGCAAAAAGCGCAGCATGCTGCGGTATTTTCTCCGGCCAAACAACGTTCCAGTCCTGAACTGAAGACATCCTGATGCATCCTGAACGGATTTCTCTCCATTCAGAATGCATTGGGATAATCCTGATCAGTAGGGATGTCCCGATACCAGTATCGGTACCGGGACCGATACTGGCATTTTCACGAGTACTTGTACTCGTGAAAATGCCGCCGATACCGGAAGTTCCGGTCCGGCAGCTCCTATACGCTATTAAAGTAAACCTAACCTCTATTAATGTCGCCGGAATTACTAACTATTGATGCGCAGCCCCCCTCAGGTCAGGCGCTCAGTCCCTCCATGCTCCTCCTGCCCTGCCTGCCTTCTTCATTCATAAAAGTAGGCGGAGCAAGCAGGCGGGACATGAGGCGCATGGAGGAACTGAGAGCTCAAGCTGCCCGATTCCTCCAAGCACCTCACGTCCCTCCTGCGCGCTCCGCCCGCTTTATGAATGTAGAAGGCGCGCTGGGCAGGAGGAGCATGGAGGGACTGAGCGCCTGACCTGAGGGAGACTGCACATCAAGTAATTCCGGCCACATTAATAAAGATTAAGTTTACCTCAATAGTGTATGGGAGATCTCTGGATGACACTAATGGGGGATCTCTGGATGACACTAATGGGGGATCTCTGGATGACACTAATGGGGGGATCTCTGGATGACACTAATGGGGGATCTCTGGATGACACTAATGGGGGGATCTCTGGATGACACTAATGGGGGATCTCTGGATGACACTAATGGGGATCTCTGGATGACACTAATGGGGGATCTCTGGATGACACTAATGGGGGGATCTCTGGATGACACTAATGGGGGGATCTCTGGATGACACTAATGGGGGATCTCTGGATGACACTAATGGGGGATCTCTGGATGACACTAATGGGGGATCTCTGGATGACACTAATGGGGGGATCTCTGGATGACACTAATGGGAGGATCTCTGGATGACACTAGGGGACTGGATGACATTGGGATCTCTGGATGACACGTATATAGCATAATATGCTATATATGTGTCATCCACAGATCCCACCCCCATAACAGCGTCACCCACAGATCCCCCATAACAGCGTCACCCACAGATCCCCCATAACAGCTGCCACCCACAGATCCCCCATAACAGCGTCACCCACAGATCCCCCATAACAGCGTCACCCACAGATTCCCCCAAAACAGCGTCACCCACAGATCCCCCAAAACAGCGTCACCCACATATCCCCCATAACAGATCCCCCTGGAGGCACATTGGTTGGAAAACACTATTATATTCCCATTTATCAATTTATTAACACTTGTACAAAGGAAAAGAAAAGCCGTTGTCCATAGCAACCAAATTCCAGCTTTAATTTTTTTCATTTCTATCGGCAACTGTGCCGCTATTTATACGAGGTATCGGTAATTGGTATCGGCGAGTACTTAAATAAAAGTATCGGTACTCGGTCTTAATAAAATGGTATCGGGACATCCCTACTGATCAGGATTTTTCCGGCATAGAAACCCGACGACGGATCTCTTTGCCGGAAAACCAAAACGCAAGTGTGAAAGAGCCCTTAGTTGGAGATCAGAGAGCTGAGGATCAGAAGGGAGGTTATACCTAACAACTACATACACCGGTGAGAAGATTACCTTCACTACCAGCCACCATGAGCAGTATACAGACCGCAGCGTGCAAAGTTAGTGTGCCGCCAGTGAACAAAGGGCTTCTGTCAGCTGGATTTCAGTAACAGGGCTTTTGACATCACCACATCAGTCTCCTCGATTTCTTTCAAGTATTAATGCCATATGTCATTTTGTAAAAAAACGTATTGATATGCTAATTACATCAGTAATGGGCCCAAGGCGCTGTCCCTCTGGCTGTTGGAGCCCAGCCGCGGCCATTATCTCAGAGCCCAGCACTGCACCACTGCTAATTTATTCACTTCACTCATCCCCGAGGTAATGTGTGCGCTGCGCAGTAATCTCACACATGCGCCCTGGATACACATGTCAGCACCCGCGTGGTGTCTGCGCACTGCATTCAGTGAGGCCGATGCCAGCACACTGCACGGGTGCTGACATGTGTATCCAGGGCGCATGTCCGAGATTACGGCGCAGCGCATACATTACCTCGGGGATGAGTGGAGTGAATAAATTAGCAGTGGGGCGGTGCTGGGCTCCAACGGCCAGAGGGACAGCGCCTTGGGCTTCTTACTGGGGTAATTTGCATATCATATATATGACAAGACATATGGCATTAATACTGGTATATTTTAAAAGAAATCGAGGAGACTGATGTGGGAATCCAGCTGACAGAATCCCTTTAAAGAGGAAAGCTTAAATCAAAAAGATCTTTGGTATATCATATAAAATCACCCCTTATGTCCACATTTTTGATCCGTCTTAGGACAAAGGAGTAGAAGTGTTTGGCTGAACCCCCTTTGGTTTTGTTTGGCTGTTCTCAGGCCTTGAAGAAGTCCTGTTCTGTCTTCAGCCATACGTTTTCTGTGACTCAAGAAGAGCACTTCTGCCCCTTCAAATTAGATTGGTGGCCCATGAGCAAAATTTCTGACGTCACTAGGACATGTCAGAAGCTTTCTGTTACAACAGTGACACCTAAACGCCTGTAGCACTGCTCAAAACTATATTTCTTGAAATAAGACACGGAAAGGGCCATTTAAATTGAGGGCTGTTTTGTTAAAGAGGACCTCTAACCCCTCCTGTTTAGTAACTACTTGCATTTCCTATGTACCAATAATTCTGGAGCATGTATTCTCATGGCTGTATGTTGTGCTGTTCCTCAATCATCCCTGCTAGAAGTTTATGAATGTAGGTCCAGTTGGGTGCTACCATTGAAGGGGGGATGGGCGGCCCTGCACAGGGTAACACCCGCAACACGGATTTGATAGTGACACCCTCTACTGGTTACACCTTTATTCATAAACATCTAGTAGGAAAACATGCAGAAAGGGCACAATACAGTTTCATAAGAATAAACGCTCCAGAATCGTTATTGCATGGGGAATGCACATAGTTACTTAAACAGACATGTCAGGAGAGGGGACTGGTCCCCATTAAAACATTGTACCATATTTATGAGCAGGACCCTTGGTGGAGGGCTCAAATTGTAGAATTCGCAGATGTGGTCTTCCTACACGTCTGGATCCATTATGCCAGGAATAAACCATTACGGTATTGCTGTTTACCTGCTAATCTGCCCCAAAACCAGAAGTACACATTAAGAGTTCTGCCTCCCCATCTATCACTCACTTCTCCTAATCTGCCTCCTTTTCCCTTTAACTCACTGATCACGTAGTACGTCGGCATCCTGGTTGGGGTTGAAGGCCAGCTTAAAAATACGGTTCATCACGCTTCTTTCAATCGCAGTTTGCGCGTCCTGTAGCTGCTCCTCGCTGGCATTTTGCCAAATCACATCTTGGGCCATAGCTCCGTACAGGGACTGCAAGAATTCCTCCACTTGTGCAGTTTTATCATCGGCTGCCGTTAGCTTCTGAAAATCTATGGACAAAGAGCAACACAAAATAAAACCTAAGGACACACATGTTTAAAAGGCGTAACGTTCTACACCAGGGATCAGCAACCTCCGGCACTCCAGATCTTGTGAAACTACAACTCCCAGCATGCTCTATTCACTTCTACTGAGGTCCCAAGAACGGCCTGGAAAGTTTGCTTGCTGGGAGTTGTAGTTTCGCAACACCTGGAGTGCTGGAGGTTGCCGATCCCTGCTCTACACACTGGAAAGGCCTCCTGAGCCTATCACAGGCTTCCTCTAAGGCCAGCGATTGGCTCAGAGGAGAGCAGCGCAAGAACGGCAGTAGAGGCAAGTCATTTATTTTTGTTTTTTATTCCTTTCTAACCAGTTTTAAAAAAAATATTACTTGGAAAAAACCCCTTTAGATGGAACCCATCAGTTGATTTACACCCCCTAAGCCACCATGATATTTTCTGCTTAACAGTTTTAGTATCATACTTTTGGATATGATATTGCATGGTGTCATTTTTTTTAAATTAAAGTCATACATGTGCTGTATGCCAATTACCCCTGGACGGCGCAGTCCCTATGAATAGTCACAAAGTCTGCTCAGCTTCATCTGTGCACAGCACCAGGCGTAGAACCCAAGGCTTGCTTTACAGGGCATGGATTAAGCCCGGACTGTGTGACTCTTCATAGGAACAGCACCACCCAGATGGCTCTTTTGGGGGGTCATTACAGTCCTTTACAAACGTTTAAGAACATCTGCTTGCATTAGTTACTTTCTACAAGTTGCATCATATGGTGTCCATATTGTGCAACTTCCAGTTGTCATTGCATCATAAGATGGCGGCCGGTGTAGACAGTGAGTGGAAGCTTTTCAGTACGGTTCGCCTCTAGTGTTCGTGCTGAGAGGCTGTATACGCATTGTCGCCATCATAAGTGTTATTATGAGGGCACAAATAGTGACTTTACACAGTGAAGGATACTCTGAAAGTGATCCGAGAGTGAGGAGGACTGCTATCCATAACGCCATCATAAAATACTAGGATTCAGGTGATGGAAAGAGAAGTGGACGTCCTAGGAAAACCGACACAGTGATGATGGCTCCATAAAGCGCACTGTTAGGTGGTCTCCAAAGAGTGCTATGCAGAAAATTAAGGCACATCTGTGTTCAGAAGGGTTGGATATTAATACTAGCACTGTGTGCTGACGGCTCAAAGAATTTGGATTACCTTCACGTAAACAGAGACTAACCCAGGCCATAAAAAAAAGAAGAGACTCGATTTTGCAAAATGTCATCAATAATGGCCTGATCACGATTGGAATAGAGAACTCTTTTCTGATGAAGCAACTTTGTGTCATTCTGCATCCCATCAACATGTCTGGCGACCAAAAGGCAAACCGTATGATGAAGATTACATTGTGAGCACTGCGATACATCTACCAAGTCAGATGATAAGGGCTGCTATGTCATCTAATGCAGTGTTTCCCAACCAGTATGCCTCCAGCTGTTGCAAAACTACAACTCCCAGCATACCCAGACAGCCTTTGGTTGTTCAGGCATGCTGGGAGTTGTAGTTTTGCAACAGCTGGAGGCACACTGGTTGGGAAACACTGCTCTAATGCAGTGTTCCTGAACTCCTCTCCTCAGGGACACCTCTCAGTCATGATTTGAGAAGATCCCACAGACTGAATACCTGGCGTAAGTCCTGATGTATTAACAGTCATTATCTCACCTGCTGAATACGAAGGAAATCCTGAAAACATGACCGCCAGGTGGGCCCTGAGGACCGGAGTTGAGGAACCCTGCTCTAATGGAACCGCTGCATTATGGTTGTTGCCCCTGACCTGTCCTGCTTATCTGGAGTGCCCCATGCCACAGATCAAAGCCAGTAAAGGACAACCTGCAGAGAAACTGCAACCTGCTTGACTGGCCGGATAACAGTCCAGACCTAAACCCCACAGCACATTCTGTCAATTACAAAATGCAAAGGTGGCTACACACAAAGTACGGATTTAAGACACTTTGGGGGGAATTTATCATGAGGGGAAACATCTGAAGTCAGTATCTCCTGTTACTTGATAAATTTGGCTTATACTGGACAGGACACTACTCCGCCCTTCTGGAGTGAGATTACGTCGCAATGATAAATCTGGAGTGAAACTCGTTTACATAGCTAACCACACACACTTTTCCACCCACATTACAAAACTGGAGTGAGTGGTGTAAAAATGCCAAAAGTTGCAAAATGTTAAGCAATCGAAAAATTCCTATTTTTGTGACTTTTTGATGCCAGAATTCTGGAGTGAAGACATGATAAATCACAGCCAGTAGGTCCTAATATATAATGCCATTTGTTGAAATATTGCTGACAAACAAGTAGTGGTTTTTGAGAAATATGCAATTTTACATAAAATAACAGATGGTCTTAAAAGTCTCCAAATGACTGAGTACCACAGAGTTTATCTAAAAGCGTGATGCTAAAGCTATTAAAGAGCAGAAAAACACAGCGGTGGAGGTTTGGGGAGTATAAACCAACTGACCATCTCCTTTTGAAGGGGTTTTGGCATCACATACAATGGGAGCATATCGCTAGGTGCGGGTCCCACCTATACAGGACCTGCACCAACAACGAAAACAGAGCCGGGAAATTAATAGAGGGCGCACTGCGCATGCGCAGCTGTCCTCCATTCATTTCAATGCAGTCCACAAAAATAGTCAAGCGCTGGCTCGACTATTTCCATCTGCCCCATAGAAATGAATGGGAGCAGGAGCCACGCATGCGTGGTGCGCTTCCATTCACTTGTATGGGAGCAGCGCTTGATGGTGGACGGCCCCCGGGAAACCCGGGGTCCTCCAGCCACAGCTCTCCCCGCTCCGTTCTCCTTGTAGGTGCGTGTGCCAGAGGTGGGACCCGCAGCTATCAGACAATGGAGGCATATCCTAGAGATATGCCCCCATTGTATGTGATGGGATCACCCCTTTAACCAGCAGCGTATATGTACAGTGGAAGTCTGGTGCGGGATCTGGGGGGGGGACCCGAAAAAAAAGACATCTGCCCATCTAGTTCAGCATATTATCCTGCAAGTTGATCTAGAGGAAGGCAAAAAAAAAAAAAAAAAACACCATGTAAAGGTAGAAGCCAACTTTCAAGAAGCAAAAAAAAATTAAAAAAATTCAAATTAAGAAAAAAAAAAAATTTTTAAGTGGAAAAAATTGCTAAAAAAAATAAAGTCTCCTCCGCATGTTTGGCAACGTAGTGTGTCCATAATGACCCGCACTACACAAATATCATTTACATTATGAACAAAAAGCAATCAAAGTGGCATGTACCCTAAAATGATACCAATGGAAACTACAAATCGTCCCGCAACAATGAAGCCCTCACACAGCTCGGTAGAAAGAAAAATAAAGTTATGGGATGTGGCGATGCAAAAACATTTTCTTCCTAGAACAGCTGAGCAGGTGTGTGCTGGTAGTTGTGTAATCGCTGGGGGTTGCCGAACCCTGCTCTAAACAAACAGAACAAGATTTACCTTGAATAAACTCCAGGATCTTTTTCTCTTTGCTCTCCAACAAGAGACGGACGCAAACAGTGGTGAAATATCTCGTGGAGACTTCCTTATCACGAAGAACTCTCTGCAGCAGCCGTTCAAGGTGAGCCTGTGTGCTTTGTAGCCCCTGGCGACATCTTGTCAGATATGCAATATATGAGGCCCTTTTCCTGCAATAACCAGCAGGTAAATCTTAAATTGGTATAAAGAAAGTAAATGCAAAGAATCTACAGGACATAATCATTTCTAATTCATTGTTTAAAAGAGAATGCCCGACCATGGCATATGGACATCACAGAGGGGGGCTCTCCACTGAGAATTCCCTAAAAGTTGGAGCAACGAGCCAAAGAGGAGAAACTCTCACTCTGGTAGACCTGATCTGCCCATGTATTACATGTACTGTTTCCTGCACCAGTTTTAGCAGTGGACACTGCCAGACTGATATGTATCGGCAACCTTTTTTCCAACTGTATAGGAAAGTGCTGCACCATTCACTTTCCTTTACATATTGTAGGTCCACCTCCATATAAAAAAAAAAACAAAAAAAAACACTATATAGTGTGTGGTGTATTTCCTGACTGCCAGCAAGGCTCAGATACAATGTGGATAATCTTTAAGGCCCCAAATAATCAGCGAAAGTTTCCAAAGATATAAGTGTAATTATCAGAGAAGGCAAAGTCATTTCCTTTGTTCCTATACCAAAGAAATCTCAGAGAACAATATTGCTTGAATGCTAGCACCATGCCAATCCAGCTTAGGGTACTTTCACACTTGCAGCAGAGGAATCCGGCAAGCAGTTCCGTCGCCCGAACTGCCTGCCGGATCTGGCAATTTGTATTGAAACGGACAGCATTTGTAGACTGATCCGGATGCGGATCTGTCTCACAAATGCACTGCAATAATGGATCCGCCTCTCCGGTTGTCATCCGGAAAGACGGATCTGTTATTTATGTTTTTCACATTTTTAAGGGTCTGCGCATGCGCAGACCGGAAGAACAGATCCGTCAATGTGGTATTTTTACATATCCTATGGAAATTAATGCCGAATACGGCAAGTGTTCCCGCATTTTGGACGGAGATAAAACCACAGCATGCTGCAGTATTATCTCCGTCCAAAACGCCGTACAATGACTGAACTGAAGACATCCTGATGCATCCTGAACGGATTTCTCTTCATTTAGAATGCATTAGGATAAAACTGAAGCGTTTTTTTTCCGGTATTGAGCCCCGACGACGGAACTCAATGTCGGAAAAGAAAAACGCTAGTGTGAAAGTACCCTTAGTGTAGCCATATTAACAGTCCGGTTACTGAGGATACACAGCACGTCCATAACAGCCATCTCAGAATATACAATTCTTCAGGCAGAGGCGACTGCTCATGAGAAGAGAACTGGCAAGACAACTAGAAGAGGGTGAACTGTGCTCTTACACCTGCACATGTCCCTTCATACCTGTAATCCTCTGCTATGGATGCAAGGATCTTGCCGCAAGTCCGGCTGTCAAATCTGCTCACACAGCGCATGGTCTCCTGAATCTGGGCCATGAGGTTCTTGTCCTGTAGATTAATGGCCTCGGCCAGCTGAACTTTCAGGAAGCACACAATCTCATTGTCTGCAAAAAGAAAAAAACATTTTTTAAATTGTAATTTTCAAAAATTACATAAAATGAAAAATTCTTGTCAAGAATTATTGGACCAAGTTTAGAAATAAATTAGGCCATCGTTTTAGGACTCCTGCTTGGCAGGTAACATTAGAAACCTTAAAGGGGTTTTCCGGTTAATTACAGGTTATCTAACCTTTAGATCGGCTGGGTCCTACTACTGGGACCCTACCAATCACGAACATAGGGAACCCATACTCTTTGGAGGATCGGCATTAGGGATGCCCACTGCTTCTTTACTCATCTCTATAAGAGTTCTGGAAATAGCTAAGCGCTGTACTTCGACCTGTTGGTCAGTTAATTTTGGAAGGGTAAGGGGTCCCAGGTTTCGTGATCAGTGGGGCTCCCAGCAGTAGGACCCCCACCAATCTAATAGTTATCTCCCATCTTGTGGATAGAGGATGACGTGAAACTATTGCAATACCCCTTTGATGGATTTAGGGAACTTAGTTTGAAATCAGCCTCTAAACCAGTGGGCTCCAGCTCCTCTGAAACTACAATGCCAAGCAGGGCATGCTGAAATTTGTAGTATCACAACAGGTGGAGACCAGTTAGTCCTGGCCACACTGATCATATATGGGCTTTGGGCACTATCGAAATGCAATATTAATATATGTAAAAGGGAGTATGTCTCCTCGATTAAAGACCATTATCTGCCGTACTACATAATTAGTAGTGCAGAGAAGTCCGGATTGCTAATTTTAATTTTCATACTGCTCCTTATTCTGCTGATAAAGTTGTGCTGAAGTACATTGTCTGGAATCTGAGCTGCATGCACATAATGTAGAGGCCCCCTCTGTGCATGAATTTACCGGTCCAGACTATGTAACCCAGTGCAGGTTTGTCAGCACACAAAGTGGAAATGAAAAATAGAAAAATAAAACTTGGCTGTCTAGGCTCCTTATCTTCAGTACTACTCATATAGTACCGCGGATAATAGTCCATATTCAAGGTGACAGACTCTTTAAATGTTGATTTACCTTCAGGATCGGTATGATCAGGAAGACCATTCCGCGTAGAGTGGGAAAGCATTGGAAATGCAACAGAATCAGCAGAGCATAATGCTAATCGCAACTTCTTTTTTGCATCCCTACATAAAACAGAAATATGACATTGGAATATAATAAAGTCTCCAGTGTACAGCGAATATGCTCTTCACTTTTATATATAAAAGTAGCTGATCCTTCAGACTGGCATTAGTACATGAGAGAAATCAGTCTTTACTGCCTCTCAACCCCTACCTGTAAGAGAAGGAGGAGTCTGGTGGATGAGCCGTTTGGCTGGCAGAATCCGGGAGATCATCAGACGTCATATTCTGCAAGGCTTCCTCTCTAGGGGAATCATGAAGACTTTCTCCATCACCAATGGCATCTGAAACACATCACATTATAGATGAGTGACCAGCACCGTCAATGAGGCTATGCCTCTCAGGAACCGATCTTGTCTAAAGCCCGTGTTTAGAGATGAGCGAACCTTAAAAAAAAGTTCGGGTTGTGGTAATCGCCGCATCCCGTTATGGATTCCACTACCGCGGACTATCCCGGCATATGGAATCCATATGCCGGGATAGTCCACGGTAGTGGAATCCATAACGGGATGCGGCGATTACCACAACCCGAACGCCGAACTTTTTTTTTAAAGTTCGCTCATCTCTACCCGTGTTCATATACGAGAAGGTAAATGCAAAAACAGGAGCCCAGATTTACTCACCCCAAAGATGGGGTAAGCTTGGATAGGTTGTGCAGAACTGCAGCAGATTGATCACAGGGGTTCAGGCTGGATGATAAATGTGAAGCAGGGATAGACACCTTTCTCTGACATATTTTTACCACAGAATTGTGGTGCAAAATGGAACACCTTAGACTCCGCCCTTTTCCAGTGAAGCTTTACCCCTTTCTGCTATGCCCTGCCCTTCCCCCTTGTCGAACATGTCGGGAAAAAGTGAAACCCACCCCTTTTTTTTTTTTTTTTCCTTAAGACAGATTTTTGAGGTACACACATTTGTAGATCTGGGCCAAAGTATCTAAAGCACCTGTCAAACACAAATAAAACCTCAATTACAAAATAAGAAAAAATCAATAAAATTGTCGAAAATATCACCTTGCCCATAAAACTTACATTTGCCTTCATGCAACTTTGCATGAAAGTCTAAATAATTACATAAAATTTGTCTGCTGCAGAAGAGAATCACAGTTAAGAAGTTCCTTCTTAGGCTACTTTTACACTTGCGTCAGAGGATTCCGGCAGGCAGTTCCGTAGCCGGAACTACCTGCCGGATCCGGCAAACTGTAAACGCATGGCATCTTTTATGCCTGATCAGTCAGAAAAATGCATTGCAATGCCAGATCCGTCTTTCCGGTGTCATCTGGCAAAACGGATGGGGCATTTTTTTTTTTTTCACATTTTGAGAGGTCTGCGCATGCGCAGAACGGAATGCCTGATCTGTCGATGCGGTATTTTCAATGCCAGATCCGGCACTAATGCAAGTCAATGGGAATTCATGCCGGATCCGGCATTTTGGAGGGACATAAAACCGCAGGAAGCTGCGGTATTTCCTCCGTCCAAAACAATTGACAGTGACTGAACTGAAGACATCCTGATGCATCCTGAACGGATTTCTATCCATTCAGAATGCATAGGGATGTGACTGATCAATTTTTTTCCGGCATAGAGCCCCGACGACGGAACTCTATGCCGGAAAAGAATAATGCAAGTGTGAAAGTAGCCTTCCTCTTCAAAAAACGTTCTGAGCCATGGATTCCAAAGATATATTGGGTATAATATCCCACATACTGTGACATGATCATAACTGCATCTTTCCTTTAGTGTTGCAGAATGGATGAATGACACAACTGATGGCTTACATGAAATGAATGGTTTTACCTGCTGCCTCATAGGAGCCTGTAGCTCCATCGCTTGGGCTACTCCTCTTGATGGCATTCCTATACTTGTCCAGAATGTCTTCTGCAGCCTGAGAGTGAGGACCAAGTCTAGATGTTGCATCATCTAAAAAGTTAAAACCCATTATCCAGTCAGCCGTTCCACGACTCCTCAGAATGACATTACTGTACAACATCAGAAACTGAACCTGCACCTGGCATGGAGAATCTGTCCTGCCCAAGTTCCTCCTTCTCCTTGTCCTGCTTTTCCTTCTTCCGGAAGGGAATAGGGGCTGAGGAAAAAATAAAAAATAAATAAAATAAAAACACTTAGAAAGAGTGCCACATGCCAAGTACCTGGTAACAGTATCTAGTAACCTGCAGAATAGCAATTTACCTTTGGGCATCGCTGACACAAAGCGCTTCCTCCACCAAGGTCTGTTGCGGTCTGAACGCTCGTCATCACTGTCTTTCCTTTCTTCTGGCTACAAGAAATTACATTTACGTTTACAGTTCAACGTTACATCGGTGTCAATTTCCTGCGTGTACTAAAAGGTTTTAATTATAAAAGAATTTATAATTATTGACGAGAAAACGCTGCTTGCAGCATTTCTCTGTCCGCGATGGGGACGCAACCAAACATTGTGCATTGTGGTGCACTCAGTTTCGTTCAGTTTAGCTTTGTTCCCATTGACAATGACTGGGGACAAAACGGAAGCGTTTTCTTCTGCTATAGAGATCCTATGACAGATCTCAATAGCGGAATTGAAAACGCTAATGTTAAAGTAGCCTAACAGTAAAATGTGAAAATGTATTTTTCTGTCCGCGATGTGGTGCGGAGCAAGAGGGACACACAATCTAAGTCAATGGGGACAGATCTGTTTTCTCTGACACAATAGAAAACGGATCTGTCCCCATTGACTTCCAATGGTGTTCAAGACAGATCCGGCATGGCTATAGAAGACATAATACAACCTGATCCATTCATGACGGATGCATACGATTGTATTATTGTAACGGAAGCGTTTTTTGCAGACCCATGACGGATCTGCAAAAAATGCTAATGTGAAAGTAGCCTTGGAGAGGCATAAACAAATGAGAATAAAAGGCACAGTTGTCTCTTTGCAGGTCTGCAGGGTCTTCTGCAAACTCTTGTACCCAAGGTCTTTCCCATATTAGCTTTTTCTATGTTTTGGCTGATTTGTCGGAAGAGGCGGTGCTTAACTAAAAGGGCATGTCCTTATTTTGCATTGTACCAACGGTCAGAAGAAGGCGCAGTTTCTATTTTTCTACAGGGAGAATTAAAGCTCAGGGAGGGATGCGGTTTAAGAAAAATGGTGGATTTCGGACCGCTGTACTACAGATCATGGGGCTCCTACTGTTGGGTCCTCCTAAGACTAAACATTTATCATCTGATGGTATAGCAATATATACTTTCTATATAGTATTATTTTCTCCCTTTTCAACCAGGGACTGGCATAATCTTTTATTGGGAAATAACAGATGATCATGGGTGCTTATTGCAGGGTAGTTGTGGTATTACATGGCTCCTATGTGATAAATGAATAACCATGTAATAAGTTGTCAAGCTGCATCCTCTAGAGTGGAAGCTGCTAGAATATTAACTGGAGTAAAGGAGTATAAAAGGAGTTGGCCCATCTCATACATCGCCAGGATATGCCCCCAATGTCTGATAGGTGATGGTACCGCCTATGTCTAGAGCGGAGCTCGCAAAGTGAAGGAGAACAGACTGTGCATGTTTGGCCAACCACCATTCATTCATATGGGACTGCCGAAAATTTTACGAAGTCCCTGCGCAAGTGTGGCCGCCGCTCCATTCACTTCTATGAGGCTGACGGAAATAGCTGGCTCCATTCTAAAGACCCTCTGGAACCCGCACAACCCCTTTAACACTCATTGTTAATATAATTTTATCACTTCCAAGTTTCATAACCAAAGAATTTACCCTATGTAACTAGTCAACGTTTATTTAGGGGAGCCCATCAGCATTTTTGACGATGCTAAGCTGCTGACAGGACTAGGTATGCGGCGAGGAGAGCAGTACAAATTTACCTTTTGTTGAGCTTTTCTCAAAAGAGTAGTGTAAAAATGAAGTTTTATTCTGCTCCTTTAAGTGCATTGGAGATGGAGCTTTGCTGTGAACTGCTCTCTGCATTGAGATGCATCACAGCTCCACCAAGAGACCACCATAGCTAGCACTCAGAGCAGAGTGAAGGAGCTGCGCAGTAACATAACGCAGAGACTACATCACAGTGACGCTCCACCCTGGGGACTTTAGGAGCAGAACAAAACTTCATATTCTCACTGCTTCTGATAAAAACGCCACATAAGGTATCTTTATTCTGCTCTCCTCAGCCCCTACCTAGTGCCATCAGCAATTTACCAAAGTAAAAACTGCTGACAGATTCCATTTGAGTATAAAATCTGGACATCACATACCTCCCCCCTTGAAGAATCCTTGCTTGGTGAGGAGGAGGATGACTGCGAGGCATTGATCCCTGCAGATGCGCCCAACACCATTCCACCGGGTGGCAACTCTCGCTCCTCATTTCCTGCTCTTTTGCCCAGCCAGGATCACTCATAGGCCGCCGTATGGATGTGGCTATGTCAGAGCTACGGCTGCGCACTAATCTCTCAGGACAAGAGTGCCTCTGCCTATAGGAGTCAGAGTCCGTGGGAACAAAGACATGCGAGCCAAATGTGGGCAGTCGAGCTTCACTGCCTCCCATCGCTCCTTCCAGAATGGGTGGATCAGGAGGAGGGTGAGAGGGTCTTGCATAGTGTACTTTGGGCCGCACCACTGAAAGAAAAGAAAAAAAAAAAAACATTAAGTCAATTATATACATAAATAGTGCAAGCATTAGGTAAGTCACTAAAAGAGAACAGAATTCTGCTGAAGTACCTTCATTAGATGCTGGCGCTAACGGATCAAACATCGCTAACAAGGACTCTGTCTGGGATGGGGGAGACGTGGTGTGATGAATGTCTGGAAATAAAGAAGGCATATTACTAGTCTTTTGTTTTTGCATGGGGTGGTCTCTGTGAAAAGAAAGAAAAAGCAAAGAAATAATAGAAGAGCAACATAGTTGCAAAACTGGATCTCCTCATAGACAAGTGGCTCCTGCTAAAGAAAAAGTCATTAAATTGCATTTGTCAGGTTATGTGAGCATTGGATAGACAGGGACGAACTGTACAGCTTTCTAAGGCGTTCTTCAGTATTTTCTTGTATAAGTGCAGCCAGGATTCAAATAGAAAGCCTGTGATTCCTGCTTCTCCAAAGTAGAGGACCGCTTCTATGACATCCATATGTCCTAATACAGTATACGGACAACAGCTGTCCTTATGAGGAAACCACTTTAGGCTGGGGTTGACAGCCAGCGGTGCAGGACAGCTGAATGTATTACTTTGACCTGCTATAAAGTTACAACTGCAGTCCAAACAGTAAAGCTAAAAAGTCTCCCTGTAGCCCTAGTCTTAAAGGGGTTGTCTCATCTCAGACAATTGGGGCATACTGCCTGATAGGTGCGGGTCCCACCGCTGGGACCTGCACCTATATCGAGAACGGAGCCCCGAAAGTGGTGGAGGAGAGTGATTGGCGGTAGCCGGACTGGAGTCCTCCAGCCACCACCTTGCGGGGATCCGTTCCCGATACATGTGCCGGTCTCAGTGGTGGGACCCGCACCTGTAAGACTGTGGGTGCATATCCTAGTGATATGCCCCCATCGTCTAAGATGAGACAACCCCTTTAAAAGGGTTGTGCAGGCATTATATCCGATCTGTGAGGGTCCGACACCTGCAAGCTCCACCTCCCCGGCCGATCAACTGTTTGAAGAATAGGTGGCAGTCCATGCGAGCTCCGCTTCCTATTCATTACACTGCACATAGTCTCCCTTGCAGCGGCGCTTCCAAGTCCTATCCTGAGGATACAATTTCATTTTTTTACTTTTCTGCTCACACAGCCATGCGTTTTTTGCAGGACAATTTGTATTATTTATACAGTTTCTTAAGGGGGTGGAGTGACCAGGGCAAATGTTGAGAAAAGGTTAATGTCTGGGTGTTGTCAAAGTGTAGAACGGGCAGCACACGAAATGATCAGCGATCGCAGCATCCACTATTTGGTTTGATTTTAATGCAAAACTCGCCCTATTCAAGTCAACAGATCCAATTAAGAAAAATGGACAGCACACGGATGTCTGCTACGACACGCTGGGTGGGCATTCCTCCATTTTGTTGATCGATGTAAAAAACGGAGGGGACACAGGCAGAAAAGAATGGACGAACAGAATGCAGAATGAAGGGGAGATGGACACGTTTTGCACCATCATACCTAAGAGGGAGGGTTAAGATTTTTTGCATCACATATCAGGTCGCTCAATGAAAAGCTTTTTTTTAATCCATTTTTACTTGCCCATGCTATATACCATTTATGAAAGGAAAGTATGTAGTATTAGGCAAGTACAACCACCTGTACCACACTATGTTTGAGATCCTAAAGCTCGGAATAAATATATGATTTTATCTGTATACCCTCCTGTCTACACATATCCAACCGATGCAACAAGCTGCAATTAGTCATATGCCACAGTTCACATACAGCCAGATCCATCCATATTATTCCTCCGAAAAGCTGTCAATATAAAAACCTCAGAAACATTTGCACTATGCCACTTACTGTGAACACAGTCCTCAACTTCAGGGCTTGTTACTGAATCCTTTCCTCCAAAGTCAGAGCTACACTCAGAGCGGAGGTCTTCTATCTTGTTTGGGATGTCCTCAGAAGTTGCACTAATGCCTTTAAAAAGGAAAAAATATTTGTCAATGAGTTTTCAGAAAACTTTTGATATGTCAAAAGTAGGGGTCTGAGTGCTGAGACCCCCACCAATCCCCCTATAACGAGGAGAGAGAAGCGATTGTATAGCTCGTGACAGTGCGACAGGCCCATAGACTTTCTATTGAGTCTGTCTCTCTTCCTCTCCTGCAGCGAGGAGAGACAGCACAATATGTGAGCACTTCTCTCTCCTCGTTCTAGCAAACACTGAGGGTCTCAGCACTCAGACTCCCACTGATCAAAACTTTTGATGTCTCCGACATATCAAAAGTTTTCTGAAAGCTCAAGTGACCCTTTAATCCCTCACTATGGGATGACATGAAAGTAAAGCTGCACCTTACCTGACACCACACTCAGACCTGGAGTGCTGGGTCTGGAGCTGACCTCACGCACCTCGGTGTCATCTGATGTACTGCCCAACCCTGAGCAACTCTCCAGCTCTTGCAGCCGCTCTTCCTGCTTCGAGTCAGGTGCTTCTGGGAAAAAAAGGATGCCGAGTCATCAAGTTGTTTAGCTGCTGCCGCTGACTATGGACGTCCCAAATTAAGCTCTGATTTCAGGATCATTCTGTTATTATTCCAGAATGTCAATGCTGCGATAAGAATGTCAATGTGTTCTTCAAAGACTGGAGAGGCCCTGCTAGGAACACAGGCTGGATTAAAGGGGTCATCCAGGTTTTTAAGACTCGTGACCTATCATAGTTGACCATAGTTTGGAAGGGGTCTTTCTCTAGGTATCCCTGCTGATCAGCTGTCTGAGGGGCCACGTCACTTGGGTGAGGTCTGTGGTCTCTTAATTGCTTACATGGGTTCATACTGCACAATGCCATACTCTGCAGCAGCGCTTGCTTTTGCAGATTACATTGCAGATAGCATAGCCGCTATGAAAAAAACTGAAAACAGCCCCTTTAAACAGCTGACTGACCGTGGAGCCAAGAGTCGGCCCCCAACAGATCTGATACTGATGATCGATCCTAGGGACAAGCATTTTCACACTCTGTATGCAAATAACAGAACAATTTTAAATGGGTTTTCAGAGTTTTTTTTCCCCAGTATCTCATCGGTGGGAGTTCGACTCCCGGGACCAGCGCCGATCAGCTGTTTAAGGACGCTCTTGTGCACTTTCCAAGCACAGCTCCAGCCACTGGATAGCAGATGTACTTGGCATTGCAGCTCAGCCGCATTCACTTGAATGGGACTGAGCTGCGCAGAGGCCCTGTGACGATCACTAGGTAGGGTAAGCCCCAAGGACGGCCAAGGCACTCACTTAACTGCCGTAGCCCCGGCCTCTTCAAGCAGCTGATTGTTGGGGGGGTCACAGGTGTTGGCCCCCACTGATCAGATATGGATGACCGATCCAGAGGATCAGTGATCAGTATAAAACACTTGGGAAAATCAGTTTAAAGGCCTCTCTTCGGGAGTAAGAGATTCTATGCCATGACGGTGCACAATGCATGATTAAAGAGAATCTGTTGTGGAGGCAGAAGCCGAAATAAACACAATAAAAAAGAAAAATAAATCTGTTTGAAATAATAAAAAAATTTACCAACATTGACACCTGGGTCATACGTTATAAAAGTCATTGGGAACTGTGGGTGTGAAATGTCACCTTCTTACATCAGACGCTCTTATAATCAGCAGATGCAGACTCTAAACTGATGCAAAGTATTGAGACTCACCCGAATCACTGGGCAGGACCTCTACGCTCCATGCTTCACTGGTGGTCTCGGATATAGTGGATCCAGTACACGGGTCAAGTAGTATGGAGCCCGACCCAGGTAAGCAAAGCAGACTACCCAGCATATTTTCTGCAGCTGCACCTAGAATAAGACAGAGATTTACAGTATTCCCAAGTAGACATCCCACAGAGAGACTGATGAAGGCCTGGCTGACGGGACACCCAGCAATCCTGCTCACATGGCTTTGTGTGTGGCTCCAGTTTTATCAACTACAGAATGTGCATATGTGGCTGCCTATCTGCCACCCAGACTGATCACACCACCACGGCATTTCACATCTAAGAAATATGTTCATACTCAGGAGCTTTTCAGTGCACATGGCTTATGAACTGATGAAATAGAGGTGTCAGGCAGCGGCTTAATCCCCCCTCTCCCTAATGAGAACATATGTAGGCACGGTTCAGCTAAGCAAACATGTATGGGGCAGTCAAGGAACCTAATGTGGAAAAAAACAAAGTGGCCCTAGGTTGGAGGTGGTTCCAAATGGACAGAAGGCGGGGCAACACAAATAGGCGGAGTCAGCCATACCATCCCAGCAGAAACATATACCACAGCGCAGCAGTGCGGTTACTGGTCGGGTGCATGAGTACCTCATCCTCACAGTGTTAATTACTGTTGAGAGCTCATTATGTATCCGGCCAGGAGCAGAGATGAGGCCAACCGGGCAGCTGTATAGCGGAAATCTATTACCACAATTTTGGAGTATTACATGAGTAGTACTGCAGAGGAGTTCAGGTCACTACAGACAGCTCCACTGAAACTTACTTTTAGGACTGCTGCGCAGGCGTCCTCTCCATTATGTTCAGCACAGCAGTCCGGACTGTGTATTTAAGCGCAGCTTAGAAAAACGGGGAAACAAGGGGCAGTAGGAAAAAATAAATAAATTACATTCTGGACTCATTATTTGCAGTACCACTCATGATAGTCCAAGATTGTGGGTGACAGATTCCCCTTAAGGTGTATGGCCAACACTCCGAAGGCAACATTCACACTGGCGTTTTGGTTTCCGTTTGCAAGATCCGTTCGGGGCTCTCACAAGCGGTCCAAAACGGATCAGTTCTGCCATAATGCATTCTGAATGGAAAAGGATCCGCTCAGAATGCATCAGTTCAGTCTCCATTCCGCTTTGAAGACGGACACCAAAACGCTGCATCTGATCAAACTGAGTCAAACGTTTTTACTGACACAATCTGGCACAATAGAAAACGGATCCGTCCTCCATTGACTTTCAATGGTGTTCAAGACGGATCCGTCTTGGCTATGTTAAAGATAATACAAACGGATCCGTTCTGAACAGAGGTAAGAAAACGTTCTGAACGGATGCAGACGGTTGCATTATCTGAACGGATCCGTCCATGACGGATCCGCACAAAACGCGAGTGTAAATGTAGCCTAACCTGTATTCTGGTATGTAGGCTTGTAGACGACATTTTCATGCAGCACTAGACACTGATCTTGCAGTAATGGATAAAATCAGAGAGATTTAACTCCTTTAAATGTCAAGGTCAGCCATGGGGCATATAGTAATGTCCCCTTATACCAGCAAAGTTGTATTACAACAGTATAACTCATCTCACAAAAGATAAGCCTTTATACAGCTATGGCAACAGAAAAAAAAGATTAAAAAAAAAAAGTCTTGTCTATTGATAAATGTGGCCAGGGAAAAAATATACATATTTAGCAAAATCTAGTTCAGCCTGTACGAGTATTCATGTAATTAACCACTAGAGGGAGCTCTACAGAAAAAAAAAAAAAAGTAGTACATGTATTAACAGCGTCAACACTTGGTCACATTCATATATAGCCATCGGTACACAATGCCCGTGACCTCGCATAATACCAGCGGGGGAAATCGCTTGTGACGTCAGTAATCACGTGCCGTCACAGCTGTCAAGACCAATGCTGCATTTACTCTGCCGGATTGTGCAGATTATGGGGACTGAACGATCCTTCAAAAGTTTGTTCCCAATAATCTGCCCGTGAAACGAGCAATGGTAAGACCTTGATTGCACCAAAGGCCTAAATGCATATTAAGAATAAGTATCATAACTCGGATCAACATGTGAAAAACAGGTGAGCCACAGCCAGGTGTCTATGCAAACAGTTGAATAGGGTGTGCGCTGATGACAGACTCCCTTTAAGTGGGTTGCTCATCTTCTGGGGCTCTTTTGGCAGACCAACTGATGTCACGCAAGGGGGACAGGTCAACACTGCGGCATCAAACTGGACGGTCACAGCAGGGGAGCAAAGAGCCAGGACCCAGTGGCAGGGAACAGGCAAGGATACTTCCCTCTGCAGGTGTGACCACAATGGGATTAGGCCAGAAGACCCCCAGGAGATGAACAACCCCTTTAAAAGGTGTTCTCCGGTAATAATGCTATTTTACAGCAGGCTGCCCCAGTAAGCTAAGGATTCATACTAAGGTGCGTCCCACCGCTCTAGCCCTCATCACTGCCTCTGGTGTTTCCATATTCCAGTCCTGCACTCTTTTCTTGGTCACATGCTCCACCGCGGCCAATGAATGGCTTCAGTGGTGAGGTACCCCCAAGCATCAGGTCCCCACTGAAGCCAGCATAGTGGGGGCAGGCTGCTGGCAATTGGAACCCCTTTAAGCATTGAAATCCACACACAGTCCTCTTTTTCTCTTACCAGCGATTTCTTGCAGCCGGTCTTCATCAATATTTGGGTCAAAGTCGCTGCCAAGAACGTCTGTGCTCCATGTCTCACTAACGGTCTCAGAGATATCTCTGTCTTCGGTCAATCCCATCATATCCCGAATTTCAAACTTGCGCAGCTTGTCGTCAAGGTTGTCCTGTGTGGTAGCTGCACGGGGAAGAGATAACAATGCTGAGCTCTATGTTGGCCACCATTTTATTACCAGGATACATGTGTGAGACAGGTACTCACCCTGTTCATGCTCCAGCAGCTGCAGCGCCTCCACGCCGTTGCTGCCTGAGGGCCCAGCACCCAGTTCCGACACAGACTCTCCTTCCAGGTCCAGGGATGACACCGAGTTGGAACGGTTTGAGGGACCTGGTGTAGACATATTTCCTTCTTCTATGTTATTTTAATTGACAGCCAAATCATAGTAAATGTTAACATCTCAGGACATAGGAGTACAGAAACAACATTAAACATATAATTACATGATGTCACAAGTCTGCCAACAGGACTCACTTTCAAAAACGGTCAAGATTAACCCCTTAAGGACACGGCCCTATTTCACCTTAAGGACCAGGCCATTTTTTCAAAATCTGACCATTGTCACTTTATGTGGTGATAACTTTAAAACGCTTTTTCTTATCCAGTCCATTCTGAGATTGTTTTTTCGTCACATATTGTACTTCATGACAGTGGTAAAATGAAGTCGAAAAATTTCATTTTTATTTATAAAAAAATACCAAATTTACCAAAAATTTTGAAAAATTTGCAATTTTCCAAGTTTCAATTACTCTACTTCTATAATACATAGTAATACTGCCAAAAAAAGTTATTGATTTACATTCCCCATATGTCTACTTCATGTATCGATCATTTTGGGAATGCTATTTCATTTTTTGGGGACGTTACAAGGCTTAGAAGTTTAGAAGCAAATCTTGAAATTTTTCAGAAATTTTCAAAAACCCACTTTTTAGGGACCAGTTCAGGTCTGAAGTCACTTTGTGAGGCTTACATAATAGAAACCACCCAAAAATTACCCCATTCTAGAAACTACACCCCTCAAGGTATTCAAAACTGATTTTACAAACGTCATTAACCCTTTAGGTTTTCCACAAGAGTTAATGGCAAATGGAGATAAAATTTCAGAATTTCGATTTTTTGAAAAATTTTCCGTTTCAATCCATTTTTTCCAGTAACAAAGCAAGGGTTAACAGCCAAACAAAACTCAATTTTTATTGCCCCGATTCTGTAGTTTTCAGAAACACCCTATATGTGGTCGTAAACTGCTGTATGGCCAAACGGCAGGGCACAGAAGTAAGGGAACGCCATATGGTTTTTGGAAGGCAGATTTTGCTGGACCGGATTTTTGACACCATGTCCCATTTGAAGCCCCCGATGCACCCCTAGAGTAGAAACTCCATAAAAGTGACTCCATCTAAGAAACTACACCCCTCAAGGTATTCAAAACCAGTTTTACAAACTTTGTTAACCCTTTAGGTGTTCCACAAGAGTTATTGGCAAATGGAGATGAAATTTCCGAATTTCTATTTTTTGTTACCTTGTCTCAAAAAAAGTGTAATATAGGGCAACCAAAAATCATATTTACCCTAAAATAATACCAACAAAACTGACACCTTATCCCGTAGTTTCCAAAATGGGGTCACTTTTTTGGAGTTTCTACTGTAGGGGTGCATCAGGGGGCTTCAAATGGGACATAGTGTCAAAAACCAGTCCAGCAAAATCTGCCTTCCAAAAACCATATGGCGTTCCCTTCCTTCTGTGCCCTGCCGTTTGGCCATACAGCAGTTTACTGACCACATATGGGGTGTTTGTGCAAACAAGAGAATCAGGGCAATAAATATTGAGTTTTGCTTGGCTGTTAACCCTTGCTTTGTTACTGCAAAAATGGATTAAAATGGAAAATTTGCAAAAAAATAGCTGTTTTGGGACTGTTTTTATTTTTTGTTATTTACATAGTTGAACTGACAGGTTAGATTGTGTGCTATTTCTATAGAGCAGGTTGTTACGGACGCGACAATACCAAATATGACTACTTTTTGGGGTTTTTTGTTTCAGTTTTACATAATAAAGCCTTTTTGAAAATAATTTTTTTTTAGTGTCTCCACATTCTGAAAGCCATAGTTTTATTTTATTTTTTTGGGCGACTGTGTTATGTAGGGGCTCATTTTTAGCGGGATGAGATGGCGGTTTGATTGGTACCATCTTGGGGTGCATATGACATTTTGGTCGCTTGCTATGACACTTTTTGTGAAAGAGGTGACAAAAATGGCTTTTGACACCGTATTTTTTTTTTTTTTTTTTGCTGTGTTCAGCTGAGGGGTTAGGTCATGTGTTATTTATATAGATCAGGTTGTGACGGACGCGGCGATACATAATATGTATACTTTTTATTTATTTATATAAGTTTTACACAATAATATATAATATATATTAATATATAATAATTTAAAACAAAAAAAAATCATGTTTTAGTGTCTCCATAGTTTGAGAGCCATATATTTTTTTTTTTTTGGGCGATTGTCCTATGTAGGGGCTCATTTTTTGCGGGATGAGATGGCGGTTTGATTGGCACCATCTTGGGGTGCATATGACTTTTTGATCGCTTACTATTACACTTTTTGTGATGTAAGGTGACAAAAAAATGGCTTGTTTGACAACGTTTTTATTTTTTATGTTTATGGCGTTCATCTGAGGGGTTAGGTCATGTTATATTTTTATAGAGCAGGTCCTTACGGACGCGGCGATACATAATATGTATACCTTTTTTTATTTATTTTGGTTTTACACAATAATATCCTTTTGAATGAAAAAAAACATGTTTTAGTATCTCCATAGTCTGAGAGCCATATATTTTTCAGTTTTTAGGCAATTGTCTCAGGTTGGGTATCATTTTTATGGGATGAGGTGACGGTTATATTGGCACTATTTGGGGGTCATATGACTTTTTGATCGCTTGCTATTACACTTTTTGTGATGTAAGGTGGCAAAAATGGCTTTTTGACAAAGTTTTTATTATTTTTTTTTTACAGTGTTTACTTGAGGGGTTAGGGTCATGTGATATTTTTATAGAGCAGATTCTTACGGACGTGTAGATACCAAATATGTCTACTTTTAAATTTTTTTACATTTAACACTAAAAGCATTTTTGAAACAAAAAATCATGTCTTAGTCTGAGAGGCATAGTTTTTTTATTTTTGGCCAATTGTTTTAGGTAGGGGCTCGTTTTTGCGGGATGAGATGGCGGTTTGATTGGTACTATTTTGGGAGGCAAACGCCTTTTGATCGCTTTGTATTACACTTTTAGTGATGAATGTGCCAAAAAATGGCTTATTTACACCATTTTTGGGTTTTTTTTTATGGCGTTCACCTGAGGAGTTCAGTCATGTGATATTTTTATAGAGCAGGTTTTTACGGACGCGGCGATACCTAATATGTGTAGTGTATTTTATTTTTTTAATTTTTATTCAGTGTTATGTGTTTTTTTCATTTTTACTTTTTTTCACTTTTTTACATTTTTTTGACCCAGACCCACTTGGTTCTGAAAGATCCAGTGGATCTGGTGTCTGTATAATACAGTACACTATATAGTGCACTGTACTGTATTTTGTACTTTAGAAAGTCTGAATAGACCTTTAGCAGGTCTATTCAGACTTTCAGCACCATGGAGAGCAGGACGCTTCTGAAAGCGTCCTGTCTCCATGGCACCATCACCCCCTGCCATAACTGGGCAGGGGTGAGGGATAGGGAGGAGTGGAGCACCCTCCTCTTCGATCCCATCCTGTTGGGGGCTGCAAAGGCACAGCAGCCCCCGATGGGAGAGGGAGGGAGCGCTCCTCCCTGTTAACCCCTTCCATACCGCGGTCCGTACGGACCGCGGTACGGAAGAGGTTAAACGGCTGGCATCTGCAGCACAGATGCCAGCCGCTTTATCAGAGTGTCAGCAATGTGCTGACACTCTGATAGAACCACTAGACACCAGGGATAGATTACAGGGGAGGCGGGCGGGGATCGCATCGCGATCCCGCCCGCCGCACCGCCCGCCTCCCGCCTCCCGCAACCACCCCCTGCACCCCGCAGCCACAATATGATTGGGGGCTGCAGGGGGTTAAAAACAGTTTGGGGGCATTAACTCTCTGATCCCCGCGGTCATAGACCGCGGGGATCAGAGATCGCACAGAAGCGCTGCAAACCGCAGGTCTGAATTGACCTGCGGTTTGCAGCGATCGCTCATATGGGGGTCACAGGACCCCCTGGGCATTGTAACAAGGTACCTGCTGAATGATTTCAGCAGGTACCTTGTTCCGATCACTGCCAGCTGAGCAGCAGTGATCGGAACAACTCATGACGTACCGGTACGTCATGTGTCCTTAAGGACTCGGGAAACATGCCGTACCGGTACGTCATGTGTCCCAAAGGGGTTAAAGGGCATCTCTCAGCAGATCTGTCCCTATGGCACTGGCTGACCTGTTACATGTGCACTTGGCAGCTGAAGAAATCTGTGTTGCTCCCATGTTCATATGTGCCCGCACTGCTGAGAAAAATGATGCTTTAATATATGCAAATGAGCCTCTAGGAGCAACTGGGGCGTTGCGGTTACACCTAGAGCCTCTGCTTTCTCTGCAACTGCCGCACCCTCTCAAATTTGCTTGACAGGGCCAAACGTGTGATGACGTTTACACTGCCTGGCCTTGTCAAAGTGAAGAGCGTGGAAGTTGCATAGAGCAGAGCCTCTAGGTGTAATGGTAACGCCCCCGTTGCTCCTAGAGGCTCATTTGCATATATTAAAAACACAATTTTTCTCAGCAATGCAGGCACATAAGAACATGGGACCAACACAGAAGCCTTCAGCTGCCAAGCGCACATGTAAGAGTACTTTTACACTTGCGGCAGGACGGATCTGGCAGGCTATTCAGCCTGCCGGTTCCGTCCTGCCGCAAGTGCCCGTGCACTGCCGTGCTGCCGCTCCGTCCCCATTAACTATAATGGGGTGGGGGCAGAGCTACGGCGCAGCGCGTCTGTGCACAGCAAAGATCGCTGGACTAAAATGTCGGACATGCAGGACTTTTAGTCCGGCGATCTCCGGCCGTGCTGCGCCGTAGCTCCGCCCCCCCGCCCCATTATAGTCAATGGAGACGGAGCGGCAGGACAACCGTGTACGGGCACTTGCGGCAGGACAGATCCGGCAGGCAGAATAGCCTGCCGGATCCGTCCTGCCACAAGTGTAAAAGTACCCTTACAGGTCAGCCAGTGTCATAGGTACAAAGTTGCTGACAGATGCCCTTTAAAGGGGCTTTCCTAAAAGTGATAAATGTCTGATTGCTAGGGATCCCACTGCTAAGATCCCCACTATCACAGGTGTCCCATGGTACCCTGTTTGAACGGGTCATGCATGCCGCTCCAGTTAAAGTTTATAGGACTGATAAAGATATGATTCAGTTCCGCAGAAACTGAATAAAGAACTAGTGCGCGATGACCACGCCATTTGTATGGGGAATATGGGACCCAGTAATCACATACTTATCATCTATCCTGTAAGTAATGATTCTGGGAAAATCCCTAGGGTTACCTGTACAGTTTGCAGATTAGGCATGGTACTGTAATACAGCACCAGAAAAGTGTATAAGATTAGAAAAATCTCATGCACGCTCCACTATTTCATTCCAAGCGGAAACTGACTTGCCATGAGGATTCTGAAATGTGCGGCATGTCAATTATTTGTGAAATCTGCCCTAAAGAATCACATAGTTTTCAATCAAGGCAAACCTGCATCAAATCCGCACGTGGTTTTTGGTGATAAAACAAACAGAAATCTGAACTGGAATTTGTGCAAAACAGCAAGCACCCACGTGCAGGTAGTCTAAGGAGGGTTCAAATAGTGAAGACCGATCCGCAGAGTAGGTCATCATTATATGATCTCTGCGGTCTGATTCGCACAAGCCCTGTAATACTATAGCAAGAGCAGCCCTGTACATTACACAGTAGCTTGATATTGCAGCTCAATCCCATCCACTTAAATGGGACCGAGCTGCACAAATGGCATGGTACTGATGGAAGGGACATCACAGGCCGAGGAATGAAGATGTGTACATAGCCTAAGGGGATTGTCCACCTCTACCATTATATGATATCAACAGAATATGACCGGTGAGGGTCTGACTGATTTAGTCTTTGGCAAACGACAGGGTATGCTCAAATAGGAAGTGGGCTGGGACCCCAGGGGGGGGGGGGGGTTAATATAGTGTGGAATCTGCACTCTAAGGGCTCATTCACACGAACGTAAGGGCTCAGTGCCCGTATTGCGGATTGCAATATACGGGACCTGTCAATGTACACTCCATGCTGAGAATGCGGACACATTGACTTGAATGGGTCCGCAATCTGCAAGATACGGCGAAAAATAGGACATGTTCTCTCTTTTGCAGAGCGGAGGCACAGATCGGAAGCCCACTCCGAAGCGTGGGTTTTTGGGTCTGTGCCGCTGAACTCCAAAAGATAGGACATGTCCTATCTTTTGCCGTATCTTGCAGATTGCGGAACCATTCGAGTCAATGTGACCGCAGCACAGAGTGTACATTGACAGGTCTTGTATATTGCGGACCGCAAAAAATCTCATCCTGCTCCTTAGAATACACATGACATGACCTGTCAATTAAAGGGGTTCTCTGCCTTTTTCTTACTGATGAGCTATCCTCTGATTAGGTCATCAGCATCTGATCGGTGGCGGTCCGACACCTGGCACCTCGGCTGATCAGCTGTTTAAGAAGGCACCAGCGCTTGCAGTAGCGCCTCTGCATTCTCACTGCTTTCCACAGTCCAGTGATGTCACAATTATACGTAATGTGGCCTGGGTGCAGGTCATCCCCATTGAAGTGAATGGGGCTGAGCAGCGCCCAGGCCTTGTGACAGAGACGTGCAGTCACTGGCCTGCAAGTGTTGGGTCCCAGAAGTCAGACCCTCACCGATCAGATGCCGATAACTTATCCACTGCAGATTTGCCGTTGCATACACGTCCCATCTGGATCCTTATGGCACATCCAGTTGATATATCATAAACTTCTATAGTCTGAAACCTCTAGCACACCAAACCGCCGTGATCTCTTCACTGAATACTCAGATTATACATGCAAAAGCCTCATGCATTAAAACTGAAGAATTAACTTGTCTATTAGTGAATCTGTCAGACCGCGAGTGTATAGTACCACTGACTGTAGCGATCCTGGGCTATCCTTAGGACAAGCTTTCAATGGGGGTCCAACCACAGGAAGCCCATTGAGCATGCAAACAAAAAAGGGCAGTAGCACCCAGCAGGGAGTCCTCCAAACAAGTATGGCTGCGCCTGTTATAGCAGTTCAGTCCATTTAAGGGGGTTGTGCAGTGGAATACTATTGAAGATCTATCCTCAGGATCGGTCATCAATATAAGATCGGCGGGGGTCCGACTCTGGCCACCACCACTGATCAGCTGTTTAAAGGGGTCCTGGCACTCATGCACACACTGCTTCCAATGCCTAGGTCATCAATATTACGCGACTGCACAACCCCTTTAAGTAATTCGACTGAGTTGCAATACTATTACACTCAAGCGTGAATGAAGTACGCAGGGATCATACTATGACTGGTTGTTCCAAAAGTAGCCCATTAATAAAAACATCTACGGATTGCTCTTTAAAGGGGTTATCGCATGATTAATGTAAAAAAAATGAAAATCAGATATCATACAGTACATGACTATATCTTTCTAACAAAGCTAGAACCAGCCCTGCACCTCACATCCAGAAATAGAGCCATTAATTGCTCTTATGGCTCTACTAGATTTATTTCAAGCTAGCAGCACTGAAGGTGTGTCCTTTCTGCTGCAGCTGGTGGATGTTGAAGGACATAACTGAGCATGTGTGGCCACCTAAATGAGGTGGACAGAGAAATTAGAAAAAGAACAAGCAGCAGCTGGCGCAACACAGATAGATTTCAATGAATAACTGGCTGATGCTGGTTTGAAAACTGTAGAACGTTTATAATGGGACAACCCCATTAAAGGGAACCTGTCATCAACTTTGTGCTGCCCGTACTAACGGCAGTATAAAGTACAGACAGACGAATTGATTTCAACGGTCTGTCATTTCTAAGTTATAAAGTAAGTGGTTGGCGAGAACCAACATCACAATCATTGCAGACTGGGCCTGGAAAAGAGTCCAGGCCACCTGAGAAGAGTCCTGGTTATTCATGAATTCCTGCTCTCGGCTTCTACCTAGTTTTCTCCCTTTCTCTCTAGTTGAGAACTGCCAATGATCAGTAGATGGACGAGAGCAAGAGATTAGGAATAACCAGGACTCTTCTCAGGTAGATTTGACTCTTTTCAAGGCCTGGGCTGCAATGATTATGATGCTGGTTCTCAGCAACCACTGACTTTTAGCTCATGAGTGACAAACCGCTGACATCAGCATTTCTGTCACTATTTGCTGCTGCCCTCAGTGAGGTCAGCATAAAGTTGATGACAGGTTCCCTTTAACAGCAAAAACAGAAAAGAATAAGGGAAAAAAACGGAGCTGAAATTCATTGATTATCCTAAAGCCCGTACCTTCTGAAATGCCTTCCAAGTTATCACTACAGAGAGAAAAGCGCAAGGTCTTGTCGGGCTTCCCATGAAGCTTTGTGTCGTCCACAGGAACATCTGCTTGTCCACTGTTCACAAGCTGCATATTCAGAACCTGAAAACATGAAAAACAGAACCTGCAGATCTATAATAAAGCACAGGATGATGTGCCATGCTTTAAAGGGAATTTTTCCAATAATAATTAACTATTAACTGAAGACCCTTGGCTGCATCATCCATTAAACGATTCGTATTTACCTGCTCCCACCACTCCGCTCTTGTGCATTGGCTCCTGTTCCTCCATCTTCTGGTCCCAGGCTTATTTTCTAGCTGGGGCATGGAGATGCAGCCAATAACTGGGTTCAGCATTGACCAGAAGAAAACATGCCGGAGACTGGAAGATGGAGGAACGCGAGCCAGCATGCGAGCAGTGGGGACAGGTTAGTATGAATTGTTAAAGGGGCTGTCCGAGTTATTTTTTTTGTTCTTTGTACATTTCTAACTTCTTACATTTCACTTCCTTCAGCTGCAGTAGCTCCTTTCTCAGATTTTACTGAGTGTCACATGACCTGTGATGTCAGCTTCTCTCCCTGCTCTGATGATTGATGTTTTGTGCACAAGCCTGGGGAGCAGATCTGTGTCTGTGCAGGAGAAGTCCCCCGTGCAGGCCACGCCCCCTTCACTGGCAGAGCTGCTCCTATCTGCCTTGTGTCTCCTCTCTCCCACAGGATTCTTCAGGAAAGTTTAACCCCTTTTACCATCAACAGTACAGACTCAAGGCTGGAGGCTTTACTGAGCAGCTGCAGGCAGTGAAGAGACAAATATGCTGGGCACACGATCTTTCCTCCTGCAGACAAAGAGCTGACAGACTGGAAGAGTATTGGATAACACTGACAGCATTATGTCACTGTTATCCAATACATTCCAGATCTCTAAGGGTTACATAGCATCATAAATCAATATAATGCTAAGCGACCCCGGCAGTACTGGGAGTTCAGGACAGAAGCAGTCTTATACTCTTACGCTGTACGAAGTGTACAACTTGCTCGTGTGAAAGCGGCAATTCTCTGGGATAGGTCATCAGTATCTGGTGGAAGTCCAACACCCATCACCACTGCTGATCAGCTGTTTTGAGAAGGCACTAGCGCTCCTGACTGCTGCTGCCTTCTCTCAGTTCACCAAGCACAGCGCCATACATAGTATAGTGGCTGTGCTAGGTATTACAACTCAGCCCCATTCCTTTGAATGCGTCCGAGCTGTTTCTAGGCCACATGATAGATGAACATGTCGTCATTGGCCTAGGAAAAGCAGAGAGAAGGCCGTGGCACTCACAAGAGCGCCGGTGCCTTCTCAAACAGCTGATTGGTACCTTTTATAGTTTTCCATCAATGGAGCTGTGGAAGGGTTAGTTTTTTGCATTGAAGTTCCTGTCAAACCACCCAGATCCGACGATCAATGCTGGGAGGCTAAATGGCCAAGACTAGAGCTAGCTGCAATGTGTTGCTTTTTTACAAGCGAAATTAGTGTAACACTATAAATGGGTACTTGTGAATACCTCATTCTCGGACATCATGCCAGGGGTAAGCTGCGGCCCTGTTCCCAGTGAAATTACGAGCACTTCCTCAGGTTGATCTTGGGTTATAGCATCTTGAAATGACCCCTCGTGTTCGGCCTCCAGGAGGCTAGTCTTGCTCCTGCTGCGAGTCACTATATTCAAGGACAAGAATAATCGTTACTTCGTCATCTGTAATAGAACAGGAAAGAATAGCAAAAACGCATGAAGAGCCCCACACAGCACCACTCACTTCACTCCTCAATACCCTACACATAGAAAAGCCATTTCTTCTTTTTCAGTACAAATATAGGAAATATATCCAAGTGAGACCCTGGTTGAATCATTAAAATACAATTTAGAGGAACTATTAACAGTAAATTGGGAAACGGTTAAAAAGAAAACCTGAATGGTGTGGGGTTTTTTCACTTTCAAGAGACTGTACCGGGTTCTACACACTGGAGGTCATGGCTTCAATTTTAAACAGGATCCGTAAAGAACATACAACAGATACGTAAAAAGGGTTGTCCAATTGTAACAACTTATCCCCTGTCCACAGAACAGGGAAAATGCGTCTGATTGATGGCTGTCCATCATTAATGAGAATGGAGGCCTATGGTCCCCAGTTTGAAAGCAGCGACAGATGCGCATGTGCGTCCGCTCAATTCAGCTCTCTAGGACTGCTGGACAGGCGTACAAGTGCTTGGCTATCGATGGTGGCCCCTTAGAGTTGAATGGAACAGCAGTGTGCATGCTTGTCTGTCACTCCTTTCAAATGGTGTAACGTGGGTTCTTGTGATTAACGGACACCCGCCAACTGAGTAGAGACACACCCCTTTAACATAGGGAAAGGTAACCCCAGTTGTCAATTTATTCACAAAATACAGGAGGAGACGCACAACTTAGAGTCATGCTCCAGAATCTACTAAAACAGACGTGTCCAGAAAGGTGACAGGTCTTCCTTAAAGGGGTTGCACCAAGTTTTTAAGTTACCCCTTATCCCAGAGGTCAGACACCCACCAATGCCGAGAATAGGGGTCCTACTCCCCCTATCTGATGAAGCGACAGTTCGAGAGGCTGCCCTACTGTTCCAATCAATTAGGATGGGACCTCCGGAAATACCAGATCTTCTACAGCAGTCCTGTAGATAATGGAGCATCTGCACATATGGATGACCTGCCACTCCAGGGGTCTACGACCTGCTCTCATCAACAGTTGGACCCCCACTGATCATACAGTCATCACCTATCCTGTGGCAACCACGCTACGGAAAATCATATCCGAGTGAGTAACGCTACTATTTTCTGTAATGATTATTAAAAGGACATCTGTCAGCAGATCTGTCCCTATGACACTGGCTGACATGTTACATGTGCGCTTGGCAGCTGAAGGCGTCTGTGTTGGTCCCATGTTTATATGGATACGGCAGATCCAGAGACCGCAGAGGCCTCTAGGTGTAATGGCAACGCCCCCGTTGCTCTTAGAGGCTCATTTGCATAAATTAAAACATCATTTTTCTCAGTAATGCGGGCACATATGAACATGGGACCAACACAGATGCCTTCAGCTGCCAAGTGCACATGTAAAGGGTCAGCCAGTGTCATAGGTACAAATCTGCTGACAGACGCCCTTTAAATCCCCAGTGAAAAAGACGTCCGTGAAATACAAATGTGCGAAAAAAGAAGAATCCATATACACATGAATGAAATACACAGATATGGACTGATGCATATATCTATAAGCAGGCACTGAACATTGGCAAAAGGACACATGTCAGCTGTTAGCGGTTTGACAGCTCTGAATATATATAAATGACGCATTATGGATACATGCACGAGATAAATAACGTTCTCCACTGGGATGAGGAGCTTCAGAAGAGAGAAATGTAAACCAAGCTTGCCAGAAACACAATCACAAGAATAAACCTCTGCCATGTCAGATTCAATAGAGCCAAGGAGCATGCCAGGCAGAACAGTGGACATATGCCATGCTTTCCCTATATAGAAGTACAGGGAGTTGAGATATGACACTGAAGGAAAGGGCAAATGGGGAATGAGGACCTCTATGAATAGGTAGGGCCGCTATATGGCGCCACAATACTGAACTATTCTCCATGGAAGAATACGGCCATAGTACCTGAAAAAGGACATCCGTCTATGCCCTTCTTAAATGGTTTGAGCAAAAAATAATACAGGCATTTGGGCCAAAATATTAAATATATTGCACGTGAATATGGCTTCAGAGAAAATCTGCAAAAATGACAGCCGAGGACGGCCAGAATATTTCTCTCAGCTGGGCCAAAAACGTAAGCAATATACTAGTGTGAACATCACATGACATGGATGGCGGCATGGACATGCATTGTGGCAAGTAGCTGCAAGACAGAATGACTTTATTAAGAGGCTGCCACTAATGGAAGCCATTCCAACAAGCTTAGTCACATGCCATGATGGCCGAAGCGATCTTCATGACAGAAGAACATCCCAGTTACACACCAAATGGAGTCACCAGGTTTATATGAGCGGAGAGGTTGGAGGCGGAGGTGTCCCAGACTGTCATGGCTGCAAGCTGCTGCCCTACGGAGTGAATCAGGTCAAGTTTGCAAAAGAGAGAATATTATTAGATTAGGGACTTGGCACTGGACATGTAAAAATACCTGTTAGAGGGAATACAACTGAACAGAAAACAGGTTAGAGTGGCCATAGACGTTACATTAATGCCGGCCTAGCCGAGCATCTAGTGTGTATGGGGGCCTCCCGACTCTTCCTCAGTGGTAGATGTTGATCACATAGAAGGGTCGGATATGATGAATTTCAACATGTCCGCCCTTTGTTCACAAGAAGATAAGCAGCCGCCAGAGGAGTTTGACAGCAGCTTACTCCTCGCTCCCTATTGACATGCACTACCACCAAATTCAGGATCCAAGTTCTATGGATCCCAAATACTGCTGTGAGGCTAAGGCTACATGCACACGGCAATGTTTTTTTGCGGCCTCCGTTCCGCTTTTTTTTGCGGATCCGATGATTTTCCATTCATTTCTATGGATCCGTTAAAAATGCGGATGCCTCTTCCTTTGCCTGTCCGCAAAAAAAAAATATGGCATGTCCTATTCTTGTCCGCAAAAAACGTTTTGCGGACCCATAGAATTCAATGGGTCCACAAAAAATGCGGGTAACCAACGGAAGCCATTCGTTTGTCATCCGCATCCTTTTTTTTGAGGATGGTTGCTTGGAAACCAGGCCACTTGTACAGGTACTTTAAGAAATTGGTTCAAGCCTTCCGTTTTTTTTTTTGCGGATCCGCAAAAAAAAAATACGGAAGACACACGGAAACACAACCTACAAAATTTGCGGACACACGGAAAGGATGAGAAAAAAAAAAAAAAAGGAAGACGGATCCGCGATTTGCGGACAGCAAAAAACAACTGTCGTGTGCATGTAGCCTAGGGCTGAGATGCTGCAGGCCAGTGATGCCATAAGGGCACTGTGTGGAATAAAATTAAAGGGGTTGTGCAGCCAGTACATATTGATGCCCTATACTCAGGCTAGGTCATCAATATCTGATTGGTGGAGGTATGGCTCAGCACCCCCGCTGATCAGCCTTTTGAAGAGGAGGCAGCGCTCGTACAAGCACGGCTTCCTCTTCCAAGATTACACTGCATGTCCTCTCTCTTGCAGCGCCGGCGCAGCGTAATTACAAGTGCTCGTCCCATTCAAGTGCATGAAACAAGCGCTTGTAATTTCACCACTTTGCCGAGACTTCCAAGACGACACAGTGTAATCTTGAAGAGGAAGTAGAGCTTGCACGAACGCTGCCGTCTCTTCAAACAGCTGATCCCCACTAAACAGATATTGATGACAATCCCAAGGATAGGTCATCAACATTACTGGCTGCACAACCCCTTTAAGATCCTCGTTAACCAGGGGCAGTTAGGATATGGACGTTAATACAGATCACGACACTGACCCACACAGCGCCCATTTGATAACCAGATTTACATCCAGTTGTTGTCAGTAGCTGAGATCAGTGATTAGTTCATTCATACTGACATTTCCAGCTCGTAAGGTCTTAAAGAGATGGTCCAGCATTTTAAGACTGATCACCTATCCTGGTGGCCTATATCTGATCGGTGGGGCTGACTCCCTGCACCCCCATCAACCAGCTGTTCCATTGCAGCTCTGGCAGGAGAAGTCAGTGTCGGCAGTACATAGCTCCATCCATTGCGTAGTGGACGCAGTGCTGCTCCCACTGAATGAGATGGATGGAGCTGTGTAGTTCCAGCATCAGAGCTACAATCATACAGCTGATATTGGGGATGCAGGGCGTCTCCCCCGTCAATATGATTTTCAAGACCTTATCCTGAGGAATGGCCATTAGTATCAAAAGTAAAGTGCATTACTGTAACATTTCGCATCGTACATAGGAGTCATGGTACTGGACACTTACCTATAGGGAGTCTGTTCTTTCTGCAGGCTGGGGTGGTAGCGGGGGACAACTGAGGAGTGCTGTCATGGTTGTTCTTGCATGGTTTGGTTTGTGGCACTGTCGCCAGTAGGTTTTCCAGGGCCATTCTATCCTCCTCTCTCAGCTGATCCCCAGATATGACATTGCGCAAGAATCCAAGCTGTAAGGAAGAAGCAACATTAACCTCTCTTACTGACACAGACAGAATACAGACTGTCATGTAGATTTAAAAAAACAATGCATCGTGTAACACACCTATTCTGAAGCCAAGGGACTAACCATCCCTATAGGTGGTAGGTTTGGTTGTTACAGTTTTTATCAAATTAACAATAGATAATATGATTAACCAAAATGTTGTAGGAAGCAATATACCAAATCTAAAGCGGTCATAAAAGCCATACACACAAGCTACGAGTTAGTCGAAATGGCTGATTATGGATTAACCTAAACCAGGGATGGGCAAACTGCGGCTCTCCAGCTGTTGCAAAACTACAACTCCCAGCATGCAAAGACTGCTTACAGCTATCAGCCTACAGCAGGGCATGGTGGGAATTGTAGTTTTACAATAGCTGGAGGGCCGCAGTTTGCCCGTCCCTGACCCAAACAATCGTTTGCAATGACAGACGGAAGTCTTTTGACTGCTGAAAAAGTGACCAGCGAGGTCGTAAGATTTCGGCCGTGGTTTGCTGAAAGTACATTTGTATGGCATGATCGGCATGAACTCAGTAGGTCACTTACATTGTGCTCTAGGATTAAGGAGTCACTTTGTTTTAAAGAACGGATTCCTTGGTTGGCCAGTTTAGTCCAATATGTTGCTGGAGGGATTATTCACATAATAAACTGCCGCATGTATGTAAAGGGGTTGTGAAGGGCTTTTATACTGATGACCTATTCTCAGGATAGGTCATCAATATCTGATCAGTGGGGGTCCGACTCTCGGCACCCCCATTGAACTGCTCTTTGAAGAGGAGGTGGCGCTCATGTGAGCGCTGCTTTCTTTTCAGAATTGCACTGCACATGGTCTCACTTGTCTCGGCAGCGCAGTGTAATTAGAAGTGCTTGTTTCATTCACTTCAATAGGACGAGCATTTGTAATTTCACTGTGTTGCCCATGTAACTGAGGCAATGCGCAGTGTAAGGGCTCATTCCCATGACCATATAGTCAACGTGCCCGTGTTGTGGACCATAAATAGTGGTCCGCAATACAAGGGAACTGGGCGTGTGACTCCTATTGACTTGAAGCTCCTCAAGATACGGCAAAAGATAGGACATGTCCTGTCTTTTGCGGTGAGGAAGCACGGACTCGAAAGCTCATGGAAGTGCTTCCAAAAGTTTCAGTGGGCTTTCGGGTTCGTGCCTCCTCTCTGCAAAAGATAGGACATGTCCTATCTTTTGCCGTATTTTGCTGATCACAGACCCATTCTAAGCAGCGCTCACATGAGTGCGGTCTCTGTTAGGCAGGGTTGCTGGGACTCAGACGCCCCCCGATCAGATATTGATGACCTTTTCTGAAAACAGGACATCAATATAAAACCCTCGCACAACCCCTTTAACCCTGGTTTTATTATTGTCTGATACCTTCTCAGGTCATTTATCGCAGTGTTAGATGAAGAATTAGATTTCCATGGCAAGAGCTGTGTTCACATCAGGTTTTTGTCAAACATTTAACACATGCTACAGAGTAGCAATTCTACAGATACGTTTTATACAGTGGACCCCCAAGTTGATGGATGGCATCTGTCTGAGGCATCCGTTTAAGTAACGAGTCATGTGTATATATTAAATGTGGGACAAAGACCTGATGTGAACACAGCCTAAAAGCATTTCTGCTGTAATCTCTAGAAAAGAAAGCAGGTGCTCACCAAAGTGACAAGCTGGCTGTATGTCATATACACAACGGTGCGACTTAACCCTTCCAGGAGGTTTACAGAAGATAACGGAGGAGTTTCCACCGCTCTGCCACTAATAACTACATCCAGAAAAGCAGCAACGCAGCCCTATGGGGGGAGAGAAAATAGAATTACATAGAGATACCTAAAAGCATTTTTTATTCATTTACATTTTGTGCACTCCACTTTTTATTCCCAATTTATCCTGTAACTGGGGCTGACATATTAGCCCCAGTAACAAGGGAAATAGAGCCGCTGGACAGGTTGGACAAGGCTCACCACACAGCTGATCTGGGTCTGCTAAGACCCAGCAGTTCATGCAGTTATCTGTCCCCTGGTGATCACATGACCAGAGCAGGAAGGCATTGCCACTTCCTGATCTGTACACACAGCACTTATTAGGTGCAGTATACAGAGTAAAATATTCCTACCTTCTCTATGGGGAGCCCTGCCGTAATGACAGAGTTCCCCACTACTGCACCATTGGCACACAGCTGCCAACTCTGCAAACACGGAACATTAGGACGTTTATAGTCTATGTGGGCAGTCCAAAAGTGGTTAAAAAAAATAAATAAAAAAAATTCTCCTAAAAGCAGATGAATCCATTGATTTTAGGGTGTCTATACATACTTGTTTTTTCCACTCACCCACGGAAGCATGCATTACTTTGGTGGATGTGGGGGAACAAATACACCCACTGAAGTCTATTGGTCCGTGAAAACGGAAACAGAACAAGGATGGCATTCGTGTTCTCTCAGATATTCGCACTAACCATTGGAAGGAAATGCTCTGGAAAACTGCTTTTTAACCCCTTCAGGACCCAGGGATTTTCCATTTTTGTTTTTCACTCTCCACCTTCCCATAGTCCTAACTTTTTTATTTTTCCATTCACATAGCCTTATGAGGGCTTATTTTTTGCGGGACAAATTTTTTGATCACTTCTTACAAAAATAATTATTGGGTAGTTGAAATGACAAAAAAAATGGCAAATTGGCAGTTTTTTTTTTTTTTTTTTTTCATGTTACACCATTTGCTGTATGCCATTAATATTATTAGATTTTAATTGTATTTTTTTCGCACACGGCGATGCCCATGATTTTTTTTTTTTGTTAAATATTTTTATTTTAAGGAAAGGAGGGGTGATTTTAACTTTTAGGTTATATATATATTTGTAATAAAGCCTTAGGAAAAGAACAGCAGACTCTACTAGTCCATAAGGAAGAGAGAAAAAAAAAAAAAAAAGAGGGTTCCGACATATACCAGCCCAACGGAGGCCAAAAGGACACTCAAATGTCCCCAGTGGATATGCAAAACAGACACTATAAATGTAGTGTGAATACACCTCAAGCGTCATAGATGCCATTTTCCTCCCTAAAAAAAGTCTCACGAGTATCAATATGAGTTAAGACTTTTCCCTGCCATTCATGAGCGCAGGACGCGCTGTAAATGGCACAGTTAGCGCAGCGATGCTGCAGGCGCCTCAGATGTCCAATAACAAAGCTCTGTACAGCAAGGAGCTCTGTTATTGGTCAGTTTGGGCGGTCTGCCGGACCACTTGGCACACTGCTATGAAGCTGTGGAGGAAGGTTCGTGCAGTGGCGTGCGATCTTCACAGGGTGGCACATGGGGGGGATAAGAAGCCTCTTGGTGGGCAGTGGGATTTAGTTCATGTTGGACAGGGGGATTACCTGGAGTTTCTAAGCCCCTGGGTATGGGAGGTAAAACCTGCCAATATTAAAATGAAACTGTAAAAACTAAAATTATAATGAAAATAATGTTTTAACATTTTAATTTCCTCTAGTGTCTGCAAAATGCATACCAAAATGAAAAAGAAAATTCTATTTCTCCATTCGAATTTTCTTTTCCATCTCCAGTGTGGGTAATTGTGGGTAAGTGTCAAAAATAAATGTAAAAATAAATAGCCTTTTTGATTTTAAATTTCCCCTTTGACAATTAACTCTCTTCCTATAGTGGGTTTTTCATGTCAAAATCATAAATCAAATGAAAACACAAAGTAGAAGCTGAAAATAGTAGATTGAGATTTCAATTTCATCTCTTGCAGGCATTTTCCCTGCCAAAAGTCAAATGAAAAATAAAGCCCATTTGGATTTTAATTTTAACGTTGTACTAACATTCAGATTAATTTAAATGAGCAGCAGTGGGCGTGGGCAGCATGCAAATACTGTTATTCAAATCCTGACTGAACAGACAGTGACTCTGTATGTCCACTAGGGGGCGCTGTGCTTCGCCACATTTCCAACAGCTAACACAGGATCAAGTTTATCATTCCAATAGACGGCGCTGTGACAGTGAAATCTTAGTATGGTGCCGAATGCATAGGACAAGATTATGAGTCTAATAGATGGTGCCCTCTTTTTGAGGAGTGAATTATATGCGCTGTATGCTCCCATTCACTTCTATGGGAGCAGAGCTTGGTGGTGGATGGACTCCGGAAAATCAACAGCTCTCCCCGCTCCGTTTTCGATATAGGTGCGGGTCCCAGCAGTGGGACCCGCACCTATCAGACAATGGGGGCATATCCTAGCGATTATAAGTCTAATAGATGGTGCCCTTTTTGAGGAGTGGCTTATACTAGGATTATGATTATATCATCAACTCTGCTGCCCTTTTAATCCCCTAGCTGCCGTGGTGCCTAATCACCTGCAGCATCTATGGGGTTAATCTGCTCTGCCATACTTTAGTGAGGACGTGATGGACGTTGCTCCAGAAAAGTGCCAAGAACCTTAAAAGGTCGCAAATTTTGGTACACATATGTCATGTGCCATAATCGGTGACTTTTTTACATCAGTATAGTGGCATATTAGCGATTAGTAAATGTCCTCCACTGTGTCTGTGTGACCAAAAATCAGAGTGCGCGACTTGCAGAAACGCAGAGCATCCTTGACATCACTGTGGGAGAGTTCAGACCCCCATGATCAGTATTGATGGCTATAATAGTGCTCAGCAACCTTCGGTCAGGAACGCAGCTTTAGCGTAGCTATGTCCTATTCTTGTCCATGTTGCAGACAAGAACAGGCATTGTTACAATGGATCCGCAAAAAATAAAAAAAATGGATGCAATACGGATGCTACACAGACGTCATCCGTATTTTTTGTGGATCCGTGTTTTGCAGACCATAAAATACATACATTTGTGTGCAAGGGCTCATGCACATGACCGTATGTATTTTGTAGTCTGCAAAAACCGGATCCGCAAAAAATACAGATGACATTCGTGTGCATTCCGTATTTTGCGGAACGGAACAGCTGGCTCCTAATAGAACAGTCCTATCCTTGTAACACGGACAATAATAGGAGATGTTCTATTTTTTTGCAGGACAGACATACGGAAAAGGAATGCACACGGAGTAACTGTCAGGGTTTGGTCGGTATTAAGGTTCGGGTCAGTTTTAGGGCTCATGCACACGAATGTATTTTCTTTCCGTGTCTGTTCTGGGGTTTTTTGCGGACCGTATGTGGAACCATTAATTTGAATGGGTCTGCAAAAAAAACAGAAGTTACACCGTGTGCATTCAATTTCCGTATGTCCGTTCAGCAAAGAAATAAAACATGTCCTATCATTGTCCAAATCACGGACAACGATAGGACTGTTCTATTAGGGGCCCAGCTGTTCTGCAAAATAAAGAATGCACACGGACAACCTCCGTATTTTTTGCGGACCACAAAATACATACAGTAGTGTGCATGAGCCCTTCGGGTACAATAAATAATAGGGTCAGTATTACAGTTACCGTTATTATTAGGTTGGTATTACAGTTAGAGTCCAGATTAGGATTAGTAATAAGGTTAGGGTCAGTATTATGGTTAGGCTCTGTATTAGGGTTATTATTACAGTTTGGATCAGTATTAGGGCTAGTGGTCAGTTTTCGGGCACATGAACAGAGAAGGGAAGGACAGTCTCAACTAACCTGTCCCAGACGGGTCCCACGATGATCATGCGGTGATGCAGACAGGCCTCTTCTGGCAAGTCTACTCTGGTGGAACGTCATAGGTGGTGCGATGACATCATCTACGTCACAGAGAAGCACCCGGAATGGAAGGACAGGGAACCAATCGCTCCCTTCTTCCGCTGGAGCTGCCAGATGCTTAATTGTATTTGCGTCCAGTGGACGCAGATACCATTGAGTGCAGGAGCTCCAGAAACCAAGTGAATTCACTTGGTGCCTGGGGTCATTGTTGGACAGGGGTGCCTAGGGCCCACCAGAAGAATTGATTCTGGGGCCCACCCTATAGCTACATGGAAATATGGTGGCAGGTCCACAGCGTTTACGTGCCAGCAAAGTGGATATGATTTTAAGGGGTCTCAGCCACACGTTACGAACAAAATTGACTGCACAGATTGGACGGCGGTGAGGATTTTAATTCCGGATCTGGAAACAAATGCAATCCGTTTGCACACAGATCTCCGGATCCAACAACACTAGTGTGAAACTAGCCTAAAATAAAAATACAAATGGGTTTTTTTTTTTCATTTGACTTTTTTCAGGGAAATGCCTGCAAGAGATGACATTGAAATCTCAATCTACTATTTTCAGCTTCTACTTGGTGTTTTCATTTGATTTATGATTTTGACATGAAAAACCCACTATAGGAAGAAGAGAATTAAGTGGACATTTAAAATGAATAAGGCTATTTATTTTTACATTTATTTTTGACACTTATGAGCCACACTGGAGTTGGAAAGGAAAATTCAAATGGAGAAATTCAATTTTCTTTTTAAATATTGGCATGCGTGTTGCAGACACTAGATGAAATTAAAATGTTAAAACGTTATTTTCATGAGAATTATAGTTTTTTCAATTTCATTTTAATTTTAATCAGGTTTTACCTCCCATACCTGGGTGGGGTCTAGAGTGAATCCACAGCAGGATATTATAGCCAAGTGATATTATTCACGTGGGACTCTACGTTGGAGGGGTGATATTATTCACGTGGGACTCTACGTTGGAGGGGTGATATTATTCACGTGGGACTCTACGTTGGAGGGGTGATATTATTCACGTGGGACTCTACGTTGGAGGGGTGATATTATTCATGGACTCATTGGAGGTGATATTATTCACGTGGGACTCGTTGGAGGTGATATTATTCACGTGGGACTCTACGTTGGAGGTGATATTATTCACGTGGGACTCTACGTTGGAGGGTGATATTATTCACGTGGGACTCTACGTTGGAGGGTGATATTATTCACGTGGGACTCTACGTTGGAGGGTGATATTATTCACGTGGGACTCTACGTTGGAGGGTGATATTATTCACGTGGGACTCTACGTTGGAGGGTGATATTATTCACGTGGGACTCTACGTTGGAGGGTGATATTATTCACGTGGGACTCTACGTTGGAGGGTGATATTATTCACGTGGGACTCTACGTTGGAGGGTGATATTATTCACGTGGGACTCTACGTTGGAGGGTGATATTATTCACGTGGGACTCTACGTTGGAGGGGTGATATTATTCACGTGGGACTCTACGTTGGAGGGGTGATATTATTCACGTGGGACTCTACGTTGGAGGGGTGATATTATTCACGTGGGACTCTACGTTGGAGGGGTGATATTATTCATGTGGGACTCTACGTTGGAGGGGTGATATTATTCACGTGGGGCTGTACGTTGGAGGGGTGATATTATTCATGTGGGACTCTACGTTGGAGGGGTGATATTATTCACGTGGGGCTGTACGTTGGAGGGGTGATATTATTCACGTGGGACTCTACGTTGGAGGGGTGATATTATTCACGTGGGGCTGTACGTTGGAGGGGTGATATTATTCACGTGGGACTCTACGTTGGAGGGGTGATATTATTCACGTGGGACTCTACGTTGGACAAGTTGATGGGAGGCGAGAGATTTTATTTAGACTAGTAATGGTTCCTCTGCATAAATACCAAGCTCTTGGCGCATGTTCACACCACCGCTATTTATTTCTCTTCTTCTGCTCCATTAGAGGAGCAGAACAACAAAAATAAGAGAAGTGCTGGATCAGACACATAACGGACAGGAACAGAGCTGAACAGTCTCCACTGACTATAATGGAGTCATTTTAATTTCCATTCGTGATTCTGTCTTTTTTACTAGATAAAAAAGTCCTGCATGCAAGGCTTTTTTGTCCGGTGTTTTTGACAGAATCTGCGACAGAGGCCCCAAACAGAGCCTCTAATACAGATGTGAACAAGGCCTTAACATAATTTAGCCCAACATATTATGTACCGTATATACTCGAGTTTAAGCCGAGTTTTTCGGCACAAAATTTGTGCCGAAAAACCCGAACTCGGCTTATACTCGAGTCATAAATTGAAACTGAAGAGCGGAGTGGGAGGAGGAGCGGGGGGAGGAGCTGGGGGCGGGCATTTGCGGCAGGGCCGATGCGCTCACTGCGCTCCGGCCCCACCGCTCATGTATAGATTTTAAATTTGATTATACTGTACACTTATTCTTACTATAATTCTTGCCCCCTCTGTACCTCATTACATGCGGCAGGCGGGCAGTGAATACTTCAGGCCGGGCGGACGAGAGCAGCGTGACTTGCTGATGTCACGTGCCTGCCCGGCCTGCTTTATGAATGAAGCAGGCGGCGCAGGCACGTGACGTCAGTCACACTGCGCTCGCTCTCCCGCCCGGCCTGAAGTATTCACTGCCCGCCTGCCGCATGTAATGAGGTACAGAGGGGCAAGAATTATAGTAAGAATAAGTGTATAGTATAATCAAATTTAAAAACTATACATGAGCGGTAATGGAGGATGGGGGGATGTGGATGGCACTGTTATGGGATGAGGGGATGTGGATGACACTGTTATGGGATGAGGGGATGTGGATGGCACTGTTATGGGATGGGGGATGTGGATGGCACTGTTATAGGATGGGGGATCTGTGGATGCCATCCACATCCCCCCTTCCCATAACAGTGTCATCCACATCCCCTCATCCCATAAGTGCCATCCACATCCCCCATCCCATAACAGTGTCATCCACATCCCCTCATCCCATAAGTGCCATCCACATCCCCCCTTCCCATAACAGTGTCATCCACATCCCCTCATCCCATAAGTGCCATCCACAGCCCCCCCATAACAGTGCGTCATCCACAGATCCTCCCATAACAGTGCGTCATCCACAGATCCCCCATAACAGTGCGTCATCCACAGATCCCCCATAACAGTGCGTCATCCACAGATCCCCCATAACAGTGCGTCATCCACAGATCCCCCATAACAGTGCGTCATCCACAGATCCCCCATAACAGTGCGTCATCCACAGATCCCCCATAACAGTGCGTCATCCACAGATCCCCCATAACAGTGCGTCATCCACAGATCCCCCATAACAGTGCGTCATCCACAGATCCCCCATAACAGTGCGTCATCCACAGATCCCCCATAACAGTGCATCATCCACAGATCCCCCATAACAGTGCGTCATCCACAGATCCCCCATAACAGTGCGTCATCCACAGATCCCCCATAACAGTGCATCATCCACAGATCCCCCATAACAGTGCGTCATCCACAGATCCCCCATAACAGTGCGTCATCCACAGATCCCCCATAACAGTGCGTCATCCACAGATCCCCCCCATAACAGTGCATCATCCACAGATCCCCCCATAACAGTGCGTCATCCACAGATCCCCCCATAACAGTGACATCCATTTCCACCTCGGCTTATACTCAAGTCACTACTTTTCCCAGGTTTTTTGGGGTAAAATTAGGGGGGGTCGGCTTATACTCGGGTCGGCTTATACTCGAGTATATACGGTATTTGAATTACTGCAACTTTCATACTTCTCCTCCGCTAAAAATACTTCTCAAAAACGGTAAGAGGAGTATTTTTAGTCTTCCAGAAAAAAATGTAGCTCTCTCAGTCTGGTTTCTAAAAAAAAAAAAGACCTAATATTTAGGGTCCGGATACACAGCTACTTGTCACAAGACATTTTTTGTAACGATAGTCAATGGTGTCGCAATGCGGTCGCAATAAAATGAATCCAAGTTGGACTTTTTTGCAAATGTCGCATAGCGACACCATTGACTACGATTGTAACAAATGCCAGCGTGTTGCGTGACAGAAAAGGGTATAGCTACACATGTCATGGGGTTGCCAGACCATTATTCTGTTTATTTTTGTTGCTTTAAGGAAGACTGTCACGTGAATGACCCTTTAAGGAAGGCTGTCACGTGAATGACCGTTTAAGGAAGACTGTCACGTGAATGACCCTTTAAGGAAGACTGTCACGTGAATGACCCTTTAAGGAAGACTGTCACGTGAATGACCCTTTAAGGACTACCACTTTCCTGGCATTTTCTGCACAGTTGGTTTACACTGGTATCTCACATTTTATATTTACAACTTGAGTTACACAGAAGGAGTCATCTGTAACTCTCTGATGAGGAGTCAGCCCTTCAATCATCGTCGTCTACATCGCACATTACTTACTTTGTCAAATTTACTAAGATTGTTCCTGCTGCGAGATTCCGCTTCCTCAAATCCCGTCAGAGCCAACTGCTGCAGGAGGCGGCCGACCTAGAGCACAGTAACAAGAGAAGGACCTGAATGACCGGCTTGTTACATTCACATCAGCTGTATTCACTGGTCTGGACGCTGCCAACAGGGAGCCCATCCAGCCGCTCCTTCCTATAATGCTCTCTTTGACACAATATCAAAAGGGACAAGTGACTGCGGATGAGCTTTATTAGCAGGATCGTCACCTGCTCAGATGACATGGAGACTGAACTGTGCGGCTGCAATTTCACGTCGTATAAGGTATTATTAGATACTACCAGATATAACACCTAGTAATTCTTCTATGAGCCAGAAAATTGCAATCATTCTGTTCATTTTGAAAATCATTATTTCCCTAAAAAACAAATCTCCACCTTTTACCCAAATTCTGTTCTCATGTATTTCATCAGAGAGACTGGGGCTACGTGTCTCTTATCCAAATCCTCATGCACTGAAAGATAAACTATACAGTTCTAGCTACTCGCAGTCACCACTAGGGGGTGCTCATCACATACTGTTTAGTTTACAGTATCTTCTGTGGCCAGTGTCTGGCTGCAGTAGTGTCAAAGCAGATGTTGACATCGGGGGCAGCCAAGGCCATGGATCAAAGGAGTTGGGAACTAGCGGCAGGGAGCAAGAACCAGAGTCATCAAGGGAATACTCGGCAGAGATTAGATTAAAGGATACATGTGAAATTAAGTGGATATAGAGACCCAGCATGCTTTACATACCTGCATCAAGTTGAATCGAGCCACTTCGTTGATTGGAGCATCCGATATGATACCATACTGCTCTGGATTCACTATGGCAGGGCAGATGAAACAGGTCAGTAGGAGGTCGGTGCACATAGACCTTACTTCACCGATGTCCAGACCTTCCACACAAGACAGAGTTTTGTACATCTGAGATACAATCCACCTCAGGCTGTGTGGGAAGCAGTAGGTATTTTGTTTTAAATAGCCAATAAATTTGTTGACGAGTGTAACCAGCTTGGCTTCATTGGACTCTATCATCTCCTGGACCTTCTGCCTAAAGCGGTCACTGCCCTTCTCCCCAAATAATTTCTCCTGCTGAGCTGGAGAGAAGCGCTCAATAAGCTTGCTTGGATCTATCTCCAGATGATCTTCGTCCTCAACTAATAGCTGCATGATAGGTTCATGTAAAGTTGCCGTCAGGAAGAGCTTGGCTGAGAAGAGTCCCTCAGTAAAAAGTTTGAAGATGATGCTGAAGGCACAAGTACCTTTCCGGAGCAGTCGACGAGGGTTGTCGCTTTCCTTCAGCTCAAATTCAATCAGGTAGCGTAATACCTGGAGCAAGTAGCTTTCATCCTCCTGCATTATACAGTTTCCATACAGAGACGTGAAAACAGTCTGGATGACGCTCTGAGCGTTCTCCTGGTTAAGCTTCTCCCCAGCCACAAGACAAGAGGCAATCAGCCTTGGGTTCTCCCGGAGCCGATTGAGAAACTCGCCATACGATGTCTCCTGAAATCCTAGCTGTTTGTAGCCGTCCACAAACTGGGTGTCCTCCAGCACCTTGGCGTGCTGACAACATTCTGCGGGTGAGGCTTCAGCACTAGAAAAATATAAATTTATGAACTTTTACAGCCCGGAATAGATTTAAACGTCTGGTGCACAACCTGCAGCCTGCAATGCTACTCTGTGCATCCCCAGAAAACATGAACGTCTGTAGGTAGTGGGGGCGTCTCTCAATTGTAGTTTATGGGAGTTATGAAAGGCTAGCCTGGTACTACAACACCCTTAATCTACAATGGAAAGAGCTGCATGCATGCATTGGCTCATCTTTGGAGTGCTGACTGGGAGAAAGAGATCCCCATTCTCCTGAGCATGCAGGACTACCCTAGAAGTGCATTCCTGTTATTCTCAAGATAAGTGAGGGATCCAGATCAATCATAAAGTGATGGCATATCCTTGTGACTTGGTGTCACTTTAAGAAGTAAGAACACCCCTTAGATCAGTGGTGGCGAATCTCTGGCACGGGTGCCGGAGGGGGTACTCAGAGCCCGCTCTGTGGGCAACCACTCCCTGGAAAAAGTACCAATATGCCCGTAGAGCATTGCCTGAAAAATAGGTCACCATACACTGCTATCTCTTCATGAGAAACAGCAGGGAGGGCTTTTTCCCCAACCCATTACATCCATGAACTACAACACAAAATGATCCAACCATAAGAAGCAGCCAGCCTCTCCACCTGGATACTCTACCTGGTGAGAATAAGCCTGTCCAAGTTGATTCTCTGCTGTTTAGAAATCCAAGACGTGCGGTACAGCTTTTCTGCAGTTTTCAACACATCGGCATTTAGCCTCTGGATGAGCTGCTTCTCCGAATTAACATACAGGCGTTCTTGCTTCAGGTGGCGGGCAAGGGTGTGGATATCCGGCTTCACCATTCTGGGACGCGATGAGAACCGCTTGACCTATAAAACACATACAGACCATACATTAGTCAGCCGGAATAGTCCAATCTGAGCTGATGCAGCAGCCTACATCTCCAACACATTTTTTGAAAACTGATGTAAAAGGGATTGCCCCCTTAATTAGCATTTTTTTTAACCATTTGATATCAGAGATCTCACACTACAGAGATCCAAGGGTAATGTAGTTTGTGCGGATTTCACCGTTTCCGCACCAACATGTGCCATTTGCAGACTTGGTCGTGGATTTTTCCCCAGATCTCATCCGTACAAAGGGCCACAGGATTACATCAAGAATATTTTGTATTTAATGGAGGCCTATTTGCCGCCCGCACTTTAACCCTTTAAAATTCACAGGAAGAAACAGCCCCTCATTCCGCACTGACACAAGGATCCTGAAAATAAGAAACTGCCCCCCATTGTTTCAACGCAGAGGTCTCCCAACATCGGAGGATACGGAGACTAAAGTGTAACAAGCCCTTCTTCGAGAAGCTTCATGTGACGTCCTGAAGAGATCTTCTCATAAGACTGCTGGTCAATACTAAGAGAAGCGTTTTAGCATAAACCCTGCAATCCTCTGACAAAGACCACATTGTGGAGAGTGAAATAAGTTCTGTACTTCAGTTCCTCTTCGGCAAATTCCAGTAAACAAGGAGGGAGAGGATTAAAGGGATGAAGGAGCTACATTATTAATTCCTTATGTACTATTCACAGACGTGAAGCCATAAACGCCTTCAGATACCTCTCGGCGGACATACCCACAATATTCATTATTCTGTACTTCTGGGTTGAGCAACCTCTGGCACTCCAGCCGTTGTGAAACTACAACTCCCAGGAAGCGCACCTGCTCAGCTGTTCTGAACTTCCACAGAAGTGAATGAAGCCTGCTGGGAGATGTACTTTCACAAAAGCTAGAGCACCGAATGCCGATGACCCCTGCGGTACTTGTAGGGGGTATCTTCTCTAGGTCAAATCTTTTCTAACAATCTGTGCTTCTAAAATGGTCAGGTTTACAAAGTATAGGTAAAAGCAGAGTGGCGGCAATGGACAAGTGCACCAGATGTGATAAAGCTCCACCACGGAGTTCTTCAGAGGTGGTCATTGAGCACATGGAGAATACCATGAAGATCCTACAGGAATATACAAGGGAATGGCAGAAATAGAAGTTGACATTCTCCCAGCTGGCCTGCCATGGTACCTGAAGCTGGACCAATGCTAATGAATTTTCTTCTTAGGTCATTCCCTAAAATATCTGCAGAGGTTCATTACAGGTGAACCCCCAATATAACACTGGTGTCCTGGCTTTGACATTCGGTCATGCTTGCACTGCTCAGACACACAGGAGTATAAGCTATTCTGACTGGTAATGTCCCACCCATTACAAAAAAGGAAATTTTCATCCATCAGAGATCAGAATTGATGACACCAATGTGAACAGAGCCCAAGGCTTGTTTGTCACCACTAGGAAAGGAATTATTATAGTCTGCAAATTGTCTGTAAACATTTAGCTCTTCCATGCTATACATAATTAAAGGCTATGTATACCTTTAAGGGGCAATTTTTTTTTATGATTGCATTTTACTCATTTTGAGCTTAAAATCATTTTTTTCAATTGGTCTATTTTTTAAAAATATTCAGCAGTTTTGTCATAAAGGGTTATAAGAATGGAGCTATAATGAGTGTTGATAAGGTCAGAGATAAGGAGCCATCAGCTGAGCAGCCTGATGGGAAACAGTAAGCATAGAGCCTGCTACTAGAGAATCTCAAGGCTGTACAGAGAAAGGGGCTCAATAAAGGCCAACTGAAGAAATAGTTTTCAGCTCAATACAATGTGCAATAATTTTTTTTAAAAATTCCCCCGAAAGGTGTACATGGCCTTTAAAAGGGGTTGACGACCAGAATGGTCAGCTGATCAGCACGCAGTATCTCTATTGTTGGGTTTAAAATAAGGCCAACTAGCGTCACTAAGTGGTGTCGACTAGGGATGAGCGAACTTGTGTTTAAAAGGTCAGCATACAAGGTTCGGGTTATCTAAGAATTCTGTTATGGATTTCGCCACCACAGACCATAACTTATGGTCCATGGGAGCCAAATCCATAACAATTCTTAGATAACCCGAACCGTGTACGCCGAACTTGAAACGCAAGTTCGCTCATCCGTAGTGTCAACTGTCTCAGTGCAGGTGCTCTACAGAAAGAAACAGCAGGCACCCACCTGATAGGGACAAATAGTGCCCATAACTCCACAGTATGAATTGCAAATAGGACTCAAGAGCAAAGGAACCCTTCGAGTACCTGCACTGCCTCCAGACGATATCTACAACCTTCACAAGAAGAACTACAAATCATTAAGCTGGATCAAACCAATATTGAACTGGTCCCCAAGGTGCTGGTTGAGTGGATTGCACTCTAAGCCTGATTTAGGCACTGTATAAGACTTGCAGGTGTGAAGAATTAAAAGAGGTTGTGCCATGAAAAATATTCTACATTTTTCAAACAAGCACCTGGATCTGAATACTTTTCTAATTGCATGTAATGAAAAAAAATTTGTATTGTCACTGAGCTATTCAATAAAACGTGTCTGTACAGCGCCACCTGCTGTTTGTTCTATTCCCTTTTTCTTGTTTATATCAATGAGGTGGTCACCCACGCTCAATTTAAACCTTTAACTGCCACCAGCCATATCTTCTATTAGAAGATGTGGAAGTTACAGGAAGAGAGCTACAGCAGAAAGGACACACCTCCTGAGCTCCTTGCCTGAAATAAAGCTAGCAGAGCAATGAAGGGCAGATCTCTGGATCCATGTGAGGTACAGGGCTGGTTCTAGCTTTGTTAGAAAGATTGCGATAAATAATAGGATATCTGATTTTCAGCAACCAGGAAGAGAGAAGGCACGGCGCGCGCCTTCCCTTCATACAGCTGATCGGCAGGGTTGCCAGGTATCGGACCCTCTGATCTGATATTAATGACCTATCCTGAGGACAGGTCATCAATATTGAAAGCCCAGAGAACCCCTGAGATTTGACGGTGGAACAATAAGCAGGGTACACTGTTGGATGGTTTTGACCCCAACCCTTGTTTATAGTGTTAAGTGTCACATACATTAGGGCTGCGATCCTTTACCTGAATGGAAGAATGGTCATAAAATGTACAGGACAATAACAATGCATTTTCTGGAGGCGCTGGGGCGTCACATAGGTACAGCCCGTAACATCTTGTCCCAACACACCCCTCCCTACAGAATCGCGGCCACTGGAGATACAGCAGCTCTCATACCATTTATCCTCGGAATATGAGTTCTCTATTACAAGTGCAAACCTAACCTTCCAGGGCACAAAGACCTGTTTAATGTTCCTAAAACTGGTCACCTTACAAAAAACCAAAAACTATTTCATTTCCACAGAAACAAGTTCTCGTGAATCAGGGCCAATAAGTAAACGGTCAGCTTCCCTTTAAATTAACCCTTAGGCCCCTTTCACACGGGCGAGTTTTCCGCACGGGTGCAATGCGTGATGTGAACGCATAGCACCCGCACTGAATCCTGACCCATTCATTTCTATGGGGCTGTGCACATGAGCGGCGATTTTCACGCATCACTTCTGCGTTGCGTGAAAATCGCAGCATGCTCTATATTGTGCGTTTTTCACGCAACGCAGGCCCCATAGAAGTGAATGGGGCTGCGGGAAAATCGCAAGCACCCGCATACAAGTGCGGATGCTGTGCGATTTTGCCGCATGGTTGCTAGGAGACGGGGACCCGATCTTTATTATTTTCCCTTATAACATGGGTATAATGGGAAATAATAGCATTCTCACTACAAAATGCTTAGTAAAATGTGCATTAAGTGGTTAAAAATGAAAAAAAATTAACTCACCTTATCCACTTGATCGCGTAGTTGCCGATCTCTTCTCTTCTTCAAGCATTAGCTGCCGGCTAAAGGACCTGTGATGACGTCACATCACATGGTCCAGTGATTGGACCATGTGATGAGCTCAGTAACATCACCACAGGTCCTTTAGCTGGCAGCTAATGCTTGAAGAGAGAAGAGAAGAGATCGCAACTACGAGATCAAGTGGATAAGGCGAGTTTATTTTTAACCCCTTAATGCACATTTTACTAAGCATTCTGTATTGAGAATGCTAATAATTTTCCTTTATAACCATATTATAAGGAAAAATAATAAAATATACAGAATACTTAACCCAAACCCGAACTTCAGTGATGAAGTCCGGGTTCGGGTCTGGGTATTAAACATGCCGATTTTTCCCACGCGCGTGCAAAACGCATTAAAACGCTTTGCACTCGCGCTGAAAAATCGTGACGCCCGTGTGAAAGAGGCCTTAGGATACCGGAGTTTTTTCGTTTTAATTTTTCATCTTCATTATTTTTCCGTTCACATAGCTGTATGAGGGATTATTTTTTGTGGGACAAGTTGTTCTTTCTAATGCCACCATTTAAAATGGCCTACAATGTAGTGCTAAGCAGGAGAAAAAAAAAAAAACGCAATTACTCCACCGTTCTACAGATTTTGTTCCAACAGCGTTCTGCTTGCGGCAAAACTGACCTGTGCCCTTCATTCTCTGGGTCAGTACGATTACAACTATACCACATATGTATAGGTTTTTATGTCTAAGTAGTATAAAAATAAAATTTAAACTTTGAGAAAAAATTCAATTTGTTTTAATAGTACGGACGTTTTCGTTGCGGAGATACCCATAATATTTATATTTTGTTATTTATGCATTTATTTTTTTATATACAGAAAGGGGGCGATTTAAACTTTTTTATATATATTTACATTTTTTTCCTTTTTTGTTATGATTTTGAAGCTCGTATTTGAGAGTACAAAATCAATTTTTTTTTATTCTGATCATAGATTTTTAGAATCCATATATTACTGAGAATTGGTCATTTACTATGTTGGCCTGCCACCTGGTAGCCAAAGTAAGAATTGCAGCTTTAATGCGCCGAGTCTCTTCAGCGAGACCCAGCACAATGAAATCAATTAACGGCATCCTCATTGGCAGCAGAGGATGCCGGTAAGAAGCCCGGAAGTGCGAGCTTTTAGATGCCGTGACCTCACTTGATCAAGGCATCTAAAAGCTTTAATTACCGCGATCGGCATTATTGCTGGTCGCGGTAATCAGCTGTTTGAAACATCGGAGACCTGCCGGCCATGACACCCGCTGCACATGCGAGCGGGCGCTATGTTTGCCCATTGCTGGTAGCCAATGGGTTAATTATAAACTTCTAGTAGGTATAATAGAGGAATGGCACAACAGAGTCATAAGAAAAGATGCTCCAGAATTGTTCATGGGGAAAGCAAGTGGTTACTACAACAGGCATGTCAGGAGAGGCGACTTGGGAGAAAAGTCCATTTGATAAAAGGGAACAATAAATCTACCTGGAAATATAAGAATGAAAGCCTGAACTACAGCTAATTTTTGCCACTATGAAATGCCCCTCTTATCTCTTGGCGGATGGAGGAGATCTTCCTCTGGATGACATTCATTCCGTATGCTGTCTGCATTTTCTGCGGCCACACAGAAATTAATCGGTTTGCTTTCGATCCGCAAAAAAATGCGGACACGGACTAAAACTACAGTGGTGTGAATGCACCATGACCACGCCTTTCAAGTGTGGAGATCGTGTTCAGACCTTGCACACGTTTTATGAGGGTAAGGCCAAAAACTGCCCCTAGGTGGCCGTATGATGGTGAATAGGGCCTTTCGCACCAGTGACACATACCGTGCTAACAAACGTTCAGTCCCATGTGGAGTGTCCTGTGAGTATTTAAGTCCAGTTCTGCAGCATCCTGTAACTAGTGGGGATGGGGTTGAATGGTTTACACTGCCCACCCGGCCTACACCAGGCCTCTGCCAAGCACTGTTATTTCATCGGTTTTCGGTGCTATTTTAGGTCACACTGGACGGTGCCACTTACATTCCTCTACCAGCGGATCTTCAGGAGGAGAACTGTGCTTTGGTCTGTACAGGATCCCATAAACCACCATGAATAGGATACATGAGAATACATTTCTTTTTGGAACCAGTCACATTGGCAGGCAGCAGGTTATAGAGCAGGAAAAGCTGAGCAGATATAGTTTTATGGGAAAAGATTCAGGATAAATTGCATTTCCCTAATTAAACTCCTTGCATTTTGTCTGCCAAGTGGGTGGTCCTACTCAGTGACCAATAGGCACCCCTATAGTAGGGCCGCCCACTGGACTCCTAAGCATGCCAAGTGCAAGGATTTCAATGACTACAATGCAAGTTATCCTGAAACCTTCCCACAAAGCTATATACCAATCTGCTCAGCTCCTCCTGCTCTATAGCCTGCTGCCTGCAGATCGGACATTGTCAGGCAACATCTGTCAGGGGAGAAGCCGGAGCTGCTCATACACATTAGCTTGTCAGCCAAACCTGCTGTTCTCACAGATTTGGCCAGAAATACACTAATGTGTACGGGGCCGTTCAGACAAAGCCATGCCTCCAGAGACAGAGGCACCTACGCCCATAGCACCTCTTTGATGCACCGTATTTTCCCCTAGAAGCAATGGGTAATAAGGAGTCTGATGAGGCGTGCATGATTTTTATTCTTTACACAAAACTACAGTATGGCCTCAAGCAACTTGTGCAGAACTGTAGTAAGCGACAGGTTTTCCAGGTTCAGGGTTGGTCATTAGTATCAGATCAGAGGGTGTCTAACTCTCTGCCCCCTCCCAATCAACTACTAAATACAATCTACTCGGCGGTGCTCTCACTCAGCACATCATCTACTCAGTGGCGGGGGTGCTCTCCCCCCGGCACATCACCTACTCAGTGGCGGCGGTGCTCTCACCCGGCACATCATCTAGTAAGTGGCAGCGGTGCTCTCACCTGGCACATCATCTAGTAAGTGGCGGCGGTGCTCTCACTTGGCACATCACCTACTCAGTGGCGGCGGTGCTCTCACTCAGCACATCATCTACTCAGTGGCGGCGGTGCTCTCACTCAGCACATAATCTACTCAGTGGCGGCGGTGCTCTCATCCGGCACATCATCTACTCAGTGGCGGCGGTGCTCTCACTCAGCACATCACCTGCTCAGTGGCAGCGGTGCTCTCACTCAGCACATCATCTACTCAGTGGCGGGGGTGCTCTCCCCCCGGCACATCACCTACTCAGTGGCGGCGGTGCTCTCCCCCGACACATCACCTACTCAGTGGCGGCGGTGCTCTCACCCGGCACATCACCTACTCAGTGGCGGCGGTGCTCTCACCCGGCACATCAACTACTCAGTGGCGGCGGTGCTCTCACCCGGCGCATCATCTAGTAAGTGGCGGCGGTGCTCTCACCCGGCACATCACCTACTCAGTGGCGTCGGTGCTCTCACCCGGCACATCTAGTAAGTGGCGGCGGTGCTCTCACCCGGCACATCATCTAGTACAGTGTTTCCCAACCAGTGTGCCTCCAGCTGTTGCAAAACTACAACTCCCAGCATGCCTGCACAGCCAAAGGCTGTCGGGGCATGCTGGGAGTTGTAGTTTTGCAACAGCTGGAGGCACACTGGTTGGGAAACACTGATCTAGTAAGTGGCGGCGGTGCTCTCACCCGGCACATCATCTAGTAAGTCGCGGCGGTGCTCTCACCCGGCACATCATCTACTCAGTGGCGTCGGTGCTCTCACCCGGCACATCTAGTAAGTGGCGGCGGTGCTCTCACCCGGCACATCATCTAGTAAGTGGCGGCGGTGCTCTCACCCGGCACATCATCTAGTAAGTGGCGGCGGTGCTCTCACCCGGCACATCATCTACTCAGTGGCGGGGGTGCTCTTCTCCCCCCGGCACATCACCTACTCAGGGGCGGCAGTGCTCGCACCCGACACATCACCTACTCAGTGGCGGCGGTGCTCTCACTCAGCACATCATCTACTCAGTGGCGGCGGTGCTCTCACTCAGCACATCATCTACTCAGTGGCGGCGGTGCTCTCACTCAGCACATCATCTACTCAGTGGCGGTGGTGCTCTCACTCAGCACATCATCTACTTAGTAGTAGTAGAGCAGCAAATTGCAACATAGTCCTATTCAAGTAAGTGGGGCCTTGCACCACCACTACCAAGTAGATGGAGTCCAGGTAGATGACCTATCATTATCTTGATGTTCTAAATTCAGAGAAAAATTTCACATTCTGACAAATATACACTTCTACTTGCCCCAAAGATTCATTGGGGTGTTTCTGGGAACCCCCACTCTCTACTTGGCTGCAGTAAGTCCTGCTGGCCATGAAGATTGAGCAGTGCAGTCAAGAGGCACTTGGAAATTAAATAGAAAATACTCCACTACAGGTGACCACCGATACGTTCATTAGACTGTGTGGTCACTGACATCAACTCACCAGATGGGACAGCTTCTCCTACATGCAAACATTTTTTTTTAAATTGTCCCCATAATCAAAAAATAAAAAATAAGCAACTTGCCTTCATAAAAAATGAAATAAAAATGTCCTATTGTTTACAGCTAATATGCAGACATATGTTTCCATGGTAACCAAAAGCAAACTACCGTATCTTTCAATTGCAATTTTTTTTTTACATTTTTGATGAATTAAAAGGGGTTTTGGGGAGTTTTATAGTGATGGTCTATATCCTCAGGATCGGTCATAAACATCCGATTGGTTGGGGTCCGACGGATTTGTTTGTGAATGGCATTCTGCAGCCTGCAATGTAGCTTATATACTTGCCAGCTGCAGAAAGCTAAACAAAGCAAAAGTTCTCACAGTTCATCGATAAAGAAAATTGATGCAAAGGTGTCCACAGCCTTTAACTTCTCCATAAAAGCAAATTACATAGCAGGAGTCATTACGGGATGTGCTTCACACGTATAGCAGTACTTAATGATAAAGCGGCATCCCCACGCAGCTAATTATGGGACCCCACCCAAATAACAGCCTCTAGCAAGTTCAAGGCTTCACAAACAAATTCCTTGTGTGATTAATAGTCACATAAAAAGGTTTTACACCATAGAAACAGGTCTGAAAGGCTGGAGTCGGGGCAGGGTGAAGTGTCTAATATGTTCCGGAAGGAGCGAATTCATTACTCTCATCATCCTTTATCTGTGATGGGTTGTGCCCATGGCTGAAGAATCTCCTCTTGATGCTTCATTGATAGGGCTGGACACCTCACTGGCCATGCCAATGTCGTCCCTACGCCGCTGGTCTGAGAAGCAGAGCAAGTGCAGAGGCTCTGCTACTGGAGAAGCGACTGTGCATGCGTCGCTACACTAAAGGGTAACAGAGCATGAACAGCGCTGCAAAGTCTCCGGGCTTGAGTCGCTACGAGAAGTGGCGCAGGCGCAAGATAGTCAGGTCTATCATTTAAGAATAAGGGGAGATTTCTTCCGCACCGGGGACAACTCCTCACCGGTGAAGAACTCTAGTCGATAAGACCAAGGAATTCACTCATCCATATGCCTAACCACTCTAATCAGAAACGCTACGACGGATAATTTACATGGAAGAGCCATGTACGATGTACCTTTAGACCCTGTCCATACCGACACACACTGCCATTAACAAGACTGCTGTAATCAAACTGTCTGCTACTACTTAGGGCCTCAAGCACACGACCGTGGTTTTGGTTTGCATCCGATCCGCATTTTTTGCGGATTGGATGCGGACCCATATATTTCAATGGGGGGGGGGGGGTCGCAAAAGATCAGACAGCACACCATGTACAGTCGCCATGGGCACTTCCATTCCGCGAGCCGTAATAGAACATGTCCTATTCTTGTCCGTTCTGCAGAGGGTAGGACGTACTGTTCCGCAAAATGTGGAACACACTCGGCCAGCATCCGTGTTTTGCGTGTGCATGAGCCCTAAAGGGGTTGTCCAACAGGGCAGGTGATAAGCATCTCATTGGTGGGGGTTCAAGTGCTGAGACCCACAGAGATCATAAGAACGGGGTCATGTAGTGAAAGAAGCAAGGGTACCACTCCACTCGGGATGGACATTGCCGAGCAGTCAAGTTCTTGAAGTTGATGTGTTGGAAGCAAGCTTAAGGATCTGAGCAAAATTAACAAGCGCGACTTTGTGATGGTAAAAAAACTGGGTCATAACATCTCCAAAACAACAGGTCTTCTGGGGAGTTCCTGGTGTGAAGTGGCTAGTACCTACTATACATTGTCCAAGGACACAAAAGAGTTGGCAACTGGTCAAAGGCGCCCAAGGCTCATTGATGCACGTGGGTAGTGAAGGCTAGCCTGTCTGGTCTCATGCCACCGTAGAGATACTGCTGCACAAATTACTGAAGTAGTTGAAGTTAGCAATGATCTAAAGATGTCACTGGTCCATGCCGACCCCTGTCTTCTGCCGAAAGCGGACGCATAAGCATCGGAACTGGCCGTGGAGCAATGGAAGAAGTGGACTGGTCTGAGGAATCACAGGCCTGAGAAAGAGATGGCAGCAGGATGCACTATGGGAAGACAGGCCAACAGTCAGTGTGATGCTCTAGGCCAGGGATCAGCAACCTTCAGCTCTCCAGCTGCTGTGAAACCACAACTCCCAGCATGCACACTTACTCGGCTATTCTAGTAACTCACATTAAAGTAAAAGGAGGACTATGGGAGTTGTAGTTTCAGAACAGCTGGAAGTTGCTGATCCCTGATCTAGGCAATGTTCTGCTGGGAAACCTTGGGTCCGGGCATTCATGAGGAGGTCACTACGGTTTATCTCATGTAGTTTGTATAAGAAGAAGCATTGAGAATGAAGTTGCGAGCGCTGTGGATATTCCTTCCCAGCCCAGGAGGAGGTCTACAATTGTGCTGGATCGGCACTTTGACAGTGGATTTCCGAGTGGAAATGTTCTTCGAGGTGGGGAGGAGATTTACACTAAGAATCCTTCCTGCGCATGGCCCTTGTACAGCGTGAGGATGAAATCAATAGTCAGTGTTTGGAGGACCTTCTCTTCCTGGAAAGGCATCTCCAGTTCCTGTTGTTCTGTCTCGTGGAAAGGTTTCTACGAGTTCTACTGCACTGACCATTCTCACATCGAGACCTTGCTGGGTCACATTACTGAAGGCCGACCGAGTGCATGCCGCCATTTCTTTAACTCCTGCAGAAATGTCCTATCCTTGTCTGCAAAACAGACAAGAATAGGACACGTACTATCTTTTTTGTGGGGGCGCGGAACGGACATGCACACGGTGTGCTGTCCTCATCTTTTGCGCCCCCGTTGAAATGAACGGGTCCACATCTTATCCACAAAAGACGCGGATTGGATGCGACCGAATATATAGTTGTGTGCATGAGCTAAAGGGTTAATTCACACAACCGTATGTATTTTGCTGTCTGCAAAAAGCGGATCTGGAAAAAATACGGATCATTGGAAAAATGCCTATATGTCCTATTAGAGAAATGCCTATTCTTGTCAGCAATTGCGGATTTTTTTGTGGGAATGTGGATATACCAATGCAGACAGCACTTAGTGTGCTGTCCACTTATTTTTTTTTTCAGGACCCATCTGGTTGTGTGAATGGGGTCTTACAGAACACATCTATAACACATGTGGTTTTTCCTGTGGACCCGCAGCAAAACCCGCAACTGTATTTTCCATCATGTATGAACGGACCCTGAAAGGTATGAATCCTCGCAAGGATTTTGTTGCGTATTACTTTCCAAACTCCAACTTCAATCTGCATATTAGGTCTCAGGCACATGACTGTTATGGTCTGTCTCCGAGCCGCAGTTTTTACGGCTCGGGTGCGGACCCATTCACTTCAATGGGGCCGCAAATAATGCGGACAGCACTCCGTTCCGTAGCCCCGCTAAAAAAAATATAACAAGTCCTATTCTTGTCTGTTTTGCGGACAAGAATAGGCATCTCTATAATGGGCCGTCGGTTCTGCAGATTGCGGAAGGCACATGGGTGGCTTCCGTGTTTTGCGGATCCGCAATATGCGGACCGCAAAAAAACGGAATGGTCGCCGATGCATGAGGCGGGTTTCCACCTCCCTGTTCACAGGAAAGTTTCCTTATGAATTTATGGAGGTTTTTTTGTCTTGTTTTTTTTCTGCAGATTTAAGCTGCAATTTACTTCCTTTGGGCAGAAAACATGAAAACTAACCCCATTGTACATGTAACGTATTAATGCGTTGTGCAAAAATGCAGGCCGGTGGGTGGCATGTGGTACATCAGCAGATATTGGGAAGAAATGCCAAGCTGCAACTTCTCCGCAAATTAATACTTTCCTTCCAAGTGACTGAAGTTGCTGAACACAGCCGCCCATCATTTAATGAAACGTGGCCAACGTAACGGACGGGAACAGGAAAAATAGCCAGCCACCGGTGCTCTCCACGTCCCATGGCTCAGGAGAGCTCTGTGTCCAGGTATTAGGAAAGTTTCACTACCATGGAGTCCACACTCTAACGCTGGGTTCAGACCTGAGCGTTTCTGAGACGCGCGTTTTCCGCACGTTTTTGGCAATAGTAAACGCGTGTTTTACGTTTGTGTGATTGACTGCAGTGTTGTCCAATGACCAAATATCCCTGTCTATATGAAGTTAGGCCTTTCCAGTATGTTACAAATTCATAAACGCGCGTTCGAACGCGCGTTTTCAGTATCAAAAACGCGCAAAATACAAGCGTTGCGCGTTCCCATTGAAGTCTATGGGTCAAAACGCGCCAAAAAAAGCTCAAGTACTTGTTTATGCGTCAGGCGTTTTTAAGCGCGTTTCGAACGCGCTGTAAAACGCGAAAAAGTGAACCAGTCCCATAGGGAAGCATTGGTTTGCATTGGTTATGCGTTTTACAGCGCGTTCGAACGCGCTGTAAAACGCGCAAGTGTGAACTGAGGGTAAAGGTCTCAACCGCATTTTGCAATCGAACATGGATCCATACATTTCTACGGGTCCGCAAAAAAAAAAAAAAAGCACGTGGATGTCTTCTCTGTGCCGTCCGCATCCGTATGTCCGTCCCGCACATTATAGAACATGTCCTGTTCTGGACCGCATGGACGAGAATAGCCATTTCCATTGACGGGAGAGCGAAAAATGCGGAAAGCACACAGTATACGTATTTGGTGGACTGAAATACGGTTAAAGATGTGTGTATGAAGCCTAGGAGTGCCTCCCCACATGGCAGATTATGTTGCAGAAATTTCTGTAACTGAAAATGCGTTCACACATGGTGAATACGCCGTGGATTTACCACTGCAGATTTTTGGATTGTTCAGTGCCAGCAAAGTTAGGGCTCATGCACACAAACACATTTTTTTGTCCATTCCAGTTTTTTTCAATAGGGCCGGAAAAAAAAAAAATAAGGAAATGATTCTGTGTGCATTCTGTGTCCGTATGTCCGCAAATCAGTTCCACAAAAAAATAGAACATGTCCTATTCTTTTCCGTTTTGCAGACAGGCATTGTTACAATGGATACGCAAAAAAAAACAAAAAAAAAAAAAAACCTAACGGTTTAACACAGACGTCATCCGTTTTTTGGGGCGGATCGCAAAACAACAAAGGTCATGTGCATAGGCCCATAACGTAATTTTAACCGCTACAGGACCGCCGCACGCAGGATTGCGTCCTGGCGGCGGCCCTGTAGCTCTGATCGGACGCATCGGCGCGTCATCTCGCGAGACGCGAGATGACGCGAGGACGCGCCCGCACATGCGCAATGCGCGCCATCGGCGCGCTCGCATGTAGTTATACTACAGCCTGCCAGCGCCGATCGTGCGCTGGCAGGCTGTATATGGCAGAAAAATCGCAGATCAGACGTTGTTCTGTGAACAGCGTCTGATCTGCTTGCTGCTCGCTTCTCTGGTGGTCCCTTTGCTTGGGACCACCAGAGAAAAATATCAAAGTGCACCAATCACCACACAACCCCCCCACCGCCCCCACCCACCCACCACCCCCTGTCACTGATTAACCCCTGATCTCCCATGTCACCCCCTGATCACCCCCTGTCACCCCCTGTCACTGATCACCCCTGTAAGGCTCATTCAGATGTCCGCATGTGTTTTGCGGATCCACGGATCCGCAAATCCGCGGATCCGCAAAACACGGACACCAGCAATGTGCTTTCCGCATTTTGCGGATCCGCACATTGCCAGAACTATATAGAAAATGCCTTTTCTTGTCCGCAATTGCGGACAAGAATAGGACATGTTCTATACTTTTGCGGATCTTCAATTACGGATCCGCAATTACGGATCCGAGCGGGACAAAGTCTGTCCCCATAGAATTGAATGTATCCACATTTCTGTTCCGCAAAAATTTTGCGGAACAGAATTGCGGACGCTGAATGAGGCCTTAGGGTCCCTTAGCGATCGCAGCTTTATAGCTTTTCCCTCTTTTTTTTGCACATTTTTTAGAGATTTTTTCATCCACATTGATCAATGTGAATGGAAAAATATGTGACGTTCATTTTTTTCTTTCAGCGCAGAGGCTGAACGGAAAAAATTCTCATTACCCGTATGGTCAATATAAGGAGAATAGCAAAAACTCCTAATGCTGGCCATACGTGTAATGATTGTGGAGACCCCTAAAATGCCAGGGCAGTACAAAAACCTCACAAGTGACCCCATTTTAGAAAGAAGACACCCCAAGGTATTCTGTGAGGGGTATGGCGAGTTCATGCAAAATTTTATTTTTGTCACAAGTTAGTGGAATGTGAGACTGTAAAAAAAAAAAAAAAAAAAAATACCATTTCCGCTAACTTGTGCCAAATTTTTTTTCTGTGAACTCGCCATGCCCCTCACGGAATACCTTGGGGTGTCTTCTTTCCACAATGGGGTCACATGTGGGGTATTTATACTGCCCTGGCATTTTAGGGGTCCTAAAGCGTGAAAATCCAAATGCGTAAAAATGTCCTGTGAAATCCTAAAGGTACTCATTGGTTTAGGCCCTTTGCATCTTGGCTGCAAAGTGTCACCATGTGGTATCGCCGTACTCAGGAGAGTAGGCAAGGCTTTGGGGTGTATTTTATATATACCCATGCTGTGTGTGAGAAATATCTCTGTAAACGACAACTTTTTAAATTTTTTTATTCAAAGTTGTCAATTTACAGAGATATTTCTCTCACCCAGCATGGGTATATGTAAAAATACACCCCAAAACACATTGCCCTACTTCTCCTGAGTACGGCGATACCACATGAGTGACACTTTTTGCAGCCAAGATGCGCAAAGGGGCCCTAAAACCAATGAGTACCTTTAGGAGGGCATTTTTACGCATTTTCCTTCTCACGCTTTAGGGCCCCTAAAATGCCAGGGCAGTATAAATACCCCACATGTGACCCCATTTTGGAAAGAAGACACCTCAAGGTATTCGCTGAGGGGCATAATGAGTCCATGAAAAATTAAACTTTTTGTCAAAAGTTAGCGGAAAGGGAGACTTTGTGAGAAAAACAATAAAAATCAATTTCCACTAACTTGTGCCAAAAAAATCTTCTATGAACTCGCCATGCCCCTCACGGATTACCTTGGGGTGTCTTCTTTCCAAAATGGGGTCACATGTGGGGTATTTATACTGCCCTGGCATTTTAGGGGCCCTAAAGCGTGAGAAGAAAAATGCGTAAAAATGCTCTCCTAAAGGTACTCATTGGAATTAGGGCCCCTTTGTCATCTTGGCTGCAAAAGTGTCACTCATGGGTATCGCTGCATCAGGAGAGTAGGGCAATGTGTTTAGGGTGTATTTTACATATACCCATTATTGGGTGAGAGAAATATCTCTGTAAATTGACAACTTTGAATAAAAAATTTAAAAAGTTGTCGCTTACAGCGATATTTCTCACACGCAGCATGGGTATATGTAAAAATACACCCTAAAACACATTGCCCTACTTCTCCTGAGTACGGCGATACCACATGTGTGACACTTTTTGCAGCCTGGTGCGCAAAGGGGCCCTAAAACCAATGAGTACCTTTAGGATTTCACAGGCCATTTTTATGCATTTGGATTCTCACACTTTAGGGGCCCCTAAAATGCCAGGTGAGTATAAATACCCCACATGTGACCCCATTTTGGAAAGAAGACACCCGTAGGTATTCTGTGAGGGGCATGGTGAGTCCACAGAATTTTTATTTTTTGGCATAAGTCAGCGGAAATTGTTTTTTTTGTTTTTTTAATTTTGTTTTTTACAAAGTCTCATATTCCACTAACTTGTGACAAAAATAAAATTTTACATGAACTCACCATACCCTCACAGAATACCTTGGGGTGTCTTCTTTCCAAAATGGGGTCACATGTGGGGTATTTATACTGCCCTGGCATTTTAGGGGCCCCTAAAGCGTGAGAAGAAGTCTGGAATCCAAATGCGTAAAATGCCCTGTGAAATCTTAAAGGTACTCATTAGTTTTAGGGCTCTTTGCACTCCAGGCTGCAAAAGTGGCACACATGTGGTATCGCCAGTACTCAGGAGAAGTAGGGCAATGTGTTTGGGGTGTATTTTTATATATACCCATACTTTGTGTGAAAATATCTCTGTAAACGACAACTTTTAAAAATTTTTATACAAAGTTGACAATTTACAGAGATATTTCTCTCACTCCAACATGGGTGTATGTAAAAATACACCCCAAAACACATTGCCCTACTTCTCCTGAGTACGGCGATACCACATGAGTGACACTTTTTGCAGCCTGGGTGCAAAGGGCCCAAATTCCAACGAGTACCTTTAGGTTTTACATGGCGGCTCACAATTTAGCCCCGCCCAAAATGCCAGAACAGTAAACACACCCCACAAATGACCCCATTTCGAAAGTAGACACCCCAAGGTATTCACTGAGGGGCATAGTGAGTCCGTCTGAGATTTTTTTTTTTTTGCCAGAAGTTATCAGAAATTGAAACTTTTTTTTTTTTTTTTTTTCTCAGAAAGTGTCATTTTCCGCTAACTTGTGAAAAAAAATGAAATGATACATGAACTCACCAAGCCCCTCCGCGAATACTTTGGGGTGTCTTCTTTCTAAAATGGTGTAATTTGGGGGTATTTATACTTTCCTGACATTCTAGCACCTGAAGAAACATGACAGGCGCTCAGAAAGTCAGAGCTGCTTCAAAATGCCGAAATTCACTTTTTTGCACCATAGTTTGTAAACGCTATAACTTTTACCCAAACCAATAAATATACACTTATTGGATTTTTTTTTATCAAAGACATGTAGAACAATAAATTTAGAGAAAAATTTATATAGAAATGTAGTTTTTTTTTGAAAAATTTTACAACAGAAAGTGAAAAATGTCATTTTTTTGCAAAAATTTCGGTAATTTTTGATTAATAGCAAAAAAAGTAAAAATGTCAGCAGCAATGAAATACCACCAAATGAAAGCTCTATTAGTGAGAAGAAAAGGAGGTAAAATTCATTTGGGTGGTAAGTTGCATGACGGAGCAATAAACGGTGAAAGTAGTGTAGTGCGGAATTGTAAAAAGTGGCCTGGTCATTAAGGGTGTTTAAGCTAGGGGGGCTGAAGTGGTTAAAGGGGGTTATCCAAGAAGAGACCTATTCTCAGAATAGGTCATCAATATCAGATCTGCGGGGGTCCGACACCAGAGACGGCCTCTTACTAGACGTGTGATGTCTCCGTACATTGGTCACATGGTCTAGTTGCAGCTCAGCCCCATTAAAGTCAATGGGGTGGAGCTCCAATACCACGCACAGCCACTATACGAAGGATGGCGCTGTGCTTGGTGAGCTGCCGGGAACTCTGGTAAGCGCAGCGGCTCCCCCACCGATGTGATAATGATGACCTATCCTCATTATCTATTCGAGGATAACCCCTTTAAAGAATCTCATCGACGCACTGCGTAAAAAATTTGCGGCGTAAAGTGAAATTCCACAGCCATTTCTGCGGCAAAATCCGCAGCAGAACTTTCCACAGTGTTATTTTTTAACACACCGCACAGGGATGCCGCCATATTCTGTGTCTTACTACTGCAAACCCAAACACTTAAATGGGCAAGTCTTGTGTGAAAATCAGACCTACATGGTGCACGCAGCGATTGTCTGTGCACCGAATGATGGTCCACGAGAAAAAAAAAAAAAAAAACGCAGATGTTGACTGTAATGGGTCTGTGTGAACGGTGGTAGCTCTACACTCAGACAGCATGCGGCCCTGACGCTCACTCGTCTGAATGAGCCCCATCGCTTTTGTTTATTGAGATTTAAAGGGGTACTGACACCTCAGCCTTTCACAGAGTAAGCTCCGGTCAGAATAAGGGAAACATCCGACCTGACTGCGCCCTCAGCAGCGAATGGGAGCCACGTGAACAGCAAAGCGCAGCAAGCAATGCCGCTTCCCATAAATGGGGACTTATGGAAACAGCGGCGTGCAGCTTGGCCATTTCTGTAACTCTGCCTATTCTCGGCCGGCGCTTACGCTGCTAATTCCTGTCCCAGCGCTTTAATTCAATAAAAACCGTTTTCAAACAAATCCTATTATATGAGAGAGAAAAAAAAAAAAAGTCACTTCAATACACCTCAGAATGAATGAATGGACCAGTGGACACCTACAGGGGCTAATCAGACTATTAGGAGACTAAGGGTACTTTCCCACTAGCGTTATTCTTTTCTGGCATAGAGATCCGTCGTCGGGGCTCAATACCGGAAAAGAACTGATCAGTATTATCCCCATACATTCTGAATGGAGAGAAATCTGTCCAGGATGCATCAGGATGTCTTCAGTTCAGTCACTGAACGGCGTTTTGGCCGCAGATGCGCAGACCTTTAAAAATGTGAAAAAAATTAATACCGATGACACCGGAAAAACGGATCCAGTATTGCAATGCATTTTTCAGACCTGATCAGGCATTTTTCAGACCTGATCAGTCTGAAAAATGCCTGATGAGTCAGAAAAAAAATGACGTGCGTTTGCATACAGTTTGCCTGATCAGGCAGGCAACTGGACTGCCTGCTGAAATCAAACAACGCAAGTGTGGAGGTACCCTAAAAGTCAAGCAACAACTGCAACTATGGTACTGCAAGGGCGGCACGCCTTAAAGGTCACCTATCAGCAGTTTTGTAGCTATGACACTGGCTGACCTGTTACATGTGCGCTTGGCAGCTGAAGGCGTCTGTGTTGGTCCCATGTTCATATGTGTCCGCATTGCTGAGAAAAATGCTGTCTAATATATGCAAATGAGCCTCTAGGAGCAACGGGGGCGTTACCATTACACCTAGAGGCTCTGCTCTCTCAGCCCTACAGGGCCAGACAGGCGTGATCACTTTTACACAGTGCCTCATTCTGTGAAAGTGCAGAGGGCCTGACCGTTGCAGAGAGAGCTGAGCCTCTCGGAGTAATGGCAACCCCCCCGTTGCTCCTAGAGGCTCATTCGCATATATTAACATGTCATTTTTGACCAACACAGGTGCCTTCAGCTGCCAAGAGCACATGGAATAGTTCAGCCAGTGTAGGTATAAAACTGCTGGCAGATGCCCTTTAGCGCCGATTTACAAATCACTGCTCACCCGTCGCATGACACGGTACCCATACAAATGAATCACCGGCCAAGTGATGGACCAGTTCTCGGAACTGGTTAACTGAGGAACAACCTGAGCGGGGGAGCCCCCTCAGTGGGTGCACGGCCTCCATAGGTTCCCTAGATCATGGACGTGGCACATAAAAGTTCACTGACTGCACAGTTTCTCGTAGAGGGTAACTGATCGGGCATGGTGCCGCACCTATCTTAACATATGGATGCAACCTAGGGGATGCCGAGTGCGACCCATTCAGGGAGGATACAACACGCTCTCTGATTAAGAACACACCAGGGCGCACACGTACATGCCATTTAGTGCAAACAGCAGGCGCAGCCATTAGCGACCCCCTTTGAGGACCCCCCTGCTGCATCACGTACCAGCACAGGACGGCAGGTGTCTCACTATGGCAGTACCATAGTAAGTTGCGGCAGCCTCCAGCCGGTGACCAACCTCGGTCACTATGTCCCTGTGCAGAAGGCGCGGTGTCACTCACTGCACAGCAATTACTGCTGGTGGCAATCCTTGGCACCTCCCTCTAGCACCCCCTGCAGGCCGCAGGGAGATACTACATGTTTTTTCTTGGCCAGAGGTTGTAGAGGGGGCAGTGAAGAGGACACAAAGTCTGTATACAGGGAGCACATAGGCAGAGCACGGCCCTATGACAACACTGACTGCGCCCTGCCCTAACAACACCCATGTCACACCACCACAAACCCTTCACTGCTACCACAAATGACACGGCAACAACCCTCCCCCGACCCCCTACAACACGAAAGTAGTACTTATACAGTACACAACATAGTTAAAAAAAAGACCCCCGTCCCCACAAGCTGTGCTCACACGGATCTCTCTGGCCCGGTCTCCGCCCTCCGGTGCTGCCGGACTCCTTGTCAGCCGCAACCTCCCAGATACAGAGCTCCGCGCATGCGCAGGAACCAAAGGCAGAGACCTCATTGCGCACGCGCGGGAGGCAAGACGCCGCTCCGCCACTGGGCCTGGGCAGGCGATACATGGAGCCTAGGAGCACGCGCAGTATGAAATCTTGTCGACGTGCAAAGCGCATGCGTACAAATCGCCAACCCCTGGCAGGAAATCCGGGTTATTGGAGGCTTCGTTACCCGGAAGTAGTTTATTGTGCAGCGTTTGTCAAATGGTAGCGCATGCGTATTAACATGGTGTAGTTGGTTGTAGAAAGGTTGTGACTAAACACTATACTCCATAAGAACCTAGTCTTTACCAGTAATAGAATTTAGCCGACTCAGTGTGAGCTGTCTATTTCCTTTCACCGGTAAGGACCTTTTTGCCCCCTAGTGGTCAGGTCCTGAACTGAAATAGTGTGTATGTATGTGTGTGTGTATATATATATATATATATATATATATATATATATATATACATATATACATACACAGGGAGTTGGCTAAATCCTTTACTCCATAAGGAGCTGGTCCTTACCAGTGATAGGAAATAGCTGACCTTAGAGGAGCTGTCTATTTCCCATCATTTGTAGGGACCTCTTCTGCCTCGTTGATCTGGTTACTGAACTGTGTTAGGATTTAGTTGCTTCTCAATGACTTGGCTAAATCCCCTTGTCTATTAGGACCTGGTCATGAACTATGTCCAGTAACACTAACACATCTTCTACATGGATACAGTGTTAGGCTACATTCACACGACCGTATTTTTCCTTCCGCATCCGATCCGCATCCGTTTCCGTTTTTTGCGGAATAAATGCGGACCCATTCATTCCTATGGGTAAAAAAAATATGCGGACAACTTTCCGTATGTTGTCCGCATCCGTGGTTCCGCATTTATCCTCCGCAAAAATATGAAGCTTGTCCTATCATTGTCCGCATAAATCGTTCCGCAGCCCCATAGAAGTGAATGGATCCGCAAATTGCGGATGACATACGGAAAGGTTTCCGTATGTCATCCGCAATTTGCGGATCCGTTTCCGTATTTTTATTTAAATATTTAAATGAAGGCTCTGCCCTCAGGGGTTGTGGCTATAATCATATCTGCTGATGAGTTTGGCACAACAACTTCAGGCACCTGAAAATGTCTCGCATTGATGTCACCAAACTGATTGTCCTAGTGCAAGAACGCCCAGTAATTTGGGATTCAAGGCAAAACGATTACCATGACCGTGTCCGAAAGGATCGGGCATGGGAAGAAATAGCGCAGGAGCTGCTGCCCCAAGAATGGGCCAGATACAAGTCTGACAAACGTATCGGACTGGGTAAGTTAACTGAATTTTTATCTTATAAATTATAGTTTATATAGTCTAATACGTGTAGTTATAATCAAGTCCTGTAGCATCCATGATTGCATTCTCCAGGGTGTTGTTTTTCTCCACTAGAAAGTATTATGGGGCTAGCAAAGTGACATAATTTAATAAAATCCTGCCATGCATTTTATCATATTATATTAAATGCACCATTGCACAGTATATTAAATGCAAAGTTTTCCTGTGTCAGTTTGCAAGGCCCTTGTACTTTCCTACTGCAGACATCTCGTCTGCAAGGATGGAACACTCACCCTGTAGAAAAAAAAACATGCTGTATGACTGACTTGTTGATGTCATTGTGAAATGTTCTTACTTGCAAAGCGACATAGCAAAGATATGTATTTTATATAATCCTGCCATGCATTTTATAAGAGTATGCATCAGTGCACTATATCAGTGTATTCCAACCAGTGTGCCTCCAGCTGTTGCAAAACTACAACTCCCAGCATGCCTGCACAGCCAAAGGTTGTCCCGGCATGATGGGAGTTGTAGTTTTGCAACAGCTGGAAGAACACTGGTTGGAAAACACTGCACTATATTAAATATTAAATGCCAAGTTTTCCTGTGTCACTAAGCAAGGCCCTTGTACTAAGATCAAAATAGGGTACATTCTCACTTGTGGCTGAGTGGATCCCACAGGCCTGGTTGAAATCATCATCATGCTGCATTTTCGCCATAACTATATAACTGTATATGTACAAAAAAACGTAAAAAAGACAACACTACAATTTTTTTTACATAACGATATCTACTAAAAAATTATATTTTCGCAGTGAAAAAAATGAAAACGAAATGGAATTCTTGTCGAGACCAATTTAGACTAGAGTTTAACGCCAGCAAAGGACATAGTGGTGATGGGAAGCCAAAGAAAAAACCCTACCTGTATACAAAGGATTTGCAATTCCTTTTACCTATAATGGACCTGCGACCGTAAGTTAATTTTTTTTTCAAAGTGCATAATTTCATTAATTTCACACATTACACATTGTACCCGCAATGAAAATGCGTCATTTTCAAAGTGTCTGTAAGCCACATTTGCCTTTTGAGGATCTGGTGCCCTAGTGGGGATCGTGGAGCGAGTACTTACCTTCCGCGCTGCCGCGGAGCTCATCTGTGACGTCAGAGCCTCTATGCGTCGCCTGGATCACGTGATCAGCAAGGCAGACAGGCTCTGACATCACAGATGAGCGCCCCGGCTGCCCGCACGGAAGGGTAATTACTCACTCCACGATCCCCACTCGTATTTCCATGGCAGACAGGACCTTAAGCGTCGTGGCTGCCATGGTTATCATTTAAATCATGCTGAAGACTGATCAGTCTTCAGATGATTTCAGTTGTAGTGCGTTTTGATGGATCCGGTGGTCATGTCTGGCGACTGACATGACCGCCAGATCCTCACATGGCAAATGTGAAAGTAGCCTTTTGACATTTGTAAAAGAACCTGTTAGATCATGCAAAGAACATAACTAGTGACAAATAACACATTAAAATAATCAACATTTTTTTTTTAATAATTTTATTCATTTTTCAGAACTGTGGACAATCTTGAGGGTGATGATGAATCCTCTACCGATATAGAGGAGCATACACCTCCACCATCATGTTCTACACCAGCTGTAGAAGTCGAAGTCCATGAAAGACCCGAGGAGGCAAGTCATTTTGAGACTACGCCTCCACCACCAACACATCGACAAAAAGAAGGAGGGGAGGAAGTAGTACTCAACCTACTCCATCTGAGACGGCCAGGCGAGATTTAATCGATCAGCAAGTTTTTGAATATTTGAATAAATCCAAAACTGAAACTGCTGAGGAAAAAATGCTTAATTCCCTGGCAACAGGGTTATCTAGAGTTCAACAAGACCGTCATATGATGGTGCTCAACGTGATGTCCTCCATCATGTACATCTTTGAGGGTCCAAATATGCCTCTGGACTTGATCCAATATATAGACGCTGAAAAATTGAGACAGGCACATATGCGGTCGCAATCAGACATACCATCTAACCAAAGTATGTCCCAGAATCCAATGCCTGCCCGAACAATGGCAAGCAGTTCTGGATCTGCACCCATGGATTACAGGGGAAGCGGTCCATACACCCGTGAACTATTTGATATGTGAATTTTTTTTTTTTTTTTTGGTTACAGTTTTATAAAAAGTTTTTCTAAATCAAAAATTTTGTCTCTGTCTTTATTATCTCGGTTGCCAAGGTAATTAAGTGTAGTGGGAAGTGGTGAAAAAATATACTTACCGACCATGCGGCTCCTGGAGTGCTCATGAATGAATAAAAACAATAATTCCAATTTTCTAAACAAATTTTTAAAATTAAATTATTTAAAAAATTGGATAAGTTTAATGTGATATTAGAGGGTATTTTTTAAATTTTGAAAATGTTCAATAGTAAAAAATTTCATGGTCTAAATTTGTATTATTAAAAATAAAAAAATGTAGGCCATGAAAAAATTTTTAACATTATAGTTGTACATTTTTTTAAAAAAATACCCCAGCCCGTAAGCCCACGTCAAGGGTCCACATTATCTCGCGGGTCCCTAAACTATCACTAAAAATAAAGAGGGAACTAACTAACTAAAAAAAATAATGTAATTTATTAAATTTAAACCCAGAGACCAGATAAAATTTAACGACCACCACGGATGGCATCCATCTGCCACGGCAATGCTCCTCTGGACTGCAGAAGTAGTCCGCATAGCGTTCCCGGACAGCTAGTCCAGCTGTTCCGGGTCTTCCATGTCGGACTTGTTCAAAATTGACTGGGGTGGTAGTCAAGTTTTTAAGCAGTTCTGCATCCAAAGTCGCATCATGGATCCTGGTGAAATTGTGTAAAACGACACACGCTTGTATCACCAGGGTGACATTTTCCGGATCCATTTGCATTGACGACATAAAAACTCTCCACTTAGCAGAAAGTATACCAAAAGCGCACTCAACAAACCGACGAGCACGTGTCAGTCGGTAGTTGAATATGCGCTTTCGGGTGTCTAAATCGCGTCTGGGGAAGGGCCGCATTAAATTGGGTGATAATGCAAACCCTTCATCAGCAACGATTACAAATGGAACCGGGGACCTGCTGATCCGGGTAGTGTTCTGGGCTCTGGTAGGGCTAACTGATTGGCGCGAAGTCGCTCACCCATTCTGGAGGCACATAAGATGCGGGAGTCTGATGTACTTCCATAGGCCCCGATATCGACAATTACAAACCTGTAGTTACTGTCAGCCAAGGCTAACAGCACCACAGAAAAGTACTGCTTGTAATTAAAGTACCGGGACCCTGAATGAGCAGGCTTCTTAACACGTATGTGTTTGCCATCAAGTGCCCCAATGCAGTTTGGAAACTGCGCAGAATTTTGAAAACCCTCGGCGATACGTAGCCAATCTATCGCCTTGGGGGTGGGCATCACCACATCTTTAAGATGTAGCCATATGATTTTACAAGTTTGGCTGACTATCCCAGATATAGTAGAGACTCCCAGCAGGAACTCGTAGTGCAGCGAAGCAACGGAGTTTCCAGTTGCCAGGAATCTGTAAGATATAAAGTAGACCAAAAAAAAAAATTAATGTAAAATACTATGTCATTAAAAAATAACATCTCATAGTCTGCTATCCATCATAACACAAGACAACTGAAAGCATATTGAAGACTGATGAGCCTTCAACATGCTTTTCGGTTACCATGGCAGCCAGGACGCTAATAAAGTCCTAGCTGCAATGGAAAATATGCGAGGAGTCGGGGAAAAGCTATTTACAATCCGTGCAGCAGACAGGGCGCTCCTCTATGGATCATATAGCTATGCTATGTGAGCAATGCGCCACATAGCTATGTCATCCATATGACACAGGGACACAGTGGCGTCATCAAGGAGCGCACTGTCCGCCGCATGGAAGTTAAATTTCTTCTCCCCTGGCATCTCACTGCTAGCTATATGACGCTTATGGGGGGAATCTGAGGATGACGCTTATGGGGGGATCTGTGGATGACGCTTATGGGGGTTGATCTGTGGATGACGCCTTTATGGGATCTGTGGATCTGTGGATGACACATATATAGCATCTTATGCATAAAACTATACAAAATACTTTAGATTTACCTCAATGTGACAATCAGCCTTTCCTCAGGTCCAATGCAGCGCCTCATATTCGTATCACGAAAGGTTAGATGCGGACGAAGTGATTCAAGCAGGCGATCAAATGATTGCACAGACATTCGACAGAAGTTGTTAAATTTCGTAGGATCCTGCCGCAGGTCTGCATACAACGTATGGAAGTGTCCCTTCCGGAGTCTTTGTGAGACAATAGGATGCACCCATTGCCTCCGTCTCCTTCTTGGTTCTTCTTCCACCATTTGCGATCGACTTCCAAAGCGCCGAGAAAGGAGCCAGCGTAGAAGCAGTTCACGTTCAATGTAATTTGCCATGGTTGTCGCACAGAAAACAGTAGAATCAAATACCAGCAAGGCACAAGATACCCACTAAGCTCTATCCGACTAGAAAAGCACATAAAATGGCGCCTGATTTTATGAGCATGTGACTTTTGTACATATGTTTCCTTGACAACTATGAATATATTATTCTCTCCACCTTTTTTTTTTTTTCATCCGTTTTTTGCGGACCGTTTTTTGCGGAAGACATACGGAAGACACTCTTCAGTATTTTGCGGACATGCGGATCCGTTTTTTGCGGATCCACTAATACATACGGTCGTGTGAATGTAGCCTTATAGTATACAATAACGTTATGTAGGTGACTATTGTAGAACAACCCTCTTTTATGTTTATTTTTATTTCTGAAAAATCTTTGCAATAAAAAAATCATGTGACTTCTGAGTACCTGTATCTGCAGAAATGTCCGATCCTGTGATATTCACGGTAAAACGCTTTGCAGAAACATCTGGTCATGTGATCTCTACTTTCCTAGAAGTTAAAGCGGTTATCCAATATCGAAAATATCCCTGTCAATGCCCGGACCCCTTGTATGGATTATACTTACCTGCTCAGTGGCACCGGCATCGCTCAGCATCCCTGCATGGCCACTACTGCATCTCCCCGTCGCTCGGATCAAAACATCCAGTGAGCGGGGCATCTGGTAACGGGGGGAGCAGCCAATAGCAGACCGCAACGGTGACCAGACCCAAGGGGGCTCGCCCCAGTCGTGGCCTGCTATTGCCTGCTCCCCCCCCCATAGCCGGATATTTTGATCTGAGTGACGGGGAGATGCAGCGGTGGACATGCAGGGATCTGGAGCGACGCGAGTGCCCTGAGCACGAAAGTATAATCCATACAAGGGGCCATTGGCGGGGATATTTATGATATCAGATAACTCCTTTAACCAATTCAGGACCCTGCCATTTTTAGCAAATCTGATGTTTCACTTTAGGGGTAATAACTTTAAAACGCTTTTACTTAACCAGGCCATTCTGAGATTGTTTTCTCAACACATATTGTACTTCATGACACTGGTAAAATTGAGTCCAAAAATTAAATTTTTATTTATAAAAAAAATACCAAATTTACCAAAAATTTGCAAATTTACAACCTCAAAAATAGTTATTACTTTACATTCCCCATATGTCTACTTCATGTTTGGATCATTTTGTGAATTACATTTAGAAGCAAATCTTGAATATTTTCAGAAAATTTCCAAAACCCACTTTTTAAGGACCAGTTCAGGTCTGAAGTCACTTTGTGGGGTTTACATAGTGGAAACCCCCCATAAGTGACCCCATTCTAGAAACTCCTCAAGGTATTCAAAACTGATTTTACAAGCTTTGTTAACTCTTTAGGTGCTCCACAAGAATTAATGGTAAATGGAGATGAAATTTCGGAATTTCACTTTTTTGGCAGGTTTTCTATTTTAATCCACTTTTTCCAGTAACAAATCAAGGGTTAACAGCCAAAAAAAACTTAATATTTATTGCCCTGATTCTGTAGTTTACAGTAACACCCCATATGTGGTTGTAAACTGCTCTAGGGGCACATGGCAGGGTACAGAAGGAAAGGAACGCCATATGGTTTATGGAAAGCAGATTTCACTGGGATAATTTTGAGCTGCCATGTCACTTTTGAAGACCCCCCTGATGCACCCTAGTAGAAACTCCCAAAAAAATGACCCTATTTTGGAAACTATGGGATAAGGTGGCAGTAGAAACTCCAAAAAAGTGATCCCATTTTAGAAACTACACCCCTCAAGGTATTCAAAACTGATTTTACAAACTTTGTTAATTCTTTAGGTGTTCCACAAGAATTAATGGAAAATGGAGATGAAATTTTAGAATTTCACTTTTTGACAGATTTTCCATTTCAATCCACTTTTTCCAGTAACAAAGCAAGGGTTAACAGCCAAACAAAGATCAATATTTATTGCCCTAATTCTGTAGTTTACAGAAAGACCCCACATGGGGTCATAAACTGCTGTACAGGCACACGGCAGGGCACAGAAGGAAGAGAACTCCATATGGTTTTTAGAAAGCAAATTTCACTGGGATAATTTTAAGCTGCCATGTCACATTTGAAGACCCCCTGATGCACCCTAGTAGAAATTCCCCAAAAAAGACCCTATTTTGGAAACTATGGGATAAGGTGGCAGTTTTGTTGGTACTATTTTAGGGTACATATGATTTTTGGTTGTTCTATATTACACTTTGGCCTCATGCACACGACCGTTGTTTGATTCCGTGTCCGTTGCTCCGGTTTTCGTGATTTTCTGCGGACCCATTGGTTTTCAATGGATCTATGGAAAATTCGGCAAATGCATCGTTTGTCCTCCACGTCCGTGGTCCATGATTCCAGTCCGTCAAAAAAATATAACCTGTCCTATTCTTGTCCGTGAAAAACGGTTCACGGACCCATTCAAGTCAATGGGACCGTGAAAAAATGCGGATGGCCATCCATGTGTCATCCGCGTTCCGCGTCTGTTTTTTTTTTGCGGATCCCTTGGCAGGCACTTGGCAAAAATTGTCAGCCTGTCTTTTGGTAAAATCTTTTGGGTCATGTCCGCTAAAAAAAACGGAAGACACACGGAAACACAACGGAAGCAAAAACTGACACGGATCACGGAACAACGGAACCCTGTTTTGCGGACCGCAAAAAAATACTGTCGTGTGCATGAGGCCTTTTTATGAGGCAAGGTAACAAAAAATAGCTGTTTTGAAACCGTTTTTATTTTTTGTTATTTACAATGTTACAGGTTAGATCATGTGGTACTTTTATAGAGCAAGTTGTTACGGACACGACTATACCAAATATGACTACTTTTTTGTTGTTTAAGTTTTACATAATAAAGCATTAAAAAAAAAATATGTGTTTCCATAGTCTGAAAGCCAGTTTTTTATTTATTTTTTGGGCGACTGTCTTAGGTAGGGTCTCATTTTTTGCGAGATGAGATGACGGTTTGATTGGTAAGATTTTAGGGTGCGTATTACTTTTTGATCGCTTGGTATTACACTTTTTGCGATGCAAGGTGGCAAAAAATAAATTTTTATACACCTTTTTTTTTACGGTGTTCACCTGAGGGGTTAGTTCATATGATATTTTTATACAGCAGGTTCTTACGGATGCGGCGATACATAATATGCTTACTTTTTTTATTTATTTAAGTTTTACACAATAACAGCATTTTTTAAACAAAAAAAATCATGTTTTAGTGTCTCCATATTCAGAGAGCCATAGTTTTATTTATTTTTTGGGCGATTGTCTTATTTTTTGCGGGATGAGATGACGGTTTGATTGCTATGATTTTGGGGTGCGTATGACTTTTTGATAGCTTTTTTGACACCGTTTTTATATATATAGTTTTTTACAGTGTTCATCTGAGGGGTTAGGTCATGTAATATTTTTATACAGCAGGTTGTTACGGACGCGGTGATATATAATATGTATACTTTTTTATTTAAGTTTTACACAATAATATTTTTTAAACAAAAAAAATCAGGTTTTAGTGTCTCCATAATCTGAAAGCCATATCTTTTTTATTTTTTGGGCGATTGTCTTAGTTAGGGTCTCATTTTTTGTGGGATGAGATGATGGTTTGATTGGTATTATTTTTGGTACATATGACTTTTTGATCACTTGGTATTACACTTTTTGTGATGAAAGGTGACAAAAAAAAATTTTTTAGCACAATTTTTATAAATTTTTTGTATGGGGTAGATCATGTGATATTTTTATAGTGCAGGTTGTTACGCACGAGGTGATACCAAATATGTCTGTTTTTGTTTTTTCTATTTTTTACAATTTTATATGTCTCTTTATGGGAAAGGGTCTTTTTTTGTAATTTAAACTTTATTTTTTTATTGTTAAAAACACTTTTTTTCACTTTTATTATTTTTTATCTTTGTCCCACTTTTGGACTTCAAAATTACAGGGTCTGATCCCTGTTTCAATGCAGCACAATACATCTGCATTGTACTGCATTGACTATTAGGCCTCTTGCACACGGGCGTCATGTTTGACGCCCGGATAAGATGCGGGTGCGTTGCGGGAATCGCCGCGATTTTTCCGCGCGTGTGCTAACGTTTGTAGTGCGTTAAGCACGCGCGTGAAAAAATCCGCATGCTTGGTACCCAGACCCGAAGTCAGACTTCATCACTGAAGTCTGGTTTCGGGATGAGTATTCTGTATGTGTAATTATTTTCCTTTATAACATAGTTATAAGGGAAAATAATCGCATTCTAATTACAGAATGCAATGTTCCCCGGGCTTTAAAGGGTTAAAAATAATAAAGAGTTAACTTACCTTCTCCCATTGTACGCGCAGAGCCCCAGAACGTCTTCTCTCTTGATAGTTTGGATGCATGAGGACCTGTGGTGACGTCACAGGGTCACATGGTCCAATCATAGAAGCATTTGAGTGGACCATGTGACCCAGTGACATCACGGCAGGTCCTTCATCTAACATTGGAGTCTATTAACTATTTTCCCCCTTAGAGGCTAGAACCTGGGATATTCTCATCCTATTCCCCCTGATACAGCTCTATCAGGGTGAATAGGATCTCACCCTCTCCCTGCTGCCCTGTGCACAGTGCACACAGCAGCAGGGAGCAGACCAAGGTAGCCAGGACTTCAGAAGCGTCCTGGTTACCATAGTAACCGATCGGAGCCCCAGCATTACACTGCTGGGGCTCCGATCACTGCCACTGCCACCAATGAGGAGGAGGTGAGGGGACCCTGTGGCCACTGCCACCAATGATTTTATTACTGGGGGAAGGGGGACGGGGGGCATACTGCCCACCAATGTTTTAATACTAGGGAGGGGGCGGAGCACTGGCCAGCCTAATAACGTTCATATAAATGCAGGCAGAAGACACAGGCTGCCGGCACCTGCCTGTGACCGGCGCTGCGATCAGAGGCTATTAACCCCTCAGGTGCCGCACCTGAGGGGTTAATTGCCTCTGATTGCAGTGCTGGGTCACAGGCAGGTGGCGGCAGCCTGTGTCCTCTGCCTGCATTTATATATGAAACTGTACTCGGCATTGCTGGCCAGTGCTCCCGTCCCCCAGCTCCGCCCCTCCTCCCGCCCCCGCTCTGCCCCCCTCTCCCTCTATTGGTTGCAGCGGCAGCACAGGGGGAGGGAGAGACTGCCTCCTTCTCCCTGCGCAGCCATGCTCTCTTATACTGGGCTGTGCAGTAGCGCAGCCCAGTATCGATAAAATACTTTTCCTGGTATCGAGCTCGATACCAGAGAAAAGTATCGATTGGGTATCGAAAGTTCGATACCCGAAACAACCCTATATGAGAGGGGGCTGGGCCTCATAGGCCTCCGTACATGCCAGGCCCCAAGGCCTTGGAATGGCTTGGGGCTGCCATGGCAACCATCGGGTCCCCGCCACCGCAGCGCAGGGACCCAATGGCTGACTGCGGCATATGAGGGGTTAATCCACCAATATCTACGTTATAACTGATGCTGGTGGATGCAGCAGGGATCCAGCTGTCCGTAACAGCTGGATTCCTGCTGCTGATAGCGGCACCGCACATGGGGGCGGAAGGACCGCCAGACGAGAATGCTCGTCCTGGTGCGCAAAGTACCGGCCTTTTAGGACAAGGATTCTCGTCCAAGGTTCTGGAGGGGTTAATATTATTTGTTTAAAAAAACAAATGAGAAATTTCCTATATTCACAAAAGGAACTTTTCCATCTATTATGTACTAGGGAGGATTCATACTGCTGATGTCCTTTTCAGAGATAGGATTTAGCCGATTTACACTGCAATGGCTATTTACCGTACCCCAAAAGGACATTTTAAAGATGGGTGGTGACTATGGCGGCCATTTTGAATCCAACTTTTGTTTTTTCAATAGGAAGAGGATCATGTGACACATCAAACTTATTGGGAATTTCACAAGAAAAACAATGGTGTGCTTGGTTTTAACGTAACTTTATTCTTTCATGAGTTATTTACAAGTTTCTCTTTGTTTACAGCCATTGACATGTCGCCGAGGTTAACACGTGAGGAGCAGATAGAAATTGTGTTGATGTCTGGTGAACGCAGTAACCGGGTCATTGCAGCAGATTTCAATGCAAAACATCCTACGAGACCACCCATCTCCCATGCTACAGTTAGCAAACTGCTTGCTAAGTTTCGTGAAACTGGTTCAGTGTTGGATTTGCCAAAATGTGGACGCATGAAATCTGTCACTAATGAAGAAACATCAGTGACTGTCCTAGCTTCATTCAGCAAGAGCCCACAGCGTAGCACTCGCCGCATGTCACTGGAGAGTGGCATTAGTCGAACATCCCTTTGGCGGATATTAGCTACTCACAAATGGCACCCTTACAAACTCCAGCTACTGCAGCATCTCAACAAGGATGACCCAGATCGGCGCACTGAATTTGCAGAATGGGCAAAACAAAAATTGGAACAGAACCCTCAGTTTACGCAGAAGATTTTCTTCAGTGATGAGGCAAACTTTTATGTGAATGGTGAAGTTACCAAACAAAACCACCGCTATTGGTATGACACTAACCCACATTGGATAGATCCCTCCAAGACTGTTGGAACAAAAAAATTGATGGTATGGTGTGGTATATGGGGTATAAAGATAGTGGGGCCATTCTTCATCAATGGAAACCTCAAGGCCACTGGATATGCGAAATTGCTACATCATGATGTGCTTCCCTCTTTATGCACTGAAGCTGGCACGTTCCCTGAGTTTTTCCAGCAAGATAGTGCACCACCACATTATGGGTGTCAGGTCCGAGCATTCCTAGATGAACAGTTTCCTAGAAAGTGGATTGGTCGTTGTGGGCCAGTTGAATGGCCCCCAAGGTCTCCCGATCTGACCCCCTTAGACTTTTATCTTTGGGGTCATCTGAAGGCAATTGTCTATGCTGTGAAGATACGAGATGTGCAGCACCTACGGATACTGGAAGTGGGAGAAGAGGGTTGCATTGACAATCCAACACAATGGGCAGCACATTAAACACATTTTATAAGTGGTCAGAAACTTGTAAATAACTCATGAAAGAATAAAGTTACGTTAAAACCAAGCACACCATTGTTTTTCTTGTGAAATTCCCAATAAGTTTGATGTGTCACATGACCCTCTTCCTATTGAAAAAACAAAAGTTGGATTCAAAATTGTCAACTTTAAAATGGCCACCATGGTCACCACCCATCTTGAAAAGTTTCCCCCCTCACATATACTAATGTGCTACAAACAGGAAGTTAATATCACCAACTATTCCCATTTTTTTAAGGTGTATCCATATAAATGACCCACCCTGTAGTTTAATTAATACATTTTAGAAAGCAGAAACCCTGCTACATCTGTATTATGTACTAGGAAGGATTCATACTCCTGAGGTCCTTTTCAGGGATAGGATTTAGCCGACTCACACTGAAGTAGCTATTTCCCATACCCCAAAAGGACCTTTTCCCTCTTTTATGGAGAATGGAGGATTCATACTGCTGAGGTCCTTTTCAAGAATAGGATTTAGCCGACTCACACTGAAGTGGCTACTTCCCGTATCCTAAAAGGACCTTTTCCATCTATTATGTACTAGGAAGGATTCATACTCCTGAGGTCCTTTTCATGGATAGGATTTAGCCGACTCACACTGAAGTGGCTATTTCCCATACCCCAAAAGGACCTTTTCCATCTATTATGGAGTATGGAGGATTCATACTGCTGAGGTCCTTTTCAAGGATAGGATTTAGCCGACTCACACTGAAGTGGCTACTTCCCGTACCCCAAAAGGACCTTTTCCATCTAATATGTACTAGGAAGGATTCATACTCCTGAGGTCCTTTTCATGGATAGGATTTAGCCGACTCACACTGAAGTGGCTATTTCCCATACCCCAAAAGGACCTTTTCCATCTATTATGGAGTATGGAGGATTCATACTGCTGAGGTCCTTTTCAAGGATAGGATATAGCCGACTCACACTGAAGTGGCTTGTCACAATGTGGAGTGGGCAGAAACTCCACACTGTATAATAAGGGTGAATGGAGAAGCAACTAGGCCTGGACACCAGGAAAAGGTTGCAGGTCACCTCCTAAAGCCACCCTAATCCTGGCCCTGACTCCTATCTGTATGAGTGGACTCAGATGGTAGGACTGCTCATACCCAGGAACCTCAGACCCTGGAATCCCTGAATAGCCCTAGGGATAATGTCAGGGCCTGAGACATCCTGTTCCTCCAAGACACGGAAGAAGAGTAGTCTCCATCGGCCTAGATGCAAAGGAAGGAGGAGACAGTGAGCCGCAAATGGATCAGCAGGCAAGAACCAGAACCACTAGCACTTATCTGCCGCAACAACAACGACTGGAACCCGTGCCAATGTACTGGAACCCACACACCAACCAGGCCACAGCACAAATAACATACACAGGAACTCAGCACACCAGTAACTGCCTGGACCCCCATGCGAAAAGGGCGCATGGCGGCCCCAGGCAGAGCTGCACACTGACTTGTACTTCCCCCACCGGGAAACCCAAGGGCCCCCTCACCAAAGGCACAGACACACAGGGGAATGTCTAGCATCCATGCTGGACTGAGCATGCACCATAGACAGACCAGACATGAAACACCAAACAAGACATCACAACACCCATCCATACATAAACAACACCACACCACAAAACGCATAGTGAAGGGAAGGAGAAAATGGCAAGACATCAGAGAGACATCGATGTCCCACTAGGTGGCCCTCAAGGACTGGGCAGATGGAACACCCAGGAAAGGAGCAAAGCTCCAGTACAAACAAAGGCTGGAGTACAACTTACCTCAGGCTCACAGCACTAGATTAAGTAGAGCCATGAGGCCACACCTAGCCAGGAAATTAACCCCTCCAGCACCAGACAGGGAAAGAACCAGGAGAAGGAGGAAAGCACCAACATGCTGCAAACAACACGTTGCCCCAGGCAACCAGTATGCACGGCGAACAACAATTTCTCTGCTTTTAAAACAAATAGTGATACCTCCTAAAATATTCAAAATTTTAATTTCTCTGCTTTTAACTTTCTCAGGACCGCCTAACGCACGGATGTGTCCGGCGGGCGGTCCTATTGTTCTGGCCGGACGCATCCGTGCGTCATCTCGCGAGACGAGAGATTTGCTGTAAACGCGTGCATGTTCACAGCGGCGCGCAGCTCTGCAGTTACACTGCAGCCTGCCAGCGATGATCAATCACTGGCAGGCTGTAGATGTAAAATAAATTAAATCAAACAGGTATATCAGACGCTATTTTGTTAACAGCGTCTGATATACCTGCTACCTGGTCCTCTGGTGGTCCCATTTGCTGGGATCAACCACCAGAGGACCAGGTAGCTCTGTAAAGTAGCACCAAGCACCACACTACACCCCCCCTGTCACTTATTAACCCCTTATTAACCCCTGATCACCCATATAGACTCCCTGATCACCCCCCTGTCATTGATCACCCCCCTGTAAGGCTCCATTCAGACATCCATATGTGTTTTGCGGATCCACGGATCCGCGAAACACAGACACCGGCAATGTGCTTTCCGCATTTTGCAGATCCGCACATTGCCAGAACTATATAGAAAATGCCTTTTCTTGTCCGCAATTGCGGACATGTTGCGATATGTTCTATATTTTTGCGGAGCGGAAGTGCAAACCCGGAAGTGCGGATCCGCAATTCCGGATCCGAGCGGGACAAAGTCTGCCCCCATAGAAATTAATGGGTCCGCAATTCCGTTCCGCAAACAGAATTGCGGACGTGTGAATGGTGCCTAAGGGTCCCTTATCACCGCCAGTTAGTTAGCTACTTGTTAGGTAGTTAGCGCCCAGCCCACTGCACCGCAGTCACTGATTTTGGCAGAGATTTTTTCATCCACATTGATTGATGCGAATGAAGAAATCTGGGCCGTTCATTTTTTTTTTTTTTTTCAGCCCAGAGGCTGAACGGAAAAAAAATATCTCATTACCCGTATGCTCAATATAAAAATACACCCCAAAACACATTGCCCTACTTCTCCTGAGTACGGCGATACCACATGTGTGACACTTTTTTGCAGCCTAGGTGCGTAAAGGGGCGTAAAGTCCAATGAGTACCTTTAGGCTTTACAGGGCTGCTCACAATTTAGCCCCGCCCAAAATGCCAGAACAGTAAACACACCCCACAAATGACCCTATTTCGGAAAGTAGACACCCCAAGGTATTCACTGAGGGGAATAGTGAATCCATGGGAGATTTAATTTTTTTTTTTGCCAGAAGTTAGCAGAAATGGAAACTTTATTATTATTTTTTTTCCTCAGAAAGTGTCATTTTCCGCTAAGGGTGCTTTCACACTAGCGTTTTTACTTTCCGTCCTAGAGTTCTGTCCTCGGGGCTCTAGGACGGAAAGATACTGATCAGGATAATCCCAATGCATTCTGAATGGAGAGAAATCCGTTCAGGATGCATCAGGATGTCTTCAGTTCAGTCTTTTTGACTTTTCAGGACGGAGATAAAACCGCAGCATGCTGCAGTTTTATCTCCGTCCTGAAAAGCCTGAACACATGACTGAACGCCTGATCAGGCCTTAAGTCCCATTGACTTACATTGGGGCCGGATCCGGCATTAAAAAAAGACTGAAGGACGGATCCGTCCTTCAGGTGTGCGCATGCGCAGACCTTTAAAACAGTGAAAAAAATACAAGACGCATGGCAAACGGAGAGACGGATCTGCACTTGCAATGCATTTGTAGACGGATCCACAATCCGGATCCATCTACAAATGCTTTCAGTTGTCATGCGTTGTGACGGATCCGGCGGGACGAAGTGCACGTCGGATCCACACAACGCAAGTGTGAAAGGGGCCTAACTTGTGAAAAAAAATGAAATGATACATGAACTCACCATGCACCATACTTTGGGGTGTCTTCTTTCTAAAATGGTGTCATTTGGGGGGTATTTATACTATCCTGACATTCTAGCACCTGAAGAAACATGACAGGTGCTCAGAAAGTCAGAGCTGCTTCAAAATGCAGAAATTCACTTTTTTGCACCATAGTTTGTAAACGCTATAACTTTTATCCAAACCAATAAATATTGCATTTATTGCATTTTTTTTTATCAGACATGTAGAACAATAAATTTATAGAAAAATTTATATAGAAATGTAGTTTTTTTAAAAAAAATTTACAACAGAAAGCGAAAAATGTCTTTTTTTTTTTGCAAAAATGTCATAAAATTTTTATTAATATCAAAAAAAGTAAAAATGTCAGCAACAATGAAATACCACCAAATGAAAGCTCTATTAGTGAGAAGAAAAGGAGGTAAAATTCATCTCGGTGGTAAGTTGTATGACGGAGCAATAAACGGTGAAAGTAGTGTAGTGCAGAATTGTAAAAAGTGGTCTGGTCATTAAGGGTGTTTAAGCTAGGGGGGCTGATGTGGTTAATACAGATAGTGATACCTCCTAAAATATTTATTACTTTACATTTCCCATACGTCTAATTCATGTTTGGATCATTTTGTAAATTACATTTTCTTTTTTTGGGATGTTAGAAGGCTTAGAAGCAAATCTTGATTTTCAGAAAATTTCCAAAACCCACTCAGGTCTGAAGTTACTTTGTGAAGCTTGCATAATAGAAACCACCCATAAATAGCCCAATTTTAGAGACTACACCCCTTAAGGTATTCAAAACTGATTTTACAAACTTTTTTAACCCTTAAGGTGTTCCATAAGAATTAAAGGAAAATGTAAATGACATTTCAGAATTTCACTTTTTTGGCAGATTTTTCATTTTAATCAATTTTTTTCTGCTAACAAAGCAAGGGTTAACAGCCAAACAAAACTCAATATTTATTGCCCTGATTCTGTAGTTTCAGAAACACCCCATATGTGGTCTTAAACTGCTGTACGGGCACACGGCAGAGTGCAGAAAGAAAGGAACGCCTTATGGTTTTTGGAAGGCAGATTTCACTGGGATAATTTTAAGTTGCCATGTCTAATTTGAAGAACCCCCTGATAAACCCCTAGAGTAGAATCTCCCAAAAATTACCCCATTTTGAAAACTACGGGATAAGGTGGCAGTTTTGTTGGTGCTGTTTTAGGGACATATGATTTTTGGTTGCTCTATATTACACTTTTTGTGAGGCAAGGTAACAAAAAATAGCCATTTTGGCACCGTTTGTATTTTTTGTTATTTACAATATTCATCTGACAGGTTAGCTCATGTGGTATTTTTATAGAACAGGTTGTTACGGACGTGACAATACCAAATATGACTACTTTTTTTGGTTATTTGTTTCAGTTTTACATAATAAAGCATTTTTGAAAAAAAATATTTTTTAGTGTCTCCATATTCTGAAAGCCATAGGTTTTTTTATTTATTTTGGGCGACTGTCTTATGTAGGGTATAATATTTTTCGGTATAAGATGCCTGTTTGATTGGTACTATTTTAGGGTGAATGTGACTTTTTGATCACTTGCTATTACACTTTTTTTTATGTAAGGTGACAAAAAATGTCAGGCTGCAGCTTCGATCTCCTCAGCAATTAGGAGTGTACTGCTGAGGATATATAGCACACACTCTCGATCTCCTCAGCACTGTCACAGTAATGACAAAACTGAGGAGATCAGAGTTGAAATATGCGCCTTTAGCTGTGATTGGTCGGTCTAGATTGACTGACCAACGCAGCGATCAGAGGGGGACAGCTGTGACTGTCTCTGTCATAGGTGTTGTGACCACTCAGCTGTCTGTAACAGCTGTTGTCACTATCCTGACACTGTGGGCCAGATTTATCATTACACTTGCATCTTACTCCACTTTTACATCTGCCCAAAGTCACTTTTAGTTAGTCAGATTTATTAATGGTCCTTTAATACTGTGATAAATGTGGTTTGACGGTAGCAGTTTATCCTTCAGTAAGCGGCTTTACAAAAGTCGCACGTCTTTACAAAAAAGTCGCATGTTCTATTAAAAAGTCGCATAAGATAAGCATGGTCCCCCCTGGAGTGAAATTGCACATTTATTTGCGACTTTTTTGCGACTTTTTCACTCCATTAAAGTGACTTTAGCTAATGATAAATCTGGCCCTGTGTGCTTACTGTGACAGTTTAACCCTCTCAACCCCGGGCCAGTTTTCACCTTCCTGCCCAGGCGTCACTTTATGTGGTAATAACTTTGGAACACTTTTATTTATCCAAGCCATTCTGAGATTGTTTTCTCGTGACACATTGTATTTCATGATCGTCATACATTTGAGTCAATATATTTCACCTTTATTTATAAAAAATCTCAAATTTACCAAAAATTTTGAAAAATTACCAATTTTCAAAATTTAAATTTCTCTAATTTTGAAACAGAAAGTGATACCTCATATGTCTACTTTATGTTGGCATCATTTTGTAAATGTCATTTTATTTTTTTAGGACGTTAGAAGGCTTAGAATTTTAGAAGCAATTCTTAAAATTTTTAAGAAAATTTCCAAAACTCACTTTTTAAGGACCAGTTCAGGTCTGAAGTCACTTTATGGGGCTTGCATAGTAGAAACCCCCCATAAATAATCCAATTGTAGAAAATACACCCCTCAAGCTACATAAAACTGAGTTTACAAACTTTGTTAACCCTTTAGGTGTTCTACAAGAGTTAAAGGAAAACAGAGATAAAAAGTTCACTTTTTTGGCAGATTTTCCATTTTAATCTATTTTTTTCTTCTCCATCGAGAGTCAACAGTCAAACAAAACTCAATATTTAGTACCCTGATTCTGCGGTTTACAGAAACACCCCACATGTGGTCATAAACTGATATAAGGGCACACAGCAGGGCGCAGTAGGAAAGGTGCGCCATATGGTTTTTGGAAGGCAAATTTTGCTGGACTGGTTTTTAGATGCCATGTCGCATTTTAAGCCCCCCTGATGCACCCTTACAGTAGAAACTCCCAAAAAAGTGACTCCATTTTAGAAACTAGGGGATAAGGTGCCAGTTTAATTGGTACTATTGTGGGGTACATATGATTTTTAATTGCTTTATCTTACGTTTTTTGAGGCAAGGTAACCAAAAAATGGCTGTTTTGGCCCCGTTTTTATTTTTTAAAACATTTATCTGACACACTGGGTTCAGACCTGAGCGTTTTGAAGCCTAGCGTTTTCTGAGCGTTCAAGACTGGCGCTAACTCGCGTTTTTTTCTAGCGTTTTGGTAAATAGTGTAGGCGCGTTTGACGCGCGTTTATGTGATTGACTGCATAGTTGGCCAATGACCAATGATATAGTTTGGCAAATCTGAGTGCTTTAGAGGTGTGACATTCCATGGTGGCTGATTCAGCATGTTGCAAACTTTGTAAAACGCGCATCCATAGGCGCATTTTGCGCTGCACAAACGCCCGAACAACACACCTATCGCATTTCCCATTGAAGTCTATTGCCACCAAACGCTCGAAAAACGCCCAAATTAACGCGAACATACTTGCTTATGCGTCGGACGTTTTTAGGCGCCTTCGAACGCGCATAAAAACGCGCAAGTGTGAACCACCCCCATAGGAATGCATGGTTCCTGTACTGTTGTGCGTTTTTTTGCTCGTTCGAACGCGGCATTTTACGCGAAAGTGTGAACTGAGTGACAGGGTAGATCATGTGCTATTTTTTTTTTTTTTTAACTTTCAATTTTTATTAATTTTTAAGGAACAACAGCAATCATTAATAACGTCAATTAGATAAATCATTGTCGAGAAAAGTACTTGTATATGATATCTACAATAGCATTATATCTTATTGATACATAGTTATTGAGGTTAAACAATAACAAGTGAAGTAACAAGAACAAACCCTGTGATCCATGTGCTATTTTTTTAGTATTTTTATCTACTTTCTTTGTTTGTTTTGTCGGAACTATAAAGCAAATGCTTTATATAAAAGAAAGGATCAAAGGAAAAATTTCAAGGGGAATTGATCCTAGAGGTGGACATATAAACACCTCAAAAAGAGTTTGTAGTTAACCTTATTATATTGTGAAATCAGTAAAACATGGTACAAGCATCTATGCAAAAATATAAATGATTTATTATACAATAACATAAAATACAATCAAAGCTTAATCAATATAAAACTCAATAGTATACAATAACACGCAGTAATATGCAATACCCCAAATTCGCCACTAGATGGCTCTAACACAAATACCAGCGTTCCCTATTACCTCTCAAACATAAGAATGTAAAACAAACATACCGCCTACAATCATGAGATGTGCTATCAGATGATTATACACAGTAACTCAACAGTAATAAAGATAGATGCGAACCCTTGATCTGCCCAAACTATGACCAATCTCGGATATCGGGTAGTATTGCTACACAACTTATAAATTATCAGGCCTGATATTTACTATGGAATGTGAATATTCAAATCAGAGAGTTTCTCCGGTATCAATATTAGAACTTTTATTCAGTAATATGCATCTTTACTGAATAGTGATAATATTGATGTAGCATTTTTACCAATATACATCCGCACTAAAGTGGGGAGTTACTAAATATCAGGCTAATTAATTCAATCAATACTACACATAATAAAGTTATACATTACCCGAGAATGCAGATGATATGCAGAGTCTAAGGGAAGTCAGCTCTAAAATGCATTCTGATCATTGGGATTTTTCTCCTGGGCTCTCTCTCCTTTCTTTTTCTCTTTCCTCTAAGTTATCCTTCCTAACTTGCAGTTTTCCATTGTCGGTTAGGCATGTACATATGATAACGACTGTGATGTCACTGTATTACCCAGAATACCTTTCTGTTGTTGGTGTAATATTACTTATTTATACCTAGGTGGCACTATTGTATAAGCTATTAGCATCATTACAGTCAGGGTTAAATGTCCAGGTCTGACATGATCTTACATTCCATACACATAACATATGTAATCCTAAATCAGAGCTACAGTGATTAACTTTGACACATATACCAATTAAAACATAGACATTAGGATACCAGTTCAGACATTTCCCAAACTATCAAATTTCTGGTACCGATAAGAATATAATAGACCTTGTACTCTCATAGACATGTGTGTCTCCTCTGTCACTTCAGGTGATTGATTGTTAGTTAAAATAACACAGCTTTCCCTGAATGGAGATCATTAGCAAAGTCTATACTTAAAATTCTTCACATCATATTTTAGGAGTGTATGCGTTCCTAGTGAGAAATATATAAGATAATAGATACATTGACATCCTTCCTCATATTTAACAATATAAAACAATCCATACGTCCTATTGATTGTCTTAAACAAAACAAAAAAAAAGAAGTTCATTATACGTGTATACAGATATCATAGATTTTCTGCTTCATCAATAGACATCATCTGTAGGTGTAGTTAGTACCAGATACATCTAGAGAATATTCTTATCTCAGTCATAAATCTATAAGGAGACAAGAATGACTCTTCTCTGACTGGCACATCTATAGGGAATAAACCTTATGAACTGTGTCCTCCCCATGAACCTATTTCAGCCAACTTTAAAATACATACAAAATGGTGAATATATCGCAATATGGCCTCTTATAGGCAATCAAATCCACTATAACTAGAATATTTAGATATAATGGTTATACACCTATGAAAAAGCACAACAGTTTGTTTCAGTTTTACATAATAAAGTATTTTTGAAAAAAACATTTTTTTTGTGTCTCCATTTTCTAAACACCTTATTTTTTTATTTTTCTGCTGATCGTCTTGTGAGGGGCTTGTTTTTTGCAGAAAGAGTTGACATTTTTATTGGTACCATTTTTGGGTACATATGATCTTTTGATCATTCATTATTTCACTTTATGGGGCAAGGTGAGCAAAACATTGGCAATTTTGGCTCAGTTTTTATTTATTTATTTTTCCAGCGTTCATCTGAGGGGTTAGGTCATGTGATATTTTTATAGAGCAGATCGTTACGGACGTGGCAATACTTAATATAGTAACATAGTAACATAGTATATAAGACCAAAAAAATACATTTGTCCATCCAGTTCGGCCTGTTTCCTACAAGTTGATCCAGAGGAAGGCAAAAAACCCCTGTGAGGCAGAAGCCAATTTTCCCCACTTAAGGGGAAAAAAATTCCTTCCCGACTCCAATCAGGCAATCAGAATAACTCCCTGGATCAACGACCCCTCTCTAGTAGCTGTCAGGTGTATGTGGTGCAGTGTAGAGTTGTTTCGGTACCAAAATTTTGATTCGGTATCGATACCATAAAAAAGTATTGCGATACTCGATACCATTCGATACCATTCGATACCACGCACAAAAAAAAAAAATGCCAAAAAAAGCTGCGTGCATTCCTCATTTTATGGAACGTCCGGCCAATAATACAACAGTCCGATCCTATTTTTTGGGAGGACAAGGCGACTAAAATAAAATGGCGAATTGTGCAGTTTTTCTTTTCTTTTTTTTTCTTTTATGGGTGTTCACCGCTTAAGAGGATTTTTTTAATAGTTTGGACTTGAGACGTAGCGATATGTAATATTTTATTTATTGTTTATATATTTTATATGTAAAATTGGGAAAGGGGGTGATTTATACTTAATATTTTGGTGTACCTTTTTAACTTTTTTTTTTTTTTTTTTTACAGTTTATTTATTAACTATTTCCCCCTTAGGGGCTAGAACCTGGGATCTTCTCATCCTTTTCACCCTGATAGAGCTCTATTAGGGTAAATAGGACTTAACCCTCTCCCTGCTGCCCTGTGCTCTGTGCACACAGCAGCAGGGAGCAGACTTAGGCAGCCAGGACTTCAGTAGCGTCCTGGTTGCCATGGTAACCGATCGGAGCCCCAGCATTACACTTCTGGGGCTCTGATCACTGCCACCAATGAGGAGGAGGTGAGGGGACCCTGTGGCCACTGCCACCAATGCTTTTATTACTGGGGGGAGGGAGGAATGGGGGGGCGCACTGGCCACCAATGTATTTAATAATGGTGAAAGGGGGGACATTGGCCAATGTCTAATACTGGGGGGGGGGCGCACTGGCCACCAATGAGGAGTGTCTTTTACTATACAGATGCAGGCAGAAGAAGCTCATTGCCGGCACCTGAGGGGTTAACTGCCGCGGATTGCAGCGCCCGGTCACAGGCAGGTGCCGGCAATGAGCTTCTTCTGCCTGCCTCTGTATAGTAGAAGTCACTCTCCATTGGTGGCCAGTGACCCCGCCTCCTCCGCCCCTTGTGCTCTATTGGTGGAAACAGCACAGGGGGAGGGAGAGACCGCCTCCTTCTCCCTGTGCTGCCGAGGAGAACATGGCCGCGCTGAGAGCGGCGCAGCCATGTTTTCTCATACTGGGCTGTGCAGTAGCGCAGCCCAGTATCGATAAAATACTACTCCTGGTATCGAGCTCGATACCAGAGAAAAGTATTGATTGGGTATCGAAACTTGGATACCCGAAACAACCCTAGTGCAGTGTGTTATGTATGAAGTGTATGTAGTGCAGTGTGTGATGCATGAGGTGTATGTGGTACAGTGTGTGATGTATGAGGTGTATGTAGTGCAGTGTGTGATGCATGAGGTGTATGTGGTGCAGTGTGTGATGTATGAGGTGTATGTAGTGCAGTGTGTGGTACATGTGGGGCAGCTTGTGATCTGTCAGGTGTATGTGGTGTATGTGGTGCAGTGTGTGGTGTATGTGGTGCAGTGTAATGTGTGAGGTGTATGTGGTGCAGTGTATGATGTATGAGGTGTATGTGATGCATTGTGTGAGGTGTATGTGGTGCAGTGTGTGATGTTTGAGGTGTACGTGGTGCAGTGTGTGATATATGATGTGTATGTGGTGCAGTGTATGATGTATGAGGTGCATGGTGGGCAGAGGTCCCATTCCCTTTTACCTTATAGCAAAACCAATAGAAATAAACACAGACACACCATATGGAATGAAAAGGCCGTGTTGCTTTTATTTGGGGTTTAAACCAAGGTATTAAAACCGACCAATATAAAAACCACCAATAAAGATAACATATTAACCAATAAATAAATTTCAATCATATAAATATAAATAACCAAATAAATAATTTAATAATTAATAAATACTTCGACCATTAAGTCCACCCAGCATGAGCTGGGTGACCGATCACCCCCAAATATGCAACACGACAGAAAAAGGGGAGGGAGGGCGGGACGCTGGTTCTTGGGCTGCTCCACAGGAACTGACAGGCAATTAACCGTGCGCTGTCCTTATAACCCCCCAGGTTTCCCGCTCCAAGTGACAGCTGCCAATCAGCTGTCAGAAGATTTCCCGCCTCAGAACAGCTGACCAATCCCACAGCTGATCCAGGCATCCGGTAACCAGGCAGAAAAACCCAGAAACCAGTCAAAACCAGATTCTTCATACAGGTGAGCCTGTAAAACAAGAAGAGAAAGGGAGGGGGGGGGGGAGAGAAAAACACCACACAAAAACCAACCATATTAACAGTAATTCAAGTGCCCCTGCCACCATGTGTCCCCCAAGCGAAACGCTCTGGGGGGCCCTCGCATGTGGTGCAGTGTGTGAGGTGTATTTAGTGCAGTGTATGATGTATGTGGTGAATTGTGTGATGTGTATGTGGTGCAGTGTCTTATGTATGAGGTGTATGTAATGCAGTGTGATGCATGAGGTGTATGTGGTGCAGTGTGTGATGTATGTAGTGTATGTGGTGCAGTGTGTGATGCATGAGGTGTATGTGGTGCAGTGTGATGTTTGAGGTGTTTGTGGTGCAGTGTGTGATGTATGAGGTGTATGTGGTGCAGTGTGTGATGTATGAAGTGTATGTGGCGCAGTGTGTGATGGTGTATGTGGTGCAGTGTGTGATGTGTATGTGGTAAAGTGTGTGATGTGTGAGGTGTATGTAATGCAGTGTATGATGTATGAGGTGTATGTGGTGCAGTGTGTGAGGTGTAGGTGGTGCAGTGTGTGAGGTGTATTTGGTGCAGTGTATGAGGTGTATGTGGTGCAATGTGTAAGGTGAATGTGGTGCAGTGTATGATGTGTGAGTTGTATGTGGTGCAGATTATGATGTATGTCGTGCAGTGTGTGAGGTGTATGTGGTGCACTGTGTGATGTGTATGTGGTGCAGTGTGTGATGTTTGAGGTGGATTTGGTGCACTGTGTGATGCATGAGGTGTATGTGGTGCAGTGTGTGATGTATGTGGTGCAGTGTGTGATGTATAAGGTGTATGTGGTGCAGGGTGTGATGTGTGAGGTGTATGTGTTGCAGTGTGTGAGGTGAATGTGGTGCAGCGTGTGATATATGAGGTAAATTTAGTGTAGTGTGTGATGTCTGAGGTGTATGTGGTGCAGTGTGTGATGAGTGAGGTGTATGTGGTGCAGAGTGTGATGTATGAGGTGTATGTAGTGCAGTGTGTGATGTATGAGGTGTATGTGGTGCAGTGTGTAACGTGTGAGGTGTATGTGGTGCATTATGTGATGTGTAATGTGTATGTGGTGTAGTCTATGATGTATGTGGGTGTGAGAGAGCATTTTTGAATATATGAGAACATCATGTAGTACACATTTTTGTCCACAAGATGGCCGCTATCCAGATGTGTGTGTAAGGTCACTGTGAAGGGGGAGGGGGAGTTAGATTACAGGTTTCAAATCTACCTATGAGATCAAAGTTGAAGTTAGCAAACTGCTCCCATCTTGGCAAGGAGCCAATTACCTTTTCTTAAGGAACACCCCTTATGTGATGTCATGTCTGCTATTTAAGTGAATATAGTTTTGAATAAAGCTCTCTGGTCTTGGGGGATCAGAAGTTCTCTGAATGAAACCAACTTGTGTGTCTGGTCTCATTATGAAAGAAGTATGGCATGTGCATACTTAGACTCCTAATTTATTTGGCATCACACAAAGAAGATAAGAAGCGCATGAATTGCGCTAACAGTGGGGCTGTGTGTGATGTGTATGTGGTGCAGTGTGAGGTGTATGTGGGGCAGTGTGTGATGTGTATGTGGTGCAGTGTTGGATGTTTGAGGTGTATGTGGTGCAGTGTATGATGTATGAGGTGTATGTGGTGCAGTGTGTGATGTGTGAGGTGTATGTGGTGAAGTGTGTGAGGTAATTGTGGTGCAGTGTGTGATGTGGGAGGTGTATGTGGTGCGGTGTGTGATGTTTAAGGTGTATGTGGTGCAGTGTGTGATGTATAAGGTGTATGTGGTGCAGTGTATGATGTATGAGGTGCATGTAGTGCAGTGTGTGATGTATGAGGTGTATGTGGTGCAGTGTGTGATGTATGAAGTGTATGTGGTGCATTGTGTCATGTGTATGTGGTGCAGTGTATGATGTATGTGATGCAGTGTGTGATGTGTATGTGGTACAGTGTGTGATGTATGAGGTGTATATAGTGCAGTGTGTGATTTATGAGGTCCATGTGGTGCAGTGTGTGATGTGTATGTAGTGCGGTGTGTGATGTCTGAGGTGTATGTGGTGCAGTGTGTGATGTGTATGTAGTGCGGTGTGTGATGTCTGAGGTGTATGTGGTGCAGTGTGTGATGAGTGAGGTGTATGTGGTGCAGAGTGTGATGTATGAGGTGTATGTAGTGCAGTGTGTGATGTATGAGGTGTAGGTGGCGCAGTGTGTGATGTCCTTGTTACACCCTTTTTTTTGGCGGACCCATTGTAACAAAGCGGAACAGACTTGCAGACATACAGAGTAATTTCCGTTATTTTTTGCAGCCCCATTGAAATGAATTGTTCTCCATACGGGATGCAAACAAAACGGAGCGGACACCGACAAAAAATAATTTATTTGAATATGAAAGTGCTGTATGTATTCAGAACCTGATGATGTCACAATCTCCACGACTGTTCTGACCTATGACATCATAATCAAATCAAGACCTAAGCACCAAGTGCTCACCTTATTAATATAGTGACTCCTGTATGGAGAGGATATGTCTCCTAGTTGGATGCGCAAACCTACAGGAATAAAAACCATCATGCGATATCATGGGAAACCCCGTCATGGCCAGCGGCTGCTGGTCCCTGCACTCTCCTCCTGCATGTCCATCGGCTCCCGTCTTCTGACCTCCTTCAAAAAACTCCATAAAAACTGTCAAACGCTACTGAGGAATTCCAGCATCTTCGCCAAGAAATCAACCGTTGTGACAAAGGTCAGGAGATTCTTCGGGTCAGCATTTCTAAATTGTCTTCCATGTAAGGACGCAGGAGAAAAGAGAACAACATACAAAGGAATTGACACTGATCCCACGTCCACAGCTGTGGATAGTGCGGGTGTTACTGCTGATCAGACATCTGCACCTAGTGAGTCCTATCATACCACCAGAGCTGACCCAGGGAGAAAAACAATCACGTGGGGAACTTCCACAACCCATGGACATTGATGAAAGCACACACATGTCTCCCGCCAAAAAGATAGGTGTGGACGAAACCAGCAGAAAACAGCTGCCAAGCAAGTTAAGCTTTGCTGGGGAGCCATTTCTTGTCCAGAATTCACCACCTGATAAACTAAGACTGAATAGAAAACTAAGTAGATCCATCTTGAAAAGTTTTCCAGTCCAAAAATCTATAGCAGGGAAGGGTGAGGTTTTGTCTTTGCATGGTGAGACAATGCCGAAAATCCTTGACATGAAGGTGGCTGAGCCTAAAAAAGATGTTGTGAAGGCGTCTGGTGAAGCTCTCATAGTGATCCGTAAAAGGAGAAGACCAACCTCCATGTAGCCGGAGCCTGGCACATTCCCACCAGCGAAAAGGGCTGCATTAGAAGGCAACTGTATCTTGCTACCACCAGTCCTAGGGCTTCCAGAGCTGAGGACATCACTAGTAGTAATACCGCCTGAGAGCACATCTGCACCTAGTGAGGGTCTCATCATACCACCAGAGCTGTCCCAGGGAGAAAAACAATCAAGTGGGAAGTGGGGAACTTCCACAACCCATGGACATTGATGAATGCACACGCATGTCTGCCGTTAAAAAGATAGGTGTGGCCGATACCAGCATAAAACAGCTGCCAAGCTGTAAAAGGAGAAGACCAACCTCTATGGAGCCTGAGCCTGGCACATTCCCACCAGCAAAAAGAGCTGCATTAGAAGGCAACTGTATCTTGCTACCACCAGTCCTAGGGCTTCCAGAGCTGAGGACATCACCAGAAGTAATGCCGCCTCAGAGCACACAGAGAGAGCACAACATGAACCATCTGTCTGCAGATCACCTATCAATCCTGAGGAGCAGCGGGCAGAGGTATGCTGGACGATGACATCATCAACATGGCCCAAGATCTCCTGCGGATTCAGTTTCAGGACTTCCATGGCCTGCAGCGCGCCGCTCTCTTCTAGTGCCCGGGTACAGCGTACAAAGAAAGGCTGTACAAATCCACTATGATGAGAACAGGGTGCACTGGATCACAACATGCTTCAAAAATGGTAGAATCCTGGTGGCCGACAGCATCAACACCAACAGACTGTCACCATCTATCTGTGAGCAGATCAATAATATCTATGGTCAAGTGCTCTTAGACCCTCTGAAACATGTGCAGTTTCTCCAAGTAGACCAGCAGACAAACTCCTATGACTGTGGAGTATTCGCCATAGCCTTCGCCTATGAATTTTTGGCACATGACGGAAAACCCACAGCAATTTACCAACACCACATGATGAGAGATCATCTCATATCCTGCCTGCAAAATGGCAGGATCACCGCATTTCCAAAAATACTCAATTACTGACCCTGTGTCTTCTAAGATACGTAGAGTTTTGGGAGGGCCAAAAGATCCTCCCTACCTACCCACCGGATCATGTATCAGCTACAGTCCACACCACCCCAGATTACCACCAGTCATCCATGACATGGATGGGTCCTTGGCACACAGACCTGTAGACATCGGTAAGAAACCATTGCCTTTCCTGCTGTTTTTAGTCAGCTCAGTAACCATAATATACTGTTTATAATATTTGCATAGAGGGAAAGGGAGCTATTCCAGGGAGATGTCTGATCTTCAGACTAAACAAAAAATGTTGCACTCACCTCCCCTGACGGTAATGCTTCCCTGGTCCCGCGCTCATCTCTGTTCACCCAACCTCCAGTGATCACTTAGCCAATCACAGCAGCCAAATGCAGCAGCTACTTGTGACGGCTCATCATCTCTGGAGGCAAGATGGTGGGGACCAGGGCAGTGTTCTCTACAAGAGGGCCAGGGGAGGTAAGTGCAGACTTTTTTTTTTTTACCTTTTATTTTTTTTACAGGATTGGCTGTTTTACGCAGGGAAATGAGCAGGAAAACTGGCACTAAATTCACAATTTTCTAAATTTTAATTTCTCTGCTTTTAAAGCAATTCACTTGATTATGCTTATGGAGCCATTTATAGTGTCTCCTACATGTCCTATAGCAGAGATGCTCAACCTGCAGCCCTCCAGCTGTTGCAAAACTAGAACTCCCAGAATGCCTGGGCAGCCTACACCTATTAGGGCATGCTGGGAGTTGTAGTTTTGCAAGAGCTGGAGGGCCACAGGCTGAGCATACCTGTCCTATAGCATGTCCGTAATATTCTTTTGTCATATATATGAATGATGTAGTTTATGTAGAAAATCTCTTTTCAGAGATAATTTATAAAATCGCTTTTCTCCATAAAATACATTATTCATCAGTGTTGGACTGGGCTGTCTAGGGCCCACAAGTAAAGTTTATTATCTATACGGATACATCCAAATATTACCTCCTCACACAATAGTAGACAACAGCAATGCAAGACGCTGGAAGATGATTCATTATGGGGTCCTTGCAGCAACTTTGAGTAGACAGGTCCCTGGGAAAGGGTGACACTGGCTGTCCTGCCTCTGTACCTATAAGTCATCTCTATAATAATGTGCCTATAATAATAAACCTATCTATATGTAGTGGAGTCTACTGTGTTATCTGCCACTTGTGCAGGGGGTGAATGACAAGGGGCCCACCTTGCTCAGGGGCCCACCGAGGGATTCTCCTGTACCGCTGTGGGCCAGTCCGAGCCTGGTCATCCTTAGGATAGGTCATCAGTTATAAACTCTCGGTTATAAACTCTGGATTGTCAGCTTTAAAACAAGACATGACATAGATCTCAACCTGCTAGATGTAGCAGAGCTGAAGTTACAATTTAATCTCTGCTTTGGACAACCTCTAGTTGTCAGAAACAACAACTTTGCGGATCCGCAAAACACCTTGCCACCAGCCCTATAGAGATGCCTATACTTGTCCGCAATTGTGGGCAAGAATAGGACATGCTCTACTTTTTTGCGGAGCTGCCGTCCAGAAGATCGGCGGCGCGCTCTGCAAATGCGGATGCGGAGAGCACAGTGTGTGCTCTCCGCATCCATCACGTCCCCATTCAAAATGAATGGGTCCGCACCCGTTCCGCAAATTTGCGGAACGGGTGCGGACGAACATTGCGGACGTGTAAATAAGGCCTTAGTGTTACATTTCTCGGCAGATACACCACAGGGGGGATTAAGCGTTGCACTTTGCCACCCGTTTATATCTAGCAGGCTGCTTCAGCAGCTGTAGACAGCAATATAAAAAATGTTGTGGGCATCAAAATAAGTTGATACAAAGGAAAAAAACTAATTTTTCAAAGGTTTTAAATTTTTTTAAACGTAGTAAAAATAATAAAAACAATATGAATTTGGTATCACCGTAATTATACTAACCCGAAAGATTGGGTTGTCATTTCTACTGCGTGATGAATTGCCGTTTCATCACACAAAGAATTTCCCCCCTATGTTATCTATGTTAAGATAAACAGTGCCATTAAAAAATACAACTTGTCCCACGTACAGCTATGTACACAGAAAATGAAAAAATAAAATAAAAATTGTGACTCTTGGAAGGCGGAGAAGGGAAACAAAATGAAAAGTTACAAATAGGCCCTGTCCTGAACAGATTTAAGGGGTTGCATCATCTCAGACAATGGGGACAGCTGCCCTCCATTTATTTCTATGGCGCACCTATCAGCCAATAGGGACATATCCTAGAGAAATGCCCCCATTGTCTGAGATGGGAATACCCCTTTAAGTAACAGGTAAATATGGCGCTGCAGCATGTAGTTCTTTACTCTGAGTGAAGACCTCCCAACTGTCAGACATTCTATCTCTATGGCAACGGACTCTTCTGCCAGTAACTGATATATTACATAGTAACAGAAAAACTGCGTTAGGGAACCTTTAGCCTTTAAAATGCAGTAAATTCACAGAAATCCTCATAGAAAATGAGGAAATGTAATAAAATTCTGCTCCATATGTCCCCACCCTAAGTATGCTACAAAAATCTGACAGATGCTGGATTAATAGATATTCTGTATTACCAGTAGTCATAGAAAAGTAAGATAGAGCTTCCTACTAAGAGTAGAGGACCTAGTGGAAGAATGTCCAAGGCAAATGTTAACCCAAAATTCTGCTCCTATCACTTTCTAAACAGATGAATATCTATGACTTAGTCACTGCCAAGTACCACCTGTCTTAAGAAGCTACCACCCAATACAACCAGCTGCCACTACCACCGTCTCCACCATCAACTATAAGAAGCCGCCACAACCTGCCCAGACTTTCTGCCAGCCGCCACCAGCCACTCCCGAATACCACTGCCACCATCAGTTGATATTACCCACCATGCAAAACCGCCTGCCACCTTTTGTATTATATTTGTTTATATGTAGTTAGTATTTGTTTTATAGTGTTTTTATGGTTATTTATTTTTATAGTGTTTATTTTTTCTATTTGTATTTTGTATATACTGTAAATATTGAAAATAAGATCCATTTTTATATATTTATTTTTTATATTTTTATTATATATTTTTATTTATATTTTGTATATATTGTAAATATTGTAAATAAGATATCTATTTTTATATATTTATTTTATATATTTTTATTATATATTTTTATTTATATTTTGTATATACTGTAAATATTGCAAAAAAGATATCTTTTTATATATTTTTTATATTTTGATTATTTCTTTTGATTTATATTTTGTATATACTGCAAATATTGTAAATAAGATAAATCTATTTTTATACCAAAGTAAAGGAGTGAGTTGTATTCTTGTTACTTTGTAAAGTTTATCTGTCCCAGGTGATGACGATCCTGTTACTTACTGAAATAAAATGTAAACATTTAAATAAAAAAAGAAAAAAAAAAAAAAAAAAAAAAAGAGCTGTATTGTAGCCAATTTGCCATTTTTTTTATTGCCTCTCTTACCCCAAAAAATGTAACAAAACGTGATCAAAAAGTCACACAGACTCCAAAATGGTACTATTAAAAACTACAGATTGTCCCACAAAAAATGAGCCCCCACACAGCTCAGTAGATATACCTATAAAAAACTTATGAATAACAAAAGAGGGTCAGTCAGCACATCCCAATATGCAGGTGCACGTTGCTATGGCTGAAAACAAAACTAAACATATAATGCAACAGCAACCAGCAATCCAAATAAAGTACAAAAAGTATTTATATTGCTAATGCTTAGAGATGGCCCGAACTATCCGCCGGCGAACATAGCTTGTTCGCGTTCGCCGCGGCGGGCGAACATATGCGATGTTCGGTCCGCCCCCTATACATCATCATTGAACAAACTTTGACCCTGTACCTCACAGTCAGCAGACACATTCCAGCCAATCAGCAGCATACCCTCCCTCCCAACTCCTGGACAGCATCCATTTTAGATTCATTCGGAAGCTGCAGTCTTAGACCTCATGCACACGAACGTGTGCACCCCGTGCCCGTATTGCGGGCCGCAAATTGCGGCCCGCAATTCTCGGGCACCGGCCGTGGGGCAGTCGCAGCAGATCGCGGACCCATTCACTTGAATGGGTCCGCGATCTGCCCGTTCCACAAAAAGATAGGACATGTTCTATCTTTTTGCGGGACGGAAGTACGGAACGGAACCCCGCGGAAGCACTCCGTAGTGCTTCCGTAGTGTTCCGTTCCGTCATTCCATTCCGCATCTCCGGATTTGCGGACCCATTGAAATGAATGGGTCCGCATCTGTGATGCGGAATGGCCACGGAATGGTGCCCGTGTATTGCGGATCCGCAAATGCGGTCCACAATACGGGCACGGGGTGCACACGTTCGTGTACATGAGGCCTTAGTGAGAGGAGGGACAGTGTAGCTGCTGCTGATTTAATTGGGAAATCGATAGCTAGGCTAGTGTATTCAGTGTCCACTCCAGTCCTGAAAGACTCATCTGATCTCTGCTGTAAGGACAGCGTCCTGATAGCACCCCAAAAAGCCCTTTTTAGGGCTGCTACATTAGTCTGCTTTTTTTTTCTTTTCTCCATATATATATTGCAGTTGCCTAGCCTGCCCGTGTGTGAGGAGCTGCAGGTTGTTCCAGCTAATATGATTGCATCCCAGTAGGGAGTATTAATTAACAAAAAAACATCCAGCAATTTACAACCCCCCTCTCTTAAAATATCACTTTTAATTATAATCACAAAAAATATTGCTGATACTGTGGTCGCTTAACCAAACCCCACCCCACTTTAATAGTCAAATATTGATACTATCATTTGTCACCATCTGTGTGTAACAGCCGACACCAAGTATATAGTTATAATTTGGTAATGGGTATACCGAGGAAGATTTAGGTAATCGGGGTTGATCCTACTACTAGCCCTGCAATTAACCCTCCGTCTCTTCCTTTGCCCAGGGACGGCCCCTAGTGGTGGGACCTCCCTGTCCTCGTGCCTAAGGCTGAATCACCCTTGGTCTTACCCTAATCCTCTCACAATGTTATCTGGTGTTAGCCGTTAAAACACAGAGACGACGACAAATGGTGTGTACGTCCCAATCACACAAGTCCATACAATCCAATGAAGATCCCTGGTTAAGATATCACCGAGTCTTCTCTGCACAAAACCTGGACTCCAAGTCTGAAAGGTGAGCTTAATAAGACTTAGCACACCAGTTGTCCGTCAGTGTAATTTTACACATCATATTTCATTATGCCTTATATATTTTTAAACCTCGACGCGTTTCCCTTCAGATTACTGAAGTTCATCAGGAGGCCATAACGGGCATCGGTGTCCCGAATAGATGTGATAAAAATTGATATAGTACAATAGTGCAGAATTGATATCAAAAACCTGATACGGCTCATATGTCAAGAGGAGTGATCTTTCATAGAGTGCGGATATCGCAGAATATCATTACAGCAGGCATGTGATCTAAAGGATGAAACAAAATGCCAATTAGGCCAGATACATATGTATATGTATGTTCATGCAAGTTTAAGTACGTATATATATAGTGGGACTGAGAGGTGCACTTACTTGTGCCAATTCACATAGCGTTATATCATGCTCATGCGTGTCAATGTGACCTCACCTCACCTAAAGGCATATAAAAGTCCCAGCATATATTAACAGCATGCCCATACACAAACATACCCGCACCAAATCAGTGCAGATATATCTATCCATAATGCCCTTGTATTCAGGCTACTCACATGTCACTGCTCAGGTCAATGTTCCTCCTCTGACGCCATGATTCAAAGGAACCCCAGCCTATCTCCTTTTTAAATTCCCCACTCATCATCAATTTACCAATAATATTCCACCGCCTAAATCCTAACACCGCCCATGTCTCTCACCACGTGGGATGGGCGTGTAGGAAAGACGAGCCCTTTCTTGTTTTCATGTGCCATCACTCTTACGTGTTTCCTGTCAGTGGAGCGCATCGATGTATCCCGCTTTCCCTCCACCGACGACTGGTCACCTGATATCCAGGCTTCCGGTCACCTGACACCCAGGCTTCCGGTCCGTGGAATGCATGGATCTCCGTTGGTGGAACGCTTCATAGCGTCGTGTACTTTGCTTAGATGTAGCCGGTCACCTGATATCGGCCTTCCGGTATCTGGAGCGCAAGACATTTCCTGTCTATGGAGCGCACAACGAATCCTCCACTTAATGTGCCTAGATCATTCATGGTTAGTCACCAGATATACAACCCTACTATGCATGGGGCAAAGATCATTTATTAAATTTTATAATAGTGCACCGTTTTTAATATATATATATATACGGGCCATAGAGTGGGGGACCGTATAAATGATCTAGAAATAAAGTATAGATAATTTTTATGGCATATGAGGGCATACATGGTGACATTGTCATCAGACTGATGGTATGTTGATACATGGGAAGATGAAGATAAGGAATTAAATTCAAAAATCCATAGGGCTGAGGCTAATTTGTCAGGTGAAGTTTGATTATTCAACAGAGCAAAAAATAAAAAATAAAAACTTTAAATGCGTATAAAGCAGCTATGATGACAGTTGCTGACGTCCTATATGGGTGCTTCATGCACCTCCGGCCAGAAATGGGACCTTTATGTTAACATTTTACAGCAAGGCTAATTTCGCAAAGGGAACCCATTATAGGAAGCACGAGAAATCCAGTCTCTCATTAAGCCCTATGGGCGCTTGTGATCTAAATCTATGTATCCAGACACTTTCCTTTTGAAGGATCTTACGATCCCAGTTTCCACCTCTTACCGGCTCGGTACTACCTCCAATATGGAGAATCTCAAAAAACGTGGGTTACCTCCATGCCTTTCTATCATATGGGATGCAACAGGTGTGGTTCTCTTGTTTGTTATATCATTTACATGTTCCAGTATTCTCCTCCTCACTTCCCTAATGGTCTTGCCCACGTAGTCACATGGGCAGGGACATTGACAAAGATAGATCGCACCTTTACTGCGACAATTAAAGAAGTCTCTAACTGCAAAAGTCTGTCCAGTTGCGGAACAGATGACATTTTTCGCTGGACGGATATATTCGCAGGCCTTACAGGAACCGCATCTAAAAATCCCCACTGGTTTCCGATCCAGCCAAGTCCTTTCTCGTCGTGGTGATACATAGTGGCTATGGACCAGACGATCTCGTAGATTTCTCCCTCGTCTATATGTTAACCCTGGTCGTTCGCTCAATACATCCACTATATCTCTATCCATTTTGAGAATTGGCCAGTATCTCTCCAGGATCGTCTTAATTTGATCATTCCTTGAGTCAAACATTGATATTATACGTATCTTGTTCTCCTGCTGTTTCTTAATTTTGGGGACAAGCAGTTTTGTGCGGTCCTGTTCAGTAGCATCCAAAAAGCCCTTTTAAGGCAACCCTGTGGATAACCCCTATTCAAAAATCTGGTCCGTAAATCCCTTGCCTCTTTATGGAATAATTCCACATTAGAGCAGTTTCTCCGAATACGAAGATACTGTCCCCTTGGTATTCCTCGCTTAAGGGGACAGGGTGGTAGCTCTCCCAGTGGAGGAGGGAATTGGTCGCGGTGGTCTTCCTAAACACATTAGTCATTAGTCTATCATCTTTCCTTGTAACACGTACATCTAGGAATGTGATTTCAATAGGGTCCACTTCAAATGTGAAGCGGAGACCGATTTGATTACTGTTGATCTCCCCTACAAAATTCATGAGTTCATCCTTTCCACCTTTCCAGACCAGGAAGACATCATCTATATAGCGCGTCCAAAAGATGATTTTGTTGGACCACCATGTCTCCCGGTCTGGAAAGATATGGGTGTCCTCCCACCAGCCCAGGAAGAGGTTGGCATAAGTGGGGCGCAGGGGCTCCCCATAGCCGTCCCCCTGAGCTGGTGGAAGTAACGCCCATTAAAGATAAAATAGTTGTGGGTCAGGATAAACCCAAGGAGCTCAATAATAAAGTTGTTATGTTTTTGATATTGGACCCCTCTAGACCTCAGGAAATATACGACCGCGGCCAATCCCCCCTCATGTGGGATAGAGCTATAAAGGGATTCAACATCCACACTTGCTAGAAGGCAGTCAGAGTCTATAGTTAGGTTGTCAATCTTGTTGAGGAAGTCCATCGTGTCCCTCGTGTAGGTCGGGAGGGACACGACGAACTCCCTCAACACCCTGTCAATGTATATCCCTGCATTCTGAGTCAGGGAGTTAACCCCAGAGATAATGGGGCGACCCTTCAATGGGTTAGTCCCCTTGTGGACCTTGGGGAGTCCATAAAAGGTGGCTATAGTTGGATATTTTGGACACAGGAAGTCATACTCAACAACCGTAATTACCTCATCTAACAAACCTATCTCAAGGATTTTCTGTAACTCCACGGTGTAGCTCTCTGTAGGATTACATGTCAACACCCTATATCTTCCTTCATCCTCCAGTAGATCCAGGCACATACGTACATATAGAGCATGGTCCAATATCACCATGTTACCCCCCTTATCGGAGGGTTTAACTATAATTGTTTGGTCCCCGTCCAAAGTCCGTAAGGCCTGCATCTCCCGTTGGGAAAGATTAAAGTTTTTCTGGTGTGGTCCTACGAGTTTCTCTAATTCAGACAATACCATTTGCATGAAGATGGCAATGCATTCGTAATTTGATGGGGGAGGCATTTTTCTACTTCTTAGTTTTAAATCCGTGAAAGGGCCTAGTCCTGCTGGTCTCTGGCTCTCCTTACTTAATTCCATGAGAGTTTGGAAGTCTCCAAAATCACCCTCACAGAGGCCCAGTCTTTCACATGTTTCCCTATTATTATTTTTAAAGAACTTATGCCACCTCAATTTTCGGCTAAAGAGGTGCAGATCCTTCGATCCATGTAAACAGATCAAAGTTGTTGGTAGGGACGAAGGATAAGCCCCTCCTAAGCACATCAATCTCTGCTGGTTCAAGGACTCTGGAAGTTAGATTAATAACTTGAAGATCACTTGCAGGATCAGCTTTTAGATCTTTTCTATCCTGTCCTGATTTCGCAAATGATACGGGGCTCGGCCCTTTTCTAAAAAGAGACAGCAGGTAATGTTTGGTGCTGCTGGGTTCTGGATACATTGTTCTGGGTAGTAGAGGGAGGTGAATAAGATGATGGTGCTGAGTATGCACCATCTCTCACATATCCTCGACTTCTGCCCCCACCTCGAGGCCATCTTCTACCTCCCGACCTGATCTAAATGACCCTCGACCCTTTGATCTAGGGTAGTTTTCGGTGTCAGAGGAATCAATATCAGATATCGATGTCTCTGAGGCTGATGGGACAGAAGGTGCCGATTTATAAACCCTATTCTCCCTAAACTCTGCAAGATCACGTACAAATTGACGATGTTTACGTTCCTTAATAAAATTCTGGAATCTCTCTACAGATGTTTGCAGAGAAGCCTCCCGTCTACCAAAGTCCGATTCTTCCTTAAATTTAAGGGCTGCTTCAATTTGTTCTTGCAGAATTACAGAAGTTTTTTCAAAGCACGCTTTTTCTTCTTCTAATAAAAGTCCCATCAGTCTCAGAGAACTACAGGTTAGCTCCTCCTCCCATTTTTTAGGAACTCAGGCGAGGCAATTCGGTCTGCGGGTTTAACCTGATGTCTCAGTCCTTTGGGGACAATTTTGTGTTCGAGGAAATTTTCAATGGCTTTAATCTCCCACCAAGATCTTATATTGGCTTTATACTTCTCGTATAATTCCTGAAATACCTGTTTACAGGTCAGGGAGGCTCCCAAACCTGGGATATCCGTATCTGAAAAATACTTTTCGCCTCGTTAATTAGAGTCTCTGTAAATATCGTCCCAGTCAAAAAACTGGCCATACTAAATAAATCAAATCAAATTGTTCCAGCTAATATGATTGCATCCCAGTAGGGAGTATTAATTAACAAAAAACATCCAGCAATTTACAACCCCCTCTCTTAAAATATCACTTTTAATTATAATCACTAAAAATATTGCTGATACTGTGGTCGCTTAACCAAACCCCACCCCACTTTAATAGTCAAATATTGATACTATCATTTGTCATCATCTGTGTGTAACAGCCGACACCAACTATATAGTTATAATTTGGTAATGGGTATACCGAGGAAGATTTAGGTAATCGGGGTTGATCCTACTACTAGCCCTGCAATTAACCCTCCGTCTCTTCCTTTGCCCAGGGACGGCCCCTAGTGGTGGGACCTCCCTGTCCTCGTGCCTAAGGCTGAATCACCCTTGGTCTTACCCTAATCCTCTCACAATGTTATCTGGTGTTAGCCGTTAAAACACAGAGACGACGACAAATGGTGTGTACGTCCCAATCACACAAGTCCATACAATCCAATGAAGATCCCTGGTTAAGATATCACCGAGTCTTCTCTGGACAAAACCTGGACTCCAAGTCTGAAAGGTGAGCTTAATAAGACTTAGCACACCAGTTGTCCGTCAGTGTAATTTTACACATCATATTTCATTATGCCTTATATATTTTTAAACCTCGACGCGTTTCCCTTCAGATTACTGAAGTTCATCAGGAGGCCATAACGGGCATCGGTGTCCCGAATAGATGTGATAAAAATTGATATAGTACAATAGTGCAGAATTGATATCAAAAACCTGATACGGCTCATATGTCAAGAGGAGTGATCTTTCATAGAGTGCGGATATCGCAGAATATCATTACAGCAGGCATGTGATCTAAAGGATGAAACAAAATGCCAATTAGGCCAGATACATATGTATATGTATGTTCATGCAAGTTTAAGTACGTATATATATATAGTGGGACTGAGAGGTGCACTTACTTGTGCCAATTCACATAGCGTTATATCATGCTCATGCGTGTCGATGTGACCTCACCTCACCTAAAGGCATATAAAAGTCCCAGCATATATTAACAGCATGCCCATACACAAACATACCCGCACCAAATCAGTGCAGATATATCTATCCATAATGCCCTTGTATTCAGGCTACTCACATGTCACTGCTCAGATCAATGTTCCTCCTCTGACGCCATGATTCAAAGGAACCCCAGCCTATCTCCTTTTTAAATTCCCCACTCATCATCAATTTACCAATAATATTCCACCGCCTAAATCCTAACACCGCCCATGTCTCTCACCACGTGGGATGGGCGTGTAGGAAAGACGAGCCCTTTCTTATTTTCATGTGCCATCACTCTTACGTGTTTCCTGTCAGTGGAGCGCATCGATGTATCCCGCTTTCCCTCCACCGACGACTGGTCACCTGATATCCAGGCTTCCGGTCACCTGACACCCAGGCTTCCGGTCCGTGGAACGCATGGATCTCCGTTGGTGGAGCGCTTCACAGCGTCGTGTACTTTGCTTAGATGTAGCCGGTCACCTGATATCGGCCTTCCGGTATCTGAAGCGCAAGACATTTCCTGTCTATGGAGCGCACATCGAATCCTCCACTTAATGTGCCTAGATCATTCATGGTTAGTCACCAGATATACAACCCTACTATGCATGGGGCAAAGATCATTTCTTAAATTTTATAATAGTGCACCGTTTTTAATATATATATATATATACGGGCCATAGAGTGGGGGACCGTATAAATGATCTAGAAATAAAGTATAGATAATTTTTATGGCATATGAGGGCATACATGGTGACATTGTCATCAGACTGATGGTATGTTGATACATGGGAAGATGAAGATAAGGAATTAAATTCAAATATCCATAGGGCTGAGGCTAATTTGTCAGGTGAAGTTTGATTATTCAACAGAGCAAAAAATAAAAAATTTAAATGCGTATAAAGCAGCTATGATGACAGTTGCTGACGTCCTATATGGGTGCTTCATGCACCTCCGGCCAGAAATGGGACCTTTATGTCAACATTTTACAGCAAGGCTATTTTCGTAAAGGGAACCCATTATAGGAAGCACGAGAAATCCAGTCTCTCATTAAGCCCTATGGGCGCTTGTGATCTAAATCTATGTATCCAGACACTTTCCTTTTGAAGGATCTTACGATCCCAGTTTCCACCTCTTACCGGCTCGGTACTACCTCCAAAATGGAGAATCTCAAAAAACGTGGGTTACCTCCATGCCTTTCTATCATATGGGATGCAACAGGTGTGGTTCTCTTGTTTGTTATATCATTTACATGTTCCAGTATTCTCCTCCTCACTTCCCTAATGGTCTTGCCCACGTAGTCACATGGGCAGGGACATTGACAAAGATAGATCGCACCTTTACTGCGACAATTAAAGAAGTCTCTAACTGCAAAAGTCTGTCCAGTTGCGGAACAGATGACATTTTTCGCTGGACGGATATATTCGCAGGCCTTACAGGAACCGCATCTAAAAATCCCCACTGGTTTCCGATCCAGCCAAGTCCTTTCTCGTCGTGGTGATACATAGTGGCTATGGACCAGACGATCTCGTAGATTTCTCCCTCGTCTATATGTTAACCCTGGTCGTTCGCTCAATACATCCACTATATCTCTATCCATTTTGAGAATTGGCCAGTATCTCTCCAGGATCGTCTTAATTTGATCATTCCTTGAGTCAAACATTGATATTATACGTATCTTGTTCTCCTGCTGTTTCTTAATTTTGGGGACAAGCAGTTTTGTGCGGTCCTGTTCAGTAGCATCCAAAAAGCCCTTTTAGAGGCAACCCTGTGGATAACCCCTATTCAAAAATCTGGTCCGTAAATCCCTTGCCTCTTTATGGAATAATTCCACATTAGAGCAGTTTCTCCGAATACGAAGATACTGTCCCCTTGGTATTCCTCGCTTAAGGGGACAGGGTGGTAGCTCTCCCAGTGGAGGAGGAATTGGTCGCGGTGGTCTTCCTAAACACATTAGTCATTAGTCTATCATCTTTCCTTGTAACACGTACATCTAGGAATGTGATTTCAATAGGGTCCACTTCAAATGTGAAGCGGAGACCGATTTGATTACTGTTGATCTCCCCTACAAAATTCATGAGTTCATCCTTTCCACCTTTCCAGACCAGGAAGACATCATCTATATAGCGCGTCCAAAAGATGATTTTGTTGGACCACCATGTCTCCCGGTCTGGAAAGATATGGGTGTCCTCCCACCAGCCCAGGAAGAGGTTGGCATAAGTGGGGCGCAGGGGCTCCCCATAGCCGTCCCCTGAGCTGGTGGAAGTAACGCCCATTAAAGATAAAATAGTTGTGGGTCAGGATAAACCCAAGGAGCTCAATAATAAAGTTGTTATGTTTTTGATATTGGACCCCTCTAGACCTCAGGAAATATACGACCGCGGCCAATCCCCCTCATGTGGGATAGAGCTATAAAGGGATTCAACATCCACACTTGCTAGAAGGCAGTCAGAGTCTATAGTTAGGTTGTCAATCTTGTTGAGGAAGTCCATCGTGTCCCTCGTGTAGGTCGGGAGGGACACGACGAACTCCCTCAACACCCTGTCAATGTATATCCCTGCATTCTGAGTCAGGAGTTAACCCCAGAGATAATGGGGCGACCCTTCAATGGGTTAGTCCCCTTGTGGACCTTAGGGAGTCCATAAAAGGTGGCTGTAGTTGGATATTTTGGACACAGGAAGTCATACTCAACAACCGTAAGTACCTCATCTAACAAACCTATCTCAAGGATTTTCTGTAACTCCACGGTGTAGCTCTCTGTAGGATTACATGTCAACACCCTATATCCTCCTTCATCCTCCAGTAGATCCAGGCACATACGTACATATAGAGCATGGTCCAATATCACCATGTTACCCCCCTTATCGGAGGGTTTAACTATAATTGTTTGGTCCCCGTCCAAAGTCCGTAAGGCCTGCATCTCCCGTTGGGAAAGATTAAAGTTTTTCTGGTGTGGTCCTACGAGTTTCTCTAATTCAGACAATACCATTTGCATGAAGATGGCAATGCATTCGTAATTTGATGGGGGAGGCATTTTTCTACTTCTTAGTTTTAAATCCGTGAAAGGGCCTAGTCCTGCTGGTCTCTGGCTCTCCTTACTTAATTCCATGAGAGTTTGGAAGTCTCCAAAATCACCCTCACAGAGGCCCAGTCTTTCACATGTTTCCCTATTATTATTTTTAAAGAACTTATGCCACCTCAATTTTCGGCTAAAGAGGTGCAGATCCTTCGTCCATGTAAACAGATCAAAGTTGTTGGTAGGGACGAAGGATAAGCCCCTCCTAAGCACATCAATCTCTGCTGGTTCAAGGACTCTGGAAGTTAGATTAATAACTTGAAGATCACTTGCAGGATCAGCTTTTAGATCTTTTCTATCCTGTCCTGATTTCGCAAATGATACGGGGCTCGGCCCTTTTCTAAAAAAGAGACAGCAGGTTATGTTTGGTGCTGCTGGGTTCTGGATACATTGTTCTGGGTAGTAGAGGGAGGTGAATAAGATGATGGTGCTGAGTATGCACCATCTCTCACATATCCTCGACTTCTGCCCCCACCTCGAGGCCATCTTCTACCTCCCCGACCTGATCTAAATGACCCTCGACCCTTTGATCTAGGGTAGTTTTCGGTGTCAGAGGAATCAATATCAGATATCGATGTCTCTGAGGCTGATGGGACAGAAGGTGCCGATTTATAAACCCTATTCTCCCTAAACTCTGCAAGATCACGTACAAATTGACGATGTTTACGTTCCTTAATAAAATTCTGGAATCTCTCACAGATGTTTGCAGAGAAGCCTCCCGTCTACCAAAGTCCGATTCTTCCTTAAATTTAAGGGCTGCTTCAATTTGTTCTTGCAGAATTACAGAAGTTTTTTCAAAGCACGCTTTTTCTTCTTCTAATAAAAGTCCCATCAGTCTCAGAGAACTACAGGTTAGCTCCTCCTCCCATTTTTTTAGGAACTCAGGCGAGGCAATTCGGTCTGCGGGTTTAACCTGATGTCTCAGTCCTTTGGGGACAATTTTGTGTTCGAGGAAATTTTCAATGGCTTTAATCTCCCACCAAGATCTTATATTGGCTTTATACTTCTCGTATAATTCCTGAAATACCTGTTTACAGGTCAGGGAGGCTCCCAAACCTGGGATATCCGTATCTGAAAAAATACTTTTCGCCTCGTTAATTAGAGTCTCTGTAAATATCGTCCCAGTCAAAAAACTGGCCATACTAAATAAATCAAATCAAATTGTTCCAGCTAATATGATTGCATCCCAGTAGGGAGTATTAATTAACAAAAAAACATCCAGCAATTTACAACCCCCCTCTCTTAAAATATCACTTTTAATTATAATCACTAAAAATATTGCTGATACTGTGGTCGCTTAACCAAACCCCACCCCACTTTAATAGTCAAATATTGATACTATCATTTGTCATCATCTGTGTGTAACAGCCGACACCAACTATATAGTTATAATTTGGTAATGGGTATACCGAGGAAGATTTAGGTAATCGGGGTTGATCCTACTACTAGCCCTGCAATTAACCCTCCGTCTCTTCCTTTGCCCAGGGACGGCCCCTAGTGGTGGGACCTCCCTGTCCTCGTGCCTAAGGCTGAATCACCCTTGGTCTTACCCTAATCCTCTCACAATGTTATCTGGTGTTAGCCGTTAAAACACAGAGACGACGACAAATGGTGTGTACGTCCCAATCACACAAGTCCATACAATCCAATGAAGATCCCTGGTTAAGATATCACCGAGTCTTCTCTGGACAAAACCTGGACTCCAAGTCTGAAAGGTGAGCTTAATAAGACTTAGCACACCAGTTGTCCGTCAGTGTAATTTTACACATCATATTTCATTATGCCTTATATATTTTTAAACCTCGACGCGTTTCCCTTCAGATTACTGAAGTTCATCAGGAGGCCATAACGGGCATCGGTGTCCCGAATAGATGTGATAAAAATTGATATAGTACAATAGTGCAGAATTGATATCAAAAACCTGATACGGCTCATATGTCAAGAGGAGTGATCTTTCATAGAGTGCGGATATCGCAGAATATCATTACAGCAGGCATGTGATCTAAAGGATGAAACAAAATGCCAATTAGGCCAGATACATATGTATATGTATGTTCATGCAAGTTTAAGTACGATATATATATAGTGGGACTGAGAGGTGCACTTACTTGTGCCAATTCACATAGCGTTATATCATGCTCATGCGTGTCGATGTGACCTCACCTCACCTAAAGGCATATAAAAGTCCCAGCATATATTAACAGCATGCCCATACACAAACATACCCGCACCAAATCAGTGCAGATATATCTATCCATAATGCCCTTGTATTCAGGCTACTCACATGTCACTGCTCAGGTCAATGTTCCTCCTCTGACGCCATGATTCAAAGGAACCCCAGCCTATCTCCTTTTTAAATTCCCCACTCATCATCAATTTACCAATAATATTCCACCGCCTAAATCCTAACACCGCCCATGTCTCTCACCACGTGGGATGGGCGTGTAGGAAAGACGAGCCCTTTCTTATTTTCATGTGCCATCACTCTTACGTGTTTCCTGTCAGTGGAGCGCATCGATGTATCCCGCTTTCCCTCCACCGACGACTGGTCACCTGATATCCAGGCTTCCGGTCACCTGACACCCAGGCTTCCGGTCCGTGGAATGCATGGATCTCCGTTGGTGGAACAGCTTCACAGCGTCGTGTACTTTGCTTAGATGTAGCCGGTCACCTGATATCGGCCTTCCGGTATCTGAAGCGCAAGACATTTCCTGTCTATGGAGCGCACATCGAATCCTCCACTTAATGTGCCTAGATCATTCATGGTTAGTCACCAGATATACAACCCTACTATGCATGGGGCAAAGATCATTTATTAAATTTTATAATAGTGCACCGTTTTTAATATATATATATATACGGGCCATAGAGTGGGGGACCGTATAAATGATCTAGAAATAAAGTATAGATAATTTTTATGGCATATGAGGGCATACATGGTGACATTGTCATCAGACTGATGGTATGTTGATACATGGGAAGATGAAGATAAGGAATTAAATTCAAATATCCATAGGGCTGAGGCTAATTTGTCAGGTGAAGTTTGATTATTCAACAGAGCAAAAAATAAAAAATAAAAACTTTAAATGCGTATAAAGCAGCTATGATGACAGTTGCTGACGTCCTATATGGGTGCTTCATGCACCTCCGGCCAGAAATGGGACCTTTATGTCAACATTTTACAGCAAGGCTATTTTCGTAAAGGGAACCCATTATAGGAAGCACGAGAAATCCAGTCTCTCATTAAGCCCTATGGGCGCTTGTGATCTAAATCTATGTATCCAGACACTTTCCTTTTGAAGGATCTTACGATCCCAGTTTCCACCTCTTACCGGCTCGGTACTACCTCCAATATGGAGAATCTCAAAAAACGTGGGTTACCTCCATGCCTTTCTATCATATGGGATGCAACAGGTGTGGTTCTCTTGTTTGTTATATCATTTACATGTTCCAGTATTCTCCTCCTCACTTCCCTAATGGTCTTGCCCACGTAGTCACATGGGCAGGGACATTGACAAAGATAGATCGCACCTTTACTGCGACAATTAAAGAAGTCTCTAACTGCAAAAGTCTGTCCAGTTGCGGAACAGATGACATTTTTCGCTGGACGGATATATTCGCAGGCCTTACAGGAACCGCATCTAAAAATCCCCACTGGTTTCCGATCCAGCCAAGTCCTTTCTCGTCGTGGTGATACATAGTGGCTATGGACCAGACGATCTCGTAGATTTCTCCCTCGTCTATATGTTAACCCTGGTCGTTCGCTCAATACATCCACTATATCTCTATCCATTTTGAGAATTGGCCAGTATCTCTCCAGGATCGTCTTAATTTGATCATTCCTTGAGTCAAACATTGATATTATACGTATCTTGTTCTCCTGCTGTTTCTTAATTTTGGGGACAAGCAGTTTTGTGCGGTCCTGTTCAGTAGCATCCAAAAAGCCCTTTTAAGGCAACCCTGTGGATAACCCCTATTCAAAAATCTGGTCCGTAAATCCCTTGCCTCTTTATGGAATAATTCCACATTAGAGCAGTTTCTCCGAATACGAAGATACTGTCCCCTTGGTATTCCTCGCTTAAGGGGACAGGGTGGTAGCTCTCCCAGTGGAGGAGGGAATTGGTCGCGGTGGTCTTCCTAAACACATTAGTCATTAGTCTATCATCTTTCCTTGTAACACGTACATCTAGGAATGTGATTTCAATAGGGTCCACTTCAAATGTGAAGCGGAGACCGATTTGATTACTGTTGATCTCCCCTACAAAATTCATGAGTTCATCCTTTCCACCTTTCCAGACCAGGAAGACATCATCTATATAGCGCGTCCAAAAGATGATTTTGTTGGACCACCATGTCTCCCGGTCTGGAAAGATATGGGTGTCCTCCCACCAGCCCAGGAAGAGGTTGGCATAAGTGGGGCGCAGGGGCTCCCCATAGCCGTCCCCTGAGCTGGTGGAAGTAACGCCCATTAAAGATAAAATAGTTGTGGGTCAGGATAAACCCAAGGAGCTCAATAATAAAGTTGTTATGTTTTTGATATTGGACCCCTCTAGACCTCAGGAAATATACGACCGCGGCCAATCCCCCTCATGTGGGATAGAGCTATAAAGGGATTCAACATCCACACTTGCTAGAAGGCAGTCAGAGTCTATAGTTAGGTTGTCAATCTTGTTGAGGAAGTCCATCGTGTCCCTCGTGTAGGTCGGGAGGGACACGACGAACTCCCTCAACACCCTGTCAATGTATATCCCTGCATTCTGAGTCAGGAGTTAACCCCAGAGATAATGGGGCGACCCTTCAATGGGTTAGTCCCCTTGTGGACCTTAGGGAGTCCATAAAGGTGGCTATAGTTGGATATTTTGGACACAGGAAGTCATACTCAACAACCGTAATTACCTCATCTAACAAACCTATCTCAAGGATTTTCTGTAACTCCACGGTGTAGCTCTCTGTAGGATTACATGTCAACACCCTATATCCTCCTTCATCCTCCAGTAGATCCAGGCACATACGTACATATAGAGCATGGTCCAATATCACCATGTTACCCCCTTATCGGAGGGTTTAACTATAATTGTTTGGTCCCCGTCCAAAGTCCGTAAGGCCTGCATCTCCCGTTGGGAAAGATTAAAGTTTTTCTGGTGTGGTCCTACGAGTTTCTCTAATTCAGACAATACCATTTGCATGAAGATGGCAATGCATTCGTAATTTGATGGGGAGGCATTTTTCTACTTCTTAGTTTTAAATCCGTGAAAGGGCCTAGTCCTGCTGGTCTCTGGCTCTCCTTACTTAATTCCATGAGAGTTTGGAAGTCTCCAAAATCACCCTCACAGAGGCCCAGTCTTTCACATGTTTCCCTATTATTATTTTTAAAGAACTTATGCCACCTCAATTTTCGGCTAAAGAGGTGCAGATCCTTCGATCCATGTAAACAGATCAAAGTTGTTGGTAGGGACGAAGGATAAGCCCCTCCTAAGCACATCAATCTCTGCTGGTTCAAGGACTCTGGAAGTTAGATTAATAACTTGAAGATCACTTGCAGGATCAGCTTTTAGATCTTTTCTATCCTGTCCTGATTTCGCAAATGATACGGGGCTCGGCCCTTTTCTAAAAAGAGACAGCAGGTAATGTTTGGTGCTGCTGGGTTCTGGATACATTGTTCTGGGTAGTAGAGGGAGGTGAATAAGATGATGGTGCTGAGTATGCACCATCTCTCACATATCCTCGACTTCTGCCCCCACCTCGAGGCCATCTTCTACCTCCCGACCTGATCTAAATGACCCTCGACCCTTTGATCTAGGGTAGTTTTCGGTGTCAGAGGAATCAATATCAGATATCGATGTCTCTGAGGCTGATGGGACAGAAGGTGCCGATTTATAAACCCTATTCTCCCTAAACTCTGCAAGATCACGTACAAATTGACGATGTTTACGTTCCTTAATAAAATTCTGGAATCTCTCTACAGATGTTTGCAGAGAAGCCTCCCGTCTACCAAAGTCCGATTCTTCCTTAAATTTAAGGGCTGCTTCAATTTGTTCTTGCAGAATTACAGAAGTTTTTCAAAGCACGCTTTTTCTTCTTCTAATAAAAGTCCCATCAGTCTCAGAGAACTACAGGTTAGCTCCTCCTCCCATTTTTTAGGAACTCAGGCGAGGCAATTCGGTCTGCGGGTTTAACCTGATGTCTCAGTCCTTTGGGGACAATTTTGTGTTCGAGGAAATTTTCAATGGCTTTAATCTCCCACCAAGATCTTATATTGGCTTTATACTTCTCGTATAATTCCTGAAATACCTGTTTACAGGTCAGGGAGGCTCCCAAACCTGGGATATCCGTATCTGAAAAATACTTTTCGCCTCGTTAATTAGAGTCTCTGTAAATATCGTCCCAGTCAAAAAACTGGCCATACTAAATAAATCAAATCAAATTGTTCCAGCTAATATGATTGCATCCCAGTAGGGAGTATTAATTAACAAAAAACATCCAGCAATTTACAACCCCCTCTCTTAAAATATCACTTTTAATTATAATCACTAAAAATATTGCTGATACTGTGGTCGCTTAACCAAACCCCACCCCACTTTAATAGTCAAATATTGATACTATCATTTGTCATCATCTGTGTGTAACAGCCGACACCAACTATATAGTTATAATTTGGTAATGGGTATACCGAGGAAGATTTAGGTAATCGGGGTTGATCCTACTACTAGCCCTGCAATTAACCCTCCGTCTCTTCCTTTGCCCAGGGACGGCCCCTAGTGGTGGGACCTCCCTGTCCTCGTGCCTAAGGCTGAATCACCCTTGGTCTTACCCTAATCCTCTCACAATGTTATCTGGTGTTAGCCGTTAAAACACAGAGACGACGACAAATGGTGTGTACGTCCCAATCACACAAGTCCATACAATCCAATGAAGATCCCTGGTTAAGATATCACCGAAGTCTTCTCTGGACAAAACCTGGACTCCAAGTCTGAAAGGTGAGCTTAATAAGACTTAGCACACCAGTTGTCCGTCAGTGTAATTTTACACATCATATTTCATTATGCCTTATATATTTTTAAATCTCGACGCGTTTCCCTTCAGATTACTGAAGTTCATCAGGAGGCCATAACGGGCATCGGTGTCCCGAATAGATGTGATAAAAATTGATATAGTACAATAGTGCAGAATTGATATCAAAAACCTGATACGGCTCATATGTCAAGAGGAGTGATCTTTCATAGAGTGCGGATATCGCAGAATATCATTACAGCAGGCATGTGATCTAAAGGATGAAACAAAATGCCAATTAGGCCAGATACATATGTATATGTATGTTCATGCAAGTTTAAGTACGTATATATATATAGTGGGACTGAGAGGTGCACTTACTTGTGCCAATTCACATAGCGTTATATCATGCTCATGCGTGTCGATGTGACCTCACCTCACCTAAAGGCATATAAAAGTCCCAGCATATATTAACAGCATGCCCATACACAAACATACCCGCACCCGTGAGGAGCTGCAGGCCCACAGACTGTAGTGTGCCCACTGCCAGTGCCCACCACTCATACCTTGTGGCACAGGACTTTGCATCAAAAAAAGGCATTTAATTTTTACACTTTAGTCTAATTTCAGTTGCTAGGCCTGCTGCCAGTGTGTGTCAGGTCGACTTCCACAGACTGTAGTGTGCCCACTGCCAGTGCCCACCACTCATACCGGGTGGCACAGGACTTTGCATCAAAAAAAGGCATTTCATTTTTACACTTTAGTCTAATTTCAGTTGCTTGCCTGCTGCCAGTGTGTGTCAGGCCGACTTTCACAGACTGTAGTGTGCCCACTGCCAGTGCCCACCACTCATTCCGGGTGGCACAGGACTTTGCATCAAAAAAGGCATTTCATTTTTACACTTTAGTCTTATTTCAGTTGCTTGCCTGCTGCCAGTGTGTATCAGGCCAACTTCTACAGACTGTAGTGTGCCCACTGCCAGTGCCCACCACTCATACCGTGTGGCACAGGACTTTGCATCAAAAAAAGACATTTAATTTTTATACTTTAGTCTAATTTCAGTTGCTTGCCTGCCGCCAGTGTGTGTCAGGCCGACTTCCACAGACTGTAGTGTGCCCACTGCCAGTGCCCACCACTCATACCGGGTGGCACAGGACTTTGCATCAAAAAAAGGCATTTAATTTTTACACTTTAGTCTAATTTCAGTTGCTTGCCTGCTGCCAGTGTGTGTCAGGCCGACTTCCACAGACTGTAGTGTGCCCACTGGCAGTGCCCACCACTTATACCGGGTGGCACAGGACTTTGCATAAAAAAAAAAGCATTTCATTTTTACACTTTAGTCTAATTTCAGTGGCTTGCCTGCTGCCAGTGTGTGTCAGGCCGACTTCCACAGACTGTAGTGTGCCCACTGCCAGTGCCCACCACTCATACCGGGTGGCACAGTAGCTTGCCGATAAATAAGGCATTTCATTTTTACACTTTAGTCTAATTTCAGTTGCTTGCCTGCTGCCAGTGTGTCAGGCCGACTTCCACTGACTGTAGTGTGCCCACTGGCAGTGCCCACCACTTATACCGGGTGGCACAGGACTTTGCATAAAAAAAAGCATTTCATTTTTACACTTTAGTCTAATTTCAGTGGCTTGCCTGCTGCCAGTGTGTGTTAGGCCGACTTCCACAGACTGTAGTGTGCCCACTGCCAGTGCCCACCACTCATACCAGGTGGCACAGTAGCTTGCAGATAAATAAGGCATTTCATTTTTACACTTTAGTCTAATTTCAGTTGCTTGCCTGCTGCCAGTGTGTCAGGCCGACTTTGACTGACTGTAGTGTGCCCACTGGCAGTGCCCACCACTTATACCGGGTGGCACAGGACTTTGCATAAAAAAAAAGCATTTCATTTTTACACTTTAGTCTAATTTCAGTGGCTTGCCTGCTGCCAGTGTGTGTCAGGCCGACTTCCACAGACTGTAGTGTGCCCACTGCCAGTGCCCACCACTCATACCGGGTGGCACAGTAGCTTGCCGATAAATAAGGCATTTCATTTTTACACTTTAGTTTAATTTCAGTTGCTTGCCTGCTGCCAGTGTGTGTCAGGCTGACTTCTACAGACTGTAGTGTGGCCACTGCCCGTGCGCACCACTCATACTGGGTGGCACAGTACGTAGCACGCGAAGTATCACTTATCTAAAACAAAATGACAGGCAGAGGCAGGCCACCCCACAGGGGCCGTCGTGGTGCTGTGATTTCCACTGGCCCTAGAATAATGCCCAGTGTTCAGAGGCCACGTACTCTGAACCCGAAAAATTCTGAGGACATAGTTGACTGGCTTAGACAGGACACCCAATCTTCAACAGCTTCCGCTAAGAACCTTGACGCACCATCCTCCTCCAGCTCAGCTTCGGTCACCTGCTCTTAAGTTACCACGCTCTCGCTCGCCACCACCACCACCTCTACCACCACAGCCGCTTCACTTGATCCATCAGAGGAGTTATTTACACATCAATTGGATGCAATTAGTGATGCGCAACCATTATTGCTAGATGATGTAGATTACAGGGATATGTCTCAGTCAGGCAGGATTACACACATGGACGTACAGTGTGATGATGATGATGATGATGATGTTGTACCCGCTGCTGCTTCCTTTGCTGAGGTGTCAGATACAAGTGAAGCGGTTGATGATGACGATGTGTCCATGGATGCAAAGTGGGTGCCTGCTCGAAGAGAAGAAGAGGGGAAAAGTTCAGAAGGGGAGACAGAGAGAAGGAGGAGACGAGTTGGAAGCAGGGGGAGGTTGTCGCAAGGCGTTAGTGGCACAGTCAGACAGCATGTATCGGCACCTGGGGTTGATAAAGATGCTCTAATCAGAGCTATAACGTTTGCTGCTCCAAATCAATAGCTAGATCTTAAGGTTTTGTGTGCACAGAAGAGATGACTTGACACCTGCAGGGTCAATTCAGTTCTTAGCTTTATTACACAGCACATTCCTATACATAGTGAGGAAGGGGAGGGGGAGGAGTTGGGTAATGTCCTTATTTGGTCAGCAGTGGTACAAGGTATATCACAAATGACCCCTCCAGAGGGGGGTCTTCCAGCATGTGCCCAGACCCCCATGCTGTCCTTTGTTCTTGTCTTCAAGCTACAGGATATGGGAGCCATCTTGGTTTCTGAAAAAAGATATTCATATATGCACATCTCTATCAGTCCCCCCTTGGATATCATTCTTTCCCTAAACCTAACCATCTGTCCCAATGTTTCGAATCCTCTTCTCCAGCTTCCATGACAAGCTATCCCTTGTGAATAGCCTCCCATGACACTGTTACGCATTGGAAAGTCAGATGATCTGTCCCTACTCTGAATTGTCCTTCCAAATGGTGTTATAAAGGGGAAGACTGACAGAGTGTAGTGCACCTTGGTTTTCATCCTCAATTTCATCATAATATTCTCCCATAAGCATCTCTGAGGTAGCGTCAGCCACAGCTTTAGCCAGAAGTTTCCTGATGCAGGGGATGACACAGCAGACAATTAATGCAAACATTAACAATACAACCGTTATTAATATACCAATCTGTAGTAGGGTCTGTCTCCAATTTTTAAACCAGCTGTCAAACCACTCACCCCGTGGATTATCTATACCAGAATTTCTTTTTAATTCCTCTGAAAGGGAGGTAAGCCCCTTAAGAGCATTCATGACCTGGCCATTTGGTCCTAAATTATTGGGAATTACAGTACAACAGGTCTCACCAATACTTTTACATACACCTCCTTTTTCAGCAAGTAGCATATCTGGGCCTATTCTATTTTGGAATGCCATAACACTAGTGGGCCCTAGCTGTTCTACTATTCCTTTTAAGGCATCTCTGGTATAGTTTACAAATCTCTGTTGATTATAATAGATATAATTGATCCAATCCACATTTTTATCTACCGTTTTTATTGGGATGAGGGATTCAAACCCTGCTGCCACTTGATCTCTAGCTTTGAACTCATCTGGGACCCCCCTGGGCACTCCTATGGCATCTATGTGCACATGAGAATCAAGGCTACCTCTTGGATTTGTTTCCCTTTTTCTTCTTATAACTGTTCCTTCATCTGGCAGAGAGGGATTCAAATATTCTAATTCGGGGTTTCTTAAAATTTCTATAGTCTTTTTCCAGTCAAGAGGGTTAAATATGTGGAACGGCATCAACACCAAGGCCAAAGCACATTGTCCATGCCAGACAATTTCCAATTTTGTCTTCAGCCTCATATCCGCTTACAACCATATTACATCTCCCAGAGCTTGGGTCTGGTTCCATAAGTGGGTTTGGTAATCAGTCCCAGTGGTGTTGACCACAGTTCCACAGTAACCCTTGGGAAATCTACCCAGGTGCTTTCCCTCTGACCCCTCTATCTCAAAACAGGTGTAATTCCCTTTGTATATTGTGATGCCTTCTCCAGGTGATGGTGCTTCGCTTAAGATTGGGAATTTCACTTTCCAAAAATTACACACGGTTTCATTAATAGTCTGATTTACATACAGGCCGATAAAACAGGAATAATGGTTGGGATCTAGGTGGAGGGGTACAGTCCCCAGATGGGGCCTGGCTGTAGAGCAGGTGAGATACATCCTGACCTATTTACCTGGGACGCTGTATACTTCATCCATTCCAACCAATAATTGCCATCAGAGAATCCTGTTTCCATAGCCAAAGTTTCCTCCATGGTATACGGAGCCCTGGCTCAACTCTCCCCTGGGAGGATTCTCTGATAAGGAGTCAGGCCTCTCTACCCTGGCTTCAAGATCTCCTAATTGGAACTGTACAAGGGGGGCATTAGGGAGACTGCTTGATGTTTGATACCTTCCCAACACATATTTTCCCAGGTCTACTTTCTGTGGGTTCTCTAGGGCCAGAATCAGAGGGTGACACTCTCCAGGCTCTAACTTTGTCAGATCACACCTTTCTTTCCATGATCTTTCTTTGTCAGAAAAATGCAGCCTATCCACCAAAGATATCCCTTTGTCATCTTTCCAAAACATTCCCTCTGCTGGCCGGTATCCCCAATCTGTTCCGTTATTTGCTATTACATCTCCCCATGAGGAACACCATTCATTTCCTTCTCTGATTACACAAATGTAATACTGAACTCCCTTTCGCGCATACACCCTTCCTTGATGCATTAATGTACAATTTGCCACTTCACAATAGTCAAACTCAAACACCTGTATTGTAGCACTAGTATTTACCCATAAGGTATATAATGATTGCGTCCCCTCATTCAGTCCCACCCATCCCACTATCAGCAAGAGAAAGGATATCATTTTTGACAAATCTCTAGCTCCAAGCCTGGAACCTTCTTGCAGTGAGATGCGTGAATCCACGTTTTCTTGCCCTCGAGCTTCACTGAGGTGGGAGTGGTCAGCAGAACCAGGAAGGGACCGTCAAATCTGGGCTCAAGAGTCTTTCGGACATACTTCTTCACTAGAACCCAATCTCCTGGTTGAAGGGTATGACTTCTAGGAATCTGGCTGGGATTTGGAAGTGAAAAAAATACTGGAAAATGTAGATCAATCAGGTGTTTACACAGAGCAGACACATAGGCAGATAAATCATATTGCAAAGCAAGTTCTTGGGGAAAATACTGTTCTAACTTAGGGGCACTACCAAACAAAATCTCAAAAGGGGACAGCTTCTCTTGCCCTGTAGGGGTATGTCTGACACTGAATAGGGCAATAGGAAGAGCCAATGGCTATGGCCTTCCAGTCTCTTGTGCCATTTTCAACATTTTTAGCTTTAATGTGCCGTTCATTCTTTCCACTTTTCCGCTGCTTTGCGGTCTGTATGGAGTATGGATCGCAAGATCGGTCCCTAGTGCAGCCCATATTTCCTGAGCCACATCTGCTATGAAGGCGGTTCCTTGATTACTCTATCACTTCAAGTACCCCATATTTACAGGCAATTTCATTTAACAACTTCTTCACCATTGTCCTTGCAGTCTGATTCTTCACAGGGTAGGTGTCCCGATAGGTAGGTAAGCGGGGAAATAACCGAACACAGGAAAACAAACAGAACAAATGACTAGGCCCAAAAGCTAGGGAGAAAAAGGTCACCTCCTAGCGATCCCTGAAAGCTTTCCCTAAACTGCTATGCCCATGTGCATACCCTAAAGGTGGATGTGCACATGCCCTCGTGCCTAAATCTGTACACCCTGGGCAAACCCTAAGCTGTAGGGAAAGGGGAAGAGGCAACCTGCTTCTTCAAACCCTGGAGGAAGCAAGCGTCTCCCTAAAGGCCTAGATAAAAGACACAATAAGAAATAACAGAAATAACTTATCTAGAGTAGACGATCTACCACAGATCCAGAGCTCACAGGAAAGAACTATAACCCGCACAGGCCACTGGGAGAAGGAGGGGTAAATAGCCTCATTAACCATCAAACCCAGTACACCTGAGGGAAGGTGGATCCAGCTCAAACCCAAACAAACAGAGAAGACAGACATGTGCAGCCAGTCTGACAGACCTCCGCACATTCACAGGGCAGGGCGTGACAGTAGGCCATCCAGAGAACATGTCTACTCAGACCAAGACATACACGAAATTACCCACCTTAGGTAGCTGTATGTAGTCCACCTGCAATCTCTGAAATGGGTAATCTGTTCTTGTGGTGCTTTTCCTGGGTACTCGGGTAGGCTTTCCAGGGTTATGCCTTGCACATGTAAGGCATCCCTGTATAACTTTGTCTCAGCTGCATTCTGAAACCCTGGGGCAAACTAGTTCGGTACTTGATGATATGGACTACTGGCTAGGACAGGACGGCCATCATGGAAAACGAACAAAAGGGCAGACAAACCTTAGTGTGTATATGCCAGGACCCTCCTTCTCCTTGTATGGCACCTCCCTCCAGCCATACCTCTTATTTATAAGGGGATGTCTGGTTCTGGAGGGTCCGTAGCAGTTCTAATTTTACTGCAGGCATGGCCGATGGGGCAGCCACCATCAAGGGGAGTAATGCTGTCTTTTTGGCCGTCTGATCTGACACTTTGTTCATCAGAGCTTCAGGGGTCTGCTCTTTGGTGTGTTCCGACACCTTCACCACGGCTGCCCTTTTATTTAATATCCGTCCAATAGCTATCACACAACCTCAGCATTGTATATCGGCTTACCTACAGAGCTCCAGAAACTGCAGCTCCGTCAAATGGCTCCAAAATCATGTGCTACACTAAACATTTACCTCGAGTCCATAGGGATGTTCACCTCTTTTCCCTTACCCAGATCACACGCTGCAGTGATTGCCTTCAGCCCCACATCTTCTTGTCATACAAGTAGACGGGAGTGGTTTCTGTATCATTGCCTCACCATTTTGGACTACAGCATACCCGGTGACGATTCGTCCTTGGTCCTTGTCCCATGATCTTGAGCCATCTACAAAATACTCAGCAGAAGGATTACTGAGTGGTACATCAGGAATATTTTCCAAACCCTTGTTTTCATACCTATCAATGCTTTGATAATCATATTTTTGTGTCATATTAAATGGTCATTCCCTACTGACTAGTTGGAAAATTTGAAACTTAATTTCGCCTTGTTCTCTGCTTTCTCCTTGCCCTCCGCCCTTTTTCACATATACAAGTAGCAATGAGTGAGCTCTTAATAAGCTCCTCCTCTGATGCCACCAGATGTAAGGCAACTACCCTATAAGTCAATGTTCAATCCTTCAAATAAGCTTGGAGACATGACTCGGATATGGGGAGTGGCAGGCTTCAATCAATGTTTGCACAACTTCAGTATTTTTTATAGGAGTTCCACAGATTGAGATCAAGGTTGCCCAAAATTGTTTCAGTCATTGGAAGAGGCTCAGTCTCTCGTTTAATTAATTCTATGCAATCTTAGCAGTCTCCAGAGTAGAAGTCCTCAGCAGAATAAACATCCCCTTCATTGTCAATCCCCCCTTGAGGAAAAGGGAGGAGGGAAGAGGGGTGATAACAGTTTCCATCCCTGGGTGGAAGGGAAGACAGAATTGGTCTTTATGCCGATGATCTGATTCTTTTTATGGATAAGGCAGATGTCTCACTCCCCAGGGCGATCGAACTGATAGAGAAGTTTGGTACATTTTCAGGGTTACGCATTAATTGGTCCAAATCCGCTTTAATGCCTCTTAAACCGACAGGGTGGCCTACAATGTACTGTAATCTCCCTGTCGTGGATAGATTTAAATATCTGGGAATTGTGATTACCAGGGATCCCCCTTTAGCGTACCTTTTGAATACTGAGCCCCTGACCTCTATTTTTGTTAGTAAATTTACGGCGTGGCAGTCTCTCCCTATCTCTATTATGGGACGTTTAAACCTAATTAAAATGGTCCTCCTGCCCAAAGCTCTATATATATTGGAACACGCTAGCACGACAGTACCAAAACGATTCTTTGCACGCCTTCATTCCATGATGTCAGCATTTATTTGGGGGAAGGCGAGAAGGAAGTTGGCACTCCGGACTCTGCAAAGGCCCAAATTACAGGGAGGGGTGGCGCTCCCGGACCTGTTTCTTTACTTTTTGGCGGGACAGCTACGTTACTTATCCTCCTGGGTACAGACGGACCCCCTCCCCAATGCTGAGTTTTACTTACAGTACTCCCTTCAGCTACAGTCCTTATGGCCAGTGCTCGAGAATGTGGGTCTGTTCTCGGGTAGAGCTCTTTTGTTGCATAGACTAGCTCATCAGGTATGGGAGGCAGCTAAACTTAATTCCTATAAGGATCTAGCTGATCTCATCCCCTTGTGGGAGAATCCCATGTTCCAACACCTTAACCGATTAGAGGGGGAGATGGAATGGAAGGAGCATGGGTCTGGACACTGGGAGACATGTACGAGGGGGGAGCTTTGAGATCCTTTTCACAACTCCAGGACAAATTTAATATCCCAAGATCCATGTTCTTTAGATTCCTCCAGATTAGACATGCCCTTTCTGCACAGTTCAGGGGAAGTACCAGGAAAATATCTAACTATCCATTAATCAGAGTGCTAAACACACAGGGCCCTCAAGGCCTCGTCTCGACCACCTATACACATCTCATAAATACTAAAATGACTTCCACTCCATTGATAGCAGAGGATAGATGGAAAGAAAATAACCCTACACTTACAGAGACGGAATGGAACGAAGCTCTGGCAGCACATACCAGGGTCTCTCCTTCAGCTAATAATAGACTGGTGCAACTCCATATTCTTCACAGGAGTTATCTTACCCCTACCAGACTGTTTCAGATGGGTAAAATGGAGAATAGTGATTGCATCAGATGCCATCGAGCCAATGCGAATTTTTGGCACATGATATGGGAATGTGGCTGTATTCAAAAATTTTGGTCAGAGGTGACGACCTTCTTGTCAGATTTGGTGCCAGGAACAGTCCCCCTCTGCCCTAAAATGTGTGTGTTGGGTATTGTAGACGATGAGCAATGGACCCATCATCATAGAAAATTTCTAGAGGAAATATTATTTCTGGCTCGAAAAGCAATAGCACTCAGATGGATGGCTGACAGAATGCCTTCTTTAAATCAATGGAAATTGATAGTGAATCAGGTCTTGCCGATGGAAAAAGTGGTCTACATACATAGAGGTTGTCCACAGAAATTTCATAAAGTATGGGGAGGGTGGTGCGAATCCACCGCCATGATATCTGCTTAATGATATGCATGTATACATCTTGAGTACTGATGGTGTCTGATAATAAAGTAGGCAGAAATTTGGATGAGAATCGGGTTGTATGTATGTATATTGTGCTCACGGTTGTCCGGGAAATGTATATTTAATGTACTGCCACCCATGATGTGTTCGCGACGGGATACCGAATATCATATGTACCGTGTTATGTTTGTACTTTTGTTTCTTATTTCATTTCAATGTGTTTTGATTAATCTCTTTGGAATATAAATCATGATATGTATCATTGGCATCTTTATACTTCAATAAAACGAGTTTAAAAAAAAAAGATAACAGTTTCCGGGAGAAGTGAACATTGCATGTGGAGATGCCTAGCAGCCTAGATGCCTAGAAGTGTTGTGGCTGAGTTTGTTGGAGGATTGCAGAAACCTCATGAGGAGCCAGGATCTGCAAAATAGCTTTTTTCCCTCTCTTCACTGAGGTGTTTGGCATCATGACTGAGGCAATGTCCGAGGAACACTACCCATGGTTGGCACCACTGGATTTTGTCTTCATCCTACAGCACATGAAACTATAACAAATCACGGATATCATTTGAAGGTAAACCTTGTAACCAATTACAATCTTAATACCATTATTAGTCATCACCCTTCTTAAGGTACCCAATGCTGTTGGTTTTTACTCTGCATTTAATACCCTTTAACAGAGCGGTTTACTGAAGCACCCGACTGTTCTTAATGTGGAATTTAATAGACTGGAACACAGGAAGTCTCATCTTTCATAGGAGTTGTCTTGTAGCTATGGGATGGGCGCAAGGGCTGTCTTAGTGTCCCTGACGTCTACCCTCTAAGTCATCTAAGTCCACGCCTTCCGGTCGGACGGTGTGTTCCTCCCACTGTTAGTCAATATTGTATCAGCAGTTCATGAGGATAGATCTCTGATATTAGCACATGTAACATAGAACAAGTAACTACAAAGAAGACACACAGATCTGACAACACAAACATGAACACAAAAAGGCCCAAAGGAAATGTTTCACTGAATGCACATAAAAAAAAATGTAGTGCTCAATCAAAAAAGTTGGCACCAATAAAAACCAAAAATCTTCCAAGAAAAAATAAAATAAAAATTCCTAATGCGCATTGTAAAAACAAATATCGCACTCCTTACGCACTCATCTTCATTTGTGCATTACTTGCTGCAGAACCATTTAGTCATTTCCACAAACAGTTCATAACCACGCACTTATACTGCGCACACACACACACAACATTCCACTGAGTAATCTACGGCTTCCATACCAGCCACACAGTTATCTTTGTTTCATCCTAAAACTTGCAGCACAAACAAACACAGCTTTCCTGGAAACAGAAAGGCACACCACACCCAGAATCACTGAAGAACACTGGTTTTGTTCTGCAGTTTTTCCTACTCCTTCTGGTCTTCAATCTGTGATAAAGTAAAACCTTATAGAAGACAGCACACACGTTATAATCACGCAATTTTTGTGAAACTTAAATCTGATCTGCCACATGGTCTTATTAGGTTTTACACATATACAAGAATTTTCCTTTAAAACTGGATTCCCACATTACAGTAGCTGCTTGGGAAAGAGGAAATAAAATTATTAAATAATCTTCAGTGTCTTGTAAAAGGTATAACACACAGCATAGCTAATCTAAACACATTCTACATTCTCTTTGCCTGATACTTCATGCCCCTCCCCCCTTTCAAGGATATAGTCAGCATACCTTGGACTGCGGGGTCAACACAAACTATGAGGGGGATGGGACTATACAAGACCACTGTCTATTTTTCTTTATCCCTTAGCAGCACAGACACAGAGGGGGGTATCTTTCAACGTTCAACACACTTAAAACTTTTTTTCAAACTCTTTAAACTGTTCATTGATACCAGACAATACTTTTGTCTTCCTGACCAAAAGCAGAACTATTGGAAGAGAGAGCTATTCCTAACACCTTCATATTCTTAGTGCTAGCCACACATGTGTTGTCATACAATAGATACAATAAGTATTCATTAACCGACCATTCTTCACTGCTCTGTTTGCCTAACTCATCAATAAACCCCCTTAATATCACAGGAGTTCTGATGTCCGCAGTCTGCAGGCTCTAACTTCACAGAGCCTTACGAATTTTCACTAGAATCTGCTCAGTTCTACAACTTTCCATAGCACTGTCTCATGAGTGTCTTCCACACTTCAGAGCTAAGTTCTCCATTACATCCAGCTATCTTCATTAACTTCTTATAACTCCTAGCAGGCTTACTGCATCCTTCACCTGCTACAAGTTGCGGAGCAGTATACTCTCCCTCAGGCAGAGATGGAGACAGGCCCATGAGTTCACACACGTATATACAAAGACAACAGCACCTCCCCCCTCAACAGCAAGCAGAGCAGACTTCACCCCTCGACAGAATTAAACTCTGGTGTCCACGTCTGGTCACACCAGCCTGGGCTAATACATCTGCCACCGCCTCTGGGGATTCCCCAGTCCCAATTCTGCAGAAATTAATTGTAGCCCCGGGACTAATACATCCGCTGCAGGGAGTCGTCCCACTCTGCTTGCCTGTTGTCAGGGAAAAGCAGCCAACACAAAAGACAAACAAACAAAACCACAGCAAAGCAAACTGCAGCCCGCTCAGGGGTCCTAAAAGAACTCGAGATTTTCAACAATCAGCCGAGGGCTGCTAACACACGGTGTAACGAGCGACCAGCAGAAATATTACCACAGCACGGTGGGGTACGACAAGAGGTCGGCAAGATTACGAATATTCCTACCGTAATATTCATAGGGCTGCAGTCCCAGTCCTCAAGCGTCATCCACCATGCTCCGGGAATCCAAAACTTCGGCTACCGCTGTTATATTCTCTCGAGAGCCACGTTGAGCGCCAAATTGATAAAGATGCTCAAATCAGAGCTATAACGTTTGCTTTTGCTGCTCCAAATCAATAGCTAGATTTTAAGGTTTTGTGTGCACAGAAGAGATGACTTGACGCCTGCAGGGTCAATTCAGTTCTTAGCTTTATTACACAGCACATTCCTATACATAGTGAGGAAGGGGAGGGGGAGGAGTTCATTGGGTAATGTCCTTATTTGGTCAGCAGTGGTACAAGGTATATCACAAATGACCCCTCCAGAGGGGGGGTCGTCCAGCATGTGCCCAGACCCTCATGCTGTCCTTTGTTCTTGTCTTCAAGCTACAGGATATGGGAGCCATCTTGGTTTCTGAAGAAAGATATTCATATATGCACATCTCTATCAGTCCCCCCTTGGATATCATTCTTTCCCTAAACCTAACCATCTGTCCCAATGTTTCGAATCCTCTTCTCCAGCTTCCATGACAAGCTATCCCTTGTGAATAGCCTCCCATGACACTGTTACGCATTGGAAAGTCAGATGATCTGTCCCTACTCTGAATTGTCCTTCCAAATGGTGTTATAAAGGGGAAGACTGACAGAGTGTAGTGCACCTTGGTTTTCATCCTCAATTTCATCATAATATTCTCCCATAAGCATCTCTGAGGTAGCGTCAGCCACAGCTTTAGCCAGAAGTTTCCTGATGCAGGGGATGACACAGCAGACAATTAATGCAAACATTAACAATACAACCGTTATTATTATACCAATCTGTAGTAGGGTCTGTCTCCAATTTTTAAACCAGCTGTGAAACCACTCACCCCATGGATTATCTATACCAGAATTTCTTTTTAATTCCTCTGAAAGGGAGGTAAACCCCTTAAGAGCATTCATGACCTGGCCATTTGGTCCGAAATTATTGGGAATTACAGTACAACAGGTCTCACCAATACTTTTACATACACCTCCTTTTTCAGCAAGTAGCATATCTGGGCCCATTCTATTTTGGAATGCCATAATACTAGTGGGCCCTAGCTGTTCTACTATTCCTTTTAAGGCATCTCTGGTATAGTTTACAAATCTCTGTTGATTATAATAGATATAATTGATCCAATCCACATTTTTATGTACCGTTTTTATTGGGATGAGGGATTCAAACCCTGCTGCCACTTGATCTCTAGCTTTGAACTCATCTGGGACCCCCCTGGGCACTCCTATGGCATCTATGTGCACATGAGAATCAAGGCTACCTCTTGGATTTGTTTCCCTTTTCCTTCATCTGGCAGAGAGGGATTAAAATATTCTAATTCAGGGTTTCTCAAAATTCCTATAGTCTTATAGTGAGGAAGGGGAGGGGGAGGAGTTCATTGGGTAATGTCCTTATTTGGTCAGCAGTGGTACAAGGTATATCACAAATGACCCCTCCAGAGGGGGGGTCGTCCAGCATGTGCCCAGACCCTCATGCTGTCCTTTGTTCTTGTCTTCAAGCTACAGGATATGGGAGCCATCTTGGTTTCTGAAGAAATATATTCATATATGCACATCTCTATCAGGGTCAGCCAGACAGCACGCCAGTCAACGCATGCTGTTGCCACCACCAGAATTCCGTCATTGCAAAGCTCAGCAGTGTGGCATTTTTTTGTGTGTCTGCCTCTGATAACAGCAATGCCATTTGCAACCTGTGCCAAAAGAAACTGAGTCGTGGGAAGTCCAACACCCACCTCGGTACAACTGCTTTGCGAAGGCACATGATCTCACATCACAAACGCCAATGGGATCAACACATGCGTACAAGCAGCACACAAACTCAAAGCCACCATCCTCCTCCTGGTCCAGCATCTTCAGCCACGTCAACCACTGCTGTCCTCCTTGCCCCCTCTCAAGCACCCGCCACTCCGCCTCTCACCTTCAACAGTTCCATCTCATCTGCCCACAGTCAGGTGTCTGTTAAGGAAATGTCTGCTCGTAAGAAGCCAATGTCACAGAGTCACCCCCTTGCCCGGCGACTGACAGCTGGCTTGACGGAACTCTTAGCCCGCCAGCTTTTACCATACCAGCTGGTGGAGTCTGAGGCCTTCAAAAAATTTGTCGCTATTGGGACACCACAGTGGAAGGTACCCGGATGAAATCTTTTTTCAAAAAAGGCAATCCCAAACCTCTACTATGTTATTGAAAAGGAAGTCATGGCATCTCTGGCAAACAGTGTTGGGGCAAGGGTCCATCTGACCATTGATACCTGGTCTGCAAAGCACGGTCAGGGCATGTATATCACGTACTCTGCACATTGGGTCCACCTGCTGACGGCTGACAAGCATGGAATGCGTGGCTCCGCAGCGGAGTTGGTGACACCGCCACAACTTGCAGGCAGGCCTACTGCCACCTCCTCTATTCCTACTCCATCCTCTTCGATATCCTCCTCGGCTGAGTCCTCTTCTGCTGCGGCGTCTGGCTGCACATCAACTGAATCCCCCCAGCTCCCCAGGGGCTATTCCACATCCCGGATACGACAGTGTCACGCTGTCTTGGGGTTGACTTGCCTGAAAGCAGAGAGCCACACAGGACCAGCACTCCTGTCCACCCTGAACGCAAAGGTGGATCAGTGGCTGACCCCGCACCAACTGGAGATTGGCAAAGTGGTGTGTGACAATGGAACAAATTTGTTGTCGGCATTGAATTTGGGCAAGTTGTCACATGTGCCGTGCATGGCACATGTGTTGAGTCTCATCGTACAACGCTTTGTAAGTACCCAGGCTTACAGGACGTCCTCAAGCAGGCCAGGAAGGTGTGTGGCCATTTCAGGCGTTCCTACACGGCCATGGCGCACTTTTCCGATATTCAGCGTTGAAACAACATGCCAGTGAGGCGCTTGATTTGCGACAGCCCGACGCGTTGGAATTCAACACTCCTAATGTTCGACCGCCTGCTCCAACAAGAAAAAGCCGTCAACGAGTATTTGTATGACCGGGGTGCTAGGACAGCCTCTACGGAGCTGGGAATTTTTTTGCCACGTTACTGGACGCTCATGCGCAATGCCTGTAGGCTCATGCGTCCTTTTGAGGAGGTGACAAACCTAGTCAGTCGCACCAAAGGCACCATCAGCGACCTCATCCCATTTGTTTTCTTCCTGGAGCGTGCCCTGCAAAGAGTGCTGAATCAGGCTGTAGATGAGCGTGAAGAGGAAGAGTTGTGGTCACCATCACCATCAGAAACAGCCTTGTCATCATCGCTTGCCGGACCTGCGGCAACGCTGGAAGAGGAGTATAAGGAAGAGGAGTCAGAGGAGAAATGTGGCTTTGAGGAGGAGGAAGACCAACCACAGAAGGCAGGGTGCTCGTTGTTGTCACCTATCTGGGACCCATGGTGTTGTACGTGGCTGGGGGGAAGAACAGACCGTCAATGACATCAGTGAGGACGAGTAACGGGAAATGAGTAGCTCTGCATCCAACCTTGTGCAAATGGGGTCTTTCATGCTGTCATGTCTGTTGAGGGACCCTCGTATAAAAAGGATGAAGGAGAACGACCTGTACTGGGTGGCCACGCTACTAGACCCCCGGTATAAGCAGAAAGTGGCAGAAATGTTACCAAATTACCGAAAGTCGGAAAGGATGCAGCAGTTCAAAACCAAACTAAAAAAGATGCTTTACACAGCTTATAAGGGGGATGTCACAGCACAACGGGAATCTAACAGGGGAATAGGTGAATGTAATCCTCCTCCTATCATGGCGGCAAAGACTGGACGATTTACAGATGTGTTGTTGATGGAGGACATGCAGAGCTTTTTCAGTCCTACACATCGCCACAGCCCTTCGGGATCCAGCCTTAGAGAACGACTCGACCGACAGGTAGCAGACTACCTCGCCTTAACAGCAGATATCGACACTCTGAGGAGCGATGAACCCCTTTTACTACTGGGTGTGCAGGCTTGACCTGTGGGCTGAGCTATCCCAGTTTGCGATAGAACTTCTGGCCTGCCCTGCTTCAAGTGTCCTGTTAGAAAGGACCTTCAGTGCAGCAGGAGGCATTGTCACTGACAAGAGAAGTCGCCTCGGTCAAAAAAGTGTTGATTACCTCACCTTCATAAAGATGAATGAGGCATGGATCCCGAAGGGACTGACAGTGAGGGATACGTTTGACTAACAAAAGGCCTGATGACATGCCTTGGCCTCAAAATGGTCCCCACGCTGCTGTATTTAATGTCTGCATACAGGATGACTTTCGTGAATTCTCCGCCACCAACTAGGATTCAAGCCGCAATGTTTTAGTCACTTTTCTGCCTGGAAAACATCAATTTCTCCGGCCGCTGCTACAACAGCGGCTGCAACAATGCTATTATTTTTCGGACATACGTACATGCCTAATTTTTCTGTCCTATGGTGCAGCACTGTGGCTGCAAAAACAAAACAAAAAAGGCACATACAAGTGTCAATTCCCCTTCGTGATCGTTACCTTGTTGTGGTGAAGGGGCTTGCGCATCACAATGAAGCAATCATCACCTCTATGAGTGTGTTGGCAATGTTGCCACACCCCAGATGATAAGGCCGTTGCTTCATTATGGTCAGACCAAAAGCGATCGGACGGCTGGATAATATTTCATAGAAAAAACATTAATTTACCTTTTTTAAGTTGGATGGGTTTTTAATACATAAAATAAAAAATCATAAGAAAGTCTCCTAATAGTTTATTAGAAATAATGCAGACAATTAAAAAAAATCCCTATCAATTCCAATACAAAGCAGGTACAGAGCTCAGAACTAAATTATTTCATGATGTAGTAATGTTTCGTAAATTCGACAATGGTTAATCAATTCGACACACGTCCCCGGATAGGGTACGTAACAGGGATTAAACTGATAGTAATAGTACTAGTTAACTGGCTCTGGACCGCCTAACGCACGGATGCGTTCAGGCGGCGGCAGGTTTATTCCTCCTGGACGCATTCGGTGTCATCTCATGAGACGCGAGATTTCCTGTGAACGCGCGCGCTCACAGGATCGCGTCGGGGAGAAGTTAAACTACAGCCTGCCAGTGCTGATCATGCGCTGGCAGGCTGCAGAAGTTAAAAAAAAAATCGCATATCAGATGCTGTTTTGTTAACAGCGTCTGATATGCCTGCTGCCTGCTCCTCTGGTGGTCCCTTTTGCTTGGGACCACCAAAGGAAACATATGTAAGTGCACCAATCACCACACAGACCCCCCCATCCAACGCCCCCCCGTCACTGATTAACCCCTGATTAACCCCCGATTAACCCCTGATCACCCCATGTCACCCCCCCTGTCACTAATCACCCCCCTATAAGGCTTATTCAGACGTCCGTATGTGTTTTGCGGATCCATAGATCCGCGGATCCGCAAAACACGGACACCGGCAATGTGCTTTCCGCATTTTGCGGATCCGCACATTGCCAGAACTATACAGAAAATGCCTTTTCTTGTCCACAATTGGGGACAAGAATAAGACATGCTCTAACTTTTGCGGAGCTGCGGCCGGATGTTTGGAGGCCGAAACCCGGAAGTTCGTGGCCGTAGCTCCGCAAATGCTGATGCGGCGAGCACATAGTGTGCTCTCCGCATCACCGCCAGCCCCATTCACACTGAATGGGTCCGCATCTATTCCGCAGAATTGTGGAATAGATGCGGACATTTTTGCGGACGTGTAAATGGGGCCTTACTTCTTTTTTTTTTTTTTGCACATTGATTGTTGTGAATGAAGAAATCTGTGCCGTTCATTTTTTTTTTTCAGCCCAGAGGCTTAGCGGAATAAAAAAATCTCATTACCCTTATGCTCAATATAAGGAGACCCTCAAATACCAGGGCAGTACAAACACCTCACATGTGACCCCATTTTAGAAAGAAGACACCCCAAGGTATTCTGTGAGGGGTATGGTGAGTTCATGTAAAATGTTATTTTTTGTCACAAGTTAGTGGAATATGAGACTTTGTAAGAAAAAAAAAAAAAAAAAGTCAATTTCCACTAACTTGTGCCAAAAAAAAAATCTTCTATGAACTCACCATACCCCTCACGGAATACCTTGGGGTGTCTTCTTTCCAAAATGGGGTCACATGTGGGGTATTTATACTGCCCTGGCATTTTAGGGATCCTAAAGCATGAGAAGAAGTCTGGAGCCAAATGCGTAAAAATGCCCTCCTAAAAGATACTCATTGGAATTTGGGCCCCTTTGCGCACCTAGGCTGCAAAAATGGGGACACATGTGGTATCGCCATACTCAGGAGAAGTAGGGCAATGTGTTTTGGGGTGTATTTTTACATATTCCCATGCTGGGTGAGAGAAATATCTCTGTAAATGACAACTTTTTAATTTTTTTTATACAAGTTTGACAATTTACAGAGATATTTTTCTCAACCAGCATGGGTATATGTAGAAATACACCCCAAAACACATTGCCCTACTTCTTCTGAGTACGGCGATACCACATGAGTGACACTTTTTTGCAGCCCGGGTGCGCAAAGGGGCCCAAATTCCAACTAGTACCTTTAGGTTTTACATGGCTGCTCACAATTTAGCCCCGCCCAAAATCCCAGAACAGTAAACACACCCCACAAATGACCCCATTTCGGAAAGTAGACACCCCAAGGTATTCACTGAGGAGCATAGTGAGTCCGTGGGAGATTTTTTTTTTTTTGCCAGAAATGGAAACTTTATTATTTATTTTTTTCCTCAGAAAGTGTCATTTTCCGCTAACTTGTGAAAAAAATGAAATGATACATGAACTCACCATGCCCCTCCGCGAATACTTTGGGGTGTCTTCTTTCTAAAATGGTGTCATTTGGGGGGTATTTATACTATCCTAACATTCTAGCACCTGAAGAAATATGACAGGTGCTCAGAAAGTCAGAGCTGCTTCAAAATGCGGAAATTCATTATTTTGCACCATAGATTGTAAACGCTATAACTTTTACCCAAACCAAAAAATATACACTTATTAGATTTTTTTTTATCAAAGACATGTAGAACAATAAATTTAGAGAAAATTTTATATAGAAATGTAGTTTTTTTGCAAAAATGTCTGTCATTTTTGATTAATAGTGTGGTAAGGTGCAAGGTGTCATATGTGATGGCAGGTACGTGTCACCGAGGTTGCTGGCCTCGGTGAGGTGAGAGCCGGGTTTTTGTCTGCAGCAGCTAGTGCTGTTTGGCTTTGTTAAATAGCATGGCTGCAAAGCCGATCCGGGCCGGCTCTTACTGGGAGCAGCTAAAGAGTAGGGTGGGTGGCTGCTCCCCACGGTCCAGTCCATGTTTTGGGCTGGATATAAAACGCAGCCAGCAGCTGTGTCTGGGGGTGTGTGATTATCCTGGAGCTGCTAACAGGGCTGGGAGTTCTCTGTCCTGGAGGGAAGAGCTCAGCAAGGAGGTGTTGTGTTCCTGGCTACCTGAAGCTGGATTCTCCTGCGGCTGGGCCGACAGCGTGGTGCGAACCTGCACCTACACCTCCCAGGTGACTGAACCTGTGTTGGACTGTTTTTGTTTGGCTACGTTATTTCCGTTGTGTGTGAACTGTCACCAAGAGACTGTTTTTCATTTTGTGTGCAAGTGTGAATAAAACACTGTTTGTTGCACAATCTGGACTCCTGGTTTTGCCTCTAAACTGCACCCGCACCGCTGACTACCAGAGCGACTCCCCACATTTGGTGGAGGATGCGGGCATGCGCAGTGAGGCTGGCGTGAACGCCGAAGTTTTGTTTTTCTAAAGTGTATGGAATATATTAAGCCAGCAAAGCTGCAAGCAGGAGTTTCTGGCAACATGGAGGCTGCTGTGAAGGCTCTCATAGAGGCTAACGTGCAGCAGCGGGAGACCAACCAACTACTGCTACAACATGTGATGGCGTTACAGGCGGCAGGAGCGTCCCACCACGTCCAAGATGCCCGAAAGCGGTCCGTGCGGCGATCCCAAAATGACCCCGCAGACGACGTTGAGACGCACCTGGCGGTTTTTGAGAAGGTCGCCGTGAGGGAAAAGTTACCCCGTGACCAGTGGGCTGAGGTGGTCGCCCGCTCCTGGCTTCCGACCCCAGCAGGTGTTTTTCGACTTGTCGGATGACCAAGCGGCAGATTATGACACTGTGAAAGGAGAGGTCCTAGCCAGACTGGGCGTGAACGTGCTGGTCCGCGCCCAAAGAGTCCACCAGTGGGACTTTAAAACGACTGAACCTCGCTAGGCCGCAGTTCTACGATCTGCTGCACAGGCTGCAAAAGTGGCTGCAGCCCGATCTACTAAGTCCCACTGCCATGCTGGATCGACTGTTGGCGGACATCTTTTGAGGGCCCTGCCTTATCCCCTCCAGCACTGGATCGGCCAGGTATCGCCCACCAATGCCCTGGAGATGGTCGACCTGGTGGAGCGCCACGAGGCCACCAGAAACCTGCAGGGGACTCTTGCGGGAAGGGGTCAGTCAAACCCCGGAGGCCTCTGCCCCAGTTCCGACGTCCGGCGACAGAGCGGCCTGCCCGGAATATACCCCTGCGAGTCCGCCTCCCGTGGTATGCTGGAGGTGTCAGGAGCCAGGCCACATCAGGGCCGACTGTCCGCATCGGGATGAGCCGATGGATATGAACTACGGGGTCGCCACTCCCTGTATGCACGGAAGCTGTGCGCAACTGGCACCCGTGAGGTGCAGGACCATAACCACCTGTGTCAGGTAGAGGTGGGAGACTCTCTGGCGGTGGCTCTGCTGGACTCCGGGAGTTTAGTCTCCTGGTAAGGGCTGCACTTGTACGGCCTGCGGAGTATACTGGCCGTAAAGTCGGGGTCCTGTGCATCCACGGAGACCTGAAAGACTATCCCACTGCACTAGTGACTTTGTCCACAGCGGCTGGTAGGTGGACCCACGAGGTGGCTGTCGCTACTAAACTCCCACACGAACTAATACTTGGGAGGGACTTCTCGGTTTTCCGGCGCTGTGGCCGGCAATAAAGGTATCTGAGGGACCCGAGACAGGGGTGACCCTAGTAGAGTGGCCTGATACCGCTGGAAGGCCAGAACCCTGGGAGCCCGAGTCTGAAGGGCCGGGCGGTAGGGGTGACCACTGCTCCAGCGGTAGAGGGGGAGACAACCCCACTGAGTGTAATGGTGGGAGACACGGAGGACTTGCCACCGGGACCTGAGTTGGCAGACCTCAATGTCTCCGGGAAAATTTTGGGACCGCACAACACCGGACCAAACCCTAACCAGGGCCTGGGAGAATGTGCTGAAATTGATGGGAAACCCCAGAAACCAGGGGCTGAATTAATGTTCCCACGATTTATTGTTCTGCAGGATATGTTGTATCGGGTGAACCAAATCCGAGGCGAACCTGTTGAACAGTTGGTGGTGCCCACAGCGTATCGCAAGCTTGTCATGGAGCTTGCCCACCAACATGTTCTTGGGGACACCTGGGGTGGCAGAAAACCCAGGACCGCATACTGCAGCGATTTTATTGGCCCAGTGTGTTCAAGGAGGTAGAGAATTATTGTAAGTCCTGTCCGACCTGTCAGATAACTAGCCCCCAGCCACATTTCCGTAGTCCCCTGGTACCTCTGCCAATTATTGAAGTACCGCTTGAGCGAATCGCGATGGATTTAATTGGGCCTGTACCAAAGTCTGCCAGGGGCCACCAACACATTCTGGTAGTTCTCGACTATGCCACTCGGTATCCGGAGGCGGTGCCTCTGCGACATACCTCAGCTAAGCTCATTGCCAAAGAGTTAATGGAGATGTTTTCCGTGTGGGCCTGCCAAAAGAGGTTCTGACAGACCAAGGGACCCCTTTATGTCCAAAGTAATGAGGGAACTGTGTAAATTGTTGCGTATAAAGCAGTTACGGACGTCCGCTTACCATCCGCAAACAGACGGTCTTGTGGAGAGGTTTAACCAAACTCTAAAAAATATGTTAAAGAGGGTGGTGTCTAGAGATGGGAAGGACTGGGATCTGCTTCTGCCCTATCTCATGTTCGCAGTGCGAGAGGTGCCCCAGGCCTCTACTGGCTCCTCGCCTTCGAACTGCTTTATGGCAGACACCCTCGGGCCTGTTGGATATCGCCAAGGAAGCGTGGGAACAACAGCCTGTCCCCACAAAAGTGTCATTGAGTATGTCGCCCAAATGCAGGACCGGATGGAAAGGGTGTTGCCCTTGGTCCGGGAGCATATGGAGGCAGCGCAACAAGCCCAGAGTAGGGTGTACAATCGTCAGGCTCGGGTACGGGACTTCAATCCGGGAGATCGGGTTTTGGTTCTGGTACCCACCCTTGACAGCAAATTCCTAGCTAGGTGGCAGGGCCCCTATGAGGTGATCGAGAAGGTAGGGGAAGTAATTACAAAGTACACCAGCCAGGCGGCGCAAGCCGGAGCAGGTGTACCACGTGAATTTACTTAAGCCGTGGAAAGATAGGGACACAGCCGACGACCACAGCCCCCGGCCAGGGTTTCTAGGTGAAAAGGGTCCAGCCCCACAGTTCGAGGCCTGTGAAGCAGTAACCACGGTAAAATTGCAGACAGCCTGTCTTCCAAACAAGTTCAGGAAGTCAGGAGTTCATCAGTCGGAACACGGATGTGTTCTCGACCTCCCTGGCCGCACGTCTCTCATCCAACATGACATCGCCACTGAGCCTCAGGCCAAGATCCGGTTAAAACCATACCGGTACCCGAGGCTCGGCGACGGGCCATCGCGGAGGAAGTACAGTTAATGTTGAAGCTCGAGGTCATTGAGGAGTCGAAAAGTGAGTGGGCCAGTCCCATAGTCCTAATACCTAAGCCGGATGGGACGCTGCGGTTCTGCAACGACTTTCGCAAGTTAAATGAAGTATCCAAGTTTGACGCTGCATCCCATGCCCCGAGTAGACGAGCTGGTTGAAAGTTTAGGACAAGCCCGTTATTTTTCTGTGCTGGACCTCACTAAAGGGTACTGGCAGGTACCCTTAACGGAGTCGGCTAAGGAAAAACCGCATTTGTTACCCGCAGGGCCTGTATCACTACAAGGTGTTACCCTTTGGCCTGCATGGCGCCCGCCACTTTCCAAAGGTTAATGGACATAGTGCTGCGACCACATCGTCGGTACGCCTCGGCCTACTTGGATGATGTAGTCATCCACAGCACCGACTGGGAAAGCCATTTACCCAAGGTGCAGGCGGTAGTGGATGCCCTGAGGAAAGCCGGACTGACCGCTAACCCAAAGAAGTGCTCCATAGGGTTAGAGGAGACAAAATATCTGGGATATGTAATTGGGCGGGAGTCATCAAACCTCAGGTAACTAAGGTAGAGGCCATTCGTAACTGGCCCCGACCGGTCACCACCAGGCAGGTAAAGTCGTTCCTGGGGATTGTAGGTTACTACATGAGGTTTGTGCCCCACTTTGCCACAATAGCAGCGCCATTGACAGACCTGTTGAAGGGGCGAAAGTCTGGGAGGGTTAGCTGGAGTGAGAAGGCGGAGGAGGCTTTCTCCGCGCTGAAGTCGGCCCTGTGTGGGTCCCCGGTTTTGGTGACACCCGACTTCAACAAGGAGTTTGTCGTACAGACCGACGCTCGGAGGTAGGCCTCGGTGCGGTACTGTCGCAGGAGGTCAACGGGGAAGAACATCCCGTTGTCTTCCTGAGCCGTAAGCTCAGTCCCGCCGAGTCCAGGTATAGTATAGTGGAGAGGGAGTGCCTGGCTATCAAGTGGGCACTCGAATCTCTCCGCTACTACCTGTTAGGGAGGAGGTTCCGTCTGGTGACCGACCATTCCCCTCAAATGGATGAGTCAGGCCAAGGAGAGGAATGCTCGGGTCACCAGGTGGTTCCTATCTCTTCAAAATTTCAAGTTTTCCGTGGAACACAGGGCAGGCCGCTTGCAGGGCAACGCAGATGCCCTGTCCCGCGTCCACTGCCTCACGTGTGTTCACCCCTCAGGGCTGAACAAAGGGGGGTATGTGGTAAGGTGCAAGGTGTCATATGTGATGGCAGGTACGTGTCACCGAGGTTGCTGGCCTCGGTGAGGTGAGAGCCGGGTTTTTGTCTGCAGCAGCTAGTGCTGTTTGGCTTTGTTAAATAGCATGGCTGCAAAGCCGATCCGGGCCGGCTCTTACTGGGAGCAGCTAAAGAGTAGGGTGGGTGGCTGCTCCCCACGGTCCAGTCCATGTTTTGGGCTGGATATAAAACGCAGCCAGCAGCTGTGTCTGGAGAGTGTGATTATCCTGGAGCTGCTAACAGGGCTGGGAGTTCTCTGTCCTGGAGGAAAGCGCTCAGCAAGGAGGTGTTGTGTTCCTGGCTACCTGAAGCTGGATTCTCCTGCGGCTGGGCCGACAGTGTGGTGCGAACCTGCACCTACACCTCCCAGGTGACTGAACCTGTGTTGGACTGTTTTTGTTTGGCTACGTTATTTCCGTTGTGTGTGAACTGTCACCAAGAGACTGTTTTTCATTTTGTGTGCAAGTGTGAATAAAACACTGTTTGTTGCACAATCTGGACTCCTGGTTTTGCCTCTAAACTGCACCCGCACCGCTGACTACCAGAGCGACTCCCCACAATAGCTAAAAAAGTAAAAATGTCAGCAACAATGAAATACCACCAAATGAAAGCTCTATTAGTGAGAAGAAAAGGAGGTAAAATTAATTTGGGTGGTAAGTTGCATGATGGAGCAATAAACGGTGAAAGTAGTGTAGTGCAGAATTGTAAAAAGTGGCCTGGTTATTAAGGGTGTTTAAGCTAGGGGGGCTGATGTGGTTAAGACACCACTCATATAGGGTGTCACAGCACATTGCTCTGTGCATGTGCAGTGCCCCAATTTGGGAGTAAGAGGACCGACCAAGCTGCTTTTTCCATCTCCCGGTTCCTAAAATAAATTCAGTTTGGTGTATGAGAGTTTGGTCTGTCACTGTGAAGGCAGTCGAAGGTACCTGGCCTAAATTTTTTTTCACAAAAGGCAATCCCTGATATTGGACATAACAGGGATTAAACTGATAGGAATAGTACTAGTTAAGACACCACTCATATCGGGTGTGACAGTAAATTGCACGGCGCAGGCGCAGTAACCGTGGATTAAAACAAAGGGGAGGGAGCCAGCGTTTTTTTAACCATCTCCCCGTTCGAAGAATCAATTCAATAAATGGACCCCAGATTGGGGACGTAACAGGGATTAAACTTATGAGAATAGTACTACAGAAAATACTACTCATATCGGGTGTGACAGTAAATTGCACGGCAAAGGCGCAGTAACCGTGGATTAAAACAAAGGGGAGGGAGCCAGCGTTTTTTTAACCATCTACCCGTTCGAAAATCCCACATCTGCCAGGAAGAACCTTTCCTTGAACCCATTTTTCTCTTTTACAATGAAGGTTCATACAGGAGGGTGAATATAAGTACAAAATGGCTGCTTATAGGCCATGAATACATGTTATAACACTAGTAAATGTATAAATGTTTATATACTTATGATAAGGCATGACAGACCCCAGATTGGGGATGTAACAGGGATTAAACTGATGAGAATAGTACTACAGAAAATACCACTCATATCGGGTGTGACAGTAAATTGCACAGCGCAGGCGCAGTGAACGAGGATTAAAACAAAGGGGAGGGAGCTAGCGTTTTCTGAACCATCTGCCCGTTCGAAAAATCAATTCAATAAATGGACCCCAGATTGGGGACGTAACAGGGATTAAACTGATGAGAATAGTGCTACAGAAAATACCACTCATATCGGGTGTGACAGTAAATTGCACGGCGCAGGCACAGTGAACGAGGATTAAAACAAAGGGGAGGGAGCTAGCGTTTTCTGAACCATCTCCCCGTTCGAAAAATCAGGGCTGTGGAGTCGGAGTCGAGGAGTCGGAGTCGGAGGCAATTTTGGGTACCTGGAGTCGGAGTCGGCAAAAAATGGACCGACTCCGACTCCTACTAGATTTAAATTGGAATAAAAAAAAATTGGAATAAAAAAAAAGCAGGTTTAAATGTCCCAATTCAGATAAAGTTATAATTAATTACTTCTCTACTGTAAGAATAAAGGCCAATGCATGCAGTGCGTCACGTTACCGCTAAACAAAGACGTTAAGTGACCGTGAAGAAGCATGCTTTTCATATGCTTTACTATGCAGTTAAAGGGACACTGACAGGCTGATTTACAGGCTAAAGATATATCTGCTGGTATTCATCAGAGGATTAGGACTACAACTAGACGACTGTTACCCCCAGTTGAGGTTTACTTGTGTTTAAAAACGTTTTAATCAATATGCAAATTCTCTACCTTTGTGCCCAAGGGGGCAGGCGCACATGTAGAGTACTGGCAGCACTAGACAGGACTAGGTAGTGTGGGGAGTCGCTCCGGTAGACAGCGGTACGGGTGCAGTCCAGAGGCAAAACAAGGAGTCCAGACCGTGCAACAAACAGTGTTCCATTCACACTTGCACACCACAAATGAAAACAGTCTCTTGGTGACAGTTCACACACAACGGAAATAACGTGGCAAAACAAAAACAGGCCAACACAGGTTCAGTCACCTGGGAGGTGTAGGTGCAGGTTCGCACCACGCTGTCGGCCCAGCCGCAGGAGAATCCAGCTTCAGGTAGCCAGGAACAAAACACCTCCTTGCTGAGCTCTTTCTTCCAGGACAGAGAACTCCTCAGCCCTGTTAGCAGCTCCAGGATAATCACTTCCTCCAGCTGCTGAGCTGGCTGAGCTTTTAAACCCAGCCCAAAACCAGGACTGGGTCGTGGGGAGCAGCCACCCACCCTACACTTTAGCTGCTCCCGGTAAGAGCCGGCCCGGATCGGCTTTGCAGCCATGCTATTTAATCTCTGTCAGTAGCACTAGCTGCTGCTGACATCAACAAAACGGGCTCTTACCTCACCGAGGCTATGAACCTCGGTGACACATACCTGCCATCCACGACGGCACCCTGCACCTTACCACACACCCCCTTTGTTCAACCCTGAGGGGTGGACACATGTGAGGCAGTGGACGCGGAAAGGGCATCTGCATTTCCCTGCAAGCGACCTGCCCTATGTTCCACGGAGAACTTGAAATTTTGCAGGGATAGGAACCACCTGGTGACCCGAGCATTCCTCTCCTTGGCCTGACTCATCCATTTGAGGGGGAATGGTCGGTCACCAGACGGAACCTCCTCCCTAACAGGTAGTAGCGGAGAGATTCGAGTGCCCACTTGATAGCCAGGCACTCCCTCTCCACTATACTATATCTGGACTCGGGCGGGACTGAGCTTACGGCTCAGGAAGACAACGGGATGTTCTTCCCCGTTGACCTCCTGAGACAGTACCGCACCGAGGCCTACCTCCGAGGCGTCGGTCTGTACGACAAACTCCTTGTTGAAGTCGGGTGTCACCAAAACCGGGGACCCACCCAGGGCCGACTTCAACGCGGAGAAAGCCTCCTCCGCCTTCTCACTCCAGCTAACCCTCCCAGACTTTCGCCCCTTCAACAGGTCTGTCAATGGCGCTGCTATTGTGGCAAAGTGGGGCACAAACCTCATGTAGTAACCTACAATCCCCAGGAACGACTTTACCTGCCTGGTGGTGACCGGTCGGGGCCAGTTACGAATGGCCTCTACCTTAGTTACCTGAGGTTTGATAACTCCCGCCCAATTACATATCCCAGATATTTTGTCTCCTCTAACCCTATGGAGCACTTCTTTGGGTTAGCGGTCAGTCCGGCTTTCCTCAGGGCATCCACTACCGCCTGCACCTTGGGTAAATGGCTTTCCCAGTCGGTGCTGTGGATGACTACATCATCTAAGTAGGCCGAGGCGCACCGACGATGTGGTCGCAGCACTATGTCCATTAGCCTTTGGAAAGTGGCGGGGCGCCATGCAGGCCAAAGGGTAACACCTTGTAGTGATACAGGCCCTGCGGGGTAACAAATGCGGTTTTTTCCTTAGCCGACTCGTTAAGGGTACCTGCCAGTACCCTTTAGTGAGGTCCAGCACAGAAAAATAACGGGCTTGTCCTAAACTTTCAACAAGCTCGTCTACTCGGGGCATGGGATACGCGTCAAACTTGGATACTTCATTTAACTTGCGAAAGTCGTTGCAGAACCGCAACGTCCCATCCGGCTTGGGTATTAGGACTATGGGACTGGCCCACTCACTTTTCGACTCCTCAATGACATCGAAGCTTCAACATTAACTGCACTTCCTCCGCGATGGCCCGCCGCCGCGCCTCGGGTACCCGGTATGGTTTTAACCGACCTTGGCCTGAGGCTCAGTGACGATGTCATGTCGGATGAGAGACGTGCGGCCAGGAGGTCCGAGAACACATCCGTGTTCCGACTGAGGAACTCCCTGACTTCCTGAACTTGTTTGGAAGACAGGCTGTCTGCAATTTTTACCGTGGTTACGGCTTCACAGGCCTCGAACTGTGGGGCTGGACCCTTTTCACCTAGAAGCCCTGGCCGGGGCTGTGGTCGCCGGCCGCGTCCCTATCTTTCCACGGCTTAAGTAAATTCACGTGGTACACCTGCTCTGGCTTGCGCCGCCCTGGCTGGTGTACTTTGTAATTTACTTCCCTACTTTCTCGATCACCTCATAGGGGCCCTGCCACCTAGCTAGGAATTTGCTGTCAAGGGTGGGTACCAGAACCAAAACCCGATCTCCCGGATTGAAGCCCCGCACTCGAGCCTGACGATTGTACACCCTACTCTGGGCTTGTTGCGCTGCCTCCATATGCTCCCGGACCAAGGGCAACACCCTTTCCATCCGTTCCTGCATCTGGGCGACATACTCAATGACACTTTTGTGGGGGACAGGCTGTTGTTCCCATGCTTCCTTGGCGATATCCAACAGGCCCCGAGGGTGTCTGCCATAAAGCAGTTCGAAGGGCGAGAACCCAGTAGAGGCCTGGGGCACCTCTCGCACTGCGAACATGAGATAGGGCAGAAGCAGATCCCAGTCCTTCCCATCTCTAGACACCACCCTCTTTAACATATTTTTTAGAGTTTGGTTAAACCTCTCCACAAGACCGTCTGTTTGCGGATGGTAAACGGACGTCCGTAACTGCTTTATACGCAACAATTTACACAGTTCCCTCATTACTTTGGACATAAAAGGGGTCCCTTGGTCTGTCAGAACCTCTTTAGGCAGGCCCACACGGGAAAACATCTCCATTAACTCTTTGGCAATGAGCCTAGCTGAGGTATGTCGCAGAGGCACCGCCTCCGGATACCGAGTGGCATAGTCGAGAACTACCAGAATGTGTTGGTGGCCCCTGGCAGACTTTGGTACAGGCCCAATTAAATCCATAGCGACTCGCTCAAACGGTACTTCAATAATTGGCAGAGGTACCAGAGGACTACGGAAATGTGGCTGGGGGCTAGTTATCTGACAGGTTGGACAGGACTTACAATAATCTTCTACCTCCTTGAACACACCGGGCCAATAAAACCGCTGCAGTATGCGGTCCTGGGTTTTCTGCCACCCCAGGTGTCCCCAAGAACATGTTGGTGGGCAAGCTCCATGACAAGCTTGCGATACGCTGTGGGCACCACCAACTGTTCAACAGGTTCACCTCGGATTTGGTTCACCCGATACAACATATCCTGCAGAACAATAAATCGTGGGAACATTAATTCAGCCCCTGGTTTCTGGGGTTTACCATCAATTTCCAGCACATTCTCCCAGGCCCTGGTTAGGTTTGGTCCCGGTGTTGGGCGGTCCCAAAATTATCTCCGGAGACGTGGAGGTCTGCCAACTCAGGACCTGGTGGCAAGTCCTCCATGTCTCCCACCATTACACTCAGTGGGGGTGTCTCCCCTCTATCACAGAAGTGGTGGTCACCCCTACCGCAGGCCCTTCGGACTCGGGCTCCCAGGGCTCTGGCCTCCCACAGGAACCAGGCCACTCTGCTAGGGTTACCCCTGTCTCAGGGCTATTAGTCACTTTCACCTCAGGCCATAGTGACGGAAAACCAGGGAAGTCTCTCCCAATTATTAGTTCATACGGTAGTTTGGCGGAGATCGCCACTTCACAAGTCCAGGTGCCGGCCGCCGTGGACAGAGACATTACAGCAGTGGGATAGTCCTTTAAGTCTCCGTGAATGCACACCACCCCAACTTTCCGGCCCGTATACTGGGTGGGCTGTACCAGGGCAGCACTTACCAGGGTTACCAGGCTCCCTGAGTCCAACAGCGCCACTGCCAGGTTATCCCCGACTTGCACCTGGCACAGATGACGACTGTCTATTGTCTCGGGATGCCGGTCGCACACAGTCTCCGGGCATACATGGAAGCCCGGTACCCATAATTAGTCTCCATGGGTTCCCCCACTGTGGACAGTTGGCCCTTATGTGTCCAGGCTCCCGACACTGCCAGCAGACCACTGGGGACGGATCTGCAAGAGGTACATCCCGGGCGGGTTTGGCCGGCCGCCGGGACTGGGGTGGAGATTTCCGGGTTTGACTGGCCCCCTCCCAAAAGAACCCCCTGCAGGTTTCTGGTGGCCTCATATCGTTCCACCAGGTCGACCATCTCAAGGGCATTGGTGGGGGATACCTGGCCGATCCAGTGTTGAAGGGGGTAAGGCAAGGCCCTCCAAAACATGTCAGCCAGCAGCCGGTCCAGCATAGCAGTCGGACTCAGAACCTCAGGCTGCAGCCATTTTTGCAACCTGTGCAGCAACTCATAGTACTGCGGCCTGGCGGGTTCAGCCACGTTAAAGTCCCACTGGTGGACACGCTGAGCCCGGACCAACACGTTTACCCCCAGTCTGGCCAGGATCTCCCCTTCACCGTGGAATAGTCAGCAGCCTGGTCGTCTGCCAAATCAAAAACTTGCTGGGGTCCGGATGCCAGGAATGGAGCAACCACTTCGGCCCACTGGTCACGGGGTAACTTTTCCCTCACGGCGACCTTCTCAAAGACCGCTAGGTATGTCTACACGTCGTCTGCGGGGGTCATCTTTGGGATCGCCGCACGGACCGCTTTCCGGGCATCATGGACGTGGTGGGACGCTCTGGCCGCCTGTAATGCCATCACATGTTGTAGCAGTAACTGGTTGGTCTCCCGCTGCTGCACGTTAGCTTCCACGAGAGCCTTCACAGCAGCCTCCATGTTGCCAGAGATCACAGGCTGCAACTTTGCCGGCCTAATATCGGACATTCACTTTTGCTCAGCACAAAAACAAAGTTCGGCGTTCACGCCAGCCTCACTGCGCATGCCCGCATCCGACACCAAATGTGGGGAGTCGCTCCGGTAGACAGCGGTACGGGTGCAGTCCAGAGGCAAAACAAGGAGTCCAGACCGTGCAACAAACAGTGTTCCATTCACACTTGCACACCACAAATGAAAACAGTCTCTTGGTGACAGTTCACACACAACGGAAATAACGTGGCAAAACAAAAACAGGCCAACACAGGTTCAGTCACCTGGGAGGTGTAGGTGCAGGTTCGCACCACGCTGTCGGCCCAGCCGCAGGAGAATCCAGCTTCAGGTAGCCAGGAACAAAACACCTCCTTGCTGAGCTCTTTCCTCCAGGACAGAGAACTCCTCAGCCCTGTTAGCAGCTCCAGGATAATCACTTCCTCCAGCTGCTGAGCTGGCTGAGCTTTTAAACCCAGCCCAAAACCAGGACTATGAACCTCGGTGACACATACCTGCCATCCACGACGGCACCCTGCACCTTACCACAGTAGCGAGGAGGAAGAGAGAAAGCTGGCACAGCCTCAGCATAGCCAGACGAGGCTGCTGCCAGCACTCTACACGTGCGCCTGCGCAGGAATTCAGCGTTCGGCTAGCCTGAAAAAAAAGGCCAGTGCAGTGAATAATAACGAGGGGAACAGCGCTGGGAAGCTGTACTTCGGGCGCGGCTGGGCACAAAGCCGCAGGAGACGCTGCCCCATTGGGCACAAAGATAGTGAATTTGCATACAGATTAAAATGTTTTTTAAACACAAGTACAGTTTAACTGGGGGTAACATTAGTATAGTTTTATTCCTAATTCTCTGATGAATACCAGTATATATATATATCTTTAGCTGGAAAATCAGCCTGTCAGTGTCCCTTTAAGGAGCGGCAATACTTACACTTTCCATTGTCTTGTGGTCTGCTGTTACAGGGAACCCATGGTTATCCTAGCCTCTCACTGATAACTGATTAAGGACTGGAGACACTTGTATAAGTGAAGGGAATGGATAGTCAATAGTTCAAGACTGAAGCTGTAAACCATTTGAAAAACTGCTATCATTCAGCTAAGGCTATAAAACATGTAAACTCAGATTGTTAGCTTAAATTTTAAACATGACTATGGTCTTCTACTACGAATATCATGTTTTAAAATAAATGCCCCTTCCCCTGCCCCTTCCTGGATTCTCCCACTGCTCTATCTTCAGCAGAAGATCAGCACACAAAGGAGAAGGCAGCAGCTTCTGCTCAACTACCTCTCTGTGCTAGAGGAGATTAGAAGAACTTGGTGGAACAGCTTCGTATTTGCATATTAAATACAGAGGAGTCGGAGTCGAGTCGGAGTCGGAGTCGGAAGTTTCAAAATCTGAGGAGTCGGACAATTTATCTACCGACTCCACAGCCCTGCGAAAAATCAATTCAATTCACCTTTTGGGGACCCTTGGTGTTGTACGTGGCTGGGTGGAGGAAGAAACCTTCAATGACATCACTGGGACATGGCTAGCTTGGTATCCAACCTTGTGCAAATGAACTGTTTGCGGTTGTTTGCGGTGCATTAAAAGGGGAGTTTGGTCTGTAAATGTCTGTGAAGCGGGTGTAACCTTACACTACCTAATCGATACAACATCATACCTGATCGTATACACACACTGGATGTTTTAAAGCATGTTATTCCAAACAATTTAGGAATGTTAGTTGATTTATGCCCTTTATGAATTAAAACCCGACTCTGTGTCCACTATGTAATTTTCCATGGGAGTTTTGCCATGGATCTCCCTACGACATGTCACAGTCCAGGTGTTAGTCCCCTTGAAACAACTTTTCCATTACTATTGTGGCCAGAAAGAGTCGCTGTGGGTTTTAAAATTCGCCTGCCTATTGAAGTCTATGGCGGTTCGCCCGATTCGCGAACATTGGCGGAAGTTCGCGTCCTCTGTTCGCGAACGGAAAATTTTATGTTCGCGAAATCACTGCTAATGCTATGCCTAAGTTAGAGATGCTTGGCAAATACATTTTGTACAAAGTTATTTGAGCCCGTCTCCCACACGTCAAGGCGATCTCTGATCGCCACAAACAGCTACCATAACATTGAGGGAGCGTAGGTCCCACATGCATGCTGGGCCCCTTTTAATTTTTGTCATTTTGGTGCCAAAATGGCCGCCAATGAATATAAAGGATACAGGTACCAACATGCATGCTGAGCCTACTCCACACATCCCCTGGTTTAGTTTTGTTTTCAGAAAATTTTTTTTTTCCAAAGTTTAAATCTATTTTTACACTATTTAGTCAAAGAGAGAAGAGATAGAAAAAACCTATACATATAGGGTTTCGTTGTAATCGTACTGACCCAGAGAATGAAGGGCATGGGTCAGTTTTGCCGCAAACAGAACGCCGTGGGAACAAAACCCATAAAACGGTGGAGGAATTGCGTTTTTTTCCAATTCCAACCCATTTGGAATTTTTTTACTGCTTCCCACTACATTGTATGCCCTAATTAATGGTGGCATTAGAAAGTACAACTTGTTCCACAAAAAATAAGCCCTTATACAGCTATGTGAACGAAAATTAAAAAAAAAGTTATGGCTCAAGGAAGACAGGGAAGTAAAATGAAAACTCAAAAATGAAAAAACATCCGGTAGTGAAGGGGTTAATTAGGGTTCAAGCACACAACTGTATGTATTTTGCACCGCGCAAAACACGGATTCGCAAAAAAAACAAAAACAAACGATGATATCGCTGTAGCGTCCTTGTTACACCCTTTTTTTGGCGGGCCCATTGTAACAAAGCGGAACGGACTTGCAGACATATGGAGTAATTTCCGTTATTTTTTGCAGCCCCATTGAAATGAATTGTTCTGCATACGGGATGCAAACAAAACGGAGCAGGCACCGACAAAAAATAGGTTCATGTGCATGAGCCCTAAAACAAATTGCACTCTCCTCACCTGATGGTAATGCTTCGCTGGTCCCGTGGTGATCTCTATTCACCCAGCCTCCAGTGATAGCCGATCACAGAAAATAAAATATTCTGCATTTGGAGGATCAGCCTGTGCAAACAAGATCAAAACACATTGGCCATAGCCACAATTAGTGCTTGTCTCACCTGGCCACCATGGGAAAAAAACTACTAGCATAAATTGCAAAGAAATCCTTTACTTAATAAAGATGGATTAATTTGAATATGAAAGTGCTGTATGTATTCAGAACCTGATGATGTCACAATCTCCACGACTGTTCTGACCTATGACATCATAATCAAATCAAGACCTAAGCACCAAGTGCTCACCTTATTAATATAGTGACTCCTGTATGGAGAGGATATGTCTCCTAGTTGGATGCGCAAACCTACAGGAATAAAAACCATCATGCGATATCATGGGAAACCCCGTCGTGGCCAGCGGCTGCTGGTCCCTGCACTCTCCTCCTGCATGTCCATCGGCTCCCGTCTTCTGACCTCCTTCAAAAAACTCCATAAAAACTGTCAAACGCTACTGAGGAATTCCAGCATCTTCGCCAACAAAAATCAACCGTCGTGACAAAGGTCAGGAGATTCTTCGGGTCAGCATTTCTAAATTGTCTTCCATGCAAGGACGCAGGAGAAAAGAGAACAACATACAAAGGAATTGATACTGATCCCACGTCCACGGCTGTGGATAGTGCGGGTGTAACTGCTGATCAGACATCTGCACCTATTGAGGGTCCCATCATACCACCAGAGCTGACCCAGGGAGAAAAACAATCACGTGGGGAACTTCCACAACCCATGGACATTGATGGAAGCACACACATGTCTCCCGCCAAAAAGATAGGTGTGGACGAAACCAGCAGAAAACAGCTGCCAAGCAAGTTAAGCTTTGCTGGGGAGCCATTTCTTGTCCAGAATTCACCACCTGATAAACTAAGACCGAATAGAAAACTAAGTAGATCCATCTTGAAAAGTTTTCCAGTCCAAAAATCTATAGCAGGGAAGGGTGAGGTTTTGTCTTTGCATGGTGAGACAATGACGAAAATCCTTGACATGAAGGTGGCTGAGCCTAAAAAAGATGTTGTGAAGGCGTCTGGTGAAACTCTCATAGTGAGCCGTAAAAGGAGACCAACCTCTATGGAGCCTGAGCCTGGCACATTCCCACCAGCGAAAAGAGCTGCATTAGAACGCAACTGTATCTTGCTACCACCAGTCCTAGGGCTCCCAGAGCTAAGGACATCACTAGTAGTAATGCCGCCTGAGAGCACATCTGCACCTAGTGAGGGTCTCATCATACCACCAGAGCTGTCCCAGGGAGAAAAACAATCAAGTGGGGAACTTCCACAACCCATGGACATTGATGAATGCACACGCATGTCTGCCGTTAAAAAGATAGGTGTGGCCGATACCAGCATAAAACAGCTGCCAAGCTGTAAAAGGAGAAGACCAACCTCTATGGAGCCTGAGCCTGGCACATTCCCACCAGCAAGAAGAGCTGCATTAGAAGGCAACTGTATCTTGCTACCACCAGTCCTAGGGCTTCAAGAGCTGAGGACATCACCAGAAGTAATGCCGCCTCAGAGCACACAGAGAGAGCACAACATGAACCATCTGTCTGCAGAGCACCTATCCATCTTGAGGAGCAGCGGGCAAAGGTATGCTGGACGATGACATCATCAACATGGCCCAAGATCTCCTGCGGATTCAGTTTCAGGACTTCCATGGCCTGCAGCCCTCCGCTGCTCTTCTAGTGCCCGGGTACAGCGTACAAAGAAAGGCTGTACAAATCCACTATGATGAGAACAGGGTGCACTGGATCACAACATGCTTCAAAAATGGTAGAATCCTGGTGGCCGACAGCATCAACACCAACAGACTGTCACCATCTATCTGTGAGCAGATCAATAACATCTATGGTCAAGTGCTCTTAGACCCTCTGAAACATGTGCAGTTTCTCCAAGTAGACCAGCAGACAAACTCCTATGACTGTGGAGTATTCGCCATAGCCTTTGCCTATGAATTTTTGGCACATGATGGAAAACCCACAGCAATTTACCAACACCACATGATGAGAGATCATCTCATATCCTGCCTGCAAAATGGCAGGATCACCGCATTTCCAAAAAGACTCAATTACTGACCCTGTGTCTTCTAAGATACGTAGAGTTTTGGGAGGGCCAAAAGATCCTCCCTACCTACCCACCGGATCATGTATCAGCTACAGTCCACACCACCCCAGATTACCACCAGTCATCCATGACATGGATGGGTCCTTGGCACACAGACCTGTAGACATCGGTAAGAAACCATTGCCTTTCCTGCTGTTTTTAGTCAGCTCAGTAACCATAATATACTGTTTATAATATTTGCATAGAGGGAAAGGGAGCTATTCCAGGGAGATGTCTGATCTTCAGACTAAATAAAAAACAAAAACGTTGCACTCACCTCCCCTGACGGTAATGCTTCCCTGGTCCCGCGCCCATCTCTGTTCACCTAACCTCCAGTGATCACTTAGCCAATCACAGCCAAATGCAGCAGCTACTTGTGACGGCTCATCATCTCTGGAGGCAAGATGGTGGGGACCAGGGCAGTGTTCTCAACAAGAGGGCCAGGGGAGGTAAGTGCAGAGTTTTTTTTTTTTTTACAGGATTGGCTGTTTTACGCAGGGAAATGAGCAGGAAAACTGGCACTAAAATCCATAATTTTCTAAATTTTTATTTCTCTGCTTTTAAAGCAATTCACTTGATTATGCTTATGGAGCCGTTTATAGTGTCTCCTACATGTCCTATAGCAGGGATGCTCAACCTGCAGCCCTCCAGCTGTTGCAAAACTAGAACTCCCAGCATGCCTGGGCAGCCTACACCTATTAGTGCATGCTGGGAGTTGTAGTTTTGCAACAGCTGGAGGGCCGCAGGCTGAGCATACCTGTCCTATAGCATGTCCGTAATATTCTTTTGTCATATATATGAATGATGTAGTTTATATAGAAAATCTCTTTTCAGAGATAATTTACATAGTTATAAAATCAATTTTCTGCATAAACTACATCATTCATCAGTGTTGGACTGGGCTGTCTAGGGCCCACCAGTAAAGTTAATTTTGTGGGCCCGGCATACGGCTACATCCAAATATTACTTCCTCACACAACAGTAGACAACAGCAAGATGCTGGAAGATGATTCATTATGGGGTCCTTGCAGCAACTTTGAGAAGACAGGTCCCTGGGAAAGGGTGACACTGGCTGTCCTGCCTCTGTACCTATAAGTCATCTCTATAATAATGTGCCTATAATAATAAACCTATCTATATGTAGTGGAGTCTACTGTGTTATCTGCCACTTGTGCAGGGGGTGAATGACAAGGGGCCCACCTTGCTCAGGGGCCCACCGAGGGATTCTCCTGTACCGCCGTGGGCCAGTCCGAGCCTGGTCATCCTTAGGATAGGTCATCAGTTATAAACTCTCGGGTTATAAACTCTGGATTGTCAGCTTTAATACAAGACATGACATAGATCTCAACCTGCTAGATGTAGCAGAGCTGAAGTTACAATTACAACCTCTAGTTGTCAGAAAGTTCCCTTTAGTGTTACATTTCTCGGCAGATACACCACAGGGGGGATTAAGCGTTGCACTTTGCCACCCGTTTATATCTAGCAGGCTGCTACAGCAACTGTAGACAGCAATATAAAAAATGTTGTGGGCATCAAAATAAGTCGATACAAAGGAAAAAAATAAATTTTTCCAAAGCTTTTTAATTTTTTAAACGTAGTAAAAATAATAAAAACAATATGAATTTGGTATCACCGTAATTATACTAACCCGAAAAATTGGGTTGTCATTTCTACTGCGTGATGAATTGCCATTTCATCACACAAAGAATTTCCCCCCTATGTTATCTATGTTAAGATAAACAGTGCCATTAAAAAATACAACTTGTCCCACGTACAGCTATGTAAACAGAAAATGAAAAAATAAAATAAAAATTGCGACTCTTGGAAGGCGGGGAAGGGGAAACAAAATGAAAAGTTACAAATAGGCCCTGTCCTGAACAGATTTAAGGGGTTGCGTCATCTCAGACAATGGGGACAGCTGCCCTCCATTTATTTCTATGGCGCACCTATCAGCCAATAGGGACATATCCTAGAGATATGCCCCCATTGTCTGAGATGGGAATACCCCTTTAAGTAACAGGTAAATATGGCGCTGCAGCATGTAGTTATTTACACTGAGTGAAGACCTCCCAACTGTCAGACATTCTATCTCTATGGCAACGGACTTTTTGCCAGTAACTGATATATTACATAGTAACATAAAAACTGCGTTAGGGAACCTTTAGCCTTTAAAATGCAGTAAATTCACAGAAATCCTCATAGAAAATGAGGAAATGTAATAAAATTCTGCTCCATATGTCCCCACCCTAAGTATGCTACAAAAAGCTGACAGATGCTGGATTAATAGATATTCTGTATTACCAGTAGTCATAGAAGAGTAAGATAGAGCTTCCTAATAAGAGTAGAGGACCTAGTGGAAGAATGTCCAAGGCAAATGTTAACCCAAAATTCTGCTCCTATCACTTTCTAAACAGATGAATATCTATGACTTAGTCACTGCCAAGTACCACCTGTCTTAAGAAGCTACCACCCAATACAACCAGCTGCCACTACCACCGTCTCCACCATCAACTATAAGAAGCCGCCACAACCTGTCCAGACTTTCTGCCAGCCGCCACCAGCCACTCCCGAATACCACTGCCACCATCAGTTGATATTACCCACCATGCAAAACCGCCTGCCACCTTTTGTATTATATTTGTTTATATGTAGTTAGTATTTGTTTTATAGTGTTTTTATGGTTATTTATTTTTATAGTGTTTATTTTTTCTATTTGTATTTTGTATATACTGTAAATATTGAAAATAAGATATCTATTTTTATATATTTATTTTTTTATATTTTTATTTATATTTGGTATATAGTGTAAATATTGCAAATAAGATATCTATTTTTATATATTTTTTATTTTTATTATATATTTTTATTTATATTTTGTATATACTGTAAATAAGATATCTATTTTTATATATTTATTTTTTATATTTTTATTATATATTTTTATTTATATTTTGTATATACTGTAAATATTGTAAATAAGATAAATCTATTTTTATACCAAAGTAAAGGAGTGAGTTATATTCTTGGTATAGTTTATTTGTCCCAGGGGATGACGATCCTGTTACCTACTGAAATAAAATGTAAACATTTAAATTAAAAAAGAAAAAAAAAGAAAAGAAAAAAAAGAGCTGTATTGTAGTCAATTTGCCATTTTTTTTATTGCCTCTTACCCCCAAAAATGTAAAAAAAACATGATCAAAAAGTCACACACACTCCAAAATGGTATTATTAAAAACTACAGATTGTCCCACAAAAAATGAGCCCCTATATACCTATAAAAAACTTATGAATAACAAAAGAGGGTTAGTCAGCACATCCCAATATGCAGGTGCACGTTGCTATGGCTGAAAACAAAACTAAACATATAATGCAACAGCACTCTGCGATCCAAATAAAGTAAAAAAAAGTATTTATATTGCTAATGCTATAGTTAGAGATGCTTGGCAAATACATTTTGTACAAAATTATTTGAGCACGTCTGCCACACGTCAAGGCGATCTCTGATTAGACGGGTTCCTAACACTAAACCACACATGTTTTCGTGCCACAAACAGCTACCATAACATTGAGGGAGGGTAGGTCCCACATGCATCCTGGGCCCCTTTTAATTTTTGTCATTTTGGTGCCAAAATGGCGCCATTGAATATAAAGGATACAGGTACCAACATGCATGCCGAGCCTACTCCACACATCCTCTGGTTTAGTTTTGTTTTCAGGAAAAAAAATTTTTTTCAAAGTTTAAATTTATTTTTACACTATTTAGACATAGAGAATAGAGACAGAAACAACCTATACATATGGGGTTTCGTTGTAATCGTACTGACCCAGAAAATGAAGGGCATGGGTCAGTTCTGCTGCAAACAAAACGCCGTGGGAACAAAACCCATAAAACGTTTTTTTCCAATTCCAACCCATTTGGAATTTTTTTTACTGCTTCCCACTACATTGTATGCCATAATTAATGGTGGCATTAGAAAGTACAACTTGTTCCACAAAAAATAAGCCCTTATAGGGCGGAGCCTGGACGCCGAGGCGGATGGCTGTGTGAAACTTCAGCTCCTCTGCACCTAAGCAGATCATACCCTTTTCAGCAGCAGTGACCTACCTGACATGGGCAAATTCAGCAAGGAAAGGGGTGTAGAACCCACTGACACCCCGAAGAAGAAGAAAAAACAGCAAGATATGCAAAGCTTCTTCACAAAGAAGACTTCACAGGCGCACAAAGCTGGAGCCAAGATGGCGGAGGTGGGAACACGCACTATGGAGGAAGATGACTCCGAAGCAGACAGCGTTCCGGGAGAGGAGGAGGACGCCTGCGACACCGCGCCGGTATCTAAAGCCTTTCTCCCCAAGGTACTGGGGCAGGCTCTTGAACAGGCGATACGTCCGGTTCTAACGGAACTCTCAGATATTAAATCAGAGCTCATTAACATGGGGCATAGAGTTGAAGCGCTGGAGTCGGCAACCCAAAGCATGGCACAGCACTCTGCGGGCCTGGAGGAAATTCTGGGGTCTCATGCAACAGAGCTCAATAAGGCCATGATTATGCTGGAGGACCAGGAGAATAGGAGCAGAAGGCGCAACATACGTATAAAAGGACTGCCGGAATCCTGGGCTGCAGATTCACTGCGCTCGGTCAAATCCGATCAAATAGTAATTGAGCATATACACAGGGCGCTGCGGCCTTTACCTAAACCATCTGAGAGGCCGAGAGATGTCATATGCGGCCTACTCTCGTTTGTGGACACTGCCCGTATACTGAATGCGGCTAGGGAACGCGGTCAGCTAACATATGCTGGGGTGGATATTGCCATTTATCAGGATATCGCGTCATCCACCTTAAATAAAAGGCGCATCATGAAACCACTCCTGGAGGCGCTGAGAGCGCACAAGCTGCCTTATTCCTGGCTTTACCCATTCGGCATCTCTATCCTCAAGAACGGAAAGAGACTGGCCATTCATACCCCGGAGGATCTAGAAAACGTGTGGCCGATTCTGGACATTGAAACTGTTAAGGTTCCAACATGGATGCCAGTTGCGCAACCTTCTTCATGGCTGCCACTCCCACAAGTGGGATCTTGGAAGAAACAGACATTCAACCGACTGGGAAGAAAGGAGAAGATTAGACAAGGCATGGACGTTCCAGCCACTTGAACAACAAGACGGTGCTATTATGTCTCAGCTAATGGTCCCTCTGGACCCTGATTTCATTGTTGGTTGATCGTGTTCGCAGTAAGAAGTTGGCGACGCTACTATTACCGTTATTGTTCTATGTTTCAGCTAAGCCAGTTGTTTTATACTTGCCTTGCACCTAAAATGATATCGCTTTATGCCATGGTGGTAACCATTGATCCCGGGAGTTATTAGAGACTCAGAGATGAAAAATATTGTCTGGTTGTCTTTCTAATATTAATAATGTGCCGCATAGATATGCGCATTGCCATAGATGCAGAAATAGTTCTTGGGATCTCATGGTTTATACCACACTTGTTAGCACTTTGTGTTTTTGTTATGTAGGCTCTGTAGGCCTTTATGCCATACTGCCTAATGTTTAATGTGCGTGTCTTCTACTGCACACCTCTACTTTTTTCTTAAATAATATTAGGTTATGTCCCCCCCCCCCATGTTCTTATTTTGCTTTCCACTCCTCACCCCGCCCCTTCTTTTCCCCTTAGCTCCCTTATGGTTCTATAGCTTATGCCCAGTAGGTATCGTTAACCAATCTAGGTCACACTGATCCACCCCCCTTTTGAGTAGATCAGGTAGCTCTGCTTAGGGATGGCGTGCAGTGTAATTACTTTATATACCCTCTAACTCCCCCCCCCCCCCCCCTTTTTTGCATACCTGGCTCTTTGCCTGGGGTCTGGCTCATTGAGCGCCTGGCCTGGGCGGAGATACAGGTTTGATTAATCTGGTTCTTTTTTCTAGTACTATTGAGGGTACTCTTCCTCCTGCGGCTCGTTAGTGCTGCGTGGGGATTATCACTGTAGCTTTACTTCGACCTTCGTTCCTCCTGGGGAGCAAGATACATTGATTCTGCTCTGAGATAACTGGTGGGGTTTCTTACCAGTGAATACCACGACTGAGTATTTATTATTGCATTACTGACCCTTTGAAGTAGTAGAAGGGTAGACGTCTTTCTCTTTTATCTCTCTTCCTTTTCTCTTCTTCTCTCTCCCCTCCCACACATCACCTCTCCCCCCTCCCGTCTAGGCTGTCTTCCCCTACTGGTGAAAACTAAGTTCTCAGGGACAATATACCTCAGGCTCACATCTTCCAGCTAGTGGGGACAGTACTTTCAACATGAGTGCCATTACATGCACTACGTTTAATGTGAAGGGGCTTAACTCGCCATGTAAGCGTAGTCGGAAGATGACATTACTCCGCAAGCTTACATCACATATAGTTTTCCTGCAGGAAACACATTTTCGCTCGAGAAGGATACCGAAACTACCCACTCATCCGTATAGACAGTGGTTCCACGGAACTCACCCCACATCAGCGTCAAAAGGAGTTTCCATAGCAATCCATCACACGGTGCCCCTTTGTATTGAATCAACAATTGGAGGATGCTGAAGGTAGAATGCTCCTGGTAAAGGAAGAAATATCGGGGAACAAATTTACACTGGCGAACCTATATGCACCTACATTTTGCAACATTTTGCTGAGGGCTTTATCGTTATTGGCACAGACCTCAACATGGTTTTGAACCCTACCATTGATTCTACTTCTTCTAAATCACAGGTAGGACAGAAGCAAATTAGCTCACTGCAAGAGATGCAATTGATAGATGCATGGAGATTCTTAAACCCCACAACCAAGGATTTTACCTTTTACTCTAACCCACACAGATCGTACCAGAGGTTGGATCATCTCTTAATATCGGTCTCGCTCTTACCTCTCTTTAGCGCTGCAGCCATTGGATCCATCACCATATCGGACCATGCTCCTTGCTCCGCGACCTTCATCCTGGGCTGCCTCCCGAGACGCACTTGGAGTTAGAGACTGAATGAATCCCTCCTAAACAACAAATGCTACGCTGAACAGGTTGGTTCTCATTTGAAATCGTATTTTGATATCAACACTCCCACACACAGCAAATGGCCGGTCATCTGGGAGGCCCATAAGGCCTTTATCAGAGGCATCTTTATAGCCATCGGTACTAAGGCTAAAAAAGACCAACAAAAAGAGATCGACTCACTTTTAGCGCAAATAGCTTCAATAGAGAAAGTGAACAAACTATCGACTAGTAGGTCCTTTCAGGGTGAGCTAACAGATCTAAGAGTTAAGCTAAACAGTATCTTACAGCAGAAAGCTGCCAAAAGGATGTTATATTTTCAGCATAAAATTTATGCCCATGGCAACAAAGGAGGAAAGTTGATGTCATCGCTCCTTAAAAAGGTAAAATGCGTGACACATATCCCTAGGATCTTGACAGCTAGTGGCGCTCTGTACAACTCTACACAGGAAATAGCTGAGGAGTTCTAAAAATTTTACACGGCCTTAAACAATTTAAACCAGGGGGAATCACAAACGCAGAGGACTTTAAGGCAACAGGCCACTACCCAGTTTCTAGACAAGCTTAACTTACCAAATTATCCCCAGACTTAGGTACATATTTGACAGCCCCTGTCACGCATAGCGAAATGAGACAAATTATCCACAGCTTCCCACAGGGGAAAAGCCCCGGCCCTGACAGGCTGCCCCTCCTGTATTACAAAAAATTCCAGGATATCTTGATTCCGAGATTCACAGACGTATGCAATGCGCTTTTGAAAGGCGATCAGTTTCCTAAACAATCCCTGGAATCCCATGTAACACTGCTTCATAAGGAAGGCAAGGACCCACTTAATTGTGGGAGTTACAGGCCAATTTCCTTATTAAACTTCGATCTGAAAATTTGGGCTAAATTGCTAGCGGTCAGATTGAGTGGGGCCCTTCCCTTCCTTATCCAATGTGAGCAATCTGGCTTTGTCAAGGGTCGGGAGGGAAAAGTTAACTCCCACAAGATCTTTCATGCCATGCATATCGCGCATACTCGAAAAACGCCATAAATTCTGTTGAGCGTCGGTGCCGAAAAGGCGTTCGACAGAGTCAATTGGGACTTTATGAAGCAGGTGCTGGAGAAATTCGCACTACCGACATCCTTCGTTGGGTCGGTTTTGACTCTGTACGAACAGCCTTATGCTAAGCTTAAAATTAATGGATGCCCCGTCTCTCCATCCCTATTCATCCTTGTGGCGGAAACATTACTACAATTGGTACGCCAAACTATTGAAATCGAGGGGATCAGGTACGGATCCAGGGAATTGAAATGTACGGCGTTTGCGTATGATCTGTTATTCTTAATAACAAATCCAGTACAGGGATTGCCGATTATAGTAGATAAGCTAGAGGAATTTGGCTCTGTATCTGATTTTAAAGTAAACCATTCTAAATCGGACACGCAAGCCGGCCTTCTTGCGTCGTCCCTTCCATTTCATTGGACCAGAGGCCCTATCAAATATCTAGGGATTCAGATCCGAAATTGCTAAAAGACTTGTACACATGTAACTATACTCCCTTAATGGAGAATGTCAAAAATCTCTTACAGAAGGGATGTTAGGGATATATGCGCACGTAGTGTAGGCGTCCACTTTTTAAGTCACCTCTGGCTGCCAGACAAGATGCACAATAGCTCATTAGAACCAGACCCCCTTTTCCAGGGAGTCTGTGATGTTTGGAAGCTTTTGAGGCCTAAGTTGGCACCGGGACTTTCACCTCTGATGCCAGGCTCATTGCTCCTGGATTTAGTGTCTGAAAGGGTGCAGGATAAGTCGGACATCTGGAGAGCTCTGGAACATGTTAATGCAAAAGTGGTTCTGTCGGATATAGATGCAACTATACAAGCGGTTTTTCCTAGTTCCTCTGATCTGATGACGATGCCATTTCTACAATTATCCCAACTGAAGTCTGTGTGTAGGGTTGTAGCCAAAAAATACGCATTTCGGAGACCGTTAACGAAATTTGAGACCTTGATTCATTCTCCAATACCCAAACAGAGGAAGATCTCGGGGCTCTATCCTCTGGTGGGAGTTCAGGATGAGGTGTTGAAACCAAACCATCTCTTGGAGTGGGAAGAGGAGCTGCAGACTGTCCTAACAGAGCATGAAACAAAGAAACTCCTGGAGTCCTCACATGGCTTTTCGCAGTGTGTACGCCTCCAGGAAAATCATTTCAAATTACTCACTAGGTGGTATAAAACGCCGAAATTCCTCTATGATAGAGGTCTGTCGGCCTCCAAGAAGTGCTGGAGGTGTGAGGGTGAGACGGGTTCACTATCCCACATCTGGTGGTCATGTCCGAAGGTAGTGGATTACTGGAAGGAGATAGCTACAGAAATAGGTAATGTTACATCAAAGAATTTTGAGATCACCATAGACATGGTGGTTCTGGCCAGACCATCTAGCCAATTTTCCCCTTCAAAGAGATGATTGGAAACTCATCTTATAGCAGCAGCTAAATCTTTGATCCCATTACATTGGTTAGATACAAACTCGCCCACGGTCCAAGAATGGAAAGCTAAGGTGAATCAAATATCGAAATTTGAAGAGATGTCTAGCTGGATTAACAGGTCCCACGACGGTTATCTGAAGGTATGGGACAGCTGGAACACTTACATGAAACGAGCCTAGGGGTACATACCTCTGTGAAACATGCCTAAGTGCAATATCCCTTGCTAGGATATTGGGGTTGTGTGTCTATAGCTGATTGTGCCACCGGCAGCCCAGGCTCCGTGGGTTTCCTTACGAAGCCACGGGGAATGCAGCAGAGGTGGTCACGCTCACACCTTCCCCCCCTTCCTCCCTCTCCCCATCTCTTTCACCCTACACTTCCCTTCTTTATCCTTCCTCTCTTCCAATTCTAATTCTCTTTCTCTTCTTTATCTGTCCCTTTATGTCACTCCCTTTCTAGCCTTTACAACTTTCTGCTTATCTCTCCATCTTCCTGCTAGTCTCGTTATATCTACACACACTTTGGAGGGACCTATACTCAGAATCCAACCATCACCATTGTTGTTAATAGTTACTGATTTAATGCTACACTAAGTTGTCATTAGACAGCTGAACTGTGATACACAGTTTCTTCAGAGTTGTTGCGTCCTTAATAGCTGCATATGTAACTTTAAGTACAGTGGGGACTGATTCTCCCCAATTCCTTTTGCGCCATTATGCTGTTCTTAAACATACTTGGTCATAATATTGTGTACATCACTGGTCATGTGCAAATTTTTCATTGTGTCCATAACTTTCTGTTAACTTGAAAAATTGAAAAATAAAGAATTTATAAAAATAAAATAAAAAATAAGCCCTTATACAGCTATGTGAACGAAAATTAAAAAAATAAGTTATGGTTCAAGGAAGACAGGGAAGTAAAATGAAAACGAAAAAACATCCAGTAGTGAAGGGGTTAATTAGGGTTCAAGCACACAACTGTATGTATTTTGCCGTGCGCAAAACACGGATTCGCAAAACGCAAAAACAAAAAACAATGATATCGCTGTAATGTCCTTGTTACACCCTTTTTTTTGGCGGACCCATTGTAACAAAGCGGAACAGACTTGCAGACATATGGAGTAATTTCCGTTATTTTTTGCAGTCCCATTGAAATTAATTGTTCTGCATACGGGATGCAAACAAAACGGAGCAGACACCGACAAAAAATAAGTTCACGTGCATGAGCCCTAAAACAAATTGCACTCTCCTCACCTGACGGTAATGCTTCGCTGGTCCCGTGGTGATCTCTATTCACCCAGCCTCCAGTGATAGCCGATCACAGAAAATAAAATATTCTGCATCTGGAGGATCAGCCTGTGCAGACAAGATCAAAACACATTGGCCATAGCCACAATTAGTGCTTGTCTCACCTGGACACCACGAAAAAAAAAATAGCATAAATTGCAAAGAAATCCTTTACTTAATAAAGATGGATTCATTTGAATATGAAAGTGCTGTATGTATTCAGAACCTGATGATGTCACAATCTCCACGACTGTTCTAACCTATGACATCATAATCAAATCAAGACCTAAGCACCAAGTGCTCACCTTATTAATATAGTGACTCCTGTATGGAGAGGATATGTCTCCTAGTTGGATGCGCAAACCTGCAGGAATAAAAATCATCATGCGATATCATGGGAAACCACGTCGTGGCCAGCGGCTGCTGGTCCCTGCACTCTCCTCCTGCATGTCCATCGGCTCCCGTCTTCTGACCTCCTTCAAAAAACTCCATAAAAACTGTCAAACGCTACTGAGGAATTCCAGCATCTTCGCCAAGAAATCAACCGTCGTGACAAAGGTCAGGAGATTCTAAGGGTCAGCATTTCTAAATTGTCTTCCATGCAAGGACGCAGGAGAAAAGAGAACAACATACAAAGGAATTGACACTGATCCCACGTCCACGGCTGTGGATAGTGCGGGTGTTACTGCTGATCAGACATCTGCACCTATTGAGGGTCCCATCATACCACCAGAGCTGACCCAGGGAGAAAAACAATCACGTGGGGAACTTCCACAACCCATGGACATTGATGGAAGCACACACATGTCTCCCGCCAAAAAGATAGGTGTGGATGATTCCAGAATTCACCACCTGATAAACTAAGACTGAATAGAAAACTAAGTAGATCCATCTTGAAAAGTTTTCCAGTCCAAAAATCTATAGCAGGGAAGGGTGAGGTTTTGTCTTTGCATGGTGAGACAATGACGAAAATCCTTGACATGAAGGTGGCTGAGCCTAAAAAAGATGTTGTGAAGGCGTCTGGTGAAGCTCTCATAGTGAGCCGTAAAAGGAGACCAACCTCTATGGAGCCTGAGCTTGGCACATTCCCACCAGCGAAAAGAGCTGCATTAGAACGCAACTGTATCTTGCTACCACCAGTCCTAGGGCTTCCAGAGCTGAGGACATCACTAGTAGTAATGCCGCCTGAGAGCACATCTGCACCTAGTGAGGGTCTCATCATACCACCAGAGCTGTCCTAGAGAGAAAAACAATCAAGTGGAGAACTTCCACAACCCATGGACATTGCTGAATGCACACGCATGTCTGCCGTTAAAAAGATAGGTGTGGCCGATACCAGCATAAAACAGCTGCCAAGCTGTAAAAGGAGAAGACCAACCTCTATGGAGCCTGAGCCTGGCACATTCCCACCAGCGAAAAGAGCTGCATTAGAAGGCAACTGTATCTTGCTACCACCAGTCCTAGGGCTTCCAGGACATCACCAGAAGTAATGCCGCCTCAGAGCACACATAGAGAGCACAACATGAACCATCTGTCTGCAGAGCACCTATCCATCCTCGGGAGCCCCGGGCAGAGAGGTATGCTGGACGATGACATCGTCAACATGGCCCAAGATCTTCTGCGGATTCAGTTTCAGGACTTCCATGGCCTGCAGCCCGCCGCTGCTCTTCTAGTGCCCGGGTACAGCGTACAAAGAAAGGCTGTACAAATCCACTATGATGAGAACAGGGTGCACTGGATCACAACATGCTTCAAAAATGGTAGAATCCTGGTGGCCGACAGCATCAACACCAACAGACTGTCACCATCTATCTGTGAGCAGATCAATAACATCTATGGTCAAGTGCTCTTAGACCCTCTGAAACATGTGCAGTTTCTCCAAGTAGACCAGCAGACAAACTCCTATGACTGTGGAGTATTCGCCATAGCCTTTGCCTATGAATTTTTGGCACATGACGGAAAACCCACAGCAATTTACCAACACCACATGATGAGAGATCATCTCATATCCTGCCTGCAAAATGGCAGGATCACCGCATTTCCAAAAAGACTCAATTACTGACCCTGTGTCTTCTAAGATACGTAGAGTTTTGGGAAGGCCAAAAGATCCTCCCTACCTACCCACCGGATCATGTATCAGCTACAGTCCCCGCCACCCCAGATTACCACCAGTCATCCATGACATGGATGGGTCCTTGGCACACAGACCTGTAGACATCGGTAAGAAACCATTGCCTTTCCTGCTGTTTTTAGTCAGCTCAGTAACCCTAATATACTGTTTATAATATTTGCATAGAGGGAAAGGGAGCTATTCCAGGGAGATGTCTGATATTCAGACTAAATAAAAAACAAAAACGTTGCACTCACCTCCCCTGACGGTAATGCTTCCCTGGTCCCGCGCCCATCTCTGTTCACCCAACCTCCAGTGATCACTTAGCCAATCACAGCCAAATGCAGCAGCTACTTGTGACGGCTCATCATCTCTGGAGGCAAGATGGTGGGGACCAGGGCAGTGTTCTCAACAAGAGGGCCAGGGGAGGTAAGTGCAGAGTTTTTTTTTTTTACCTTATATTTTTTTTTACAGGATTGGCTGTTTTACGCAGGGAAATGAGCAGGAAAACTGGCACTAAAATCCATAATTTTCTAAATTTTTATTTCTCTGCTTTTAAAGTAATTCACTTGCTTATGGAGCCGTTTATAGTGTCTCCTACATGTCCTATAGCAGGGATGCTCAACCTGCAGCCCTCCAGCTGTTGCAAAACTAGAACTCCCAGAATGCCTGGGCAGCCTACACCTATTAGGGCATGCTGGGAGTTGTAGTTTTGCAACAGCTGGAGGGCCACAGGCTGAGCATACCTGTCCTATAGCATGTCCGTAATATTCTTTTGTCATATATATGAATGATGTAGTTTATATAGAAAATCTCTTTTCAGAGATAATTTACATATTTATAAAATCGATTTTCTGCATAAACTACATCATTCATCAGTGTTGGACTGGGCTGTCTAGGGCCCACCAGTAAAGTTTATTTTAGGGGTCCGCCATACAGATACATCCAAATATTACCTCCTCACACAACAGTAGACAACAGCAAGACGCTGGAAGATGATTCATTATGGGGTCCTTGCAGCAACTTTGAGAAGACAGGTCCCTGGGAAAGGGTGACACTGGCTGTCCTGCCTCTGTACCTATAAGTCATCTCTATAATAATGTGCCTATAATAATAATAAACCTACCTATATGTAGTGGAGTCTACTGTGTTATGTGCCACTTGTGCAGGGGGTGAATGACAAGGGGCCCACCTTGCTCAGGGGCCCACCGAGGGATTCTCCTGTACCGCTGTGGGCCAGTCCGAGCCTGGTCATCCTTAGGATAGGTCATCAGTTATAAACTCTCGGTTATAAACTCTGGATTTTATATCAAGACACGGAGGCTCATATTGCTTAACCCTTTCTTTACTGAAGCATAGCAGCAAAGAACAAGCAAGGAAAAAAAAAATTCAGTAACCATGGTGATAACCCCTCCCACCGCTCCCCTATATAAGGAGCCTCTCTCATAACTTCTTCCTCTTTCTTTGCTGCTCTTCAGTAAAGATAAGTATAGCAGCTCTTATTATTATTGGTAATACCTGTATGTATTGTTTTGCTTTACAGGTTATTATTTTGAGTATATTGCGTTTGCTTTTCTGTTCTACACCTTTTATTTCTGTACTTAGATCTTTCTTTTATTCTTTTCTTTAGGTCTTCACCTATTTATTTATTTCTATCCCCTTTATTCTCTTTCACTATCCTCAGGGACGGCGCCGTTTTTTCCCCTTCTTCTACCCCTTTCGCGGTGTTTTTTGCCTTGTTACCTTCCCGGTAGCTCTCCTGTCGGCGCCATCTTCCTTTTCCTTCACCTCCTCGCGTTGCTTCCCGCGGCAGGCTCCTTAGTTTTGCGCTCGTAATCTCGCGATTCGCGAGATTCACGGGCGCCATCTTGATCATTCTTCGGCGCTGAGTTCCCGCCGCCTGCGGGAATCTCGGGCGCCATTTTGGTTATCCAGGCCCCGAAGTCTCGCTCCTGGCGAGATTATCGGCGGCCATTTTAGTTTACCTCCAGCTCACTTGCGATCGGCGGCACAGGTTGCATGTCTGTTCTGTCGGTCCCCTCAGCTGCCGAACCCTGATTAGATTAGTTCTTTTCTGACCAAATTATCAGTGTGGTTTAGTAGTATTTAGAGTCCTTTTATTGTCCTTCCCTGCATTTCACTACCGACCTGTCTGGGGTGATTAACTCCTCTCAGGTTTTTTCCTCCCATCATGTCAAACTTTCCTTCTCCCTCTGCCTCTGTTAGAGAGGACCATGCTGGTGCACAGAGACCTTCCCAGGACACCATTCTATCTAATGTACCTGGACTAGATCTCCAGCAGTCTATATCCCAGGCTATCATCACGGCTATGGGTTCAGTATCGGCTACCCTTACCCACTCCATTTCGCAAGCGCTCAGGGCCCTTCCCTCTACCAGTGAGATGACCCCCGCCTCCAGGGGTCAATTGAATGATCGCTCTGTTCCATCCTTGAATGATGGCTCTGTTCCATCCAATGAAGGCACGACCAAGTCGCGCAAAAGAGCTTGCCCGGCAGAAAGGGCTAGAAATTGGAAAACTGCCCGGACATGTCCGGAACCGGTTTCTAACTCAGACCCCGAGTCTGATGAGGAGGCCTTTGACAATTTTTCCCTTCATTCAGGGGACGACCCTGAAGAGGTGGCCCTACACCCTGATATAGAGGCCCCCGCTTCTCAGCCTCCTGTCGCGGCTGCAGTAAAGGCAGAGGACCCCGACGCCCTACTAGACCCTAGGGGCGAACCTCTATTCAATCCTGACCACCTCCACCATCCTCGCTCTGCTGAGTGGCTACCTGCTACTCATGTGGCTCATTATATTGAGTCTAGAATCAGAGCCCCTTTATCAAAGGAAGCCCGCAGCAAATTGCGCGCAGAATGCCCTCGCCCCTTAATACCTAATAAGACCTGTGAAACTCCCAGCGTGGACCCCAAGGTAGTCCAGTTCCTCGCTAAGACGGGGTTTAATCCTCGCAAGGGTCTGGACGCAGCCCTTAAAGCTTGCCAGGACAAGCTTCTGGACATCACCGGTCCTTTAGCTAAAATCTTTGACCTGGCGGAATCCGCCATCACAGAAGGCAAGCAGGACGACCCAGACGAGCTCCGTGGCTGGGCCCAGAGGGCGATTTGTTTGGCAGGTAATGCCAATACGGCTATCGCCGTGGAAAGACGTCGGGCCATCCTTATGAAAATAGAGCCCAAACTAGCTAACCTGTCCCTCACAGAGGCAGACAAGGAGGCTCAGGGATTACTGTTTGGAGAGCCCTTTATAAAAGAATTGGGCAAGTACGTAGGCGCTTTCACGGCGCTAGACAAGGCGCAATCCTCTATGCGCCGGGTGTTTCAATCCCGTTTTTCTGCTAGGGCCAGCAGTTCTAGGGGCCGACTGTCCGGCCGGTCCACTTTTCAGCCTAGGGGTACAGGCAGAGGCTCCTTTAACTACAGACAGTCCCTCCAGGACCCGAAGTACCAACCGACATTTTTTCCGTCCTTTTTAGGACATTTTATCCTCCGCCCCCTGGTGCTTTACGAAAATCATGAAACCGGTAGTAGCCTGGCTCCAGGCGAGGGGAATTCGTTTAATTATCTACTTGGACGACATGATGATCATGGCCCAGTCTCCGTCAGTTTTGTTACACCATCTAGATCTAGCGATTGCCCTCCTGGAGGGACTTGGCTTCATTATCAACCGGGACAAATCATGCCTGACACCGGCAACTACCATGGAGTTTCTGGGGTTCGATGTCAACTCCTTGGATCAGACCCTCAGTCTTCCCTTGTCCAAAGTCAAGTCGATTCGCAAAGAGATTCGTCATGCGCTCTCCCTTTCGCAGGTGTCCCTGAGACATTTGGCTCGTCTAATCGGCCTGTTAGCCTCCTCCATTCAGGCAATTTTTCCGGCCCCCCTTCATTATCGTGCGTTACAACGATTGAAGATAGCGCACTTGAGAGCGGGGGCGTCCTACTCGGACACTCTGGTCCTAGACAGGGAGACCAGACACGAACTCTGGTGGTGGATCCACAACCTGTCCGTCTGGAACGGTCGGGCAATTTTCGGTCCCCAGCCAGATCTGGTTATCGAGTCCGATGCCAGTTTGCTGGGATGGGGTGCTCATTGTCAAGGCGTATCCATCGGGGGCGCTTGGTTGACAGAGGAAGCTCATCTCCATATAAACGCTCTCGAGTTACTGGCAGGATCCTTTGCGATCCGCAGCTTTGCTCAGGGTTCGATTAGAGCCTGCGTGCGTCTCCGCATGGACAATGTCTCTGTGGTTCGCTACGTGAACTGCCTGGGGGGCACCAGGTCTTCGGTCCTTTCCTTCCTAGCCAATGACTTCTGGGAGTACTGTTTGGCCAAGGGAATCTCGGTGGTGGCGGAGTATCTTCCGGGCCTTCACAATACCTTGGCGGACTGGAATTCGCAATACATCTCGGACTCCAGCGATTGGAAGTTAGATCGGCAGGTATTCCTAGATATCTCTTCTCGTTGGGGCCCTTTCTCCATCGACTTGTTCGCTTCCAGACTGAATACACAACTCCCCAGATTTTTCAGCTGGCGTCCGGACCCGGAAGCGGTGGATGCTTTCCTTCAGCAGTGGGGAGAATCCCTCAATTACGCGTTTCCTCCGTTTGCTCTCATCCCACGCGTTCTAGCTCAGATTTCCCGTCAGGAAGCTCGGTTGATCTTGATAGCCCCCTTTTGGAGAACCCAATCGTGGTTCCCGCAGCTATTGAGTCTTCTAGTGGAGGAACCGGTTCTTCTCCCAGTTTCCCCTCACCTCTTGCGGGACCCTTTCGGGCGCGACCACCCCCTCTTACTGGACGGCTCTCTACAGCTCATGGCCTGCAACCTGTCGGGGGATCATGGGATGCCTCTGGTTTTTCGGCAACAACTAGACAACTGTTGGACTCAGCCTGGGCTCCAGGAACTAGGAGAGCCTACGGTGCCGCTTGGGAGGTTTGGGTTCGCTGGTGCTCTGCAAGGCACTTGGATCCCTTTCAAGCCTCTGTGACAAGTATTCTCGATTTCCTTACCTCTCTGTTTGAGCAGGGTAAGGCTTACCGTACGATAAATCTGTATCGTTCGGCAATCTCTGCTAGACATCAGGGTTTTGATGGTTGTCCGGCGGGACAACATCCCCTTGTCTGTCGACTCCTTAGGGGTTCTCGTTTGGCCCGTACACCCAGGCCTCGTTTCTCGGCCACTTGGGATGTCGCTGACGTTCTCAGATTCCTGGAGTCTTGGCCAGCCAACGATCAGCTATCCTTGCGCCAGCTGTCGGCAAAACTAGTCACCCTATTTTGTCTGATCTCTTGCAAGAGAGTTTCAGACGTCCGGGCTCTCGATGTAGATGCACGTTACTTCACTCCGGACGGGGTTACGTTCAACATTTCGCGCCGTACTAAGACCAATATCCAATCGGTCTCGTACCCGGCTTTCCCCTCCTCGCTACAGTTATGTCCGGTCTCGTGTCTACGGGAGTATGAAGCTAGGACGCTTCCTTTTCGCTCAGGTTCTTCTCCTAAATTGTTTATCTCTTTCCGTCGGCCCTTCGCTCCTGTCACTAGCGTTACCCTTTCGCGTTGGGTGAAATGGATTTTATCTCTCTCCGGCATTGATACTTCCATTTTTACGGCCCACTCGGTTCGAGAGGCTTCGGCCACCTCCATGTCGGTCGCCGGGGCTCGCCTGGAGGATGTCTTGCGGTTGGCGGATTGGTCACGTGTATCCACCTTCAGAGAATTCTACTTCAGACCGCCTGCGCATGCATTTACTTCGGTGATAGCACAGCTTTAAACTTGCAATATGAGCCTCCGTGTCTTGATATAAAATTTAGGATTTTCCTAAGTCATGACGTAAAGTCATGATTTTATGAAAGACACGGAGGCGAGTATTGCCCACCCATTATTGGATAGTTCCCTCCCTACTTATGTTTTGTCTTGTTGCTTACTGTGAATGTATTTGCGTTTTATGATTCCTACCTTCACTGGTTGTGTTTACCTTCTGGACGTTTTTCTTTCCTCACAAATTATTATGCTAGTCTATCACCTTTTGTCTTCCAGGTTAAGATTTCCAGATTCGCTTGGAAGTGCATCGTCTTCAGTTCCAGAGTTCCACTAGTTTGGTGCCTTCGTTCCGTCAGTTTGGCCGGCCCAGTGTTTTGCTGTTCGTTCTGACGGTGTTAAGAAGTTTGAGGATCGTTTCATCTCAGACAAAGAAAGAGGAAGAAGTTATGAGAGAGGCTCCTTATATGGAGGGGTTATCACCATGGTTACTAAATTTTTTTTTCCCTTGCTTGTTCTTTGCTGCTATGCTTCAGTAAAGAAAGGGTTAAGCAATACTCGTCTCCGTGTCTTTCATAAAATCATGACTTCACGTCATGACTTAGGAAAATCCTAAATTGTCAGCTTTAATACAAGACATGACATAGATTTTTTTAATTTTTTAAACATAGTAAAAATAATAAAAACAGTATAAATTTGGTATCACCGTAATTATACTAACCCGAAAGATTGGGTTGTCATTTCTACTGCGTGATGAATTGCCATTTCATCACACAAAGAATTTTCCCCCTATGTTATCTATGTTAAGATAAACAGTGCCATTAAAAAATACAACTTGTCCCACGTACAGCTATGTAAACAGAAAATGAAAAAATTAAATAAAAATTGTGACTCTTGGAAGGCGGGAAAGGGGAAACAAAATGAAAAGTTACAAATAGGCCCTGTCCTGAACAGATTTAAGGGGTTGCGTCATCTCAGACAATGGGGACAGCTGCCCTCCATTTATTTCTATGGCGCACCTATCAGCTAATAGGGACATATCCTAGAGATATGCCCCCATTGTCTGAGATGGGAATACCCCTTTAAGTAACAGGTAAATATGGCGCTGCAGCATGTAGTTCTTTACTCTGAGTGAAGACCTCCCAACTGTCAGACATTCTATCTCTATGGCAACGGACTCTTCTGCCAGTAACTGATATACATAGTACATAGTAACAGAAAAACTGCGTTAGGGAACCTTTAGCCTTTAAAATGCAGTAAATTCACAGAAATCCTCATAGAAAATGAGGAAATGTAATAAAATTCTGCTCCATATGTCCCCACCCTAAGTATGCTACAAAAATCTGACAGATGCTGGATTAATAGATATTCTGTATTACCAGTAGTCATAGAAAAGTAAGATAGAGCTTCCTAATAAGAGTAGAGGACCTAGTGGAAGAATGTCCAAGGCAAATGTTAACCCAAAATTTTGCTCCTATCACTTTCTAAACAGATGAATATCTATGACTTAGTCACTGCCAAGTACCACCTGTCTTAAGAAGCTACCACCCAATACAACCAGCTGCCACTACCACCGTCTCCACCATCAACTATAAGAAGCCGCCACAACCTGTCCACACTTTCTGCCAGCCGCCACCAGCCACTCCCGAATACCACTGCCACCATCAGTTGATATTACCCACCATGCAAAACCGCCTGCCACCTTTTGTATTATATTTGTTTATATGTAGTTAGTATTTGTTTTATAGTGTTTTTATGGTTATTTATTTTTATAGTGTTTATTTTTTATATTTGTATTTTGTATATAGTGTAAATATTGAAAATAAGATATCTATTTTTATATATTTATTTTTTATATTTTGATTATTTATTTTTATTTATATTTTGTATATAGTGTAAATATTGTAAATAAGATAAATCTATTTTTATACCAAAGTAAAGGAGTGAGTTGTATTCTTATTATCCTATTATTATTCTTATTAAAGTTTATCTGTCCCGGGGGATGACGATCCTGCTACCTACTGAAATAAAATGTAAACATTTAAATAAAAAATAAAAAAAGAGTAGTATTAGACAAGTAGGTTTTGTACCGATAACGATGGAATAGTTAGCAACTTATTAGCATTTGAATGCTCACATTACACAGAGTATGGGCTCATGCACACGACCGTTGTTGTTTCGCGGTCAGTTTTTCAAAGATCCGTTGTTCAGTATCTGAGTTTTTTCCCTCTAATTTAAGTCCTCTTCCGTTCTGTTATTGCACAAAACATATCTGTATTGTTTCCGTATTTGATCCGTTTTTTGCGGATCGTATACTGAAACAGTAGCTTATTAATCACCAAACACATGAGCAATATTTGCTGGGCATAGCATTTCTACAGAATGGATCCGCAAAATACAGATGAAATATGGATGTGTTCTGTGTGCGTTCCGTATTTTTTGCGGACCCATTGACTTGAATGGGGCCTCAGACCGTAATTTGCGGACAATAATAGGACATGTACTACTTTTTTGTGGAACTGCCATGCTGACAAATGGAAACGGAATGCACATGGAGTGACTTCCGTATATTCTACAGCCCCATTGAAGTGAATGGTTTTGCATACGATCTGCAAAAAACCCGGAACAGAAGCGGAAAGAAAATACGGTCGTGTCCATGAGCCCCAATGGTCGCTGTAGTAATTTGATCGTTATGAACTCCACCATATACTTACACATCGACGGTTTGATCTTGTAACAAGCGGATGACGACTTATTACACACTCAGATATGCGCTTGATACCAGTACACAGACTTCTTCTACATGTATAAAACTGCCCAAGTTTATGTTATTGTGCATATGCAATTAAAAACCTTTAACCCCTTTAAGCGACAGCCAGTTCGGACCCCATTTTGAACCCCTATTTTTCAAATCTGACATGTGTCACTTTATGTGGTAATAACTTATCCAAGCCATTCTGAGATTGTTTTCTCGTGACACATCGTACTTCTTCATGTTAGTGGTGAATTTGAGTTGATATGTTTTACCATTTTGATTTTAATTTTTCAAATTAGTCACAGGATAACCCCTTTAAAATAAGCAGCAGGTCAATGTCCTGTGTCTTGTTTATTCTCACCGTCGGGGGTGCAATTGAGGGGGCAACTGGGCATGTGCCCAGGTGCTGGTGGCCAAAGGATTCAAGAAGCCACTTTGTCTGGGCCAGAGTATTTAGATGACATTGGTGAACGAAACCACTGCCCCAGGTAAGGGAAATCCTAGTTATGGATCTGACTGAAGTGATTAAAACCTTATAGAACAAACTAGGATAAAAACCCCTGGATCTCAAAAACATATGAAAACAAAAAATTTGGTATCTGGAGGATCAGCCTGTGCAGACAAGATCAATACAGACTGGCCGTAGCCACAATTAGTGGTTGTCTCACCCGACCACCATGGGAAAAAAAATGAGCATAAATTGCAAAAAAATCTTTACTTAACCCTTTCACTACCAGAGCCGTCATGGCCGGAGACCTGTCGCTAATTACCACGACCGGCAATAATGCCGATTGCTGTAGTTAAAGCCTTTAGATGTTGTGATCAAGTGAGACCAATGGGGATGCCGGTAATTGGTTTGAATGCCCTGGGTCTCGCTGAAAAGACCCAGAGTATTCAAACTGCAATTCCTATTTTGGCCACCAGATGGCAGGCCAACATAAGAAATGAGCAATAGACAGTAATAAAGTCATTTTAAAAATACATGATTGTTCAAAATTAGAAATTTTAAAAATAGATTTTTTTAGGCTCATATATGAACTTCAAAATCATTACAAAAAATACCACTTTTCGGTATGATAAAAAAATAAATACCTAAATAACAAAAGATATAAACATCACAAGTATCAATGCTCCCAAACACACCTGTACTATTAAAATATAAAATTATTGGGGCGTGGCCTGAGCGGCGATGTAGGAAGTCGCACCTCACTGAGCTCCGGACTGCTCCCGGCTGAATCCTGCTCCATCCTGCGGCTAACTGCCCGATTTTTGCTCCGGGTCACTGCCAGAACACCTGCTGTGTCTCCCCGCTACCCGGACCCCTCTATGATCATGACGCGCCCGTGTAAGAAGGACCGGGAACCGGCGAGTCCTCCCCCTGCCAAGCAACATGGCGCCGCGGCCCCTGAAAAAACGGCGTAAATCGCGGCACAGTTTGTGCAGTATGCCCGATCCTCACCTCCTGCAGGCAATACTGAGGCTGCGAATCCCCCCACCAGTCCAACGGCCACTGATGGGGCTGTGTCTGAGGCCATTGCTGAGTCAGCCCAGCATATCCAAGATGGCAGCCGCCATGGGGACTAGAGGGAACCCGCCCCAGAAGCCAAACTTGTGGCTGCAATCCAGACCCATGCGATCCATGCTGGGCCTCTAACCCTCCCTCTACCACAGATCACAGACCCTACTAGCAGGGATATATATGCTGCAGTACAACAATGCAGCTCTGCCTTGCTTGCTCTGAATACCTCAGTGGGATCACTGCAGGAGAATATGTCATTTCTCCGACAAGATATGAGGAAGATAACAGACAGAGTTACAGAAATCGAGGAGCGGATGGGCCGCTTGGAGGAGCAGACTCCATCGATAAAACGTGACTTAGCTAAAGTCATTCATAATATAACTCTTCTGATAACTAAAGCGGACGACCTGGAGAATAGGTCCCGACGAAACAATCTTCGTTTAATAGGAATTCCAGAGAGAGCTGAGGGACAACACCCCATCCGATTTTTTGAAGATTGGATCAGAAACATGGTGGCTAAGGAGTCCCTGGCTATCTCCGTTCTTTGCTATTGAACGAGCGCACAGGGTGCCATCCCGTCCCCCGCCACCAGGGGGCCCTCGCAGACCAGTGCTGATGAAGCTGTTAAAGGGATTCTGTCATCAGGTTTGACCCCTGTCAGCTAAACATATGCTGACGCTCAGGGTCTCATCAGGATTCCTAATGTGGGCTCATCAATTGATCAGTAGCTTTATTTTGGCAAAAAACTGGTTTTACTAACATGTCAATCAAAGAAATAAGGTGCCATCGCTGTTGTGCCCAGCGCTGCCTCCTACTCTTCTGTGCCGCCTCTCCCTCTCCTGCTGTAAGATCTGGCACGTGCGCACAGGGTGCATGCGCACTTCGCTTGAAGAAGCCGATCCAAGAAGTCCGTGCGTGCGCACAGGGCTCAAACCTGGTGACAGAATCCCTTTAAACTTCTAGGACAGAGAGAATATCCTCCGCAAAGCCCGAGATCACTCGGATCTTTCTATTGGTAGCCACAAAGTCTTCATTTTCCCGGACTTTTCGGCAGAACTGCAACGACGTAGAGCCCGCTTCCTGGACGTGAAACGCACTCTAAGGTCTCATGGAATCCAATATTCTATACTCTACCCGTCTAAACTGCGTGTGCAATTTCAGGGCAAAACCCACTTTTTTGAGTCGCCGGAGGACGCCCATCAGTGGACTGAACAGTCGAGATGTCTGTCAACTACGCCAAGGGAGGATCCTAAAGATGTTCTTCTACAGATATGAAGGACTTTTGCTTCCATGCCAGGGCAGATCAGTATTCTGCTTTATATTTGCACTAACCTTCCTTCTTTCCTGCAGGATGGCATTCATTGTTAATGTATATGTCTTCTCAGGGGTGCTGCATTAAGCTGTGTTGCTTTTTGATGCCGCACAGGTCTAAAGAGCCGTTAGTTATGTTTACTTATAAAGGGCCGGGGGTGCTGCTTAGGAGTTCTGATGTATAGTTTGATGTCTACTTTTTATGTGGGCTCCTTACTGCTTCCTACACTGTTGGTTGCAGGAAAACTTCCTGTGCCTCACACTTTCTGTTGGGACTGCTAAGAGTGTCCCTTGTAGAATTCATTCTTATGTTTTCTTTTTTTCTTTGGGGAATTATATGAGCAGAGAGACAACCTTCCTTACTGCAATATGGTTGGGCGATGGGCTCTGGTATAACGGATCTCCTGTTATCCTTCAGACATATGTACCGTTGAATGATGGCGGGTAAAACTAACATCATAGCGTGGAATGTGAGAGGCTTGGGTAGTCCAGTCAAGCGCCAGGCGGTCTTTACAGTTGCTCAACCTTATCAACCGGCCATCTTGTGTCTCACTGAGACTCACCTGACACGCCAGCACCACAGACTGCTTGCTAAACCCTGGATTTCACAAACCTTTCACTCTACCTTCTCCTCGCAGGCTAGGGGGGGTTAGCATCCTGGTTCACAGAGCCATTCCATTTGAATGCCACTCTAGCAAATTAGATTTGGAGGGCCGGTATGTTTGCCTGCACTGTACTATTTTTAGGGTGCAGTTTCTCTTGGTAGCTGTCTATGTTCCACCTCCGTATTCCACTGTGGCAATTAAGGAGATTTTGGAGTGGATTTCCAACAAACCGCAGATTCCGATTTTGATAGTAGGAGACTTTAATAACTGTCTTGATCCTGAATTGGACAGGCTTTCATTGGCCCGGGTTGCGACGTCATCTGCTAAAACCTCATTGGCAAGGCTATTGAGAGAGGCAGATCTGCATGATCTCTGGAGAATAAGATTTCCACTGGAAAGACAATTCTCTTGTTTTTCAACTTCACATTCCTCTCTGTCCAGGACAGATTTGCCTATCGGGTCACTGGAGGCCTCCTCTTATGTGTCGGTGGTGGAATACCTACCCCGCAGCCTCTCTGACCACTCCCCTATTCACCTGGAATTGATACTTCAGGAATCCGGGAGTTGTCGGGACATGTCATTATGGAAGCTTAAGCCATTCTGGATCCAATTACTGGAGGAGGAAGAGCCAATGGGCAGATTCCTTGTTGAATTCTTTGATAACAATGTGGGGTCTACTTCTCCTAATCTAGTCTGGGATGCCATGAAATCATATGTACGGGGCCTTTTTATTCAGAGAATCCAGAGGCGTAAATCTAAATCTAGAGCTCTTACTGCGGCCATACAACTGGAGGTGCAGACATGGGGAACGCAGGTTCATAAAAACCCCATCCCCACAGGTTGAGATCGCGTGGAAGGAGGCTCAAGTTAAGCTTAAGGATCACCTGTTACACATAGCTAATAATAAGTGCTTCTTTCTACAACAAAAATATTTCGAGGCGGGTGAGAGCAGGGGCAGCTTATTAGCGAGGGTGGTCCGTTCACAAGATGGCCCTTCTAGAATCGCAGCAATGCAACATTAGAAAAATTAGAGGTAGCCCTGAACTCCTCCCCTAATGAGAAGTCCCCAGGTTCAGATGGACTCCCGGCGGAATTTTTTAAGAGATATAGGGAATGCCTCCTTCCTCACCTATTGGATACATTCAATGAAGCCCTACGGGTGGGTATTCTGCCCGCATCTATGCGAGAGGCCATAGTGGTGGTAATCCCCAAATCTAATAAGGACCTCACTCAACCCGAATCATATTGACCCATCTCTCTATTGCCACATGATGTTAAAAATACTAGCTAAAGTATTGGCTAATAGGCTAAATAAAGTCATATCTCCGATAATACACAAAGATCAGTCGGGGTTTATGCCAGACAGAAGCACGGCCATTAATCTTAGGAGATTATTCCTTAATATACAGAAACCAGTACACACAGAGGGCGGCAGGGCTGTGGTATCACTAGACGCTGCTAAGGCCTTCGACAGCATAGAATGGAGCAATTTGTGGGAGGTCTTGACAGCTATGGGTTTTGGTAGAGGTTTCATTTCCTGGGTACAACTATTATACCACTCCCCAGTTGCAAAAATTAGGGCAAATGGGTTGCTATCTGGTCCCTTTCCTCTACATATGGGTACTCGGCAGGGATGCCCACTGTCACCCTTGCTTTTCGCAATCGCCATTGGACCCTCTGCTTGTCTATTGCGCACATCGACGCAATGGCGGAGTTTTCAGCTGGGTCACCGGGAGGAGAGGGTCTCGTTGTACGCAGACCTTTTACTATATGTAGGAGATTTGCAGCACTCCATAAACTCTGTGATGCAGGAGATTGTTGGGTTTGGGAATTATTCCGGACTCACCATAAACTGGGATAAGTCCACAATCCTCCCAACTTGACCCGCTTCCGGCCTCCTTAGATGTCCGGGGTCTGCCCCTACAGTTGACTGATAAATTTAAACACCTAGGGATAATAGGGACCACATCTCCGACGGATTACATTAAACTAAATATAGAACCCTTGATTGCCAAATTTGTCATCAGACTGATGAGCTGGATTCCTCGGCTGCTATTATTGCATCTTTATCTAAACAGAGGGTTCCGATTGCGACGGTGGAATTGGGGTCACTACACTCGAACACGCTCCCCACTCTGACACTAGTATCCAAAGTTTGGTCTAGATTTAAAAATATGATAGGTATCAGTGGTTTCTGTGATGTTACTCTGTAGCGTAACCCTCAAGTGCCTGAAATATTTCGACTGGAGGGTTTCTCCCCATGGTAAAGGAGAGGTATATTGTTCCTGGGGCAACTTCAATCGGGTGGAGTCTTTAAAACCTTTCCGCAGCTGCAGGAAGAGTTTAGCTTACCCAACAAACTCTTTTACCAGTATTTACAATTGAGGCATGCGTTTCAGACACAATTCCCCGGGGTGTCCCAATTGCCGACTCTCCTTTAGTGGCCAAGCAATTATTGAAGTGCCCCTCCACTAAGGGCCTAATCTCCATGCTCTATAGACATATTAGCGATAGGCCTCCCCCCCTCCACTACCATTAAGGCAAAGGTCCAATGGGAGAAGGATCTTGGTGCATTGTTCCAGGAACAGTGGACGAATATTCTTGCCCTTACTACTTCGCTGACGGTTAGTGAGTCCCAGCGTCTATCACAACTATACCTTATACACAGAGTATATAGAACCCCACAATTTCTACTCAAAATCGGGTGCGTTTGGATTCAAAGTGTCCTAGATGTGGGGAAGAAGACGCGACACTGCTCCATATGATGTGGAACTGCTCACGCTTGCGATCATATTGGGGGGATGTCAGAGGCATTATACTGACTGCGACCCAGATCCGTATACCCGACGACCCTAGAGTCTGTATTTTGGAAATATTGGAGTCCCAGGGATTGGGACACAAGACCTCCCTATTTATTCATAGACTCCTGTTCCAGGCAAGAGTACTGATAGCTAAACACACAAGAACATGTTAACAGGATGAATATGATTCTGAGATTGGAGAGGGGAGTCTATATTAAACGCAAATGTCCAAATAAGTTCCTGTCTCTGTGGCAAGGGTGGGTGGAATCAGCGCAACTAGCCTCTCAGGCACTAGTATAAGACTGTGCACGAGGACAAATGTCCCTATTACACTCCTTATCCAGAGGAACCACATAGTTGTTATGCAATGTCTGAATACCCCTGTGGCAGTATCACAGGCACCAGTTCATGAATGTATACGGGGACTACTGTTTCTATTACCCTCCCTCCTCAAAGGAACCACGTGGCTGCTGTGATATGCATACACAGCCTAAAGTACATAGATAGACGGGACCATTCTGACATCCAATTGCAGGACTAACCTTAGAACTAGCGGTACTAATGTCTCTCTGCTCAAGTTGGGATAGGATGGGGGGGAATGGGGGTTATTGTGTTACTGTATGATTGAGTTCATTACTACAATACTACAATGCTTTAATCATTTGAATGATATGTTGGATATCCCATCATTGCCTTAGGTGTCTGCGTACACCAAGATGTTCAAACGTTGCTATACTTGTTTTCTGTTCAGCCTTACAAAACAAAAACAAAAAAAGCGAACTCCTTTACGATGTACATGTGATAAATGTTTGTTTTAAATAAAAATCAACCTGATTTAAAAAAAATATATAAAATTATTTTTCCAATACGGTGAATGGCATATTGCCTCTCTTACCCCAAAAAATGTAATAAAACGTGATCAAAAAGTCACACACACTCCAAAAGGTATTATTACAAACTACAGATTGTCCCACAAAAAATGAGCCCCCACACAGCTCAGTAGATATAACTATAAAAACGTCAGGGATCAGAATATGATAATGTAAAAAAAAATTTTTTTCAAAGTTTACATTTATTTTTACACTATTTAGACAATGAGAATAGAGGTAGAAAAACCTATACATATGGGGTTTTGTTGTAATTGTACTGACCCAGAGAATGAAGGGCATGGGTCAGTTCTGCTGCAAACGAAACGCCTTGGGCAGGGGCAGATTAAGTGCATGATAGGCTCGGGGCTGTCCACCCAACTTGGGACTCTCCCTCCATTTTAAGTTAAAATTTTTTTCCTGTATGAAGAGGCCGCAGTGCTTTGTGAGCGTTACAGTCTCTTCCTAGGCCATATGACGTCACATTCATCGTTCACATGGTCTAGGTGCAGCTCTGTCCCATCTGAGTGATTGGGTCTGAGCTTCAATAACAAGCACAGTGCTATCAAATGGACAGAGCTATGCTTGGTAAAGAGCAAAGAGGTTGCGGATTGGCGGGGGTGCCAGGAATCATACCCCATCATCTCATTACTATCTGAGTACAGATGTCATAGATGTTACCTGCACTCCTATGTAACACCCCACATAACTGTCACGGCTGTATGTGAGCAACAAGAGCATACACAGTGAGTTAGCTACTGACCGGACCCAAAACTAGGGAACATAAAGGGTGACCCCTGTCAGACCCTAAAAGCTCTCCCTATGCTGCTAAGCCCATGTCCAGATCCAGATGGTGGATCGAGACATGCCCGCGTACCTAAGGCTGATGACCACTGTAACCCCTACAGTAGTGGAAGGGGCACGGCCACCGGTGCCCTGCTCAGTATATGGACGGAACCGGGGTCGCCTCGGATCCAGTCAGCAAAACAAACAGAAACACACAATGTCTGCACACTTAACTGAAGGAGCTGCAGCAGCAGTGAAAACAGATCCAAAGTCAGCAGACAATGTCCGAAGTACTTGCTTCAGCAGAACACAGGTCCAGAAAAGATATCACACCAGTGAAGATACTCAAGCGAGAGATACAGGTCAAATGAAGTAGTATAATCCGCACCGTACAAAGGAAGAGAGGTGATTTAAAGGCAGAGCAATCAAACACAGGAGGGACAGCTGGGAGGAAGGAAACAGAAAGTAAAGACCTCATCACAGGGGCGGAGAAACAGAGCTGTGGGAGCGTCTCAAAGCTCTAGTAGTTACATCATCACAGGGGTGGAGAAACAGAGCTGTGAGAACGTCTCAAAGCTCTGGTAGTGACAGTACCCCCCTCTACGGGTGGACTCCGGACACCCAGGACCCACCTTCTCAGGATGAGCCCTATGAAAAGTCCTGATGAGGCGAGTGGCTTTAATGTCCGACACCGGAACCCACATCCTCTCCTCAGGACCATAACCTTTCCAATGAGCGAGGTACTGAAGAGAACCGCGGACAATGCGAGAGTCCACAATTCTGGAAACCTCAAACTCCAGATTGCCATCAACCAAAATCGGAGGAGGAGGCAAAGAGGAGGGTACCGTGGGCTGGACATATGGTTTTAAGAGATCTGTGAAATACATTATGTATCTTCCAAACCCGTGGAAGATCAAGACGGAAGGCAACAGGATTGATGACTGACAAGATTTTATAAGGCCCAATAAACTTGGGACCCAATTTCCAGGAGGGAACCTTCAGTTTAATATTTCTTGTAGACAACCACACCAGATCACCCACATTCAGGTCCGGACCAGGCACACGTCTCTTATCAGCCACACGCTTATATTTCTCACTCATCTTTCTTAGATTAGTCTGAATCTTTTGCCAAATGGTAGACAAAGACGAGGAAAATCTCTCCTCCTCAGGCAAACCAGAAGGAGCCCCTCCCGAGAATGTCCCAAACTGCGGATGGAACCCATATGCACCAAAGAATGGTGACTTATCAGAAGATTCCTGACGACGGTTGTTCAGAGCAAACTCAGCAAGAGGGAGAAACGAACACCAATCCTCCTGGTTCTCTGCAACAAAACAGCGCAAATATGTCTCAGATTCTGATTGGCGCGTTCAGTCTGACCATTCGACTGCGGGTGAAAAGCAGAAGAGAAGGACAGCCGAACCCCAGGCGAGAACAGAAAGCCTTCCAGAATCTGGACACAAACTGCGTGCCTCTATCGGAAACAATATCAGAGGGAATGCCATGCAATTTAACAATATGGTCGACAAAAGCTTGCGTCAACGTTTTAGCATTGGGCAATCCAGGGAAGGGTATGAAATGTGCCATCTTGCTAAAACGGTCCACCACCACCAGGATCACCGACTTCCCTGAGGAACGAGGAAGATCCGTGATAAAGTCCATGGACAGGTGTGTCCAAGGACGGGAAGGTATGGGTAAGGGGAGAAGGGGACCTGAAGGCCGTGAGCGAGGGACCTTAGCGCGGCGCACGTCTCTAAGCAGCCACAAAACCCTCCACCGACTTACGAAGAGCCGGCCACCAAAATCTCCGAGCAATGAGATCTACCGTGGCTCTACTCCCGGGGTGACCAGCAAGAACCGTATCATGATGCTCCTTGAAGAGTTTGTGACGTAACTCAGGAGGCACAAACAACTTTCCAGAAGGACAACGGGCAGGTGCCTCAGTCTGGGCAGCCTGGACCTCGGCCTCCAAATCAGAATACAGAGCAGAAACAACTACCCCCTCCGCCAAAATGGGACCCGGGTCCTCGGAGTTTCCTCCTCCCGGAAAACAGCGAGAGAGGCGTCAGCCTTCACATTTTGATCCCAGGGCGGAATGTAACGACAAAATTGAATCTGGAGAAGAACAGAGACCATCTGGCCTGTCTCGGATTCATACAGCTAGCCGACTCAAGTGCGCCAGATTCTTATGGTCGGTAAAACGGTTATAGGGTACCTGGCCCCCTCCAACCAATGGCGCCATTCCTCGAAAGCCAGCTTGATGGCCAACAATTCCCTATCTCCCACATCATAGTTTTTCTCTGCCGGTGAGAGTTTTTTAGAGAAAAAGGCACAGGGTCGCCATTTGGAAGGAGACGGACCCTGGGACAAAACCGCACCCACACCCACCTCGGAAGCATCCACCTCAACAATAAAAGGTAAGGAAACATCGGGATGCACCAAGATGGGAGCAGACGCAAAACTCTCTTTAATCTTAGAAAAAGCTGCAAGCGCCTCCTCCGACCAAGAGGAAAAATCCGCCCCCTTTTGGTCATGTCAGTGAGGGTTTGACAACAGAGGAATAATTCAAAATGAACTTTCTGTAATAGTTTGCAAAACCCAGAAAGCGCATCAATGCCTTCTGATTCTCAGGAAGCTCCCACTCCAAGCACAGCACGGACCTTCTCCGGATCCATGCGAAAACCAGAAGCAGAGAGGAGAAAACCCAGAAATTGAATCTCCGATACCATAAACACACATTTCTCCAGCTTGGCGTACAATTTATTTTCTCGCAGAATCTGCAGAACCTGAAAAAGATGATCCTGATGAGTCCGAACATCAGGGAAAAAATCAAAATATCATCAAGATACACCAATACAAATTTCCCCATTAAATGGTAGAAAATACTGTTAACAAAATGCTGAAAGACGGCCGGAGCATTCATCAAGCCAAAAGGCATAACGAGATTCTCGAAATGCCCCTCGGGAGTATTAAAGGCTGTTTTCCATTCATCCCCCTCTCTGACCCTGACCAGGTTGTGCAGCGCCTCTCAAATCCAATTTGGAAAAAACCTTGGCCCCAACAATTTGGTTGAAGAGGTCTGGGATCAGAAGGAAGGGGATAGGGATCGCGAATCGTGATACGGTTCAGCTCCCTAAAATCTAGGCAAGGTCTCAGAGAGCCATCTTTCTTTTTAACAAAAAAAAAACCCGCGGCGACCGGTGATTTTGAGGGACGAATATGCCCCTTATCGAGACTCTCAGAGATATAGGTTCGCATTGCGATTCTCTCCGGTTGTGAGAGATTGTACAGGCGTGCTTTTGGCAGCTTGGCGCCGGGAATGAGGTTAATGGGACAGTCAAACTCCCGGTGAGGAGGTAGCTCCTGCACACCGCTCTCGGAAAACACGTCCGAGAAATCAGAGAGAAATGATGGCAAAGTTTTAGTAGATACCTCTGCAAAAGTCGCTGTGAGACAATTCTCTCTACAAAACTCACTCCACTCATTTATTTGCCTTCCTTGCCAATCAATAGTGGGGTTATGTTTAGTGAGCCAGGGTAACCCCAACACTAGAGGAGTAGGCAATCCGTTAAGGACAAAACAAGATATATCCTCCACATGAGTGTCACCTACAGCTAACCGGATATTGTGAACAATGCCCTTCAGGGATCTCTGTGAGAGTGGAGCAGAGTCAATGGCAAAAACAGGTATATCTTTTTCTAATGTGCAAACCCGAAAACCATGCCTGGCTACAAATTGAGTGTCAATAAGATTGACGGCCGCTCCACTATCAACAAAAATTTCACAAGAAATGACTTTGCTCTCTAGCGCCACCCTGGCAGAAAGGAGAAAACGAGAACTGCAGGTCAGAGGAAAAGCCCCAATTCCTACATCAACTTTGCCCAAGGTAGCAGATGAAGCAGAGTTTGATGATTTTCCTTTTGAGGATTTTCTCTTATTATCACTCTTAGTACAGTTCATGAATCTCCTAGAGGGACAAACATTTGCCAAATGACCAATGCCCCCACAACAAAAACACACCATTCTCTGAGGACTAAATCCTCCTTTATCAGGGGCAAGTCGACCTAGCTGCATAGGCTCCTCCTCAGAGGGACCGAGACAGGATGAGACCCCTGCACACTGAATGAGTCCGCACCACTGCCCCTAGAGTGACAATGGCTGGACCGAGAGGTCTCGTTTCTTTCTCTTAGACGCCTGTCAAGGCGTACCGCCAATGACATGGCAGACTCTAAAGATGTTGGTCTCTCATGGAAAGCAAACGCATCTTTCAATCTCTCTGAGAGACCATGACAGAACTGACTCCGGAGTGCAGCATCATTCCAACCTGAATCAGCTGCCCATCTCCGAAATTCAGAACAATAAAGCTCAGCAGACAGTTTGTTCTGGCATAAAAAGCGTAAGTTAGATTCAGCCAGAGCAACACGATCCGGGTCATCATATATCTGCCCCAGGGCCACAAAAAATCTTTCTGTGGATCGAAGGGAGGGATCCCCGATGGCAGTGAAAAAGCCCAAGTCTGAGCATTACCCCTGAGCAAGGAGATGACAATCCTCACCCTCTGCTCCTCATTACCAGAGGAACGGGGACACAAGCAAAAATGGAGTTTGCATGCCTCTCTGAAGCGAACAAAATTCTCACTGCCCCCGGAGAACGTTTCCGGAAGTGAGACCTTTGGCTCGCAACAGACTCCATGGGCCGGGCCGAGGCCCAATGCTTGAAGCTGAATCATAGATTGACGGAGATCCGCTACCTCCAAAGAAAGACCCTGCATGCGGTCAACCAGGTCAGAAAGCGGATCCATGTCAAAAGGACGGTTTCGGCGGATTATAATGTCACGGCTGTATGTGAGCAACAAGAGCATACACAGTGAGTTAGCTACTGACCGGACCCAAACTAGGGAACATAAAGGGTGACCCCTGTCAGACCCTAAAAGCTCTCCCTATGCTGCTAAGCCCATGTCCAGATCCAGATGGTGGATCGAGACATGCCAGCGTACCTAAGGCTGATGACCACTGTAACCCCTACAGTAGTGGAAGGGGCACGGCCACCGGTGCCCTGCTCAGTATATGGACGGAACCGGGGTCGCCTCGGATCCAGTCAGCAAAACAAACAGAAACACACAATGTCTGCACACTTAACTGAAGGAGCTGCAGCAGCAGTGAAAACAGATCCAAAGTCAGCAGACAATGTCCGAAGTACTTGCTTCAGCAGAACACAGGTCCAGAAAAGATATCACACCAGTGAAGATACTCAAGCGAGAGATACAGGTCAAATGAAGTAGTATAATCCGCACCGTACAAAGGAAGAGAGGTGATTTAAAGGCAGAGCAATCAAACACAGGAGGGACAGCTGGGAGGAAGGAAACAGAAAGTAAAGACCTCATCACAGGGGCGGAGAAACAGAGCTGTGGGAACGTCTCAAAGCTCTAGTAGTTACATCATCACAGGGGTGGAGAAACAGAGCTGTGAGAACGTCTCAAAGCTCTGGTAGTGACAATAACACAGTGAATTATTGTATTATGTGGGGTGTTACATAGGACTGCAGGGAACACGTACAACATTATCTGCACACAGAAAGTTATCACTGTTATCTGGGCTGTTACATAGGACTGCAAGTGACAAATAAAAATTTTAGTTGCCAAATTTAAAATACATATGATTATAATAAAGACTTGGAGGAGAAGATGAGGCGCAGGTAACAGTAGTGAGCCAGCTCTTTATATAGGGGAATACAGCACCCCATACCTGTTACATCCAGGGACATCTCCTGTCATGTAGACTTTCTCTTTCCTCTTCTCCTCCGTTTGACCCAGACCGCCATGACAAATTCTTTCAGCCGCATCTCGTCTCTACAGAGTTTGTTACACAGACACGTTAGATTTCTCATAATTGGGGTCACTTATGAAACTGGTGTAAATTAGAACGGGCTTAGTTGCCCATAGCAACCAATCAGATTCCACCTTTCATTTTCCAGAGGAGCTGTCAAAAATGAAAGGTGGAAACGGTTGCTATGGATAACTAAGCCAGGTCTACTTTCACCAGTTTGATAAATTACCCCAAAGATCCCTATAGTGTCTACAGCAGTTATAATGTCTCCAAGAGTGCCCCCAGTAATAATAACACCCTATATTGTGCTCCAGGTAATAATACCTGTACAGTGTCCCCAAAAATAATCTAATAGCAACACCCCCACACAGTAATTTCCCCTACACTGCCCCATATAGTAATTTCCCCTACACTGCCCCATATAGTAATTTCCCCTACACTGCCTCATATAGTAATTTCCCCTACACTGCCCCATATAGTAATTTCCCCTACACTGCCCCATATAGTAATTTCCCCTACACTGCCCCATATAGTAATTTCCCCTACACTGCCCCCCATACAGTAATTTCCCTTACACTGTCCATATATAGTAATCTCCGCCCACACTGCCATACATTAATTTGCCCCCACACTGCCATTGCCATCCATTTATAAATTTGCCCCACACTTTCATCCATTCATTAATTTCCCTCCACACTGCCATACATTGATTTGCCCCCACACTGCCATACATTAATTTGCCTCCACACTGCCATTGCCATCCATTAATTAATTTGCCCCCACACTGCCATCCATTAATTAATTTGCCCTTACACTGCCATTACCATCCATTAATTAATTTGCCCCCACACTGCCATCCATTAATTTGCCCCCACACTGCCATCCATTAATTAATTTGCCCCCATACTGACATCCAATAATTTGCCCACTTACTGCCATCCATTAATTTGCCCCCACAACTGCCATCCATTAATTTGCCCCCACAACTGCCATCCATTAATTTGCCCCCACAACTGCCATCCATTAATTTGCCCCCACACTTCCACCCATTAATTAATTTGTCCCCACGGAAACATGCCCCCACTGTTCCTTCATTAACTCTCCCCCCCCCAAAGTTAGCACACACAACACACAAAAAAACAAAAAAAAAAAGGCTAATACTTACCTGTGTGCTGAATGGTGAGGCAGGCATCAAAGCCTGCGCGTACACTATACAGACGTCATCACGCACGCCAGGCTTCTACCACCACATAGGCCTCAGGCCTGATAGGTGGCGGGGCAGGGAACTGTACGCTCCTGTGCCCCACCGCAGTATGTGGGTGTTCGGGTCGGCGCTGGGCCCCCCAGCGATGCCGGGCCCTGGGCGACCAACCCAAACGCCCCAATTATAATCCGCCACTGTCTGTCTGAGGCATACATTAATGTACACTTTTTTTTGTGTCTGTTAAATGTGTGACAATAATGTGATGTGAACCTACCCTGAAAGGAACTGTGCTGAACAGACTCCATTGAATGTGATAGAGTCCATCCAGGGTATTTTTACCAGACAAATTTTCTGCATATAAGGCTTTTTTTGTCTGGTCTTTTTGACAGAATCTGCAACAGAGGCCCTGAACTGAGCCTTCAACGCAGATGTGAACAAATGCAGGCCTACGTATTATGCATCTGAATTACTGCAACTTTCGTACTCCTCCTTGGGTAAAAATACTCCTCAAAAATGGTAAGAGGAGTATTTTTACATTTCCGGAAAAAAATGTAGAGTGACTTCTGGCAAGGACGACCACGTAGCAACCTTACACACCTAAAGGGCCGAAGCCCCATGATGCACAGCCCAGGAGGCCCCTACCGCCTGTTTGATGCGATACTCTTCCACAATAGCCAAATTAATCCATTGAGAAATGGAAGATTTGGATGCCGCCAGTCCTCGCCTTGGGCCATCTGGGATCACGAAAAGGGAACAAATGCGAATAGCCTCAACCAGATCCAGAGTGTGGAAAGAGAGTGAGAAGGAGAGGGTCAAAATGTAGACAACACAATCTCCTCAATGAGATGGAATGAAGACGCTACCTTCAGAAGGAAACATGGAACAGAATGGAGGACCACTTTGTCCTGATGGAGTTCTAGGAAAGGAGAGTGACAGGAGAGGGTTGCAAGCTCCAACACCCTCCAAATGGAGGTAACAGCCACCAGAAAGGCCACCTCCTACAAAGGCTCAAACGGCGATGCCTGGAGGGCGTCAAGGACAAGATTAAGATCCACAGGTTCAATGGCTGGCGTTTGGGAGGTGCTAAATGAGCATCCCCCTGCAAGAATGTTGGGACCGCTGAAACAGAGGCCAGGTTGCGTTAAAAAAAAATAGAAAGAGCCGAGACTTGACCTTTGAGGGAATTGAGCGCCAGCCCAGTCTTCAGGCCGGATTGCAGGAAGGATAAGAGCTTTGGGAGCGAATACCTTATAGGAGACAGCTGGTTGCGCTCACACCAACAAAAGAAGGATTTCCAGGTCCATGATAAATCTTAGAGGAAGATGGCTTCCTGGCCTGGACCACAGCTTCTGAAAAACCATAAGCCCTCAGAAAGGCGGCCTCAACAACCATACCATTGAATGCAGCAACTGTAAATTTGGGTGGAAGAGAGGAACCCGAGATAACAGATCTTCTCAAAGCAGGACACGCCAGGGTTCGTCGGAGAAAAAGACTACCAGCGATACGTGCCACACGTGATGCGGCCAGTCCAGAGTCACTAGGATGACTTGGAGACCCTCAGACTTGATTTTTCAGAGAAGCCACAGGAGAGGACGTATGGAAACTTAAACTGATTCCACGGAATTACAGTTGCGTTGGTTGCCAGAGACAAAGAATCTGACATTTCGATTGAAGCAGGCCATGAGATCCACGCCCAGCTGACCCCATCTGTCGCAGACTGTGTGAAAAATCTGAGGATGGAGGGCCCTTTTGCCAGGATAGAGGCACTCATGACTGAGAGTCTGCAACCCAATTGTCAATGCCATGAATGTGAACTGCTGACAGCGCAAAAACATGCCTCTCTATCCATATGAGGATCAGAGCCATCTGCGCCATGGCTGAAGGACACTGGTACCACCCTAGTGGACTGAAAGTGAACCGGATGTCCCAGCAGATGGGTCTGTTCAGTGAGCCAGAGATAGTCAAATCGCCCTCAATTCCAGGATGTTGATTGTAAAAGGAGCATTACTTGAGAGACTGAGTGCATTGCACGGAGAGACTTACCAACACCCCTCCCCAGCCTTGCAGGCTTTGATCCGTTGTAACCAAGAGCCAATGGAGGGGAATGAAGGTTCGACCCAATGTCAACACCGACAAAGTGGTCCACCACCTGAGGGCCAAGCGCGTTGAAGTGGAAAGGTGCAGAAGCTTATCCAGTGAGGCTGTAGACCTGTCCCAATTGGAGAGAATGGCACTTTGAAGAGTCCTGGTGTGGAACTGCGCAAAGGGGACTGCCTTGAAGGCCGAAACCATGAGACCTAGAACTCTCATGCACTCCCATGTCAAATGTGGAGTCGGTGGGGCCATAGTAAGTGGAGGACCTGAAGGCAAAGTGTTGACAGTTTCTCCGAAGGCAAAAACACCTTGGCCTAATGAGTGTCGAACACCTAGAAACGATAGCCACTGAGACGGATAAAGGCATGACTTGGACAGGTTCAGGATCCAACCAAAGCGATCCAGTGTGTCTAAGACAATCTGCAGACTCTGACACTGCAGAGAATTCCCCTGCCATGGAGGAAAGCCATGACCGAGGCCAGAATCTTGATGAAGACCCTGGGGGCTGTGGCTAATCTGAATGGAAGGGCCACAAATTGGTGTTGGAGGGGCCCACTGCAAACCTGATAAACTTCTGGTGGATGACATAAATGGAAAGGTAAGAATCCTTGATATCTATTGAGGACAGAGATTCTTCCTGCTCCATGGACACAATGACCAACCTCAAGGACTTTATCCTGAAGCACTGCATACAAAGGAAGCGGTTTAGAGTTTTGAGGTCCAGGATGGGCTGGACTGTCCCCTTCTTTTTGGAGACCACAAAGAGACTGGCATAAAAACAGGCTTTGACAGGAACTGGAACGATCACACCCTGCCGCAGGAGAGTGTACATAGCTTGAAAAAAGGCACAAGCGGCGGAAGGGGAGTTCAGGGGAGAGGAACAAAAAAAAAAAAACGGAGTGGGAGAAGTAAACTCAAGCATGTACCCTTCCGATATGAACTCTTGCACCCAGATGTCCGAAATGTGAGCCAACCAAACCTGTTGGAATAGGTACAGACAGCTGCCCACTCGACTGGAAGGGGATGGGGGCCGTAAATCATGCTTAGGAGGGCTTCGCCGTGAAGCACTTGGAACCCTGGGGTTGAGGACGTTATGATGGACGAGGTTTGAAGGAGGGCTTGCAGTTCCTATCTTGAGTAGACTTGTCGTCCGGCCGCTTGGGGCTAGAGAAATGCAGAAAGGGCTGAAAAATAGGTCTGTTCTTTTTGGACGTGGACATACAAAGGGATTTGCTCCCCCCCCCATAGCGTCAGAGATAATCTCATCCAGACACTTGCCAAACATTCTACCGCCAGCAAAGGGAAGGGCTGTTAAGGCTCGTTTGTTGCATTATCTGCAGCCCAGCCAGAGGGTACGGTGGATAGCCAAAAGAACGGCCGAAGAGCGGGTCATAAGCTGGGCCACAGCCAACAATGCCTCACAGATGTTAGAGAAATGTCAGAAAGCTCCCGGGAGCATCCCCCTGAGGTGATACACTGTCGCAGTTTGTTCGCCCACTTGGTCATGGCCTTGCTCACACAGGTAGAAGACTGGACGCAAGGTACCAACCGCTTCAAAGGAAGATTTTGCGAATTCTAGCTTTTTGTCCTTCTGGTCAAAAAAAGAAAAGCCATCATCCATGGGTAAGTTGGTATGCGGGTCGACAACTGGGGAGGAGAGTTTGGTCCTCGGTAATGGCGAAATCTGCATCTGAAAGCTTGCTCTCAGTGAAGATACGTCAGAGCGAGACTCCCTGGGAGGAAGGCGAGAAACAGGAGACACAGACATCCTGTGCAGGGAGTATGGTCTGGCCCGATTAGTTGGACGGCCACGCTGGAAAATAGCTACAGGTTCCTCAGAGTCTGAGTGATCAGAGGGCGGCCACAAGGAAAAATGTCCTGACATTTCAACAATAGCTTTGTTGGTATGGGAAACGTCCTGCACTATTTTCGCTAGGGAATGTGCCCACTCTGTTTCCGCCATAGGCTAGGGAGGAGGGGCAGCAGGGTTAGGATCGCATGACACTCGGCAGTGGGTCAGAACATGAAGAACAAAGAGGATCTAACTGACCGCACTGGAATTTGGAATGGCAAGAGGAGCAGGCTTGGACATAGTGACCAACTGATGTACACTGATGTATACCCCAGAGAAGACAAAAAAGGAGGTCATCAATATCTGATTGGGGGAAGGGGCCAACATCCGGGATCCCCGCCGATCAGCTGTTTGAGAAGGCAGCGGAGCTCAATGTAGCACTGTGCCCTTCTCGCAGATTTGTCTAAGTCATGTGATAACATATTCATCAGTCACGTGGCCTAGGCATGCTGAGCTGCGATACCAAGCACAGCCACTATACAATGTACAGCGCTGTGCTTGGCAAGCAGAGAAAAGCCCACGGCGCTTGAAGGAGTGATGGTGCCTTGTCAAACAGCTGATCGATGGGGGCTTGGGTGTTGGACCCCCACCGATCAGATACTGATGACCTATCCAGAGAATAGGTCATCAGTTAAAATATGTCAGAAAACACCTTTTAGGTCGGGTTCACACGACTGTTGTTTTCTGTTCTTCGGATCCGTCATAAGAACAGAAAACAAAACAAAAAAAGGATCCTTTTTTTTTAAAGGGGTTGTCCAGCCATTAATATTGATGACCTATTGTCGCCCTGCACTGGAAGCGTCAATTTTGACGTAAATTTGTTTTCCCTTAGTCCTAACAGCAGCACAAGTGGGGGAGTTCTCCCCTGTGAACTGGTGGGACAGGGGGAATTTTTATTGATTAAAAAGTCCTTTACCAAGATAATTAAATAATTAAACAATCAACCCACCCCTATAAGGGGGCGCCCGCCCCGCTAACCAGTGCTTTATAACAAGAAATTAACAAATACTATAGGTAGGGAAATTTGTGTGCTGCTGTTAGGAATAAGGGAAAACAAATTTATGTCAAAATTGACGCTTCCCTTTCGTCCTAACCAGCAGCACAAGTGGGGAACTAGCAAGGAGCAACCAAGCAAATTTTGGGAGGGTCCTTATTAACAACTTTTATTTTTTAAAGATAGGATAGTGCGCCCAAAGTCTATTCCGTTAGGTCGTCTAGATTCTAGGCGGTAGTGCTTTACAAAAGTGTTCATCGAGTTCCACGAGGCTGCTGCACATAACTGTTCCAACGGAACTGATATCTTCTCCGCGTAGGAGGTGGATACTGCCCTCGTGGAGTGGGCAGTAACAAAAGATGGAGGACCCATACCATGTCGAAAACGCTTCAAAAATTGCCTCTCTCGCCCATCTGCTTAAAGATGGTTTAGAGGCCTTAAGACCCTTGTTCTTCCCCGAGAAGGACACTAGGAGGTGTTCAGATCTTCTAAAGTTCTCCGTTCTGTTAAGGGAGGACCATACCCCGCGAGATGGGGGTCGGCCACGAAGCTGCGGACCTTCGGCCTGCCGAGCGCAGAAGTGTAGCCCCCCAAAGTCTAACCTACAAAGGTACACTTGGCTAGGACAAAACAAAGAAAAATCCCAGTAACAGGCATAACGCCTGTACCTGTCCTCTGTCACAGGACAGAGAAAAAAAGCATTGGTTAGCGGGGCAGGGGCCCCTTATAGGGGTGGGTTGATTGTTTAATTATTTAATTATCTTGGTAAAGGACTTTTTAATCAATAAAAATCCCTCCTGTCCCACCAGTTCACAGGGGAGAACTCCCCCACTTGTGCTGCTGGTTAGGACGAAAGGGAAGGACCCAGCGCTCACATATGACGTCATGATGCTGAGAACGTCAGGTACTTCCAGTAAAAGAGTGACTAATTTATATTGGGGGCACTATTGGGGCGATTTTATATAAAGGGGGGGGCACTGCTGGGGGGGATTTGATACATAAGGTAGCACCGCTGGAGGTCTTTTATTGAAGGGGCACTACTGGGGGAATTTTATATACAGATGGCAGTATTGGGGGCATTTTATATAGAGGGGGCACTGCTGGGGGATTTCATACATAAGGTGGTACTGTTGGGGGTATTTTATACTGGGGGCAATTTTATATACAGGGGGCACTGCTGGGGGATCTCATACATAAGGTGGCACTGTTGGGGGTATTTTATACTAGGGGGGCACTATTGGGAGCATTTTATATACAGGGAGGTGCTGCTGGGGGGATCTCATACATAAGGTGACACTATTGGAGGGTATTTTACATACAGGAGGCACTGCTGTGGGGGTATTTCATACATAAGTAAGGTCGCACTATTGAGGGAAATTTATATATGGGGGGGGGGGGCTGCTAGGGGCATTTCATACATAAGTTGGCACTGTTGGGGGGGTATTTTATACAGGAGGGCACTATTGGGGGGATTGTATATACAGGAGGGCACTATTGGGGGATTACATATACTGGGAGCATTACAGGGGTCCATTATAGATACTGGGGACACTGTGGGGAACCTTATATATACTGGGAGCATTACAGGGGGGCCATTATAGATACTGGGGACACTGTGGGGAACCTTATATATACTGGGAGCATTACAGGGGGGCCATTATAGATACTGGGGACACTGTGGGGAACCTTATATATACTGGGAGCATTACAGGGGTCCATTATAGATACTGCGGACACTGTGGGGAACCTTATATATACTGGGAGCATTACAGGGGTCCATTATAGATACTGCGGACACTGTGGGGAACCTTATATATACTGGGAGTATTACAGGGGGCCATTATAGATACTGGGGACACTGTGGGGAACCTTATATATACTGGGAGCATTACAGGGGTCCATTATAGATACTGCGGACACTGTGGGGAACCTTATATATACTGGGAGCATTACAGGGGTCCATTATAGATACTGCGGACACTGTGGGGAACCTTATATATACTGGGAGCATTACAGGGGGCCATTATAGATACTGGGGACACTGCAGGGGTTGGGATGCTTAAAAAACTTTGAAATTTATCCAGACGCAAAACAGCAAAAAAAACGGACAAACAGCCAGAAGATGGGCGCACACATGAATATAGAATGGCCACTGACAGTGAGACATTTTTTTCCCTGGCGTGTGGACGTCACCTAAGGTTTGTCACATTATTAGAAAAGTTTTTTTTCACATCATTATTATATGAAAGCGCCATTAAAGGGGTTATAGAGGTTGCGCCACAATCCACTTCTGGGATAACCCGGACAACCCCTTTAACTCCATGACTCTGTACATGTGGATGGGTCACACATATATAATATAAAACATATAAATATGATAAACCTGAAATTATTAACAGACTGGTAGAGAGGGGGAGCTTGCCCTGCCCCAAGAGCTTACACTCTACACTGACACAAGCCCCCGCAGCAGGAATGAATGGGAACACTATGGACAGTGAATGAGGAGGGGAGGGCTGTGTCATTCCCAGGGCGCTCTCATTTGACTAGAATGCACTGCTCACACACCGGCGCCTCTCACAATTACACCCGTGTTGCATACACCGTCCAGCCGCAAGCTGACGACATTCTGACGAAACTGACAAGAGGCGAAATCTTCCAGAAACTGCTAGCAACCGACTGACAACCCAGGCAACCAATGGTAGCCGTCCGAGGTGCCACTGCGAGACTCCTCATTGGTCGCGCCAGTTGGGTGGAGGCGGGGCTATTCGTCAGCGTAGCTCGAAGGAGACCAAGGGCGGGGGTGTGACGACACACGAACGTGTGCGAATCCGGTGCCGACAGCTTACGATGAGCCAGCCAATGGGAGAAGTCCAACGCGTGGTGTTTCTACCAATGGCGGCGCTCCACGACTTTGGCCGGCCGGGAACGTATAAAAGAACCGCAGCGGCGCATGGTACGTCAGTGTGACAGCAACCGACAAACAGAGAAGATACAGAAAGTCTTAGGACTGGGTGCGGCCTGCGTTCGGTAGGTGCTTACGATGACTGCTGGGGGAGAATTGATGGCACTGACTATGAGGCTGCTGGATTCCTATGGGGAGTGTGACTGTAATGCTGCTGGTTTTCTATGGGGAGTGTGGTACTGACGCCCCAGGTGGCATTATATTGGGGTTTTGTAGGTCTTGATGACTTTAATTGTTATCTGGAGGTAATGGCACATGGCCACTGTCCATCTCATTCATTGAGATTAGGTTGCTATGAAAAACTATGGGACTGCTGGTTTGGTGTCCACGTTTACCCCTTTGTTTGCTGATAGAAGGGGGCATGAATTCTGGGTAATGCCTATTCTGCATCTGTCAGTTGCTGCTTGCGTTGGTATTACATCTGATATAGGTGGATGCCATGCCTTTGTCATTGGTGATGAATGGCAGATATAGGATATGTATGTGATAGTACATGGTGGATATGAGATGTGCGTGGCAGACATGAGATATGTATCATATGAAATAACTATGAGTGTGTATGTGACAGATATGGATGTATTAGTGTATAGTGGATATGATTTGTATCATATGAAATAACTGATTAGTGTGTGGCAGATATGAGATGTATTATGTTGAAAATACTGTATCTTGAGGGATCACTGTATATGAAATGGCTATCATAGTACATGGCAGATATGAAATGTATTATGGTGGATATGAGATCTGTATGATTGTATGGTAGATGAGGGATGAATAAAAATGCAGATGCCTGAGTCTTGCTATTGTGTTGAGGACTTGGCCTCTTCTTGTACCCCCGTTACAATGTCTAATGTGATGCCGAGACCCTTGTGGACGACCAGTGCTATTCCCTGTGCTCAGTCTAGATTTGTCTTGGCCCATTCTTGATTTTTGGAGGCCCTCGGACCTACTTGATCACAGTGCAAAGGAAGACTGAGTACCGTGCTGTCTCTAGAAGCTTCTCTCCCTCCTTCCTGCCGCCCATGATCTATCGGCTTGCTTCTGCATTGGTCGGGGAGGCGGGCTGTCAGCGTGGCTCCGCCTCTTCTTTATTCCTGCCTGTCGCTGTCCGGTGGCTGCCTCCATGCAGTAGTTCACAGGCTGGAAGTATTGTGCCCCCCCCCCCCCAAAAAAAAAAAAGTTTCTTTCTAACCTTCATTCCTTTTCTACAGGATTTTGCTACTTTACAGAGCGGTATTATTTCTGCTGGGTGAAGGCGACCTCCTCTGATGGTCAGAATGAAGCTGCTAGCAGTAGTATTGCTGGTCATGGCCAGCACTTATGCTGACGATGATGACAAGAGAGAAGAAGTTGGCACCGTTGTCGGAATTGATCTGGGAACCACTTATTCATGGTATGTGGGGAGATTATAGCAGTATGGTGACTGAGGGTCATGCGTTGTATCAGGACTTGTGGGAAGGAGCAAGGCTTGTTATAAATCAGAAAGACCCTTCTATGGATCATTAGGATATACCAGGCCTGTAAAATTACTGTTCCGAACAGGACCCCCCCCCCCCCCCAAAAAAAATAATAATAATAATAGCTTAGTATATTAATCATTATTAGAAATAGTGCCACTCTTGTAAACAGGCTGGTAGTGCAACTTGTCCCATACGGATGGCTGGTTTTATGGTGGACCTTTTTAAAAAAAAAAAACAGAGCGGTATTATTTCTGCTGGGTGAAGGCGACCTCCTCTGATGGTCAGAATGAAGCTGCTAGCAGTAGTATTGCTGGTCATGGCCAGCACTTATGCTGACGATGATGACAAGAGAGAAGAAGTTGGCACCGTTGTCGGAATTGATCTGGGAACCACTTATTCATGGTATGTGGGGAGATTATAGCAGTATGGTGACTGAGGGTCATGCGTTGTATCAGGACTTGTGGGAAGGAGCAAGGCTTGTTATAAATCAGAAAGACCCTTCTATGGATCATTAGGATATACCAGGCCTGTAAAATTACTGTTCCGAACAGGACCCCCCCCCCCCCCCCAAAAAAAAAAATAATAATAATAGCTTAGTATATTAATCATTATTAGAAATAGTGCCACTCTTGTAAACAGGCTGGTAGTGCAACTTGTCCCATACGGATGGCTGGTTTTATGGTGGACCTTTTTAAAAAAAAAAAAAAAAAAAATATATCCCCCTATCCACAGAATAGATTGGTGGGGGACCCAGGTTTAAGACACCTTTCACAGAAATGAGGGTCCCTGTATGAGTGGAGCGGCGATTGACCATGTGTGCTCTATGGGTCTGCCCAGAGATGGCCATGTACAGCGCTCAGCCGTAGAAACGAATGGATGGCGGCACACATGCTTGACCACCACTTGTGAGGAGAGGACACAGGAGATCTGATCCTTGTGATCAGTGGGAGTCCTAGTGGTCAGTCACTTATTCCCCTATGCTTTAAATATGGGATAAGTTTAATCTTGGTACAACCCCTATAAATATTAGTTGATCTCTCCCTACATAGTGTACATACTATGCAGTGTCCTCTCTAAATGTGCCCTAGGGCTATACCAGTCTAACTGAATTTGGCCTTGTTATGGTCCTGTCAGAAATGACTTGCATCTAATGTTTTAATGTAACTTTACAGTGTTGGAGTGTTCAAGAATGGCCGTGTGGAGATCATCGCCAACGACCAGGGTAACCGAATCACCCCATCCTATGTGGCCTTCACTCCAGAAGGTGAACGATTGATTGGAGATGCTGCCAAGAATCAGTTGACCTCCAACCCTGAAAACACAGTCTTCGATGCTAAGCGTCTCATTGGTCGCACATGGAATGACCCATCAGTTCAGCAGGACATCAAATATCTGCCCTTCAAGGTAAGTGTCCTGAGGCATAATCTTGCATGGTTATAGGATAAGGGTTCTCCTGCAGCTAATCGCCTGTGTGTTCTGTAGTCACCTAAAGTTCTTTAAAGGGGCTTTGTATGATCGGTGTGTGTGGTCATATGGCCGGCACCTTCATCAGTCCTGAGATAAGGGGTGCCTGGTACTGGCAGTGTTGGCATGAGCACTCTCCACCGAAAGATGTTGGAGCAGCCAAATACGCTCTATTTCCAAATCTCTCATAGACTACAATGAAGTATCCATATTTTTAACATTGATTCGACCCCATATGTTTATTGGCCGAACTCCAAAGATAGAACAGTTATAATTAGAAGTCAATATGTGATCTATTTCCACTAGGTTACATGATTTGGTACTTTATATCTATTAGGTTTTAGAAAAGAAAACCAAGCCCTACATCGATGTAGATATTGGAGAGCAAAGAAAGACCTTTGCCCCTGAGGAAATCTCTGCCATGGTGCTGACCAAAATGAAGGAAACTGCTGAAGCTTACCTCGGCAAAAAGGTGCGTGTACTGTTCAGACTCGTGGTGTAGCTGTTAAAAATGGTGTTTTTTGACCTAGACTTGGTTCTAACATGTTCTTTCTGTTTTAGGTTACTCATGCTGTTGTCACTGTGCCTGCCTATTTCAATGATGCTCAGCGTCAGGCCACAAAAGATGCTGGTACCATTGCAGGGTTGAACGTGATGAGGATTATCAATGAGCCGTAAGTGTCCTTTACTTGTCTCTGGTTTTTTTTTTTTTTTTTATTGGTTTGCTTTTGCTACTTGTACTAAATCAATGTTTTCTTCTTCAGTACTGCTGCTGCTATCGCATATGGCCTTGACAAGAAGGAAGGGGAAAAGAATATCCTTGTGTTTGATCTCGGTGGTGGTACCTTCGACGTGTCCTTGCTTACCATCGACAATGGTGTCTTTGAAGTAGTTGCTACCAATGGTGACACCCATCTGGGAGGAGAAGACTTTGACCAGCGTGTCATGGAGCATTTCATCAAGCTTTACAAGAAGAAAACTGGCAAAGATGTCCGCAAGGATAACAGGGCAGTACAGAAGTTGCGTCGTGAAGTAGAGAAAGCTAAGAGAGCCCTGTCTTCTCAACATCAGTCCAGAATTGAGATTGAATCTTTCTTTGAGGGAGAAGACTTCTCTGAAACTCTAACCCGTGCCAAGTTTGAGGAGCTAAACATGGTAAGGAACTAAGTACTTGTGCTATTGTAAGTTGTATATTGTGAAAACCACTCTAAACTACTTCATACTACTTGTAGGACCTTTTCCGCTCCACAATGAAACCAGTCCAGAAGGTACTTGAAGATGCTGATCTTAAGAAGTCTGATATTGATGAAATTGTGCTGGTTGGAGGATCCACACGTATTCCAAAAATCCAGCAGCTGGTAAAAGAATTCTTCAATGGCAAGGAACCATCCCGTGGTATTAACCCTGATGAGGCTGTGGCTTATGGTGCTGCTGTACAGGCTGGAGTATTATCTGGAGACCAGGACACTGGTAAGTGAATATTTAAGGATTTTGTTTAGCTGTTGGGCCTGAAGACCTTGATAACCAGGGTGGAGCATCTAAATGTACTATCTTTTTACAGGTGACTTGGTCTTGCTTGATGTGTGTCCTCTGACTCTTGGAATTGAAACTGTTGGTGGCGTCATGACTAAACTGATACCCAGAAATACTGTTGTGCCTACAAAGAAGTCCCAGATCTTCTCCACAGCCTCTGATAACCAACCTACTGTCACCATCAAGGTTTATGAAGGTAAATAAGCCATTCCGAAACATAAAATGGCAAAACCTGTTACTCCTATAGGAATTATGTAAGGGACCGACTTATTTTGTACCTTCCACAGCCAGGTGGTGAGGAGTGCTTTCAAAAAGGGGGCTCAGATCAATTCTTGGTGGGTCCATTAGCCAGCGGGATGTAATATACTACCAACATACAAACTCTCTGGAAGATGGGAATAACCCTTTCATATAAATACAGTAGTTTTCTGGGACTTGGTGCATATTTATACATGGTACTATAGCTCCTGCTGCATACGTTGGCCACACTATCTTTACAGGGTGATCAATTTAATGGCAGTTCATGGCATCACTCCTCAAATTCAAGACTTTGTAAGTTTGTTTCTACTTTCAAACTAATTATTTGTCCTTCTTGTAGGTGAACGTCCATTGACTAAGGATAACCATCTTCTTGGCACATTCGACCTTACTGGCATTCCTCCAGCTCCTCGTGGTGTTCCTCAGATCGAAGTTACATTTGAAATTGATGTAAACGGCATTTTGAGAGTTACAGCAGAAGACAAAGGTACAGGCAACAAAAATAAGATCACCATTACAAACGACCAAAACCGGTTAACGCCAGAGGAGATTGAGAGGATGGTCACAGATGCCGAGAAATTTGCAGAAGAGGACAAGAGGCTCAAAGAACGCATTGACTCTCGAAATGAGCTTGAAAGCTATGCCTATTCCCTGAAAAACCAGATAGGTGATAAGGAGAAGCTTGGTGGCAAGCTGTCATCTGAAGACAAGGAAACCATCGAAAAGGTGGTAGAAGAGAAGATTGAATGGTTGGAAAGTCATCAAGATGCAGATATTGAAGAGTTCAAAGCTAAAAAGAAGGAATTGGAAGACATTGTCCAACCAATTGTTGGCAAATTATATGGTGGAGCAGGAGCACCTCCCCCTGAAGGAGAAGAGACTGAGAAGGATGAGTTATAAGCTTGAAAGTTGTCTTTGGCTGCTAAATTGCTGTAAATACAGGACTTGAGAACTTTCTGTTGAGAGAATATTTGAACGCAGAAAACTTTAACGTTCTTGTGGATTCTTCACTTCACAGTGGAGACAATAAGCCATTATGGCTGTTTACTGCTTTTCATTAGCAGTTGTTCACGTGGATCATTTTTGTTCAGTTTCTTCCCCAGGGGGTGGGAGGGTGGGCTCTGGTATTTTGGGAGGGTAAGGCCTCTTGCACACGGCCATTGCCAGTCCTCAATACACGGGGCACCAGCTGCGTGCATTCCGCATCACTGATGCGGACCCATTCGCTTTAATGGGTCCGCAAATCCAGAGGTGAATAACAGAACCACTACTGAGTGCTTCCGTGGAGTTCCGTTCCGCAAAAAAATAGAACTTGTTCTATCTTTTTGCGGAACGGCCGGATTGCGGGTCCCATTCAAGTGAATGGGTCCGCGATCTGCATGCAGCTGCCCCACAGTCGTGTGTTGAGAGGCCTAAGGTGCAGTTTAAAAGTTACTCAGATGTTTTATTTATTTGAAGAAAAAAAAAATTGGTCATGTGCATTCTATGTAGAACTTTTTTCTACCATCATTGACCACAATAAATGTTTGATAAATAACTTACTCCTTGCGTACCTGATTATTTTCTGCTGTTCTGAACACAGAATTTGATTTGACTTTCTTATGTGGTATGCACACACCATGCCTGTGTATATAAAAAAATAAAAAACTTTCAGGGCCCTACTACTCAGAACCCATTGGCTCTCCTGACATGTCCGTTTTAGAACATACGTTCCCCATAAAATTTCTGGGCATATTGCCTATTCTGTTCCTGTTATTCCTCCTAGAAATGTGACTACAAAGATAACTGAGTGTTGCCATTCTGCTATCAAGGGGTGTGTTCCTACAGAGCCAGTTTGTAAGGGGACCCCCCCTCCCAGCTGTTGGTTTATTAAATTCTAGGAGGAATAATGGTAACTGAACAACAGAGTTGGGGCTCATTGAGATGGTCGCGCAACTGGTGTGGACCCACTCATTTCAATGAGGCTGCAAAACATGTGGACAGCACACCGTGTTCCTTCCACGGCCCCGCAAATAATATGGAGCAGAGATCTCAAAGATCTCCAGCTTTTCAAGAACTAAACTCCCGGAGTGCTTCATTCACTTCTATAGGAGTCAGAATAACAGCTGAGAATGTTTGCATGCTGGTAGTTGTAGTTTCACAGGAGCTGGAGTGCCGAAGGATGCTTTTCCCTAATATGGAGCATGTCCTATCCATGTTCTGCAGACTGCAAAACACTTGCGGCTGTCTGAATGAGCCCGAAGGCCGAGTTCACACTTCAGTTATCTGGTCAGATACTTCCATCAGTTATTGTGAGCCAAAACCAGTAGTGGAGCCCATACAGAAGGTATAATGGAAAGATTTGCACCTGATCTGTGTGCTTGACCTGCACCTGGTTTTTGGCTCACGATTAGAGATGAGCGAACTTAAAAAAAAAAAAAAAAAAGTCCGGTGTTCGGGTTGTGGTAAGTCGCGCATCCCGTTATGGATTCCACTATAGCGGCATATGGAATCCATAAGGGGCGGCTGCCACCAACCCGAACTGTTGAACAGCCGAAGGACCTGGGGTGACATCACTGTCATGTGATCAGTGCAGGGGGCGTGGCTCAGCACTGGATCAAATCCAAAGCGCAGTTAAGTACACTGCTGCAGATTACCATGGCAGCCAGGACTTAAGTAGAGTTTAGAGAAGGTCACATTATGTTCACCTGTAAAATTTAGAGTGCATTTTAGGTTCCTCCTGAAATTTCACCCAGAAGCCAAATATTCTTAACTTCTTGAGTAGTGTATAGGGCATGCACACTCTGTAACGAACTGTCCTACATTCATGATCTTTTCATCTCTCAAAAACATGGCTGACACCTCCTCCCCTGCTGCACGCTCATATAGTGGATTTTATTTCACTCACACCCCCCGACCCGGCTGCAAACATGGTGGAGGAGTTGGTCTTCTCCTATCAGACACCTGCTCCTACAGCCCAACTCCACTGCCGCCCTCCATTACACTCACTTCATTTGAAGTACACTCTGTTCGCATCTACTCTCCCTCCAAGTAGCTGTTATTTACCGCCCCCCCAGGCCCAGCCACCATCTTTCTTGACCACTTTAACACCTGGCTCCTACACTTTTTTTTTTCTGCAGACATCCCCACTATCATCATGGGTGACTTCAACATCCCCATTGACACCTGCCACTCAACCGCCTCTAATCTCCTATCACTCTCCTCCACCTTCGGCCTCTCACAGTGGTCTTCCGCTCCCACCCAGAGAGATGGTCACACTCTCATCTTTACCCGTCTCTGCTCCCGTTCTAACCTTTCTAACTCGCCTCTTCCCCTACTCACCTTCTCTTCACTGCTACTCCCCCAATCCACACACTAACAGCCGCCCCCGCAGGAACCCTAAACATCTCGACTTTCGCTTGCTTTCTCTCTTCTGCCACTCTCTATTATTTGTAACCTCCAAGACCCAAATGCTGCCACCACCCTGTATAACCCCACAATAAGTACAGCTCTGGACTCCGTTGCCCCACTCACAGAGAACAAAACCCGAAAAATCAGCATACAACTCTGGCCCACCAAACTGACCAAAAAACTCGGACAGGGTTCCAGGGCTGCTGAGTAGCGATGGAAGAAATCCCATTCTGAAGATCCGTTTGCCGCATACAAGCAATCCCTCCTCATATTCAAATCCTCACTCACTGATGCAAAACAGACGACTTCTCATCTCTCATATCCTCCCTGTCCCACAGCCCTAATCAACTTTTTAACACTTATCTCTCTTCTCCGTCCCCCAAACCCCCACCCCCTCCTCTCAGCTGAGGACCTTCATCCTTCTCTCTTTCTAAAATTTAACATAGATAAAACAGAATTCATCATCTTTACCCCATCTTGCTCAACCCCCAACAGACCTATTTATCCCGATCAATAGCTTCACACTCTACACGATCAACCAAGTGCGCTGCCTTGGAGGGACCTTGGATTCTGCCCTTTCCTCCCTGCAATCTATACTCAACTCTGCTGCCCGACTAATCCATCTCTCCCCCCCGTTACTCCTCTGCCAGTCCCTGCACTGGCTCCCCATTGCCCAGCGAATTCAGTTCAAAATACTAACAAATACATACAAGGCTGTCCACAACCTGTCCCCTCTCTGAGCTACTTTTCCCGATACATCCCGACACAATCTCCAATCCTCACAAGACCTCCTTCTCTCCTCTTAACACCTCTTCTCACAGTCGCCTCCAGGATTTCTCCCGTGTATCCCCCACACTCGCTACCCCAACATATCAGAGACTCACCTACAGTGGAAGCCTTCAAAAGAAACCTAAAAACTCACCTCTTCAGACAAGCCTACAACCAGTGACACTGCTGCCTCTATACCGCCATGACCAGCTTCACCCTCGCCTACTGTCTCCATCCCCCATACCATGTAGATTGTAAGCCCTCGCGGGCAGGGCCCTCTCTCCTTCTGTACCAGTCTGTAACTTGTCTTGTTCATGCTTAGTGCAATTGTCTGTATTATGTATGTGCACCGCTGATCATATGTACAGCGCTATGGAATGAATGGCTGAATGAATTAATAATACAGACAGAGGTTGCCTAATAAACAAGGGGAAGTTTAGCTTTGTACAAACCTGGGTATTGATTAGTAGGTAAGTAGGTTAACTTGTGCATTCGCAAGCAAAGATATAACTGTAGTCTTTACTTGCTAGTGTAGCAGCAACATTTTAATAGGTTATACATTAGAGCAGTGTTTCCCAACCAGTGTGCCTCCAGCTGTTGCAAAACTACAACTCCCAGCATGCCTTTGGCTGTGCAGGCATGCTGGGAGTTGTAGTTTTGCAACAGCTGGAGGGACACTGGTTGGGAAACACTGCATTAGAGCTGTGGCCTTCCAGCTGCTATGAAACTTCAGCATGCCCTCATGTATAATGGGAGTTGTAGTTCCACACCACTGCAATGTCACAGGTTGGAGATAACTGGAATATGGCGTCCAAAGTTTGAGGATGTCTTCTCACAACCTGAGAGAAGCAGATGCACAATCATACAGGTAAGGATGCAGACATTTAGAAAAGTATGTATAATTGACAGGGGTACTTTTGTGGTGTCCCACACCCCCATATTTAATTTCTTTATTTTTTCTGCAGCTGCCCAATGAATTCTAGGTCCTCCCCTGGTCCTGACGTGCAGTAATAGTTAGAAATGCCAACAAGCAAATATTCTGTTCCAGAGATGCTAAAATATGTATCCATATTTCTGCCTCTTTTCTTTGAGCAAGTGTAGTTTCTTAAAGGGTATCTGTCAGCAGTTTTGTACCTATGAAAATGGCTTACCTGCTGTATGTTCAGTTGGCAGCTGAAGGCATCTGTGTTGGTCCCATGTTGATATGTGCCCACATTTCTGAGACTTGTTTTACACTTGCGATCTCAAAACCCATTCATTGTCAATGGTGACGAAATTGATCAGGATGCATTCCGTTGCGTTTTTGACCGGACACAAAACTGCTTCAAACAGAACAAACTGGATCCGGCATGAAAATTAGTTTGTCAAAGGTGCCAGATCCTTTTTGTTTGTTAACTAAAAAAACAGATCCTCTGCCAGATCTCAAAACCGGAATTAAAGGGTTTCTGTCATCACGTTTTGACATTATAAGCTGTCTGACATTAGCTATGTGCTAATGTCAGAGCAGCTTGATAATGTCTTTTTTATAAAAATCCGATTTATATTCAGGCTAAAAAACGTACTTTTATAATATGTAAATTAGCCTCTAGGAGCAGGGGGGGCGTTGCCCTGCTCCTAGAAGCCCTGTGCGGCAACCTGCTGGCACGCCCCTTCTTACTTTGAGTGACAGTGCCGGGCAGCGATCCTCCGGCACTGTCTCCTTGTGAAATCCCGCGCCTGCACGGCGCTCTGTATTCGGCGCAGGCGCGGTGAGCAGAGGACGCTGGTGCCTGCTGTCCTCTGCTCACCGCGCCTGCGCGAATACAGAGCGGCCGTGAAATCCCGCGCCTGCACAAGGAGACAGTGCCGGAGGATCGCTGCCCAGCACTGTCACTCAAAGTAAGAAGGGGCGTGCCAGCAGGTTGCCGCACGGAGCTTCTAGGAGCAGGGCAACGCCCCCCTGCTCCTAGAGGCTAATTTACATATTATAAAAGTACGTTTTTTAGCCTGAATATAAATCGGATTTTTATAAAAAAGACATTATCAAGCTGCTCTGACATTAGCACATAGCTAATGTCAGACAGCTTATAATGTCAAAACGTGATGACAGAAACCCTTTAACAAATCAAGTGTGAAACAGGCCTAAGACAAATGAAGTTTTAAGATGTGCAATTGAGTCTCTAAGAGCAATGGGGGTGTTGCTGTTACTCCTAGAGGCTCTGCTCTCTCTGCAGCTGCCGCACTGTCTGCACTTTGACTTTAGGAGAAGTCAAGGCCAGGCATAATCACGTTTGCACTGCCAGGCCCTTTCAAAGTGCAGAGGGCGCGGCAGTTGCAGACAGAGCAGAGCCTCTAGGTGTAATGGTAACGCCCCCGTTGCTCCTAGAGGCTCGTTTGCATATAATAAAACATATTTTTTCTCAGCAATGCGGGCACATTGAATATGCGACCAACACAGATGCCTTCAGCTGCCAAGCGCACATGTAACAGGTCAGCCAGTGTCATAGGGACAGATCTGCTGACAGATGCCTTTTAATAATTTACCCATCGCTGAAAACATGGCAAGCTTTCATTGGCTCATCTTCTAATCAAGCAGCATTGTTTGGGCATCATGTCACTTTCTGTGAATGTGACTTTAAACCTTACAGTTTGACTACAGATTTGTTTCAATATAACACAACATTAAAAAAAAAAAAAGTTTATTGCAGAGGTACACATATTACATTTTATACATAAGCTGCCAATCCTCATGGTATCATCTGCAATTCTGGCGAAAATTGGAAATGAAATGACCTGAGGTCTGACGTTAGCACCCACCGCTGCTATTCTTCTACTCTTGTAGTGCAGTGACATAGCAGTCATTGAACAGCTCCCCAGCAGTATCCATGCCACCAAAGATGAGGCAGATTGGCACAGACGTCTGCGGCTCATGGTCCTCAGCACTTCTTGTTTTCCAAGGAACAAGACACATGGAATGATCTAGCCTTGCTGGGGGACTTGGGGAGTCAAACTTCATCTGTGCCCATAAATGATCCTCTATGGAGAAGTAAAAACAAACTTACATATAGAAAGGAGACAGAGGTATAAAATAGTGGTAACTATGCTCAGCACCACAAATAAAGTCCAGGCTGCAATAACATCCACTTATCAGCTGTATAAGGGCGCCATTCATGTCGATACATAAAAAGCCACACTTATGTATTTTTTGCATGTGTGAGGGCATCCTGATACTACAGGATACAGAACATGGATACAAACAGTAATGTGTCCTAGAGGATAAGAAGCATGAAAAGTAATAACTCCGTTAGGCTACATTCCCATGACTGTAGTGTTTTGCGGATCCGCAAAACACGGATACCAGCCTATTTACGTTCCACTATTTGCAAACTGCACATGGCTGTTGCTATCATAGAAAATGCCTATTCTTCTCCGCAACTGCGGACAAGAATAGGACATGCTCTATATTTTTTGCAGGGCCGCGGAACAGAACTACGGATGCGGATTGCAGAACGGATGCGGGCTCATTCATACGGTCATGCGCATGAGCCCTTATAGTCATCACCAAAACGGACATAAATGTTGGTTTTTACAAAGTTTGCTGCTTCAGTGTTTTTTTGATCTTTTTGGCCTCATGCACACGACCGCATGTGTTTTGCAGTCTGCAAAAAAAACGGACAACGTCCGTACGGCATCCGTTTTTTTTGCAGATTCATTGTAATAATGCCTATCCTTGTCCACAAACTAGAAAAAAATTGGACATGCTCTATTTTTTTTTGCGGGGCTAAGGAACGGACATACTGATGCGGACAACACATGGCGTGCTGTCTGCATTTTTTGCGGACCCATTGAAATGAATGGGTCCGCAACCTATCAGCGAAAAAAATGGAACGGACAAGGAAACAAAATACGGTCGTGTGCATGAGCCCTTTGTCAGATGTTCCTGTAGTATGCTACAGCACAATTTTAAGCTTTTCATAATTTTGTAACACTTGTTGACAAATCCATCAAGTTTATGAAAAGACTCAATGGGGGTAATTTACTAACCAGAAATATGCCTATATTAGGCATATTTCTGGTTCCGATTAAAGAATGAAAGCTCCGCAACTTTTCTCCGCTCATGGCAGGTCTAAAAATAGGAGTGGGCAGGGTAGGGCCAGTACTTCTGTCTCATCTATCATTTTCTTTTTTTAAATCAGATAATTTTTATTGAAATTTTTCAAAACAATAAGAGATAAGACACCCCTTAATCCCCCCCCCTACCCCCCCTCCCCTCCCAACCAACAAAACCCCCTGAGACATGAGCAGTTAGGAGCAATCTCGTTCATAAGGTCCAATACCTTTACATAATAGCATCACAAAGCTGGAGGCACTAGAACAATTTAACATACATGTTCTGATAATGAGATAGCTCAGTTGGAGACATAGACTCCCATTTACAGGAAGTCGTCGAACCACATTTCTAACATCTCTTGAGGTAGAAGATTCAGTTGAACACATTCGTCATAATTCTTTGTCCCCCGTAACTGATCCCACATATATTAACCATTCATTCACACATCCATTCCTTCACACTTTAAAGAGGACCTTTCACTGGTCCTCAGTTTATCAGTTAATGGTATGTACATGCAGAGCGGCACCCAGGGATGTCCCTGCACTTACTTGTATCCCTGGGTGCCGCTCCGTTCGTCCTCTGTAGCCCCCGGTACCGGCGCTCCTGCTGCTGTAATTTTGCCTGGGGCGGAGACTTCTTCTTCTGCCCTGGGTGTCTCCTTCTCCCAGGGCTGGAGCGCTGGCCAATCGCAGCGCTCAGCTCATATCCTGAATATGAGCTGAGCGCTGCGATTTGCCAGCGCTCCAGCCCTGGGAGAAGAAGCGCCCAGGGCAGAAGAAGATCTCGCCCAGGCAAATTACAGCAGCAGCGCCGGTACCGAGGCTCAGAGACGACGGAGCGGCACCCAGGGATACAAGTAAGTGCAGGGACATCCCTGGGTGCCGCTCTGCATGTACATATCATTAACTGATAAACTGAGGACCAGTGAAAGGTCCTCTTTAATATTGTAATGTTGAATCCACATTGACCATATCTTCTCAAATTTTTTTGTGCCGTTTCTCTTTTGGTATACATATTTTTCAAGACGTACTATCATATGCACTTTGTTTTCCAATTCGCACACCACTGGTGGTTGTCTATCTAACCAATGGTACGCTATCACTTTTCTAGCCAGGTATAATACTCGCAAGACAGCAAGTCTCCGTTCAGGTGTCAGAGCTGGTATGTCTGTACCTCCCAATATGCACGTCACTATATCCATATCAAGTGTAACATCAAATACATTTTTCACTATCCTCTCCACTTCCATCCAATACCTTCTCAATCTGGGACAGTTCCACATTAAGTGTATAAGATCTGCATTCGCTACATCACACCTCGGGCAACAGTCATCCGTTCTGTATCCCATTCTCTTTAATAGGACCGGCGTCTTATACACTCTATGCAATAACAAGAGTTGAGATACCCTATGTGCTTAGCTAACCGCCACCTGGGTAAATTCCTGCAGAATAGTGTTCCACTGTTCCTCCGTTAAATCAGGGGCATCTTTCTTCCATCTATTGTATAGTGGGAATTCCTGTTTTTTAAACTGTGCGTCCATCAGGCACGCATAGTTCAAAGATATAACTCCAGCTGTACCTCCACTGGATTTCACCAAATCTATTACTGAGTGTTTCTGTGCTGGACCTACAGTAGCTATCTTTTCTTGAGAGCTTAAAGCATGTCTGAGTTGTAGATATATGTAGAAGTGAGTCTTCTGTAGCCCAAATTCCTCTTGCAGTTGGGAGTATTCTTTAAGGGTATTGTTATCATATAACTGCCTCATATATGTAAGTCCTTTGGTTTCCCATAGCCGAACTCCACTAACTTTATTCACCTCCTTATATATAAAGTTCGGTCTAATGGGAGTGAGATCAGTGTATCCCTGTATACCCATGATCTCTCTGACCTTCCACCATACATTATGAATGCAACGAAGTATCCCATACGTGCTACCCATTGTATGGAGTGTGCCATCCTCCAGAGATGTCCTAAAGTTTTTACCCCCCACCAGCGAGTGTATGATTTTACTGATCGTATCTAGGCCGTCAATCGACTCCCATCCCCTCATATGCTGCAGTTGGGCTGCTAGGTAATACATCCTCGGATCCAGGACCCCCAGACCACCACTAGTTTTAGGTCTACACAAAGTTGCCAGCTTAATTCAAGGCGTTCCCTTCTTCCAAATAAGATCTCTAAATATTGCATTAACTACATAAAAGAGTCTCAGAGGGAGCCACACTGGGGAATTGTGCAGTAAGTAAAGAAGTTGGGGCATCATAATCATTTTAATCATATTTGTCCTTCCTATAATAGATAAAGGTAGTTTTATCCACGCATTTACTTTCTGTCTAAACTTTTGCAGAAGAGGGGTGATGTTCAGTCTCTCAAAGTCCAGGTCACTGCATGAAACATGAATGCCCAGGTATTTGAAGGAGTGAACCACCCGTAGGCCCTCCACACACAAGCTGTCTTGGGTACTGTCCCTTTTTAGCGGCATTAATGTGGATTTTGACCAGTTAATACATAAACCTGACATTTTCCCAAATCCGTTAATCACCTCCATTGCCGCCGGGAGAGACACCTTCCAGTTATCCATGAATAGCAATAGATCGTCCGCATATAGCGCTACTTTTTCCACCATTGAGCCATACCTAAAGCCTTTAATCTCATTAGAGGTTCTGATAGCCTCTGCCAGAGGTTCAATCGCGATTGCAAATAACAAAGGTGACAGAGGGCATCCCTGCCTTGTCCCCCTGTGTAGTGTAAAAGTATCTGACAGGTCATTATTGACTCTAATCTTAGCTGATGGCTTATGATAAAGGAGTTGAATCCAACCTATAAAGGTCCGGCCAAACCCTAGCTTCTGCAGTACCTTCCATAAATATCTCCATTCCACACCGTCGAATGCTTTGGCCGCATCAAGAGATGCGACCGCCGCACCCGAGGTGTGGACCTGGCTTTGAATGTTTAGATATAAGCGCCGAATGTTAACTGCCGTCGACATATTGGGCATGAAGCCAGCCTGGTCTGGGTGTATAATCTTAGATATGATCTTATTCAGACGGTTAGCCAAGATTTTAGCAAGAATCTTAATGTCTACCTGCAGTAATGAGATAGGCCTATAAGATTCGACTTCTAAAATGTCCTTGCCTGGTTTCGGGAGGACCACAATCGTCGCCTCGGTCATGCTGGAGGGCAGTTTATTTTGTTCCATTGCCTCCTTAAAGACCTCTAAAAATTGAGGCAGCAACACCGGGGCAAACCGTTTGTAGACCTCCGCTGGTAACCCATCACTACCTGGGGCCTTGTTATTAGGCATACCCGACAGCGCCGTCTCCATCTCAGTAATTGTTATTGGGGAGTCTAGGTTATCCCTCTGCTCAGTTGTGAGTGTCGGCAATTGTAAGCCCGCCAGGAACGAGTCTATGTCCTCATCCGAAGCAGCTAGTCGAGAGGTATACAAGGTTGAATAAAACCCCATCATTATCTCTAGTATCTGCTCGGGGGCACTACATTGAGTCCCGTCCATGTTCCTAAGAGCTGGTATATAACTAGAGGAACGCTGTGCCCTGGACAACAAGGCCAACACCCTTCCCGTCTTTTCCCCTTCTTCATAATACACTTGTTTATGGAAGAATTGTTTATCCCTAGCGTTAAGCAGCAGCCTATCATTTAATTCCTCCTGAGCCGTCTTCCATCCCACTTTATGTTCATCATTCGGCTGTTCAACATATCTAGCTTCCGCCGTTTCCACTGCCTGTTTTAAAGCTTGCACCTTAGCTCTGGTTTCATTTTTTTTCCTATTTATCTGCGCTATAAGTAATCCTCTCAGGAAGGCTTTCATGGTGTCCCACACTATCAATCGTGAAGCATCTGGTAGATTAGTCTGGAAAAACTCCTCCAATTGCCCCTTGATATTACCAATATCAGGTAGAATGGATAACCAAAAAGGGTTAAATGTCCATGTTTTGCCCTTACCTATTCTAGGGGGTCTAAATGCAGCTGAGACCAGTAATGGGGAGTGATCTGTTAGTTGTGTAGGAAGATATGCAACTTCTTGTACTAATTGACCCATTTCCATATTTACTAGTGCTAGATCAATTCTGGATAATGAATCAAAAGTACTAGAGCAGCATGAGTATTGTTTAACTCGTGGGTTCTTCTCTCTCCATATGTCTATAAGGGACACCTCCTGCAAGAGTCTCCCAAATGGGGTATATTCCTCTGAGAGGTCCCTCATATTCATCCCCACTCTATCAAGGCCAGGGCACAATACATTATTGAAGTCCCCTAGTATGAGAGCAGGCACCCCAGGGAAATCCGCCATAAAGGATATTATTTTTTTAATCACAAGTGGCGAGTATGGCGGTGGGATGTACACTCCACATATAACACAAGGCTGATTATACAGAGTACCATATAGGCACACAAAACACCCATCGTCATCCACCTTGCTAGAGAGACAACAAAACTGGATGTTTTTATGTATTAAAATACTGACCCCCCTAGCGTATGTGGAGTGGAGTGGAACCCCATCCCCATCCAAGATGGTCTGAGTAGATGTACCTGCTCCGGCAATAGGTGCGTCTCCTGAAGGCAGCATATGAGGGGATGTAGTGGTCGGAAGCTCTCTAGAATCGCTCTCCTTTTGGTTGTGTCCTTGATCCCTCGTACATTCCAGCTAAGGAATTTAATACAATTAGCCATTAGTAACGTGAGAAACTCTCCAGCAGGATACACGGGTCCCATCCAGGTCCCTAATCAGTTCCTCCCATTGCTGAGGAGGATGACACACTCCACACCGGGCCTCAAATATCCAATCATTCGACCATTCATCATAGAAACTACTCAGTCTCACCCCCCATCCCAACCCCCGACTGAACATTTGACAGAACTAAAGACAGCTGTTAAATACTGGGCTGCCCAACCGGCCCCACAGCACGCCTAGTACTAGGCCCGTGGGAAGAAACAGTACCTGTCGGTAAGTCCAGCAAAGTCCTCAGCCAACAAACAGTATTGGCGGGAGGAGCGGAAAACACACTATGCTAAAAATTAACTGTAAAACACACTACAGTATTAGCTAGTCGCCCTTCAACTCCCCTGAAGTCACCCGGTAACAATGAACATATTTAGTACATACGTACACATATACATATTACCCTCTGCGGATACACAAGACAGAGTGGCCAATACATGACCTCCTAACCAGAAGTTGTATCATGACTGATTGTAGCGGCCATGTTGGTTTTTGTGCCACACTGACGACTATGCATAGTAACAGATATACATAGAGAGAACCCACTCCTATCTTACATAATAGATCCCTGTTATAACAGCTCCAGCGGTAGATACCATAGGAAATCAACATGAAAACGGCAGTATACATATATGTCTATGCAAACCACATCATAGTCAGGAATTAGTCCCTTTAGGCAGGATGTTGTTGCTCCACCCGGATCTTCCCTTCATTCCTGTCCAGCCATTTGGTCGCCTCCTTAGGATCCTCAAAGAAGCTAGTGGTGTTTAGGGCCACTATTCGCAGTTTGGCTGGGTATACCATTGAATAAGGGACTCCCAGACCTCTCAACCGCTTTTTAAAGGGAATCTGTCACCAGGTTTGAGCCCTGTCAGCTAAACATATGCTGACGTTCAGGGTCTCATTAGCATGCCTAATATGGGCTCATCTAAACAAATGGTAGCGTAATTTTGTCAAAAAACAGGTTTAACTAACCTGTCAATCACACATATAAGGAGCCCAAGGGGAGGTCCAGCGATGCAGGGTGCCCGGCCGCAGACATCGCTGTATGTGGCCAGCGCCGCCTCCTAATGCTCCGTGCCGCCTCTCCCTCCCCCTCCTCCTGCTGTAAGCGCTGGCTCAGTACGCACACGGCGCGTGCGCACTTCACTTGAAGAAGCCGATCCAAGAAGTCCGCACGGGTGCATGCCCATGCGCACGCGCGATTTCTTGGATCGGCTTCTTCAAGTGAAGTGCGCACGCGCCGTGTGCGTACGAGCCAGCGCTTACAGCAGGAGGAGGGGGAGGGAGAGGCGGCACGGAGCATTAGGAGGCGGCGCTGGCCACATACAGCGATGTCTGCGGCCGGGCACCCTGCATCGCTGGACCTCCCCTTGGGCTCCTTATATGTGTGATTGACAGGTTAGTTAAACCTGTTTTTTGACAAAATTACGCTACCATTTGTTTAGATGAGCCCATATTAGGCATGCTAATGAGACCCTGAACGTCAGCATATGTTTAGCTGACAGGGCTCAAACCTGGTGACAGATTCCCTTTAATGTCCATAAATCGGGCTGTCCTTTTCTGCACTTCCATTGAGTAGTCTGGGAACAGCGAAATCCTGTGACCATCCAGGGAAAGGTCAGGTAGCTCTCTGGCCTTGCGGAGAAGAATGTCCCGGTCTCTGTAATGTAATATTTTGGCTAGGACCGTTCTCGGAGGGGCCCCTGGTGGTAGAGGTCTAGTGGGCACCCTATGTGCACGCTCAACAGCAAACAGAGGAGTTAGGTTATCCTGCCCAACCTGCTCCTTCAGCCAGGCCTCAAAGAATTCGGTGGGGTTTCTGCCTTCCACCTTTTCCGGTACTCCAACTACGCGCACATTATTACGGCGCGAGCGGTTTTCCAAATCGTCCTGCTTAGCCATTATCACACTCAGTATTCTGGCATGTTCCGCCGCATCCCGTTTTAGAGGTTGAATATCATCCTCAACATCTCCCAGTCTATCTTCCAGGGCGGTAGTGCGCTCTGCTAGCTTTTTGAAATCGTGCCGCATAATGGAGATGTCCTCCTTAATGGCGCCTTACATCTTTGAGGGTGGGTTCCCCAGCGTCAGAGTCGCCAGCTTCACAGTCCTGTTCGCCGATATTTTGCTGCAAGGCCGCAAATCTGTTTACACACTTACGAGCAGGCACAGAGGGTTCCGGCCCTTCAAGTTCCGATTCCTCTCCTTGTTCCGTCGACGCTGAATCTTGAGCCTCCTGACGCCTCTTATGGTTGGAAGCCTGTGAGGAGCGAGCATACTGACATAGTTTCTCTGCCGCTTCCCTCTGCAGCTCCGTGGCGCGATCCCGCCGCTTCGGAGTACCGTTCCCGGCGCCATCTTGGAGATCTTTGTCTGCACCTTTGCCGTCTCTTTTCCTGGACATGGCCGTCTATCAGTGTAACCGGAAGCTTCACTGTGGGTAGGTTACCGGTACCCTACCTCTCAAGCTGAGATTTTTTCTAAAATCGAGGGTTTTGCAGGATAAATAGCCGGGTCTTTGCAGGAGCTCTCTCAGCGTGCGACCGCTCACATGTCTAGCTAGCCACGCCCCCCATCTATCATTTTCTTACCTAGTTTAGGTGTAGAAAATGGTCTAAATGTAAGACAGCAAAGAAGCAGTCTTACATTTAGAAGCGGCAGTGGATCCGCCGACGTTATGTAGAGACCGGCTCCTCTTCATGGAGGCTCCACCACAGCTATAGGGGATAAAGACTGGCGTCTAAAACGCTGGCCTTAATAAATGACCCTCAATATTTCCCGCGTTCACCCTTCTTTTTCAAGATTTCTGCAATTCGCCCTGAAGTGCTGGATATCAGCTTCTGGGCCAAATCCTGATTGATAGCAACCCATCCTTGCCTAATCAGTGCTCGGAGTTTATCACAATTTCTGTGTATTTGGGCTCATGCACATGACCATATGTATTTTGCAGTCTGCAAAAAAAAAAGATGATGTCCGTATGCATTCCGCATTTTGCGGAAAGGAACAGCTGGCCCCTAATAGAACAGTCCTTTCCTTGTCCGTAATGCGGACAATAATAGGGCATGTTCTATTTTTTGTGGAACGGACATGCAGAAACAGAATGCACATGGAGTAACTTCCGTTTTTTTTGCGGACCCGTTGAAATGAATGGTTCTGTATACGATACACAAAAAACACGGAACAGACGTGGAAAGAAAATACGTTTGTGTGCATGAGCCCTTAGGCTAAGGTCGGGGAAGGCCGCATACAGAGATTCCAAGAAACAAGTCTGAGGTCAGGGCAAGCACCAATGGGGGAAAACAAGAAACAGCGAAGGACAGGGCACTTGGCTAGGAGTCAGAGTTGGCTGCCAGGCTAGAGTTCGGTACATGGGTAGTCAGACAGCGAAAAGCACCTTTGCTGGTAACTAGAAACTAGGTAACCTAAAGCTCAGGCACCCTCCTACTGGAAAGGGCGTCTTAAAGGGGTATTCCGGTTACTTGAAGTTAACCCCTATCCACAGGATAGGCGATAACCATTAGAACGGTGGGGGTCCTGCCACTGAGACCCACACTAATCATGAGGACGGGGGCCCTGTAGTAACCCCTCCCCCCCCTTTCTCCTGAAATTAATGGAACAGCAAGCTCAGGCTTGTTTGCGGCAGCTCCATTCATTTCTATGGGAGTTCTGGAGACAGGAGAGCATTGTACTCTCATATCTCCGGAAACTCCCATAGAAATTAATGGAGCGACCACACGCATGTGTGACCGGCTGCTCCGTTCATTTCAAGGGGGTACAGGGGCCCCATTCTCATGATCGGTAGGGGTTCCAGCAGTAGGATCCCCTATATCACTTGTTAGGTAAAAAATCTATTTTCCCTGAACCCTGAAAAAGGTATCATACACAAGCAGACTAGTGAAAGAAAATTTTAAATTATATATATATATATATATATATATATATATATATATATATATATATATATTAAGAAATCTGGTGCAAAAACCGCCCAAAAAGACCCGGACCGCGGTCAATTGAGTATAGGAGAAAAAAGGTCGGCAGCACTCAAAAAATAAAGTGAAAACAGTATGATTTATTACCCAAAACAGCAACGTTTCAGCTCTCACATTCTCACATTGGAGCCTTTTTCAAGCCATGTATATATATATTAATATATGGGGTTGTCCCACGAAAAAACATTCAACATTTTTCAAACCAGGACCTGGATCTAAATACTTTAGTAGTTGCATTAAATTAAATTAACAATCTTGTATAACCATTGAGAACTGCCTCCTGAGCTGTGATAGGGAGAGCTGAGACACGCCCCCTGAGCTGTGATAGGGAGAGCTGAGACACGCCCCCTGAGCTGTGATAGGGAGAGCTGAGACACGCCCCCTGAGCTGTGATAGGAAGAGCATGGACACGCCCCCTGAGCTGTGATAGGGAGCGCATGGACACACCCCCTGAGCTGCAGCAGAAAAGACACTCCCCTGAGCTTTCAGCTTGATATAAATCTAGCAGAGCAATGAATGGGGAGATCTCTGGATCCATGTGAGGTACAAGGCTGGTTCTAGCTTTGTTAGAAAGAGGTTGTCATGTACTATGTTAGGGATGGCCCGTAGTTTTACAACAGCTGGAGAGCCGCAGGTTGGCCATGCCTGTACTATGTGATATCTGATTTTCATTTTTTACAACAATTATGGGATAACCCCTTTAATGAGAAGGTCCATCATGGAGCATTGTATTACATAATTTGAACATGAGAACTTCCCTTAGGATGTATGAAAAATCATAGCAATATGCAGTGGTTTAGCCAGAATTTTGCAAAAGTAGAATAAAGAGAAACATGACTGCAATGTGTGTGATCACTCGCAAATAATAGTTTCCCTGCTTTTGGCCTCTCAGCACCATCAGAGGGATACAGAGGTCATTTGAACAGAAAGCAGAGGAGCTGTCGCAGGCAGGGAACAATTTGGGTCTGTTTTTTTAATAATTTAGGGGAGGGGGGGGGTGCCATATTGGCCCATGTGCCATTTGCAACAAATTTGCGACATTTTATTCTTTACCACTTTTACAAAAAGTGGGCAAAATGAACACAGTTACCACAAACATGACATACTCTACACTAGCTCCCATTCTGCTATAGATTTAATTTTTTGAAGCATGGCCCTTCCAAAGATGCGCCAGATTTATTATTATTAACTGGCCTAAGAAGCACCACTCTTAGGGTCCATTCACACGTCCGTTGTGTATTGCGAATCCGCAATACACCGGGCCACTACCCCTATAGAAATGCCTATTCTTGTCTGCTATTGCGGACAAGAATAGGACATGTTCTATTTTTTTCGGGAGCCACTGTGTGCTGTCCGCATCTCTTCTGGCCCTATTGGAAATCAATGGGCAGATTCGGACCCATTCTATGGACATGTGAATGGACCCTTAATACCAGAGGTGTCATTGACACCTGTACATACAATTTTTTGATTTCCAAAGAGTCTCATGCAGAGCTGCCGAGGAGGAAGAAGGGCTAGGGTCTCACTACACACTTCGCTCTGGTACTTGCACATACTACACATTGGTGAGTGTTTCTGTCAGGCTGCTCAGCCATCATGGCATACCATAGGCAGGATCATATCATTAACATCTAGTATAGAACAGTGCAGTGTGTAGTGAGGCCCCGTCCTCTTCACCCCTCTGAGTAGTTCTGCAAATGGTGGCAACCAGTCCTGCTCACATTATAGGATAGGTTGCTGGTGGCCATTTTAAATCATTCCCGGAGTACCCCTTTAGAACACAAATAAAATTATATAAAAGTCTAATCTTTAGGATCATACTGACCCAGAGAATAAAGGGAACAGGTTAGTTTTACCGCACAGGGAACAGAGTAAAAATTAAATCGTAGGGTGTTGAAGGGGTTAAAGTTTACACTCCAGCCAAAATATTGAGGCAGTGTGTTATGCTAGGTAGCTCCAAATTCAAGCTTTAATTAAATTTGCATTGAAAACGGCATACCTGTATCAAACCTGTACATTGTGCTTATGGGCCCAGTTTCAGTCATCCCACCGAAGATATAAATGAATTTTTTCCAGGAAATTGAAGAATGAGCAGCACAAGCAGGAGGCAGATCCCCCTTCGTTTTCAGCCTCTCCCACTTCATAGTATCTAAAGAATACATTTTATATACACAATGTAGTTAATTCTATCACTAAATTTGTCAGTCTTTTAAGGCCCCTTTCACACGGGCGAGTTTTCCGCGCGGGTGCAATGCGTGATGTGAACACATTGCACCCGCACTGAATCCTGACCCATTCATTTCAATGGGGCTGTGTACATGAGCGTTTTTTTTCACGCATCAGTTGTGCGTTGCGTGAAAATCGCAGCATGTTCGATATTCTGCATTTTTCACACAGCCCTAGCCTCATAGAAGTGAATGGGGCTGCGTGAAAAACGCATTGCATCCGCAAGCAAGTGCGGGTGTGTTGCGTTTTTCACTGATGGTTGCTAGGAGATGTTGTTTGTAAATGTTCAGTTTTTTATCACGCGCGTGAAAAACGCGTCAAAACGCATTGCACCCGCGCGGAAAAAACTGAACAACTGAACGCAATCGCAGCCAAAACTGAATGGCTTTGCCTGTGAAATCGCACAGTTTTCACTGAACGCATCCGGACCTAATCCGGACACGCTCGTGTGAAAGAGGTCTAACAATCATTCCTAGCGAACAAAAAAGTATTCATGCTCCTTGAACTTTTCCACATTTTTTCGCATTACCCCCACAAACTTAAAGGGGTTATCCAACCCCTGAAATGCCCATATGCCCGGGCCCCTCACACACAATATACTTATGTTGCCCTTAGTCCTTGTGCGGCTGCCACTGCTTCTCCCGTGTGCAGATGAAAACATACGGTGTCGGGGTTGCAGCCTCCCTAGCATCGCGGGTGACGCTAGCGAGGATCGTCTGCCATCGGCTGCCCCCCCCCCCCTTCAACACCGGATGTTTTCATCTGCACGCGGGGAGAAGCAGCGGGGACCAGGAGCAACACTAGTGCTGGGGAGCAAGGTAAGCATGTGTGTGTGAGGGGCCCGGGACCCGTGAAGGTTGTTATAAAAGTAGGGGTCGTAGTGCCACTCCATTGCCTTTTACTTGGAGAAGGAACTTAGTAAATTGTGTTCACCTGTGTGTAATTTATTCTCAGTATAACTACAGCTGTTCTGTGAAGGCCTCAGAAGTTTGTTAGAGAACATTAGTGATCAAACAGCACATGAAAACCAAGGAACACATTAGACAGGTCAGGGAACAATAAAGATCAGAGATTAAGTGTTGGAGATTTGTGAAGCAGGGTTAGATTATAAAAAAAAAAAAAATATCCCAAGCTTTGAACATCTCAAGGAACACTGTTTAATCCATCATCTAAAAATGGAAGGAGTAAGACACAACTGTAAACCTACCTAAGACATGGCCATCCACCTAAACTGACAGACCAGGCAATAATTAGAGAAGCAGCCAAGAGATCCACATCTCAAGAGGGAGAATCTGTCCAAAGGACAACTACTAGTCTCGTGCAACATGTGGAAGAAGGTGATCTGGTCAAATGAGACCAAAGTTGAACTTTTTGGCCTAAATGCAAAAGGCTATGTGTGGTGAAAAACTAACACTGCACATCACCCTGAACATACCATCCCCACCGTGAAAGATGGTGGTGGCAGCATCATGCCGTGGGGATGCTTTTCTTCAGCAGGGTCAGGGAGGCTGCTCAGATTTGATGGGAAGATGGATGGAGCTAAATACAGCTCAATCCTGGAGGAAAACCTGGTAGAGGCTGCAAAAGACTTGAGACTGGGGTGGAGGTTCACCTTCCAGCAGGACAATGACCCTAAAGATACAGCCAGAGCTACAATGTAATGCTTCAGATTAAAGCATAGTCATGTGTTAGAATGGCCCAGCCAAAGTCCAGACCTAAATCCCTTTGAGAATCTGTGGCAAGACTTGAGAATTGCTGTTCACAGACGCTCTCCATCCAATGGAGCCGGCTGTCAGGGGGTGCCAGAGAAGCAATGACTAATTGCTGGAGCGCTGCCGCCCACATACTGCAGAGGGGCACAGAAGCGCATAGTTCCCTGCCCCACCGCCAATTACTGCCCACCATAGGCTTCAGGTCTATTAGGCCTGAGGCCTATTTAGTGAAATCCCGGCGCAGGCGTGCATGATGATGTCATCGCACGCGCCTGGACGCAGTAGCACAGTGAAGTATTTAGCTTTTAGTTTTTTTTTCTTTTATGTGCCAAGTAACTTTGGGGGACACAAGAGGACATGTGGGGGGGGAAATATTATGGTGGGATACTGTGTGGAGCAAATAATTATGGGAGGGATTACTATGTGGGGGTCAAATTACTAAATGGGGGCAATATGGGGGAAACTACTGTGTGGAGCAATTACTGTGTGGGGGAAACTACTGTGTCGGAGCAGTGTGGGGGAAACTACTGTGTGTGGGAAATTACTGTGTGGGGGCAGTGTGGGGTACAGTACACTACAGTATGGGGTACACTACTGTGTGGAGGGCAGTGTGGGGGAAACTACTGTTTGGGGGAAACTATTGTGTGCTGCAAATTACTATATGGGGGCAGTGTGGGAGAAATTACTATATGGGGGCAGTGTGGGGGAAATTACTCTGTGGGGGGCAAATTACTGTGGGTGGATTACTATGGGGGGCAGTGTTGGGGAAATTACTATATGGGGGCAGTGTGGTGGGCAAATTACTGTGGGGGGATATTACTATATGGGGGCAGCGTGGGGGGCGTTGCTATTGGGGAGGCACTGTAGGGGCAATTTAATTTTTTTCGGGACACTATACAGGTAAAGGACACGCCCCGGGTGCCAAACACCCTAGGCACGCCACTGCATACCCCAAAAGACGTACAGCTGTAATTGCAGTGAAAAGTGGTCCTACAAAGTATTGACTCGGGAGGGGTTTGGTGAATACATATGCACGCCACACTTTCAAGATTTTTATTTATTAAACATTTTGAAAACCATGTCTCATTTTCTTTTCCTTTCACGCCTACTTGCTACTTTTTGTTGGTCTATTGATCTATCACAAAAAATCTTAATAAAATACATTTAAGTTTGTGGGTGTAACGTGAAAAAAATTTGGAAAAGTTCAAGGGGTATGAATACTTTTTCAAGGCACTGTATATTATTAGCCACATGCAGCTAATTTTACCTGTGTCAATACAGAACATGTCGCTAAAAAAAGAGCTGCCTGCCATCCCACCATGAATGAATAGCTTGGTTCCTACAGCTGTAATAATATGCCCATGACGTGGCTTAGGCGGATTACCAGATGTCACAGGCTGCGTCCATGTTAGGCGGCCTATGAAAAGAATAAATTGCACAGTGAGTATTTACTTTATGAATCTTAAAAGGGCTGTACATAATAATAATAATAAAAAAAAAACATGGCTACATTCTTCAAGAAGTTTAACAGTTTACAGTTTAACAATGGTCTATGAATTGTGTCGGGTACTGCATTTCAGCTCCATTAAAGGAAATGAGCTACAATATCACACATAAACTGTGGACGTGCGTGGCATCATTTTTTGTAATAACACAACCGCATTTTTCTGATACCAAACAACTTCTTTAAAGGGGTTTTCTGACAGTTGGATACTGATGATCTATCCTCAGGATGGGTCATTAAGATCAGATAGGCAAGGGTCTGACTCCTGGCACCCGACTGGTTAGCTGTTTCAGGAGGCCACGGTGAACCTGTGAGCGCTGCGTCCTCCTCACAGCTTACCAAACATGTAGCTGGCAATTGCATAGCAGATGTGCTTTGTGTTGCACTTGGCCCTTCACTTGACATCCACGGCATCTGAGCAGTCTTTCCTTAGCTGGTTTCCCTCAACACACAGCAAATGACGGCGGTACCAATGACCCACCTTACTGAGAGCAGTAAGGTACTAGGCCTCTTGCGCACGGCCGTTGTGGTTTCATTGCCGTATTGCGGCTCGCATACAGCGGGTCTGCAATACATGGGCACCGGCCCGTGTGCACTCCGCATCATGGATGCGGACCCATTCACTTGAATGGGTCCGCAATCATGGAGATGCGGAACAGAAGCACAGATCGGAACCCCACGGAAGCACTACGGAGTGCTTCCGTGGTGTTTCTGTCAGTGCCTCCGTACCGCAAAAAAATAGAACTTGTTCTATTTATTTGCGGTACGGACGGATCACGGACCCATTCAAGTTGAATAAGTCTCGATCCGTCCCGGCTGCCGACAGTGCATTGGGGACCACAAATTGTCCCAAAACACAAGTCAATCAGTGTTTGGTTGAGCGCTAACTAAGGGCTCTTTCACATCTGCGTTGTTCCTTTCCGTCCTAGAGTTCCGTCCTTGGGGCTCTAAGACCGAAAGATACTGATCAGGATTATCCCAATGCATTCTGAATGGAAAGAAATCCGTTCAGGATGCATCAAGATGTCTTCAGTTCAGTATTCAAACGTTTTTTTGCTGTTGAAAAATCTGCAGCATGCTGCGGATTTTCCTCTGGCCAAAAAAACTGAAGACATGCCGCAAGGACGGATCCGGAATTAATGCCCATTGAAAAGCATTAATCCGCATCGCCGGATCCGACGTTTAGCTTTCTGAATGGTAACCATGGCAGCCAGGACGCTACTAAAGTCCCGGCTGCCATGGAAAAGTAGTGCCTTCCGTGCAGCTCCCGGGGCGCTCCACAAAGACGTAGGGGCGCTGTGACGTCATTGTGGAGCGCCCCGGGAGCCGCACGGACGGACAGTAAGTAGCTTCTCCACTGCTCCCCACTACTTTTCCATGGCAGCCGGGACTTTAGTAGCGTCCTGGCTGCCATGGTAACACTGAAAGCATTTTGAAGACTGATCAGTCTTCAAATGCTTTCAGGTGTGTTGAGTTGTGACGGATCCGGCGGGCATTTCCGGCGACGGAAGTGCACGCCGGATCCTCACAACGCTAGTATGAAAGAGGCCTAAACATATACTTTTCCCTGACTGTACAACTGGCTTACTATCGATCACTCATTAGCATTGTCTACATCACAACAAGAGCAAATGTCCACTTTAAGGCTAACAGCTTCAGTAACAGTCTCGCCACACAGGTTCTGTCTCCTCAAATAGATCTCTCTCTCTCCAGTGCATACCTTGCACCCTAATAGCCCAGCTGGACAAGAAAACTAGTACTGGCCAGGAAGGGAATGGCAGACCCCACTACCAGCCTGCCCGTCATTCTGTAAAAATACAGGCCCGAAAACAGGACTTACTAAAGTCCTTAGCAAACTACTCTTTGCTAGGAATACTTAACTTTCCTAAATTTCTTGTATCTCATCCAGTTTTCCCTGGAAGAGATGTGTTCTTCCTGAAGCCTAGTACACATATGAGAGGAATCTTGAGGAACTCCCGGATCACTTTTCGTGTCACCGTTTCACACTTACTTGTATCAAACACATGGAGTTTGTTGTCTGCAGTGGGTTCGGCGCCTTTCTCTCCTCCTCCAAAAACATAGAACTTATCCCCAATGGCAGAACAGGATGTATGAAACGTCCTTGGGGATGGACAAGGTCCTTCTACATTTGGATTTTTCCAAGAACAGCTTTCTGAGAAACAGAGAAGATAATCTTCATGTTCATAGACACGTATAGTTGCTACTATATTCCTCACCCATGCTTCACACTCTATATCTACTGTTCACATATTCGTATGCATAAAATGTTAAGCCATGGAGAGCCGGTGTTTATATCAGCGCACGTATGGACTGCTTCAAGCACTTGACAGAAACAGGTACAGCATCCTCAACTGTAAGACTTCTGCCAGATGCCAAGTTTCTTAAAAAGAACCCCATATGGGCAGATGTACCAGAGAGGATTAAAAAAGTAGGACATTTTTGCACAAAAATAAATTGAAGACTTTAAAGGGGTTGTCCAGGATCTCCTCTGCTTTTACTTAGCCCCCCTGAAAGCAGCCAGAGTGCAGGACCGGGGCGGTAGGGATCAGATGAGTATGAGTCTTGTATCACGTCAAACATACTAGGGGGGCTAAGTAAAAACCACGAAAATCCTGGACAACCCCTTTAAGATTTTTCGCTGCTCGTGACACTTTTAAATAAAAGGTGGATGGGACCTCCTCTGCTAAACACATTTACAATAATTTACACCAGAAAACGGTTGTAAATTACAAGTGAAATATATGCCGGTGTTCCGTGAAATTATGGTACCTGTTAAAAGCTGGTACCCTCGTCACTTCCGGGAGTGACGTAGTCGCATCGGAAGATTGAAAAGGAGGTGTGATCTGAGAGTTCGGCACCTGATTGGCTGAAAAGAAGGCGTGTTTGTGACTGCGCACAACCAACCTGGGTACCGTAATTTTACTTCCAGCGCCTGTGAATGCGCGGAGGGAGGGTACCTTCGATTTACAGGCCACCGCACATGCGCGAACCAGATTACCTTCTGAACGTGCGGAGGGAGTTTACCTTCGATTTACAGGCCACCGCGCGAACTAGATTGCCTTGTGAAACAGACAGGGTACCGAAATATTACAGCTCGCGCCTGTGAAGGAGCAGAGGGAGGGAAGCAGGGAGGGGAGGGAGGTTTGCCCGCAATATGATTGGCTGAACCACCCGAGGTACATACTGTGTATGGCATATGGACAGCAAAGGATGCGACAACTGATGTCTTATTAGGACTGGTGTATGAAACTCCATTCTTTAGTAAATGTTCCCCAATGTGTTCACAAACGCCCCATACCTTAATCCGATTACAAGGATCATAACCCAGCTTGCACTACACAGCGATTTGCCTCCAAAATTAGCAAGACATATCAGAGCAGGATCGAAAAGATGGAAGACTTAAGTAATTGTTCTAAAGCCTTTGAAGGATATGTACACCTTGACTGCATTTTACTCATTTTTGGCTAAAAATCATATTTTCAATTGGCCTTTATTAAAAATATTGAGCCATTCTGTCACAAAGGGTTAAATATTTTTCTAGCTGTGTGACTGGTACTTTCACTTTGTGCAGTCATCTAATAAACCTTATCTCTAAACTACAAAGAGGTCATAAACACTTATTTAAGCCACATTCTTATCAGTAAGATAAGAACTGAGCCATAATGAGTGTTTATAAGGGCAGAGAGCAGAAATAAGGAGGCCGTCAGCTCCCCAACTGACAGAAAAGACAGAAAATTCAGAGGCTGCTACTAGAGCATCTCAGCTCTGTACAGAAAAAATAGCTCCATATTTTTAGCTCAAAATGAGAACAATGCAATAATAATAGAAAAAAATTGCCCACAAAGCTGTATAAAGCCTTTAAAGTGGTTGTCCGGGTTCAGAGATGAACCCGGACATACCCATATTTTCACCCAGATACTCTTGTTTGTTTACCTAGGCACACCGCTAGGCCCAGCAGTGTGTTTGGTGACGTCACCAGATCGGATGGGCCGGTTTTAGCGCTGCCCTAGCTGTTTTACAGGCTAGGGCAGTGCTAAAGCCCGCCCATCAGAGCTGGTGACATCACCGGGCTCACTGCTGGGCGGAAGCCTCCACCTGGCAGCCCTAAAGAGAGCCTGGTACGTCACTGGATCTCCTGAAAATGCCTTTGCCCTGTGCGATTTAGCGAAGGGCAAAGGAGAGCACCGAAGGGCCGTAGGGCTGCCTGGGTGAAAATATGGGTATGTCCAGGTTCAGCTCTGAACCCGGACAACCCCTTTAACTCCCAGATGTAATACTAATATGATAGAGGCTACATTTACATTAGCGGTTTTTGCGGCTCCATCATGGATCTGCAAAAACACTTCCGTTACAATAATACAACCGCATGCATCCGTCATGAACGGATCCGGTTGTATTATGTCTTCTATAGCCATGACGGATCCGTCATGAATTCCATTAAAAGTCAATGGGGGATGAATCCGTTCTCTACTGTGTCAGAGAAAACAGATCTGTCCCCATTGACTTACATTGTGTGTCAGGATGAACAGTCTTGCTCCGCACCACATCGCGGACAAACAAACGCTGCAGGCAGTGTTTTGGTGTCAGCCTCCAGAGCGGAATGCTGATGGAACGGAGGCAAACTGATGCATTCTGAGCAGATCCTTTTCCATTCAGAATGCGTTAGGGCAAAACTGATCCGTTTTGGATCGCTTCTGAGAGCTCTGAACGGATCTCACAAACGGAAAGCAAAAACGCTAGTGTGACAGTAGCCATAGTTTACATTGTACTTTTTACTCACAGGGATACAGGAATATACGTTCATCCAAGGATACATACCTGGTCTAATTACCTGAATGCTATTTCTGTTCTCTGCCTGTTCGGCTCCACCAAACACCCATATTGTAGTAGGATCACTGGCAGAAGTAAAGCAGGCATGTTCGTAGCGTGGTAGCAGATCCTTCCAGCCAGGGTTATCCCATTCATAGGTATCTAAAGGTAAAAAGATAGGCAAGTACAGCAAGCATGTGCACAGTATAACAAATCCCTGCAAAGATTTAAAGGGTGTGCCTCACTTCAGCAATTAGCATTTATTATGTAGAGAAAGTTAATACGAGGCACTTACTAATGTATTGTGATTGTCCATATTGCCTCCTTTGCCAACTGGATTCAATTTTCCATCACACTATACACTTTTCGTTTCCATGGTTATGACCACCCTGCAATCCATCAGTGGTAGTCGTGCCTGCACGCTATAGGAAAGAGCACCACCCTATGTGCGCTCCCATGGTCCCGGCCACCAGAGAGGCTGACACTTTTTTATATAGTGTGCAAGTATGACCACCACTGATGGATTGCAGGGTAGTCGTAACCATGGAAACGAGCAGTGTATAATGTGATGAAAAAATGAATCCAGCCAGCAAAGGAGGCAATATGGACAATCGCAAAACATTAGTAAGTGCCTCGTATTAACTTTCTCTCTTGCTCTCGTGTACTCATGACTAGAGATGAGCGAACTTTAACCACTTCAGCCCCCCTAGCTTAAACACCCTTAATGACCAGGCCACTTTTTACAATTCTGCACTACACTACTTTCACCGTTTATTGCTCCGTCATGCAACTTACCACCCAAATGAATTTTACCTCCTTTTCTTCTCACTAATAGAGCTTTCATTTGGTGGTATTTCATTGTTGCTGACATTTTTACTTTTTTTGCTATTAATAAAAATTTAACGACATTTTTGCAAAAAAATGACATTTTTCACTTTCTGTTGTAAAATTTTTCAAAAAAAACTACATTTGTATATAAATTTTTCTCTAAATTTATTGTTCTACATGTCTTTGATAAAAAAATCCAATAAGTGTATATTTATTGGTTTGGGTAAAAAGTTATAGCGTTTACAAACTATGGTGCAAAAAAGTGAATTTCTGCATTTTGAAGCAGCTCTGACTTTCTGAGCACCTGTCATGTTTCTTCAGGTGCTAGAATGTCAGGAAAGTATAAATACCCCCAAATGACACCATTTTAGATAGAAGACACCCCAAAGTATTCACGGAGGGGCATGGTGAGTTCATGTATCATTTCATTTTTTTCACAAGTTAGCGGAAAATGACACTTTCTGAGGAAAAAAATATATAATAAAGTTTCCATTTCTGCTAACTTCTGGCAAAAAAAGAAATCTCAGACGGACTCACTATGCCCCTCTGTGAATACCTTGGGGTGTCTACTTTCCGAAATGGGGTCATTTGTGGGGTGTGTTTACTGTTCTGGCATTTTGGGCGGGGCTAAATTGTGAGCAGCCATGTAAAGCTAAAGGTACTCGTTGGAATTTGGGCCCCTTGTGCACTCAGGCTGCAAAAAGTGTCACTCATGTGGTATCGCCGTACTCAGGAGAAGTAGGGCAATGTGTTTTGGGGTGTATTTTTACATATACCCATGTTGAGTGAGAGAAATATCTCTGTAAACTGACAACTTTGTATAAAAAAATTAAAAAGTTGTCATTTACAGAGATATTTCTCACACAAAGTATGGGTATATATAAAAATACACCCCAAAACACATTGCCCTACTTCTCCTGAGTACGGCGATACTACATGAGTGACACTTTTTTGCAGCCAAGATGCGCAAAGGGGCCCTAAAACCAATGAGTACCTTTAGGATTTCACAGGCCATTTTTACGCATTTGGATTCCAGACTTCTTCTCACGCTTTAGGGGCCCCTAAAATGCCAGGGCAGTATAAATACCCCACATATGACCCCATTTTAGAAAGAAGACACCCCAAGGTATTCCGTAAGGGGTATGGTGAGTTCATGTAAAATTTTATTTTTTGTCACAAGTTAGTGGAATATGAGACTTTGTAAAAAATAAAAATAAAAATCAATTTCCGCTAACTTGTGCCAAAAATTTTTTTTTTCTGTGAACTCGCCATGCCCCTCACGGAATACCTTGGGGTGTCTTCTTTCACAATGGGGTCACTTGTGGAGTATTTATACTGCCCTGGCATTTTAGGGTCCTAAAGCGTGAGAATCCAAATGCGTAAAAATGCCCTGTGAAATCCTAAAGGTACTCATTGGAATTAGGGCCCCTTTGCGCATCTTGGCTGCAAAAAAGTGGCACACATGTGGTATCGTCGTACTCAGGAGAAGTAGGGCAATGTGTTTTGGGGTGTATTTTTATATATTCCCATGCTGGGTGAGAGAAATATCTCTATAAATGACAACTTTTAAATTTTTTTATTCAAAGTTGTCAATTTACAGAGATATTTCTCTCACCCAGCATGGGTATATGTAAAATACACCCCAAACACATTGCCCTACTTGTCCTGAGTACGGCGATACCACATAAGTGACACTTTTTGCAGCCAAGATGCGTAAAGGGCCCAAATTCCAATGAGTACCTTTAGGAGGGCATTTTACGCATTTTCTTCTCGAGCTTTAGGGCCCCTAAAATGCCAGGGCAGTATAAATACCCCACATGTGACCCCATTTTGGAAAGAAGACAGCCCAAGGTATTCCATGAGGGGCATGGCGAGTTGATAGAAATTTTTTTTGGCACAAGTTAGTGGAAATTGATTTTTTATAGTTTTTCTCACAAAGTCTCACTTTCCGCTAACTTTGACAAAAAGTTTAATTTTTCATGGACTCACTATGCCCCTCAGCGAATACCTTGGGGTGTCTTCTTTCCAAAATGGGGTCACATGTGGGGTATTTATACTGCCCTGGCATTTTAGGGGCCCTAAAGCGTGAGAAGAAAATGCGTAAAATGCCCTCCTAAAAGTTACTCATTGGAATTTGGGCCCCTTTGCGCATCTTGGCTGCAAAAAGTGTCACTTATGTGGTATCGCCGTACTCAGGAGAAGTAGGGCAATGTGTTTTAGGGTGTATTTTTACATATACCCATGCTGGGTGAGAGAAATATCTCTGTAAATTGACAACTTTGAATAAAAAATTTTAAAAAGTTGTCATTTATAGAGATATTTCTCTCACCCAGCATGGGAATATATAAAATACACCCCAAACACATTGCCCTACTTCTCCTGAGTACGGCGATACCACATGTGCCACTTTTTGCAGCCAAGATGCGCAAAGGGCCCTAATTCCAATGAGTACCTTTAGGATTTCACAGGGCATTTTTACGCATTTGGATTCTCACGCTTTAGGACCCCTAAAATGCCAGGGCAGTATAAATACCCACAAGTGACCCCATTGTGAAAGAAGACACCCCAGGTATTCCGTGAGGGCATGGCGAGTTCACAGAAAAAAAATTTTGGCACAAGTTAGCGGAAATTGATTTTTATTTTTACAAAGTCTCATATTCCACTAACTTGTGACAAAAATAAAATTTTACATGAACTCGCCATACCCCTCACGGAATACCTTGGGCCGTCTTCTTTCTAAAATGGGGTCACTTGTGAGGTGTTTGTACTGCCCTGGCATTTTAGGGGTCTCCGCAATCATTACACGTATGGCCAGCATTAGGAGTTTCTGCGATTCTCCTTATATTGAGCAGACGGGTAATGAGATTTTTTTTTTCCGTTCAGCCGCTGGGCTTAAAAAAAAAAAAAAAATGAACGGCACAGATTTATTCATTCGCATCAATCAATGTGGATGAAAAAATCTCTGCCAAAATCAGTGACTGCGGTGCGGTGGGCTGGGCGCTAGCTACCTAACAAGTAGCTAACCAACTGGCGGTGATAAGGGACCCTTATGCCCCATTCACACGTCCGCAATTCTGTTTGCGGAACGGAATTGCGGACCCATTCATTTCTATGGGGACAGACTTTGTCCCGCTCGGATCCGGAATTACGGATCCGCGCTTCGAGTCTGCACTTCCGTTCGCAAAAATATAGAACATGTCCTATTCTTGTCCGCAATTGCGGACAAGAAAAAGCATTTTCTATATAGTTCTGGCAATGTGCGGATCTGCAAAATGCAGAAAGCAATGTACGGATCCGCAAAACACATATGGACGTCTGAATGGAGCCTTACAAGGGGTGTGATCAATGACAGGGGGGTGATCAGGGGGTCTAGATGGGGTGATCAAGGGGTTAACAAGGGGTTAATAGGTGAGGGGGTGGGGGGGTTAGTGTAGTGTTTGGTGCAACTTTACATATTTACCTGGTCCTCTGGTGGTCGATCCCAGCAAATGGGACCACCAGAAGACCAGGTAGCAGGTATATCAGACGCTGTTCACAAAACAGCGTCTGATATACTTGTTTGATGCGATTTATATCGCATCTACAGCCTGCCAGCGATGGATCATCGCTGGCAGGCTGTAGTTAAACTCCTGAGATGCGCGCTACTGTGAACGCGTGCGCGCGCGTTCACAGGAAATCTCGCGTCTCGCGAGATGACGCACTTCTGCGGCGCCCCAGAACAGCCCGACCGCCGCAAGAACGCAGTTGTGCGTTAGGCGGTCGGGAAGTGGTTAAAAAAAAGTTCGGCGTTCGGGTTGTGGTAATCGCCGCATCCCGTTATGGATTCCACTACCGCAGACTATCCCGGCATATGGAATCCATAAGGGGCGGCTTCCACGAACCCGAACTGTTGAACAGCCGAAGGACCTGGGGTGACGTCACCGTCATGTGATCAGTGCAGGGGGCGTGCCTCAGCACTGGATTTGATCCCATGCTGAGCCACGCCCCCTGCACTGATCACATGACGGTGACGTCACCCCAGGTCCTTCAGCTGTTCAACAGTTCGGGTTCGTGGAAGCCGCCCCTTATGGATTCCATTTGCCGGGATAGTCTGCGGTAGTGGAATCCATAACGGGATGCGGCGATTACCACAACCCGAACGCCGAACTTTTTTTTAAAGTTCGTTCATCTCTACTTATGACAACACTTCCCGTCCTGTAGGTCATAAAGTATACCGTATGTGTCCAAATCTATATTAATGCAGATATGATCTTATGCTATTAAAATATTAGGTTTGATGATGATAGGAATGAAGAATTAATCCACATATCCTTATGACAAGACTGAAAGATAAGTGCAGTAAGTGCTGACATGGGGACAATGGATCTGAAGAAATTCAATCATTAGGCCTGAAGTTTAACCACGGATAAAGCAGCGAAGAAGATGTTAAAAAGTTGCTTTCATCATTGCCACGTACCCCAAAGGGAATGTTATATAAATCTGGTCTGAGGTTACCATTTAAAGTTTTCTCATTAACAGCATTTGCCTCCGATCCACAGGACGAACATATGTTCACTGGGGGTCAAACTGCTGGGACCCCCACTGGTCAAGAGAGGTACTGCGCATACATGACCATTGCTTTATTTCTATGGAACTGACAGAGGTAGCGGAGGGCTGTACTCAGCAGTCTCACAGACAGTGAATGGAGCAGTGGTCATGCACGCACAACAGGGGACTTGGGTTTCTCCGTGGGGGTGCCAGCATTCGGACCCCCAGCGATCATACATTTATCAACTATCCTGTGGCTAGGCGATAAATGTTGTTAATGGGAAAACCCATTTAAACTGTAGTGTGTGCAAACTTGCTGACTGTTTCTAGTAGAATTGTGAATTCAACTTTCCATATCAGTTTGATGTCCGTGATAAATCCGTGAAGGATCAGTGTTTGGTCTGTGTGTCCGTTTTTTTACCTTGCGTGTCATCCGTATTCCACGAACAGTGCTCAGCTGAAAATTCATTTCTAAAGCATCTCCTATCAGTGGTCAGTGAAAAACAGACCAAACACGGAGACCATCCGTGTGGTGTCCTTGATTTTCCCAGACCCATAGACTTCAAAGGGCGTGTTTGGTCTGCATCACGAAACAAAGTAGTGCATGTCTCCGAGATTTTTTCACGACCCCCGGAGTAAAAATAAAATAAAATACTGATTGGTGAATAAAAATATTAAAATCAGCGGGTACATATGCTGTCCTCAGAAATTGCGGACAGCACATTTCGGTGAAAAACGGAAATGTCAACACTGGTGACCATTCTGCTGAACCTTATTCAAGGGTCTTCTTCTACTGTGCTAATAAAATAAGATTAAAACGGAATTATTTTTCAGGAACTAACCAACAGTCGTTTGCTTTACCTAAATTTATGATGTACGCATCAGAGTAGCAGCACCCAGGATCTGCCCCTCCAACGACGACCACTTTTCCCTTTCCTTGGGCATCAGAGGCAGGTATATACAGACATGTATGACCGACACGAGGGCTCGGGGGTTCTCCGCTGGGAGCTAAAGCATACCTGTAGAGATATAGCCAGTAAGGAGTACATTTGTAAAACAGTGCACGCATATAGGTCTGCCGTCAATTTCTACTGCCAGCCATACACATTAAATAGCCGTCGGTCTATTGTGTGAACCGACAGCTATCTCAGCTAACCCCCCAACACATGTACACTCAATGGTCAAGCATGTGGCATGTTGAAATACAACAGCTCGATCCTTATTTACACCAACATGTGCCACCAAGGGAAGTTAGGAGGCCCCTGTACACATTAAAAGGTTGGCAGGTTCAGACGACATTTCTCGAATGCTCTGGTCATCTGACGCTTTATTTCAGGCTGGTTATCTGCTTTAGACAATTCTTGCTTCTTAGATGGTTGATATGATTACAGGGAGCCTGCTGCTAGCACCCCAGTGATCAGTCTGTGGGGGGAACCTGGCAGCAAGTTTGCCTGGAGCGCCACCCCATTAAAATCAATGGGCTGTTGTATAAGGCATAGATGCAGAAGGTCCTCCAAGGCGAAAGACTCTTTTTATTATTATTATTTTTTAAGCCATTGTGAGCATTTTTAAAGGGTTTTTCCAGGAGGAAAATATTGATGACCTATCCTCAGGATAGGTCATCAATATGTGATCGGTTGGGTTCCAACTCCCGGCAGCGCCACCAATCAACTGGTTGCAGAGGCCGCAGCACTCTGGCGAGTGTCGCAGCCTCTTCGCAGCATACCAAGCACAGTGCCATGCTCTGTATAGTGACTGGTACTGCCGCCCAAGCCCATTCACTTGAATGGAACTGAGCTGCACCTAAGCCATGTGACTGATAAACGTGACGTCACTTGCCTAGGCTCCAGCGAGAGCTGCAGCCTTTTTAAACAGCTGATTGGTCGGTGTGCCATGAGCTGGACCATCACCAATCAGATACCGATGACCTTACCCGAGGACAGGCCATCAATATTAAATGGGTTGTCCCATCTCACCATTTCCATGGCAAGATGGGGCTAAGCACGGGCCCCAGATGGCAAGGTTTGGGAAATAGCCGGGTAGGCTGGCGCTTCGCGCAGAGCAGAACAAGTCACACTGCTTCCGTCACCATTGACTTACATTGTTTTCAGTGCCGGATCCGTTTTTATGACCGGACATAAAACGGAATGCTGCCGGATCGGAAGACATCCTGAATAGATTCCATTCAGAATGCATGAGGACTAAACTGAACTGTTTTTTTCCGGTATTGAGACCCTCTACCGGATCTCTACACAGGAAAACAACAACGCAAGTGTGAAAGTAGTCTTATTCTGCTGCGCTGTTTGCGCAGTTCCCATTCACTACAAAGAGAATTACAAAAACAGTGAAGCGCCGACCCGCTTCTCTGTTTAAGTAATCCTGGGCACCGGCAGCCTGTGCTTAGTCCCATCTCGCCACATAAATAGCGAGAAGAGATGACCCTTTAAACTCCAAGAAAACCCCCTATAAACATCTTAACTGGCAAGACAACACCTTTACATTGGCCATACACATAGACACCTGTCAACTGAATACTTGCTTGGCAAACAGTTATCTCTGGATCAGCCAAGTATGCATGTCATATTTCACTGGGAGAGGGAAATGGGCCGATGGTAGACCCCTTTTCTGGTGACTTATCGCCTGGCTGAAGGATTATGAAATCGGCAGCTGGTAGCCCTCATAAGAATTTCTGAGGAATCCACGGTCATCAAGGATAGGGCTACACGAAAACATTTGTGGTGCAAACCAGACTTAAATGGATTTTTGCATCGCATTGCAATGCCATTGACTATCATGGCAAAAATATGTTGCGTGACTTTACAGCGACAAGAAGTAGTCCAACACATGTCGCCGTGTGGCCCTAGCCTAAAGGGGTTTTCAACAACATTCATCCTCTATCCACAGAAACCCCCCACTGAGAAAGGGGATCCCGTGTTCCGTCTTTAAAGGCTATGGACACCTTTGGGGGCAATTTTATATTATTGCATTGTACATTGTAAAATCTTTTTTTTTTTAATTGGTCTTTATTAAAAATATTGAGCCCTTTTTTCTGTGCAGAGCTGAGATCCTCTAGTAGCAGCCTCTCAAATTTCTATCTGCTCCATCAGGCAGGGAGCTGACAGGCTTCTTATCTCTGACCTTATAAACACTCATTATAGCTCAGTTCCTATCTTACTGATAAGAAAGTGGCTTAAATAAGCATTTATAGTAATTTAGAGGTAAGGCACAAAATGAAAGTGAAATTACCAGTCACACAGCTAGAAAAACAGTTAACTCTATGTGACAGAATGGCTCAATATTTTTAATAACGATCAATTGAAAAAATGATTCTTAGCCCAAAATGAGTAAAATGCAATCATTAAAAAAAAATTCCTCCGAAGGTGTACATAGCCTTAAAATGGAGTGGTGCCCGTGAATGGCGGCTGCTGCATTTAAAAGAGGGTTGTCTCATTTCAGCAAATAGCATTTATTATGTAGAGAAAGTTAATACGAGGCACTTACTAATGTTCTGTTATTATCCATATTGCTTCCGTTGGCTAGATTCATTTTTTCATCACATTATAAACTGCATGTTTCCATGGTTATGACCACCCTGCAATCCAGCAGTGGTGGTCGTGCTTGCACACTATAGGAAAAAGCAGCAGCCTATATGCGCTCACATAGTCCCGGCAACCAGAGACGCCGGCACTTTTTCCTATAGTGTGCAAGTAGGACCACCACTGACGGATTGCAGGGTGGTCGTAACCATGGAAACGAGCAGTTTATAATGTGATGGAAAAATGAATTCAGCCAGCAAAGGAGGCAATATGGACAATCACAATACATTAGTAAGTGACTTGTATTAATTTTCTCTACATGATAAATGCCACTTACTGAAGTGAGACAACCCCTTTAATTCTACAGGACCGCACTAGATAACCAAGCTATCTCCAGCAGTCCCATAAAGAGTCTGTCACCAGGGAATTCACTGCTAAACCCTTCGATTAGCCATCCATTCTTTCATTCTGGGGAAAAAGGAATTTTAAACCATATGCAAATGAGCAGTTGAGTGCACCAAGGGGCGGGCCCAAACCACCGTGTGCACCTTGCTCTTCTGCCAGCCCCTACCTCTCCTTTCTGATTGACAGGACCAGGTTCCGGCATAGTCATCTCAACTGTCGCTGTCCACCACGAATCACTCACCAAATCACTGAAGTGTGAACTAGGCCTATACGGAGCAGCAGTGAACATGCATGAGCAACGCTCCATACAAAACAAGAAACTACGGACCTCTGTTCTTGTGGTCAGTGGGGTTTCTAGCAGTCGGACCCCAACCGATCATCCCCTATTCTGTGGTAGCGGTAAAGAACGCTTGGGCAGATACTTACCACATCGATTCTTTCGGCACATCTTCCGCTTCTAAAACTCCTAGAATTTCCATAGTAATAAAACACGACCTAAAACATAAATGAAATGAATACTACCCATCAGATGTAACATACATTTCCCTAGCATTGGGTTCTAGACTTTGACTAGACAAAACAAACATTTTTGGCACATTGTGGATATGTCCACGCCTGGCAGACATGCTGCGGGGGTTTCCTACAACGCATTTCCGTGCTGCAATCCGCAGCATTTTACAGCAGCAGCAAAGTGGCCGAGATCGTAGATACACATAGCCGTGCTGCGGTCAAGTGACGTGGGGCTGTGCGGGCCACGGCTGGCTCTTCTTAATGAACCATTAACAATGCAGATTGACTAAACAATGCAGTCTCATTAGTTTAACAAGAGCCAGCTGAGGCCCATATTGGCCACACAGTACTGGACCGCAGTGCGACCGCTCCGTGTGGTCGTACCTTTAGGTTGGTTGCAGTTTAAAGGGGTTGTCTTCACTTCAGCAAGTGGCATTTATCATGTAGAGAAAGTTAATACCAGGCACTTACTAATGTATTGTGATTGTCCATATTGCCTCCTTTGCTGGGTGGATTCCTTTTTCCCCTCATATTATACACTGCTCGTTTCCATGGTTACGACCACCCTGCGGTGGTCGTGCCTGCACCAGAGAGGTTTCCAAGACTGCAGGAGAGCACATAGGCTTGTGCTTTTTCCTATCGAGTGCAAGCACGACCACCACTGATGGATTGCAGGGTGGTCATAACCATGGAAACGAGCAGTGTATAATGTGATGGAAAAAGGAATCCAGCCAGCAAAGGAGACAATATGGAGAATCACAATACATTAGTAAGTGCCTCGTAGTAACTTTCTCTACATGATAAATGCTAATTGCTAAAGTGACACAACCCCTTTACAGGTCCCTACGAACACAAATCTGCACTGGCTTCTTCATGCCACTAAAAAAAGCCATTATAACCGCAAGCAGTTTTTTTTTTGGCCATCTGGGTTTTTTTGTCACTTTTTTTGCACATAATGGAACAGATTTACTAATGCTGCTTAACTCTGTCTAAGGCTACATGCACACGACCGTTGGTGTTTTGCGGTCCGCAAATCGCGGATCCGCAAAACACGGAAGCTGTTCCGCGTTCCGTTCCGCATTTTGCGGAACGGAACGCGCCCATTATAGAAATGCCTATTCTTGTCCGCAAAACGGACAAGAATAGGACATGCTATATTTTTTTTGCGGGGGCACGGAACGGAGCAATGGATGCGGACAGCACACGGAGTGCTGTCCGCATCTTTTGCGGCCCCATTGAAATGAATGGGTCCGCGGCCGAGCCGCGAAATATGCGGCTCGGACGCGGACCCAAACAACGGCCGTGTGCATGAGGCCTAAGAATGTGAATTCCAATATGATTCAGGCGCACAGATCTTTATAAATTTGGGGTAACGTAAATCCGAGATTTATGCCAGAATTCTGCCGGTGCACCAAAATTTTGTCAGAACTGTTCCTAATGCTGGGGCACATTTACTAAGATCCGTGTTTTCCCATCGGTTGCACTGCCAGAGGATGTGCTCCGTCATAAATGTGTGCCTGGGAGGAAAATCAGGCTGGCGTAGTTTTTAGCCAACATGTACGCTCGATTCCAGTCATAAATATTAGTAAGCCACTGGCCACATTCACCCAACTGTGGAAACATTTCTACACCGGCCGTGTGACTTAGGGTGGGTTCACTGCACGTTTTTCCCATCCGTTTAACGTATACAAAAACATATATGTAAACGGATGCCACAGATTCATGCCATACAGTAGCAACTGTTTACCATAGAGTTCCATTTAAAAAATAAATAAAATGCATACGTTTTTTACCAGACTGTGCCGGATACAAGAACGTGATGCGGTTTCTGTTTCTAACGCATATGTCAAACGGAGGCATAAAACTTGATGTGAACCCACCCTTTAAGGGGTTATTATAATGCCTCCCAAAATGCTCGGGCCCCTCATACTGGTCATACTTACCCCGCGTCACGTCTGATGCCCGCACGGCCGCCACTACATCTCCCCGTCGCGCAGATCAAAATATCTGGCATAAGGGGACGCTCGTTCCCATGGCAGCCTGCTATTGACTGCCACCTACAGGATAGGGGATAACTATCAAATCGGTGGGGGTCCTACCGCTGGGACCCCCACCGATCAGAATGGGGGCCCAGTACCCCTCCAGGCCCCTTGCTGCTCCCCTAAAAGAGGACGCTCCTTTCATTTCTATGGGAGTTCCGGAGATAGCCAAGCGCTGTACTCAGCTAACTCCAGAACATCCATATAAATGAATGGAGCCACCGGCCGCTCTGGTAATTTTAGGGGAGCAGCAAGGGGCCTGCAGGGGGTACAGGGCCCCTGTTCTTGTGATCGGTGGTGGTCCCACCGCTGGGACCACCACCGATCTGATAGTTATCCCCTATCCTGTGGATAGAGGATAAATTGTATCTACTGGATAACCCGCTTAGACTGGGTTCACACGAGCGTGTCCGGATTAGGTCCGGATGCGTTGCGGATGCGTTCAGTGAAAACTGTGCGATTTCACAGGCAAAGCCATTCAGTTTTGCCTGCGATTGCGTTCAGTTTTTTCCGCGCGGGTGCAATGCGTTTTGATGCGTTTTTCACGCACGTGATAAAAAACTGAAGGTTTACAAACGACATTTCCTAGCAACCATCAGTGAAAAACGCATTGCACCCGCACTTGCTTGCGGATGCAATGCGTTTTTAACGCAGCCCCATTCACTTCTATGGGGCTAGGGCTGCGTGAAAAACGCAGAATATAGAACATGCTGCGATTTTCACGCAACGTAGAAGTGATGCGTGAAAAAAAACGCTCATGTGCACAGCCCCATTGAAATGAATGGGTCAGGATTCAGTGCGGGTGTAATGCGTTCACATCATGCATTGCACCCGCGCGGAAAACTCGCCCGTGTGAATGCAGCCTTAAAGGGGTTGTCCAAGTTATATTTATTGATGACCTATCCTCAGGATAGGTCATCAATATCAGATCGGCGGGGGTCCCACACCCGGCACCCCCGCTGATCAGCTGTTTGAAGAGAAGGCGAGCGCCGTGCCAGCGCTGCCTCCTCTTCATTGTTTACCTACTCGCCGTTGCATCTGCAGCGGTGAGCAGGTGTAATTACACCCAAGCCGTTCCATTCATTTCAATGGCACGGCTCGTTCCTATACAAGTGTATACTACAGAGCCGTCCCATTGAAATGAATGGAACGGCTTGGGTGCAATTACACCTGCTCACCGCTGCAGATGCAACGGCGAGTAGGTAAACAATGAAGAGGAGGCAGCGCTGGCACGGTGCTCGCCTTCTCTTCAAACAGCTGATCGGCGGAGGTGCCGGGTGTCGGACCCCCGCCGATCTGATATTGATGACCTATCCTGAGGATAGGTCATCAATAAATATAACTTGGACAACCCCTTTAATTATATCTGGTTTAGGTCTGACCTCTAGTGGTTGTTTTCTTGTCAGACAGGTTCATATTCACGAAGACTTGTTTTTTGGTTTTGCGCACTTGAAAAAAATAAAATAAAATTGGTCAGGAGTGGAGAAGAAATAAGACCATTTATGCGCCTAATTCAGACGCAAGAAAAGGCGCATAAAAAAAAATACACAGGAGATAGGGCGCAAAACAAAGACAACTTCAAAATTAGTCTCAAAATAAGAATTAGAAGAACAAGGCGCAAATGATACTTAAAAAATATGCCATTCTGCCCCAGTGCATCTTACCACTAAGGTTTTCCTCATGGCGGTTTTCCCTTATGGAGAAGGTGATGTGAAAACGTCTGAAAAAACACCAAGAGCACCAGCATGCTGCGTTTTTTTTTTTTTAAAGCCAGAAAGATACATTTATCACGTAGAGAAAGTTAATACAAGGAGCTTACTAATGTATTGTTATTATCCATATTGCTTCCTTTGCTGGCTGGATTGATTTTTTTCATCAGATTATACACTGCTCGTTTCCGTGGTTACGACCACCCTGTAATCCAGCAGCGGTGGTCATGCTTGCACACTGTAGGAAAATGCAGCAGCCTATGTGCGCTCACATGGTCCCGGACACCAGAGGGGTCAGCACATTTTCCCATAGTGTGCAAGCAGGACCACTGGTGCTGGATTGTAGGGTGGTCGTAACCATGGAAACAAGCAGTGTATAAAGTGATGGAAAAATGAATTCAACTTTCTCTACGTGATAAATGCCATTTGCTGAAGTGAGACAGCCCCTTTAAGTGTTTGTCCATGGGTTCTCTATAAGACTGAAAAAGCGCCTAAAAAATAAAGTATATCAAAAATGTTACCCCCCAAAAAATATGAAAATATCAATATATTACCTAAAATAAAGAAACGCAAATGCAATGTGTCGGTGAAGTCCAATGCTGACATGCTCGACTTTATGATCTAGCTGTGTTTTCTGTTAATACGTATCCTCGGCATACAGAGGGAAACCCGGGTAACCTACCTTCCACCTTTCAGCTCCCCCTCTACAGCACAGCAGGTCTCTCACCAGAGCTGTCACGCAGCTAGGCCGCCATCACCATGGAAACGGCTTCCCTTCCCAGACAACCCCCAAAACCCGGACATTTGTAAAGAACACCGCTACCCCTCACCCAATAGCACCCTTATGTGTAGCTGTCACCTACAGAATGCCGTCGTGTACTAAATAGTAAACGTTGAAATGTGACTCGAGAGTTGTAATGCTTCTAATAAAGTTTGTTGGAAAAAAAAAAAGTTGACATTTCCGTCTTCTTCATTCTCCAGGAAGTGAGGAAGGTGCTCCGGGCCGGAAGTGACGTTATCCCGGTGCCTCCCGCTCTAACAGTTACCAGCCTAAAGCAAAATGGCGCCCCTGGACCTGGATAAGTACGTGGAAATCGCCCGACAGTGCAAGTATTTACCCGAGAATGACCTGAAGGTGAGAAAACCATGTGTGGCATCCTGACATGGCGCAGAGTCGGCCTACCGGGGCAAAGGGTACCTGCCCATGGCCCCCCTGTGTCAGTGGCTGTATCTTCTCTATATACACACATACATGGGCATGTCCTGCCTGGAACACCCACTGCCAATATATATGAGGTGTATACGGGTGCAGGGAAGGTGGCCATTGCTGCTGGTTAGCTTTGAGACTCCTGAGGTCCTTCACAGCCCTGTCACGATAGTACATCCATGTCATGATAGTGTGGTTATGACTAAGTGATAGAAATAGGAACCCTTTTCTTAACAATTCTGAAGTTTTTAATTAAAGGGGTGTTTCACTTCAGTAAGTGGCATTCATCATGTGGAGAAAGTAATACAAGTCACTTACTAATGTATAGTGATTCTCCATATTGCCTCCTTTGCTGGGTGGATTAATTTTTCAATCACGTTATACACTGCTCGTTTCCATGGTTACGACCACCCTGCAATGCATCGGTGGTGGTCGTGCTTGCTGAATATAGGAAAAATCACCAGCCTATGTGCGCTCCCACTGTCCTGGCCACCACAGAGACTGACGCTATTTCCTATAGGGTGCAAGCACGACCACCACTGATGGATTGCAGGGTGGTCGTAACCATGGAAACAAGTAGTGTATAGTATGATGGAAAAATGAATCCAGCCAGCAAAGGAGGCAATAAGGACAATCAGAATACATTAGTAAGTGCCTTGTATTAACTTTGCGGAAGTGAGAGGACCTCTTTAATATATCAATGTTTTGGCATTATTGGATGCAGTGGGGTTATCTGACAACCTGCTGTGCTCAGAAGTCCCATAGATGAGGGTAAATCGCTCATCATGCATGTGCAATGTTGATGCAGGGGTTCCCCTGATAGCGGACCCTCTGTGATAACTGACTCACTTTCCTGTGGATGAGTAATGAATGTTTATGGGATGAATTGGGGCTTTGCATCCATGAGTTTGATAGACAGTGACTGGTTCAGTAATGCACAGGAGTGACCACTACTCCTGTCAAGTCGAGCACTCGGGGGCCCCAATTCTTATGATCAGTGGGGGCTCCAGTGGCCGTTCCCCAGCGATCATACATTTATCACCTGTTTTGTGGATTATTATAATTCTGACAATTTATTCCTTATCCAGAGGATGTGCCTGTCAGGGGTCTGACCGCTGGGGCCCCTGCTGATCAAAAGAACAGAGGCCCCGTGCTCCCCTGCGTGAATGAAGAATCCATCATGCATATGCCCTGCCTCTTCTTTTGCGTCTATGGGGGTGCTGGAGAGTACAAGCGCTTAGCCATCTCTGGCAGTCCCATAGCTGAATGGAAAGGACAGACCCATGTGCCTTTCCATTGAACTCCATTCAAGCGCAGAGCTCAGGCCTGTTGTTTGTGTGATCGGCAGGAGCCCCAGCAGTTGGATCCCTGCCAATTGCACACGCAGGGCGCCGATGATCACCCGTTTGTATGGAGCGGTGGTCGTGCATGCGCACTGCCACGTAATTCAGCCCTCTGAGGCTGTCGGAGAGATAGCCTAGTACTCTGTCTCTGACAGCCCTGTAGAGTTGAATAGGGGCCCATGTTCCCCTTTTTGAATGGAGAGGTGGCTAAACATGCGCTCTCCTGCTCCATTCAACTTTGTGGGGCTGCCTGAGTAGCTGAGCACATGTACATTGCTATCTCCGACCGTCCCATAGAGTTGAATGGAGAGGTGGGCACACACTCGGGCTGCTGTTGTCGTGATTGTCGGGGGGCCTCAGCGGTCGGACTGCCACCGATTAGCTACTGTCCTGTGGATAGCCGATAAGTTGTCGTAATGGCACAACTCCTTTTTTCATTCTGCCGATTAATTCAACGATTAATCGAGTACTCTAATAAGAAACAAATTAAAAGAATATTTTCTATAAAAGCTCATCAGCGCCATCAGTTCCCCCCTCCGCCGTGGGGCCATCAGTCCCCCCCCCCCCTCCGCCGTGGGGCCATCAGTCCCCCCCCCCCCTCCGCCGTGGGGCCATCAGTTCCCCTCCGCCGTGGGGCCATCAGTTCCCCCTCCGCCGTGGGGCCATCAGTTCCCCCCTCCGCTCGTGGGGCCATCAGTTCCCCTCCGCCGTGGGGCCATCAGTTCCCCCCTCCGCCGTGGGGCCATCAGTTCCCCCTCCGCCGTGGGGCCATCAGTTCCCCTCCGCCGTGGGGCCATCAGTTCCCCTCCGCCGTGGGGCCATCAGTTCCCCTCCGCCGTGGGGCCATCAGTTCCCCCCTCCGCCGTGGGGCCATCAGTTCCCCCTCCGCCGTGGGGCCATCAATTCCCCCTCTGCCGTGGGGCCATCAGTTCCCCCTCCGCCGTGGGGCCATCAGTTCCCCCTCCGCCGTGGGGCCATCAGTTCCCCTCCGCCGTGGGGCCATCAGTTCCCTCCCGCCGTGGGGCCATCAGTTCCCCCTCCGCCGTGGGGCCATCAGTTCCCCCTCCGCCGTGGGGCCATCAGTTCCCCTCCGCCTTGGGGCCATCAGTTCCCCCTCCGCCGTGGGGCCATCTGTCCCCCATCCGCCGTGGGGCCATCTGTCCCCCCATCCGCCCGTGGGGCCATCAGTTCCCCCTCCGCCGTGGGGCCATCAGTTCCCTCCGCCGTGGGGCCATCAGTTCCCCTCCGCCGTGGGGCCATCAGTTCCCCCTCCGGCCCACCCAAGAAATTTGTACAGAGGATTTGTTTGTCGAGCTACTCGATTAATTTGAGTAATCGTTTCAGCCCCATTTCTCAAAGGAGTATAGGATTAGGAAATTAGAAAAACATGGCTGCCTTCTTCCAAAATCTGTGCCACCCCTGGGCTTAGGTGCTGAGCTTGCTCCATACATGGCCGGTGCCGGCTGTATTATAACTCTCTAATCCTGGCCCTTTAACCCCTCAGATTCCACATTCCAATAGTGCTGTCAGCCTCTCAGCAGTTAAACAAGAAGAGGCATGAGCAAGGGGAGTAAAAAAAATAGCAATTCATAGAAAAAACAGCAAATACAGTATTTTTTGGGCTATAAGACACAGTGGGGGAGATTTAACAAACTGGTGTAAAGTAGAACTGGCTTAGTTGCCCATAGCAACCAATCAGATTCCACCTTTCATTTTGGACAACTCCTTTGAAAAATGAAAGGTGGAATCTGATTGGTTGCTATGGGCAACTAAGCCAGTTCTACTTTACACCAGTTTGTTAAATCTCCCCCACTGTGTCTTAGGCCTAATTCACACGTCCGCAATCTTCGTCCACACCCGTTCCGTAAATTTGCGTAACGGGTGCGGACCCATTCATTTTGAATAGAGACGTGATGGATGCGGAGAGCACACACTGTGCTGTCCGCATTTGCGGAGCGCGCCGCCAATCTTCCGGACGGTGGCTCTGCAAAAATATAGAGCATGTCATATTCTTGCCCGCAATTGCGGACAAGTATAGGCATCGCTATAGGGCTGGTGGCAAGGTGTGTTGTGGAACCGCAAAACACAACGGACGTGTGAATAAGGCCTTATAGTCCGCATGTACTGCCCTTAAGTCTTAGGCCCCTTTCACACGAGCGAGTTTTCCGCGCGGGTGCAATGCGTGACGTGAACGCATAGCATCCGCACTGAATCCTGACCCATTCATTTCAATGGGGCTGTGTACATCAGGGCTCGACAAATCCCAGGCGCCAGGTCGCCATGGCGACCAGGAATTTGGTCCTGGCGCCTGGGTATTTGTCAGCCCGTTCTGTCAGGTGCCCGGGCGCAGGGCCGGCGCGGACTAGGAGCGCCGGCCCCCTTCATGCTGCAGCCGCCCGAGCGCTCTGTATAGAGCCTCAGGCGGCTGCAGCACTGCCCAGGCTGGCGCGTCCATGAGGGCGCACCGCCCGGGCACAGCATGAAGAGAGGGACTGACAGGAGGGAGCGCTCAGCGCTCCCTCCTGTCAGTCCCTCGTAGCGTGGCCGAGCCCTGTATGGTCCGCGGTACAGGAGCATCTGTCTCCTGTACCCGGCCAGACTGACATGAAGTGCGCACACAGTGTGCACTTCCTGTCAGTCCGCCCGAGTACAGGAAACTAAAGCTCCTGTACCCGTGGGACCATACAAAGCTTCGGCCACGCTACACTAGAGAGGAAGGGGGAGAAAGTGAATGACAAAGGGGGAGGGGAGAAAGTGAATGACAGAGGGGGAGGGAGAAAGTGAATGACAAAGGGTGGGGAGAAAGTGAATAAAAAGCGGGGGGGGTGGTGAAAGTGAATGACAAGGGGGAGAAAGTGAATGACAAGGGGAGAAAGTGAATGACAAGGGGGTGAGAGAAAGTGAATGACAAGGGGGTGGTGGTGAGAGAAAGTGAATGACAAGGGGGTGAGAAAGTGAATGACAAGGGGGGAAAGAGATTCACAAGACGGACCCCTCTGCCCTCCCCTCCGGACCCCTCTGCTCTGCCCTCCCCTCCGGACCCCTGCCTGCCTCCCCTCCGGACCCTCTGCTCTGCCCTCCTCCGGACCCCTCTGCCCTCCCCTCCGACCCCTCTGCCCTCCCCTCCGGACCCTCTGCTCTGCCCTCCCCTCCGACCCCTCTGCTCTGCCCCTCCTCCGGACCTCTGCTCTGCCCCTCCTCCGGACCCCTCTGCTCTGCCCTCCCCTCCGGACCCCTCTGCTCTGCCCTCCCCTCCGGACCCCTCTGCTCTGCCCTCCCCTCCGGGCCCTGTAATCCTTGTAAGGGTTTCCACATGTCATGGCGGCTGCAAGTGGCGATCACTTAGACGCTGGCAGCATCTGACGTGTCATATAACCTATTGAAAAGGGGAAGCATTATGGGGGGCCCTATATACTCGCACATTATGGGGGGCACTATGGAAAACAGGGGTAGGAACACTATGGGGGCATCTACTGGGGGCCCTATGTACTGGCATGCATTATTGGGGGGCTCAATAGAGAAGTGGGGGGGAGCACTATGGGGACATCTATTGTGGGCTTTATGACGCGGCTCCGCCTGGCTCCTAACTTTTTTAGCTGGCTCCTAGATTCAAAGGAAATTTGTCAAGCCCTGGTGTACATGAGCGTTTTTTTCACGCATCACTTGTGCGTTGCGTGAAAATCGCAGCATGTTCTATATTCTGCGTCTTTCCTGCAGCCCTAGCCCCATAGAAGTGAATGGGGCTGCGTGAAAAACGCATTGCATCCGCAAGCAAGTGCGGGTGCGTTGCGTTTTTCACTGATGGGTGCTAGGAGATGTTGTTTGTAAACCTTCAGTTTTTTTATCACGCGCGTGAAAAACGCATCAAAACGCATTGCACCCGCGCGGAAAAAACTGAACGCAATCGCAGGCAAAACTGAATGGCTTTGCCTGTGAAATCGCACAGTTTTCACTGAAAGCATCCGCAACGCATCCGGACCTAATCCGGACACGCTAGTGTGAAAGGGGCCTTATTCATCAGAAGGGCACGTCCCCTAAGCACTATTATAGCGATTGAGGTCTTTCTGGGGTTTAAGTGCGCCAGGGGAGGTGGAATAAGTAGAAAATATATTTTTTTAATTTTGTATCGTCTAAAACCTGGGGTGCATCTTATAGTCTGAAAAATACAGTAAAATACTAAAAACTATAAAATTAAGGTGTTCAGAATAGGTCATAAATATCCCATCAATGGGAGCTGAGCTGCAGTAAACCAGTACGACCACCACACTGCACTGAGCTTTGCTTCTGGCTCTACTAAAAATGGTATTGGTGGCGATGCCGGGTGTCGGACCTCCCCCCATCTGAAACTGATGACCTATCCTAAGGGCATCAATATCTGGATTCCTGAAAACCATTGACATTTTCATAAATTGGTCGTTTCTTATTTGTATAGTTAACTTTTTTTTTTTTTTTTTTTTTTATCTCTTGGTGTTGTTGTTTTTTTTTGGGCATTGTGGCATAGTTACAAAATTTTTTTTTTTTTTTTTTTTTAAAGAGGTTTTACACAGATTTCTAGTGCACATCAGCTACAGTAGCCTCTGCTGTGTAACTTTCCTTTAATGGCAGCGTGATCATAGCTATATTGATGTTCATCATGTGACACGCATGATCTTATTAAAATAGCAGGCACATGTGATGCGTGTTTGCCCACAGACTTCAGCTACACGGGACAGTGAATACCCCCAGGCGTCTCCCGCTGCCTATTCTGCAAAAGCCTTTAAAGTGAATCTGTCAAAAGCGACCTCCCTATCAAACTATTTGCGTAGACATATAGCTGGGTTTTACCTGATTATAACGCTGTTGCACTTTTTTTTTTGATCCGAGGCTCGGTTCCCAAGTTATGATGCTTTTTCTTAGTATGCATATTAGGCCTTTGGAGCGATGAGGGCGTTACCATTGCTCTTATTGCACCCAAGCTTTACTCATTTCTGTGTCCAGCCCCTCGCTCGCTGCTTTGATTGTCAAGCCCAGGGAGCGACACATGGAGAGGGGCCACAGAAATGAGTGGAGCTTGGGTGCAACAAGAGCAATGATGATGGCCTCATTGCACCAAAAGCCTAATTCTCATAATAAGAAAACATATCCTAACTCAAGAATGGAGCCTCGGATCTACAAAAGAAAAACAGCGTTTTAATCAGGCGAACCACAGGTTTTTGCAAACAGCTTTATAGGGAGGTCGATGGTGACAGATTTGCATTAAGGTGTTACACTGGAAATATATGGGGTGTGTGGTAGACTTGTAGTATTGAATTAGTATGTTTGGGGTTTGTTTTGTTTGTCTTCCTCTGTAGGTTTTAAGTATTATTATTATTATTATTATTATTATTATTATTATTATTATTTATTATTATTTTTAACCACTTGAAGACCACAGGTTTATACCCCCCTAGTGACCAGGCCCTTTTTTACAAATCCGCACTACACTACTTTCACCGTTTATTGCTCCGTCATACAACTTACCACCCAAATGAATTTTACCTCCTTTTCTTCTCACTAATAGAGCTTTCATTTGGTGGTATTTCATTGTTGCTGACATTTTTACTTTTTTTGCTATTAATAAAAATTTAACGACATTTTTGCAAAAAAATGACATTTTTCACTTTCTGTTGTAATTTTTTTTTAAAAAAACTACATTTCTATATAAATTTTTCTCTAAATGTATTGTTCTACATGTCTTTGATAAAAAAAAAGTCCAATAAGTGTATATTTATTGGTTTGGGTAAAAGTTATAGCGTTTACAAACTATGGTGCAAAAAAGTGAATTTCGGCATTTTGAAGCAGCTCTGACTTTCTGAGCACTTGTCGTGTTTCTTCAGGTGCTAGAATGTCAGGATAGTATAAATACCCCCCAAATCACACCATTTTAGAAAGAAGACACCCCAAAGTATTCGCGGAGGGGCTTGGTGAGTTCATGTATCATTTCATTTTTTTTCACAAGTTAGCGGAAAATGACACTTTCTGAGGAAAAAAAAAATATATAATAAAGTTTCCATTTCTGCTAACTTCTGGCAAAAAAAAATGAAATCTCAGACGGACTCACTATGCCCCTCTGTGAATACCTTGGGGTGTCTACTTTCCGAAATGGGGTCATTTGTGGGGTGTTTGTACTGTTCTGGCATTTTGGGCGGGGCTAAATTGTGAGCCGCCATGTAAAACCTAAAGGTACTCATTGGTTTTAGGGCCCCTTTGCGCACCCAGGCTGCAAAAAAGTGTTACTCATGTGGTATCGCCGTACTCAGGAGAAGTGGGGCAATGTGTTTTGGGGTGTATTTTTACATATACCTATGTTGGGTGAGATAAATATCTCTGTAAACTGACAACTTTGTATAAAAAAATTTAAAAATTGTCATTTACAGAGATATTTCTCACACCCAGCAGGGGTATATATAAAAATACACCCCAAACACTTGCCTACTTCTCCTGAGTAGGCGATACCACATGTGTGACACTTTTGCAGCCTGAGTGCAAAGGCCCTAAACTAATGAGTACCTTTAGATTTCACAGGGCATTTTTACGCATTTGGATTCCAGACTTCTTCTCACGCTTTAGGGGCCCCTAAAATGCCAGGGCAGTATAAATACGCCACATGTGACCCCATTTTAGAACGAAGACACCCCAAGGTATTCCGTGAGGGGTATGGTGAGTTCATGTAAAATTTTATTTTTGTCACAAGTTAGTGGAATATGAGACTTTGTAAAAAACAAAATAAAAAAATAAAAATATATCAATTTCCGCTAACTTGTGCCAAAAAAAAAAATTCTGTGAACTCGCCATGCCCCTCACGGAATACCTTGGGGTGTCTTCTTTCCAAAATGGGGTCACATGTGGGGTATTTATACTCACCTGGCATTTTAGGGAACCTAAGCGTGAGAATCCAAATGCGTAAAAATGCCCTGTGAAATCCTAAAGGTACTCATTGGTTTTAGGGCCCCTTTGCGCATCTTGGCTGCAAAAAGTGTCACTCATGTGGTATCACCGTACTCAGGAGAAGTAGGGCAATGTGTTTTGGGGTGTATTTTTACATATACCCATGCTGGGTGTAGAAATATCGCTGTAAACGACAACTTTTTAAATTTTTTATACAAAGTTGTCAGTTTACAGAGATATTTCTCTCACCCAGCATGGGTATATGTAAAATACACCCTAAACACATTGCCCTACTTCTCTGAGTACGGCGATACCACATGAGTGACACTTTTGCAGCCAAGATCGCAAAGGCCCAAATTCCCATGAGTACCTTTTAGGAGGGCATTTTTACGCATTTTCTTCTCATGCTTTAGGGCCCCTAAAATGCCAGGGCAGTATAAATACCCCACATGTGACCCCATTTTGGAAAGAAGACACCCCAAGATATTCCATGAGGGGCATGGCGAGTTCATAGAAAAAAATTTTGGCACAAGTTAGTGGAAATTGATTTTTATTGTTTTTCTCACAAAGTCTCCCTTTCCGCTAACTTTTGACAAAAAGTTTAATTTTTCATGGACTCACTATGCCCCTCAGCGAATACCTTGGGGTGTCTTCTTTCCAAAATGGGGTCACATGTGGGGTATTTATACTGCCCTGGCATTTTAGGGGCCCTAAAGCGTGAGAAGAAAATGCGTAAAATGCCCTCCTAAAGGTACTCATTGGAATTTGGGCCCTTTGCGCATCTTGGCTGCAAAAAGTGTCACTCATGTGGTATCGCCGTACTCAGGAGAAGTAGGGCAATGTGTTTTGGGGTGTATTTTTACATATACCCATGCTGGGTGAGAGAAATATCTCTGTAAATTGCCAACTTTGAATAAATTTTTTAAAAAGTTGTCATTTACAGAGATGTTTCTCACACCCAGTATGGGTATATGTAAAAATACACCCCAAACACATTGCCTACTTCTCCTGAGTACGGCGATACCACATGTGTGCCACTTTTGCAGCCAAGATGCAAAGGGCCCTAAAACCAATGAGTACCTTTAGGATTTCACAGGGCATTTTTACGCATTTGGATTCTCACACTTTAGCACCCCTAAAATGCCAGGTGAGTATAAATACCCCACATGTGACCCATTGTGGAAAGAAGACACCCTAAGGTATTCTGTGAGGGGTATGGCGAGTTCACAGAAAAAAAATTTTTGACACAAGTTAGCGGAAATTGATATATATATTTTTTTTTACAAAGTCTCATATTCCACTAACTTGTGACAAAAATAAAATTTTACATGAACTCACCATACCCCTCATGGAATACCTTGGGGTGTCTTCTTTCTAAAATGGGGTCACATGTGGGGTATTTATACTGTCCTGGCATTTTAGGGGTCTCCGTAATCATTACACGTATGGCCAGCATTAGGAGTTTCTGCGATTCTCCTTATATTGAGCATACGGGTAATGAGATTTTTTTCCGTTCAGCCGCTGCGCTGAAAAAAAAAAAATGAACGGCACAGATTTTTTCATTCGCATCGGTCAATGTGGATGAAAAAATCAATGCCAAAATCAGTGATTGCGGTGCGGTGGGCGCTAACTACCTAACAAGTAGCTAACTAACTGGCGGTGATAACGGGACCCTTATGCCCCATTCACACGTCCGAAATTCTGTTTGCGGAACGGAATTGCGGACCCATTCATTTCTATGGGGACAGACTTTGTCCCGCTCGGATCCGGAATTACGGATCCGCGCTTCCGGGTCTACACTTCCGTTCCGCAAAAATATAGAACATGTCCTATTCTTGTCCGCAATTGCGGACAAGAAAAAGCATTTTCTATATAGTTCTGTGCGGATCTGCAAAATGCGGAAAGCGCATTGCCGGTGTCCGTATTTTGCGGATCCGCAGATCCATGGATCCGCAAAACACATACGGACGTCTGAATGAGCCTGTAGGCGGGTGATTATTGACAGGGGGTGATCAGGGGGTGACATGGGTGATCAGGGGTTAATCAGTGATGGGGGTGGGGGGGTGTGTGTAGTGATTGGTGCACTTTTCCTATGTTTCCTCTGGTGGTCCCAAACAAAGGGACCACCAGACGAGCAGACAGCAGGCATATCAGACGCTGTTTAAAAAACAGCGTCTGATATGCGATTTAAATGCGGTTTTTTCCGCATCTACAGCCTGCCAGCGCATGATCAGCGCTGGCAGGCTGTAGTTTCAGTTGTCCCGGCTCCGATCACATGAACGCGCACGCACGACGCGCGCGCGTTCATGTGAAATCTCGGGTCTCACGAGATGACGCCGATAGGCGGCAGTGAGACCTGAGAGAGCCGCCGCGCTGACGCCCATCGGCGTTAGCGTGGCGGCAAGTGGTTAATACAATAGAAGAAGAAAGGTCCAGCTTCCCATCGATCATTAAAAAGCTTTATTCACATATTGCGGTACAAATAAAAGTAAAACAGCAGGCAGAAACGTCTACCGGTTTCGGATCCAAATATAGCGATCCTTCCTCATGAGGAAGGAACGTTGTTTGGATGGAGAAAATACCGCAGCACGCTGCGCTTTTTGCTCCGGCCAAAAATCCGGAACACTTGCCGCAAGGCCGAATCTGGAATGAAAAGCATTAATCCGGATCAAGCCTGTTGAAAAGCATTAAGCTGGATCCGACGTTTAGCTTTTTCTGAATGGTTACCATGGCAGCCAGGACGCTAAAGTCATGGTTGCCATGGTAAAGTGTAGTGTGGAGCGGGGGAGGAACAGTATACTTACCGCCCGTGCGACTCCCGGGGCGCTCCAAAGTGATGTCAGGGCGCCCCACGCGCATGGATCACGTGATCCATGCGCATGGGGCGTTCTGACGTCATTCTGGAGCGCCCCGGGAGCCGCACGGACTGTAAGTATACCGCTCCCCACTACTACTATGACAACCAGGACTTTAATAGCATCCTGGCTGCCATGGTAACCTGAAAGCATTTCGAAGACTGATTAGGATCCTGATCAGTCTTCTAATGCTTTCAGGCGACTTGCGTTCTGACGATCCGGCGGGACGGAAGTGCCTGCCGGATCCTCAGAACGCAAGTGTGAAAAAGGCCTTAGATGGCAAAAAGTGTAGTAGGATGAAAATAGTTTGATGATAAAATGATGGGCATGGTTTATTCATAGATTAAAATGGTTTAATGGGAATTAAAGGGGTGATGCTAGGGAGGCTCGTCCCTGTCGTGGCCTGCTATTGGCTGCTCCCCCCGACGCCAGATGTTTTGATCCGAGCGACGGGAAGATGCAGCGGAGGCTGTGCAGGGAACCAGAGCGACACGGGTCCTGGGGAGCAGATAAATATAATGTATACCAGGGGCCTGGGCATTGGGGTCCTTATAGGAGTTGGATAACCCCCCATGTGCTGGGCCCCTCACAGGTAATATACTTACCCCGCTCCCGATTCCCGCAAGTATATTACCTGTGGGGGCCCGGCATTTTGAAAAATTGGATAACCCCTTTAAATACTGATAACCTAGTCTCAGTATAAGCCATCAATATGGCTGCAGCAGTCACTTGACCCATGTCAAAACAGATGTTGGCGTGCTGATTCCCAGAACCTGTAGAGCCAACAGGGCAGTATTGGAGCCGGAACCCAATGGTGTGGGTCAGGTAAGTATGATTACCACCGCAGATCCCACCACGCTGGAGGGGGTCTGTAGACCCAGCTTGCTAATATACTGTACATATATATAAAAAATTAATGGCATTAGTAAATCTGGGCCATCGTTTTTTGGGGTCTGTTACTTTGGACATCCATAGATCTTCATAAAAGCTATAGATATAAAGCTATAGTTATTAAATGTTAGGACATTTTTGATAAAGAATGTCGGCAGAGTTGCTTGACTTTAGTTTTCATTTTAGATGCACTGCACACAAAAAGAAATGTTCACTTTGACAGCCTTTTTTTAACATTGTATTCCACGATTTTAATATTGAGGACTTCCCGCCAATCAGCTGTTTCAGGGTAGCCTTGTTCGTTGTGCAGTGGGCAGAGCTGGTAACTGCAGCGCTGTTCCTATTCTCTTCAATGGGAGCAGTTCTCCGGTTCCCAGCTCCGCCGACTACACAATGGATGGAGCTGTGTAGTTCTGGTATCGACTTCTGCCCCTGGAGATACTCTGAAACCGCAGACTGGTGGAGTGTCTGACCTCTGCCGTTCTGATGTTGATGGCATCATATGCATGTGAATTACTCCTCATGTGTACATTCTTGTTTTTCATGCAGCGCTTATGTGATTATGTGTGTGATCTGCTGCTGGAGGAGTCAAATGTTCAGCCCGTATCTACTCCAGTTACAGTCTGCGGAGATATACATGGACAGGTAAATTAATGCTCTTATACTGCTTGTATCCAAGGAGAGGAGGGTGTTACTCCGAAATATGTGGTGTCCATGTCAAACCAAAATCTCTGCAGGATAACCTAAAAAATAAAGTTGGAGTTCTCATCACGAATATTAACACCAAGAGGCTAAGAATCTGCGTGTAAGTGGTGTGATGAATAGGAAATGTTATTTAAAGGGGATCTGCCGCTGATTGTATGCCACTCTGTCAGGCTGATTAAAATTCTGGGTCACTTAATATTTTTTCTTATAATTTCTGAAGCTCCAGTTGAAACCCAGTGCTGGAGTCATTCTGTCAGATGATTGATAGCTCTTCCAATATTGTGTATAGGAAGCTGCCGGGCTTATGGGAGCTCATGATTATCATTTTTCTGTCATAACGTTTAGTTAAAAAAAAGGTCTTGGTGAGATTTGAACCTCAGGCCTTCTGTATAGCAGGCAACAGAATTACCGCTAGTCTAAAGGACTGTTCTGTTGAAAAGATGTAATTTTCTGTGCTTGCAAAGTAAGGCCTCATGCACATGGCCATTGCCCGGCTGTGGCCATACTGCGGCCCGCAAACAGCGGGTCCTTGATATGCGGGCACCGGCCGTGTGCTCCCGGCATCACGGGTCAAGTGAATGGGTCCGCAATCCAGAGCTGCGGTGCAGAACAGAGGCACGGAACCCCACGGAAGCACTACGTAGTCCACATCGCAAAAAAATAAATGGCCGTGTGCATGAGGCCTAACTGTAAAAAATAGTAGTACTAATGGGGCCTGTTCACACAGTGTCTTTTGGCACAGATTTTTCTGCATAAGAATCTGCATTAGTGTTGCATCGGTTATCAAACTTTCAATACCCAATGGATACTTTTGTACACGGATCGATAATGCACCAGAGGGATTAATTGACACGGTTCAGCGGATTGCTGCACCCTGTCATTGAGGCCAGGTGCCTGTGATATGGCCAGCTCCCGCACCCACATTTGTATTTAGGGGTTAATTATCTGCATTGGTGGCGCAGTGTTAACAGCCCCCCCCCCCCCCCTCATGAATAGTATGTTAATTATCTTCATTGGTGGCCACAGGGTCCCCTCCTCCTCAGTAATTTCATTGGTGGCAGTGGCAGTTTCCAATTGGAGCCCCAGCAGTGTAATCCTGGGGCTCTGATCGATTACCATGGCAGCCAGGATGCTACTGAAGCCTTTCATTGCTGCCATGGTAAGCTCCCTGCTGCTGTGTGTACAAAGCACAGGGACAGTGTAAAGTCCTATTCACCCTAAAAGATCTCTATCAGGGTGAATAGGGCAAGGGTTCTAGCCCCCTAAGGGGGGTAATAGTTATTAAATAAATTAAAAAAACACTGAAATATTAAAAGTTTAAATCGCCCCATTCTCAATTTTACATATAAAATATATAAACAATAAAAAAATAAACTCATTGGGTATCGCCAAGTCCCAAAAGTCCGAACTATAAAAAAAAAATCTCCTGTGCGGTGAACGCCGTAACAGAAAAAAAAATAAACACGTGATTTACCGTTTTTTTTAGTCACCTTGTTCCCCCTCCCCCCCCCCAAAAAAAAAATACAATAGGACTGTTCTATGTGCCCAACATTCCACAAAATGCACGCTGCTTTTTTTTTTTTTTTGGCATGGTAGAGTATTGCAATACTTTTGTATGGTATCGAAATCGAATCAAAGTTTTGGTATCGTCACAACCCTAATTGGCTCCAGAAGACAAGCAGCCTTATAATCATTTCAGTGGAAAGCAGTGTGCCCTATCTTGGCATTGAATCTTCTATCAAAATGAATGGGAAGCTGCAAAAAAATGCTGTGTATGCATCTGTAAAGTTTTTGGCACCAATAAGCTCCAAAAACCATGGACTGACAATGCAGTTTTGAAGGATACACCATCAAAAAACATGCAAAAAACCCTATGTTTAAAATCAATGCAGATTCTGTGCTGGTTTTTGGAGGCAGATTTTCTAAAAATCCATCATGTGAACGTACCCTTAGGCATAAAAAAAATCTTATCTTTACAGCCGAGCTTCTCTATAGAGGAGTGGTAAAGCTGCGGTCTGTTGTGCAGAAGGTTAGGGTTCAAATTCCACCAAAACCTGTAACATAATTTTTATAGTAAAAGTTGTGGTAGAAAAATTTATTTTATAGTAAAAAAAAAAGGCGCAAAAACATCATAGTTTTTGTAACGCACTTAGTATGAAATATCAGAAAACAGTATTTGGTATCCCTGTAATCGTAATAAGCTCTACAGCAGGGGTCAGCAACCTCCGGCACTCCAGCTGTTGTTAAACTACAATTCCCAGCATGCTCTATTCATTTTTATGGGAGTTCTGATAAGAACAGAGCAAGCATGCATGCTGGGAGTTGTAGTTTCACAACAGCTGGAGTGCCGAGGTTGCCTACCCCTGATCTACAGTATAGTGAACACCTTATTTATCGTGATTAGTAAATAGCGCAATTTTTTCCCCTTATTTCAGTGATATACTATTTTTCTGTGTTCCAGTTTTATGATCTATGTGAGCTGTTTAGAACCGGAGGCCAAGTCCCTGACACAAATTACATATTTATGGTAAGTTGCTATGTCCACTGCAAAAAAATTTTGTTTGTTTTTTTAAGCACCAATAGGGCTGGAATAGAGAATCCTCACTTTAGTTATTATAAGGGCTGTTGGATCTGAAATTACAAAATAAGGGGGTGTAAAGTAGAACTGGCTTAGTTGCTCATAGCAGCCAGTCAAATTCCACCTTTCATTTTGGACAGCTCCTTTGGAAAATAAAAATTTGGAATCTGGTTGCTATGGGCAACTAAGCCAGCTCTACTTAAATGACCCCCAAAGTCCTTTACCAAAATGGAATTGTGGAAACCCTAGCGTTTACAGTGTTTAAAGGGGTTGACCGCTTTCTGGTTACTGTTGGCCGATGTGTTTGTGAGATGATTATATGGCCCTGTTATAATTCTGCACCATTTTCTATATTTAATAAGGTATTCTCCCTCCTTTACAAAGGCCTCTTTCACACGGGCGTCACGTTTGACGCCCGGATAAGAGGCGGGTGCGCTGCGGGAAAATGCGCGATTCTTCCACGCGAGTGCAAAGCGTTCTAATGCGTTTTGCAAGCGCGTGGAAAAAATCGGCATGTTTGGTACCCAGTCCCGAACCCCAACCCGGACTTCATCACTAAAATTTGGGTTTGGGTTGAGTATTCTGTAGATTTTATTATTTTCCCTTATAACCATGTTATAAGGGAAAATAATAAAGATCGGGTCCCGTCTCTTAGCAACCATGCGTGAAAATCACACTGCATCCGCACTTGCTTGTGGATGCTTGCGATTTTCCCGCAGCCCCATTCACTTCTATGGGGCCTGCGTTGCGTGAAAAACGCACAATATAGAGCATGCTGCAACGCAAAAGTGATGCGTGAAAATCACTGCTCATGTGCACAGACCCATAGAAATCAATGGGTCCGGATTCAGTGCGGGTGCAATGCGTCCACGTCACGCATTGCACCTGCGCGGAAATCACGCTCGTGTGAAAGGGGCTAAGTTTTTTTGCTGTCCACATAGAGGTCCTGTCCATAAAATGGCCGCTGACGGTTATGTGACCAGGCAAATCACCTCCATGTTATGTCTCCTCCATTCAAACACTGCATCTGCACTAAGCTCCCAGCAGAGGAAGTAGAAATGGCAGGTACAGTGTCCTTAAATGGAGAAGAGCATCACATGGAGGTGATTTGTCTCGTCACATGACCATCAGCGGCCATCTTATGGACAGGATACCTGTGTGGACAGCACCTAAGACTTTGTAAATGAGAGATCATACCTCGTGAAATATAGAAAATGGTGCAGAATTTCAGCAATAATCATCTCACAACACATTGGTCAACAGTAACCAGAAAGTGGCCCACCCCTTTAAAGTGACCCTCCTGTCCAAACTGAAAATGACTTGCCCCTGGTGCCCTCCTCATGATCCACCCTACTTTTGTTTTTCTTACCCTTTGCTATCATGGCAGAATCCATCATGTGCTGCCCACAGTAGTCTGATTACACGAGTGCTGTGACCTCAGGGTGGGTTATCAGTATCAGATTTTTGGGGCTCCAATACTCTGCAGATACTCTTCTCCAGACAGATATACTGAGCAGCAGCAAGAAGCAAAATGGCTGTCCACTGTGTAGCGACCAGTCTGCTTGTGTGCATCCAGCCTAATGGGAATGTGCGGCATAAATGCTCTGTTTTCCATTCTTTAGAGTATGGACGTGCCTAGAGCTCGATGAAAAAGGCGCACTATAGGGTAGTACGTTCCGATTGTATCTGAAATCTTGACAACGTACAATGGGGGCTTACCTTTTTGGGGTTGTGCTAATATAGGCACAACCCTATTGTAGACTTATTAGACAAGAGCGCGTCTTCGGGTGTGCTGCCGCAGGAAGAAGTTCCTTTGCGGAGGGATGTCCAGTCCTTCCAGGTGCTTGGAGGGAAAAATCAGAATCCTGCTCCGGCACTTCCAAACCCGGTGTAGACAGTTTTGAGTGTAAAATCTTCTTTATTTCAATAAAATGCATACAAAGTTGATACGACGCGTTTTGGGTGAAGCTATGGTCCCCTTCATCAGCTTGGCATTCATAAACAAACATATGGTGCAGATGGGGATATATATAAACAGTATAAACCGCATCTGTGGGTGGTTTCTGTCATGTAGAGTGACCCACAGGTTTTGTCTCATTACCATAAAAATCTGTGGAAGGTGTTCATAAATATCAAAGTACTCACATTTTGGCTCCATTCACACGTCTGCAAGTGTTTTGCGGATCCGCAAAACACTGACATCGGCGATGTGCGTTCCGCAATCTGCAGGACATTGTCTATCTCGATTGATAGTTAATGGGTCCGCAATTCCATTGCAAAATGCGGAACAGAATTGCGGACGTGTGAATGGAGCCTTAGATGTATATTGGCTGTAAACCATTTAAGATTGCAGGTGTGGGTATGTTAATATTATTATGCTAACTATTGCTTATTAGATTCGCTCCTTATTGGTATTATAATGTAGGGAATTTTGGGGGAAGGCCGAGAAAAATTATTCTTGGAGACAGGTGTGGGGGCCCCATGGCAGATTTTTGCTATGAGCTCCCCTACTGCTCCCACCAAATGTGAGCATAGGTGCCAGCGTGCGAGATACAGCGCCAGCAGAGGTTGGAGATAGAGGCGTTGATCCTATGAAGAACCACAGGGGTTTTATACCAGCGGGACATCAATTTATAGTTAATTTCTTGTAGTGTGATACAGCTATGTTTGTAAATTTGTGTGATTTCGCTTGGCTTGAGAGTTTGACCCACCTCCTGTTCCCAGTCCTTGATGTATGGCAACGGGGAGTTCTGTGGAAGCACAACCAGCTCCTTGTATATCTTGGGTATTGGAGAGAGAGATGAAAATATGCGCTTCTGCCAAGTAGTGTCTGGGGCAGAGGGCCCAGTTTCAGGAATGTCCGAAAGCCCAGTGTGATCTGGTTGTATGTTAACTGGGCCATAGATATGGAAGGAAACTGATGGCGTAACAGCCGAAACTCCGGAAGAGTGCCGTCAACTAGTATATCCCCAATTTTCTTAACATTTAAGTTCTTTTGCAGAGGGAGATGGATAGAGGTGTAGGGGGGGGGGGGTGTGTTTAATCTTATAAGGGGATGGCCATATTGGAGCTACTTAGCGAAGAGAGTCCCATACTTGGAGGGTAGCCCTGGTGATGTCATTCAGTGAAGGGGTGAAGCAGTGGAAAGCCCGAGACTGCTTCTTCTTTGGGGACATACAGTTTAGGAGAAGGGCAGGGACCTCTGCACTAATGGCTGCCTCACCACACAGCGTCTCATACTGCTATAGCAACAGTCACGTGATCGGAAATCCAGCGATCACGTGACTCGGGCTCTCTCCTTCTGACAGTGCCGCTCCCACATGCCGCATCTTGGGTCACTCCAGAAATAGTCACGTGATCGGGAGTCTAGCAATCACGTGACCCAGCCCGCCCCCAAGTCTGTCTCTTCCATGTTCAGCATTACTGGCCACTATGAAAACAGTCATGTGATCGGGAACCCAGCGGTCACGTGACCCAGGCCCGCCTCCCTACATTATATTACTAATAAGGAGCGAATCTAATGAGCAATAATTAGCATAATATTAAAATACCCACACCTGCAATGCTAACAAATGGTTTACAGCCAATATACATCTAAGGCCCCATTTACACGTCCGCAAGTGTTTTGCGGATCCGCAAAACACGGACGTCGTTGATGTGCGTTCCGCTATTTGCGGACCGCACATCGCCGGCACTATATATAAAATGCTTTTTCATGTTCTATTTTTTTGTGCGGAACGGAATTGCGGGACATAGCGTGTCCCCATAGGAATGAATGGGTCCACAATTCCGTTCCGCAAAATCCGGAACAGAATTGCGGACGTGTGAATGGGGCCTAAATGTGAGTACTTTGATATTTATGAACACCTTCCACAGATTTTTATGGTAATGAGACAAAACCTGTGGTCACTCTAGATGACAGAAACCACCCACAGATCATGACAGATGCGGGTTTTTACTGTTTAGATATCCCCATCTGCACCATATGTTTGTTTATGAATGCCAACCTGATGAAGGGGACCATAGCTTTCCCGAAACGCGTTGTTTCAACTTTGTATGCATTTTAATTAAATAAAGAATATAGATTTTACACTGAAGACTGTCTACACTGTGGTTTGAAGTCTCGGAGCAGGATTCTGATTTTTCCCTGTTATGTTTTCAGGGAGACTTTGTAGACCGAGGATATTACAGCCTGGAAACGTTCACCTACCTTCTTGCTCTGAAAGCCAAGTGGCCCGACCGCATTACACTGCTGAGAGGGAATCACGAGAGTAGACAAATCACACAAGTATACGGATTCTACGGTAAGTAGTCTTGTATACAGTAGATCTAATCCTGCATATTTCGGCTTTGTGATATTGATAACCTATCTTCCAGATGGATGATCAGTATTTGTGGGGATCCAACATCGGGCTCCTCCACAAAGCCTTTTTTGGCAGCCACCAGAGAGTAATCGGCGCACAGAGCAGGAAGCAGAAGGCTCTGCCATTATGAAGTGGCTGCGCTGGCGTACTACTTACACTTAGTTCTCATTCAACTGCATGGGAGATGAGCTGCGCTGTGCCAGCACAGCCACTGCACATTGGGCAGAGCCTGCTAAAACTGCTAATCTGTGGAGTTGCTCGGCCTCTACTGACCTAGTGCTGTTGACGGATCTGGAGGATAGGTTCTCAATATCGACGTTCTCGCCAATTTGGGTTTTAAGGACTCAGCATTTTTTTTCTTTTTTTTTTCTTAGTCTTTCAAGAGTTATGTTTTCAGTCATTGATTCTATTTTGAGATATTATATAATTTTTATTTATTGATTTAGCTTTTGTTTTTAGTGGGCGATAGAAAATAAAGATTTATTTTTTATTTTTTCTGGTGAACCATGCTGGTTATAAAGTTTATTCTACAGACCGTTCAAATTTGGAAGTACCGCAATTGTAATTTTTTTTTGTTAAGACTGAACATAATTTTACTTATGAGCCCGATGGTGCAGTCCTCAGACCTAAAATACCAGATGAAGGAGTAACGCATTGACGTCATAATTGGTGCCGGTCATATCCATCTTGGTTTGTGGTTGTACGTGCTCCTGACCTGAAATGGCGCACTGTTTAGGCTGCTTATCAGCTGTGATTTTACCTTTGTCAGAATACCAGCCATGCTGTGACTTGTAGTGTCATACCACCTGGTAAGCTGTAGTTTGCCAACCACTCCATTATCTTGTCTGGTTCGAAGAGGTAACGCGTCTTCTTTATTTTAGACGAGTGCCAAACAAAATATGGAAATGCCAATGCATGGCGGTACTGTACCAAGGTGTTTGATATGCTGACAGTGGCAGCTGTAAGTATCCACGTCTTATTTGTGTGTGTGTTAGAGATTCTGATACTGCCACTTCTGGCTGCATGCATATAAACCTGACAAAAATTCTAATATTGACAGAATAAATCATTTAAACAAAAAATATTAGAAAGTTGTTAAAGTTGTTTGATTTGTTTTATTTCTTTTTTTGTTTTACAATTCCTATATAGAGTGAAATTTATTCATAGTTATTGGTTTTTCATTTTAGAGCAGATATGAAATTAAGTTGTTTTTTTTTTTTTTTTCATGATGGTTTTTATGTTATAATGTAAATGACAGAATTTCAGATGGTCCAATGATCAAGAATTCCTTAAAGTGTGGGATCCCTGAAAATCGGTCCTCAATGCAAACACTGTTAGGCACATTTATGAAGACCAGTGTTTTAGACGCCGGACTTAACAAGGCCCTGTGCTGGCGGTGGATCCGCCAAAGTTATGAATAGGCGCCCCTCTACATAACTTTGGAGGATCCATCACTGCTTCTAAATTGTAAGGCTAGTATCACACTAGCGGCAAGAAACTCCGGCAGGCTGTTCAGGCGGGTGAACAGCCTGCCAGATCCGTGCTGCCACTAGTGCACGCGTGCCCCCGGACTACCGCTCCAGCCCCATTGACTACCACATGTGGTGGTTTTATTCTGGCCGCCTCTCGGCATGTTTGCCGTGCTGCCGCCGTAACTCCGTCCCACCGCCAGTATAGTTAATGGGGCCGGAGCGGTAGTCCGGGGGCATGCATGCACTAGTGGCATCACACATCCGGCAGACTGTTTATCCGTCTAAACAGCCTGCCGGAATTCCTTGCCGCTAGTGTGAAAGTGCCCTAAACCAGCTTCCTTGCTGTCTTACATTTAGACTATTTTTTATGCCTAAACCAGGAGTAGAAAATGTTACGCGCACTTTATTATATTTGGCGTGAGCGGGGAGAAGTCACAGATTGCGGCACACAATCCATGCTAAAAATATGCCTAATGTAGGCGTATTTCTGTTTAATGAATGACCCCCTATGTATTTTTGTCTCTCTAGTTAATAGATGAGCAGATTCTCTGTGTACATGGCGGACTGTCCCCAGACATAAAGACTTTGGATCAGATCCGGACCATTGAACGTAATCAAGAAATCCCTCACAAAGGAGCATTCTGTGACTTGGTATGGTCAGACCCAGAGGACGTGGACACGTGGGCTATCAGCCCCAGAGGGGCAGGTTGGCTGTTTGGTGCAAAGGTCACCAATGAGGTAATTGATTTTGCTCCTTTCTTTTTTAGACTTATCTCTTGAACTTTTCTGCTGACAACCAGCTAATTGCCAAGAGACGGAGAAGCCAGACCCACGGTTATCCGCTGATTGCTGAGGCGCCTTCTGTGTAAAACAATACCATGATGTGTGTTGGAAGCCAAATACTTAAAGGGGTGCTCTGGCTCATCGGCAGTATTTGGCTGCAGGGTCAGAGGGGCAGTAACCTGCCTCAGCCAGCAATTGGCTAATAAGGCATTTTAAGATATATCTTGTATGTCGAGATCGGAGCTGGAAGTAGTGAGCAGCGGGGGTCTGGTTAACATGGGAATAGCTGCGCTCTGGCATCTTTCGAAGTGAGTTTATCTTCTATGTTTTTAAGCCCCGCTGCCAAGTAAATTTGATTAGCTAAAACAGATGTTTAAAGGAGTTGTCCATGGTTTTACTTTTGATGGCCTATCCTGAGGATAGCCCAATCAACATCTGATTGGCGGCGGTCTGACATCCCGCACCCCCACTGAACAGCTGTTCTGCATTATCTCTGGTGCCCTAAGTACAGAGCACCATTCACTGTAGAGGACCGAGCTGTTACTGCAGCAGAGCTCCCTGAAGTGTATGGACAGAGCTGTGTAGTTCTGGTGCAGATACTACACCGAAAAGGCCGCGTTCTAAACTACAATCTGTGGCTTATCCATAGGCGAATCCTACAATACCCCCTTAAAGGGGTCATCCATACTATAGAACATGCCCCTCCTATAGATAATACTTACCCTGCTCCCCGCATCGCTCCTGATCCCTGCAGGCTGCCGCTGCATCTCACGCATAGCTGATGACTCTAGGGAGGCTTGTTCCCGTCGTGGTCGGCTATTGGCTGCTCTCCCCCCATGATGGGTGTTTGGAGATACAGCGGTGGCCGTGCAGGGACAGGGGTGTGGAAATTAAAAAAGAAAAAACACTTGTCGAAGGACTAAAGCTGGGGCTCGATCTACTTGTCCCTGATGACCATCTACTTGTCCTGAACTTATACTAACGTTATACTGTATGGGGGCGGGGGCCACAAGGAGACGTTATATTGTATGGGGGCGGGGGCCACAGGGAGATGTTATACTGTATGGAGTCGGGGGACACAAGGAGACGTTATACTGTATGGGGGCGGGGGCCACAAGGAGACGTTATATTGTATGGTGGCGGGGTCCACAAGGAGACGTTATATTGTATGGGGCAGGGGCCACAAGGAGACGTTATATTGTATGGGGGCGGGGGCCACAGGGAGATGTTATACTGTATGGAGTCGGGGGACACAAGGAGACGTTATACTGTATGGGGGCAGGGGCCACAAGGAGACGTTATATTGTATGGGGGCGGGGGCCACAAGGAGACGTTATACTGTATGGGGGCAGGGGGTCACAAGGAGACGTTATAGTGTATGGGGGCAGCCGCAAGGAGACGTTATAGTGTATGGGGGCAGCCGCAAGGAGACGTTATAGTGTATGGGGGCAGCCGCAAGGAGACGTTATAGTGTATGGGGGAAGCCGCAAGGAGAGGTTATACTGTATGGGGGCAACAGGGAGACATTATAGTTTATTAAGTGCCACGTGCAGTGCAGATTGCAGGCAGGGCGAGAGCCTCAGAAGACAGACAGCACAACCTTTATTTCTGACACCTGGGCTCTTAGGCCCCTTGCAGATGAGCGTTCCTCCTGGAGCCTGTCCACATCGCAGCTCCCAGCCTGACCTGCAAGCATTGACTGGGGTCACGTAACATTATACTGATTTATGATGCTATGTAACCCTTACAGTTCTAGAATGTATTGGATAACGCTGTCAGTGTTATCCAACACATTCTAGAACTGTAAGGGTTACATAGCATTATAAATCAGTATAATGCTATGTGATCCCAGTCAATGCTTGCAGGTCAGGCCGGGAGCTGCGATGTGGACAGGCTCCAGGAGGAACGCTCATCTGCAAGGGGCCGCGGGGTCTCACTCCTTTTCTCCCATCTTGTCTCTGGAGACGGTGTGCTGTTACTGTGCGCTCCAGTGCTGGCAGGTGGGCAGAGACTTCGATACAGGAGCCGGGAGGAGCAGGGGCCGCCTGCAGGAAGTAATATGTACGGTACTCATATGCAGGGGCAGGCTGACATATTTATGACCGCTCCTATTACTGCCCAACCCACTCGTCCCTGCTACTTGATTTTCAGGATATAATGGCAACACATTGATCTTCTTTTGTCCTTCTGAACTGAAATGAAGAGATTCTCCTGGCTTTTAATAAAATCCCTCTGTCTGCTGTGAGAGCAATATCATTTCAGCATGCGGATGATCCCACCGTCTCCACTGCGCTCACATAACCGCCTGGACTGGCGGCAGGCTTTACTGCTGAGGTCCCGGACAAATGTGCTTCAAGTTTTCCTGTTTAGCTGCATTTACTTTATGAGACATCAGTGGAGGAGCCCATAGCCAGTCCAGGCAGTTACGTATACGTAGCGAAGATGGCGGGATTCACAGAGCAATGGGAGGAAAGTACTGCTAAAATGATCTTGCTTCCACAGTTTAGAAGACGGAAGGATTTTAGTAAATGCCCAGAGAACCCCTTTTTAAGCTTGATTCTGTGAGGTAGATATAAACATGACTGTATTTTGACTATGTAAGACTGCATTTTGTGAATGTCAATCTAGTCCATATACTAAAAAAAGGTGAAGTTTTTATGCAGATTGCCAGGGTAGAGCCACATGAGGGGTAAATGCTGTGGATTTTTTGAAGCGGAATTTTATAGCTAAGTGGATGAAATTTACGAAATCTCATCAAATCACTGCGGAGAGCAGTAAATTTCTGTTGCAGGTTTACAATCCGCAGCATGTCCGTTTATGCTGCGTCCTTCAACCTTTGCAGTTCAAAGGTTGAAAGCAGCAGAAGACCCCCTCCCCCCTAAGGATGCAGGAAAGTCCTCAGCAGACTTTGCTATATCTGTCTGTACCCTTAGGCTTGACACATACGAGTTCAGTGCGAGAAACTCGCAGCGTGTGTCACTGTGAGGTCCCATTCTGACCTCCTCTCAACTGACAGGATTGCATAACATTATAATGATTTCCAAGGCTGTGTGACCCTGAGAGTCCTGAAATCAACTAAATTACACTAACGTAATGCTGTTTACTACAGTAGATTCCAGGTCTCTGGGTCACACAGCCTTATAAATCATTATGGGCTCATGCACGACCATATGTGTTTTGCGCTTAGCTAAAACGGATCCGCAAAAAATATGGATGACGTCAGTGTGCATTCCATTTTTTGCAGAACGGAACAGCTGGCACGTAATAGAACAGTCCTGTCCTTGCCATTGATGTGGACAGTAAGGCCTTATTAACACACCCGGCCGGCAGCCCCATAGAAATGTCTATTCTTGTCCGCAATTGCGGGCAAGAATAGGACATGCTCTACTTTTTTGCGGAGCTGCGGCCGTAAGATCGGCGGCGTGCTCCGCAAAAACTGATGCGGAGAGCACAGTGTGTGCTCTCCGCATCGTTCTGTGCCCCATTCACAGTCAATGGGTCCGCATGTATTCCGCAGAATTGCAGAATACATGCGGACGACATTGCAGACGCGTGAATAGGGCCTAATAGGACATGTTCTATTTTTCTGCGGAACGGACATATTGGAACGGAATGCACACAGAGTAACTTCCGGTTTTCTTGCGGACCCATTGAAATGAATGGTTCCCCATACGGTCCACACACAAAAAACGGAATGGACACAGAAAGAAAAGTTTGTGTGCATGAGCCCTAATGCTGTGTGATCTTGTCAGAGGGACCTCACACTGAGACACGGTGCAAGTTTCTCGCATTGAACTCGCTCGTCTGGGACTTGGAATAGGCTTCGGTGCTTCAGTATAGCGCAGCTTTTGTACACAGTGCAGGGCAACTCCCATTTAAATGGAAGTGTCAGTACTAAAGTACTTAAATTTACGACCATGACCCAGCGTGCGGAGCTGTGCTATTCTGGTGAGTACAGCAGACCAATCGGACAGGTGATTGTTTGGGAGTCGGACCACCACGATCTAACAGTGATTACCTATCCTAATGATGGGTCCCCAGTATTTCAGTCCCAGATGACTCATTAAATATTTTGTAATTTACGTATAAAAATAGCTTATTAATATTTGACAAATGTGTTTTTTCTTTTTTACTTAGTTTGTGCACATAAATAACCTGAAACTTATCTGTCGAGCGCATCAGCTAGTGCACGAGGGCTACAAGTTTATGTTCGACGAAAAGCTGGTAACCGTCTGGTCTGCGCCGAACTACTGCTACCGGTGTGGCAACATTGCGTCCATTATGGTTTTCAAGGATGTGAACACACGGGAGCCAAAACTGTTTCGTGCTGTCCCAGATTCAGAACGGGTGATCCCACCCAGAACCACCACACCGTACTTCCTCTGAAGCCTCTCCACATGTTGTGTACTGTGCTGGAATGTTTTTTTTGTCTGTTTTAAGCACTTTGCTGCTGAAATGCTGCATCTTGCCTTTCTTTTAACTTATCGAACATGAAATGTGTATGTATGTTTTTTGTTTTTTTTTCCATTGAGAAAATGTACTGCTTATTGAGCACCTACTAGTAGACAGTAAAGCTTTCTCCACTTCCCTTCTTAGTTTAGGTCACGCCTTAAAGGGGTTGTCCCATGACTAATGTAAAAAAATTAAAATCAGACATCATATAGTACATGACAATCTCTTTCTAATAAACCTAGAACCAGCCCTGAACCTCACATGGATCCAGAGATCTCCCCATTCCTTGCTCTGCTAGATTTATATCAAGCTGACACCGGTTTTGCTGGTGCAGCTAAAGGGGCGCGTCCTTTCTGCTGTAGTTCTCTCCCTATCACAGCTCAGGTGGTAGTTGTAGAATGAAACTGAGCATGTGTGGCCATCTCAGTGAGCAGGACAAAGAAATATGGAAAAGAACAAACAGCAGGTGGTGCTATACAGATATATTTTATTTGAGTCTGACTATGCTAGATTTTTATTTACATGCAGTTTCAAAAGTATTCAGATTTAGGCCCCATTCACACGTCCACGCCCGTTCCACAAATCTGCGGAATAGGTGCGGACACGTTCATTTTGAATGAGGTCGTGATGGATGCGGAGAGCACACACTGTGCTATCCGCATTTGCGGAGTGCACCGCCGATCTTCCGGCCGGCGGCTCTGCAATAATATAGAGCATGTCATATTCTTGCCCGCAATTGCGGATAAGTATAGGCATCTCTATGGGGCTGGCGGCAAGGTGTGGATCCGCAACACACTACGGACGTGTGAATGGGGCCTTAGGTGCTGGTTTGAAAACGGTAGAATATTTTTCATGGGGCAACCCCTTCAGTTAAAAGGGTATTCCCACCCCCACCTTATAATGCGTTGGGATATTGTTATGACATGTCAATCAGTGGGAGGGGTGTAGGGTCTGACCTCAGGGCCCCCACTAAGCCTGAGAATGAAGGGCATGCAGTACTAAGCTGCTCCCGGCCACCCGCCTGGCAGCCAGCCCCATATGAACGGAGCTGCTGTGAAGTTACCCTGCACAGGAGATGCTGTGACATTGGGGGGGGGGGGGGGGTTAGATAACAGATCTGCGTCTCCACACATGATGAATATATTGTGCCAAATGGTTAGTCATAAGTGGCCATTTACAAAACAAACATTTATTAGTCTCTGACGCTGAAAGTCTGGATTTTTTCAATATTTCGCTTGCTGCTGATCTTCTTCCATTCATTAACGATGTGACGCAAAACGCGGATCCTGGCCTCTTCCATGCCACCATTGAATGGGGCCTTAGATTGCAAATGCAGAAGGTGCCACCAAGCCTTAAAAATCGTAGAGTAACTAATACCTGTAAAAATCTGGGTGAGGTGACTAATGAAATGATTGATAACATTTTTTCAAATATTAGCAATATTATAATTTTCACTTCGCTTCTGATCGCCATCCTAAAATGAGAACCCAACCCACTGTTAAATGTATATATCCTTTTTAATCCTTCACTTGAGTACTTTTCAGACTCGTCAGATGCATATGTATTTATGAATAGGTTCTGTGCTTATTTCTACATCTTAAAGGGGTTATCCAGGATAGGTCAGAATCAGATATGCAGGGGTGCATCACCCAGGCCCCCCACTGATCAGCTGTGAGTCCTTGAGCGCCGCACCCTCTGACATCGCTCACATGGCCTAGTTGCAGCTCAGCCCCATTAAGTCAACGGGGCTGAGCTGCAATACCAATAACTGCCACTATACAATTTACGGCGCTGTCCTTGGAAAGCTGCCGGCAGTGGTGAGTGATAAAATGGGAGGAGGGTGTCTGGTATTGCAAGTCAGCTCCATTTCAGTGGGGCTGAGCTGTAGTACCAGGCATAGCTCATGAACAAGAGTGGTGCTGTTTCAAGGGAAATAAAATAGCCCCTTATCCTAATCATACAAACTATTTAGGCAGGGCTGCGGGAACAGATATACGGATGAGGGCGGCACACCGTGTGCCGTCCTAATCTTTTTCTTCCCCGTAAAAATGAATGGGTCCGATCCGCAAAAAACTGCGGATCAGATGTGGACAAAAAATACAGTTTGTAGGGCGTGGACATTGGAGTTATATGGCTAGGTTATGCCCCCAATGTCTGATAGGTGCAAGTTCCCACCTCTGGGACCTGCACATACATGTCCTTAGAACGGAGTGCACACGACTGCCCTCCATTAATTTCTATGGGACTGCCAAAAATGGCCGTGCTCAGCTATTTCCATAAGCCCCATGGAAGTGAATGGATGGTGCTGCTCGGCTATTTTCGGGAGTCCCATAGAATTGGAGGCAGACCACCTTCCTATGCTTTGAGAGCTACGTTCTAAGGAAAGGTGCAGTTCCTAGGGGTAGGACCCGCCCCTATCAGACATTTGGGGGAATATCCTAGTGATATGACCTCAATGTCTAAGATGGGACAACCCTTTTAATGCAATGTACTCTAATAGATTTAGGTATTGTCCTCTATTTTTATTGTATGTATATATTGGGGGGCCGAGCCCCACATTAGGAATGGATGCTAGTGACGGTGCCCATACACCTTCAATAGCTATTCCTCCCAATTCCCCCATAGACATACTTGTTCAGTTTGACCGAACATGGATGTGTTTTTAATGGAAAGAGAGGAGAAAACCACTGCAAGACACCTCTGGTGGTGGGTTATCTCCTGTCAGACCAGCCTGTCCAATCATTGTCTCCCCTAACATCCCTATAGGGAAAGTCTGGACTGCGGGTTCGCTCCGACTATCATCTAGTGCATAGATGGGCAAACTGCGTCTCTCCAGCTGTTGTAAAACTACAATTCCCACCATGCCCTGCTGTAGGCTGATAGCTGTAGGCTGTCTGGGCATGCTGGGAGTTGTAGTTTTGCAACAGCTGGAGAGCCGCAGTTTGCCCATCCCTGCCCTGGTGTCTGGTGGCCCTTAAAGGGTTTTTTCCATCACATACAATGGGGGCAGATCGCTAGGATATGCACCCATTGTCTGTTAGGTGCGGGTCCCACCTCTGGGAGCCATACCTACAACAAGAACGGACCTGGGAAATTAATTAAGGGCGCACTGCGCATGTGCAGCCGCCCTCCATTCATTTCAATGGGGCTACCCAAAATAGCTGAGCGCTAGCTCGGCTATTTACGTCTGCCCCATAAAAAATGAATGAGAGCAGGGGCCGCACGTGTGGGGTGTGCTCACATTCACTTGTATGGGAGCAGCGTTTGGTGGTGGACCGACCCTGGGAAACCCGGGGTCCTCCAGAAACAGCTGTCCCTGCTCTGTTCTCCTTGTAGGTGCGGGTCACAGAGGTCGAACCCGCACCTATTAGACAATGGGGGCATATCTTAGCGATATGCCCCCTTTTTATAATCTCTGGGAATAATGACTTTTATTTAATTCCTGCCTCCGTAAATATAGACTGGTTCCCGCATGTCTATGTTCCGGTCCCCAAACTGTTTACATCCGAGGTGCATGGACCTGATCACATGCTCTGCTGCATCCAGTAACTGGCTTCAGTGGCGATGTGGCCACAAGCAGCACATTATTACTGAAGTCATTATTCCCGGAGAACCCCTTTAAGCTGTAAATATCTATAACCAATCTCTAAGGTAGTGAAATGGATTTGGAATGTGAATCTGACCACCCCTCCCCCACCTTAATCCCACTCCTCCAGTCTTCAATGTGTTAAGTCAAACTGTAAGTTTCAGCAGCAAAGTTATGACAGGTCTCATTGTAAATGCCTTGTGTTGTGTGGGCAGAAATGTAATTCTCTCTTAAAGCAAATATATAAATGAAAAAAGTAAAGCTTTGTCAAGGGCTGCAATTTGTCTTTTCTTTTTTTCTTTTCTTTTTTTAAATAATTTACTGAAATTGCAGCTTTTGGAGTTGTACATTTGAATAATTGTACTGATCTTAGTTATTTTCCCTTCCAGATATCTTGTATTTTAATAAAGTAATCATAAAAGACACTTATAGATAAAATATTGGAAATAAAGTATGTCGGTCTGTAAACCCGTGTCAGCGTTTTTATGGGGATTAATTTTTTAGGGTTTGTCCAGATTCAGGAAAAAGGGTCTGTCTGGCATTACAGCCCACCCTCATGCAAGTGGAGAGGGATGAACTGCAATGCCAGACACAACCCATGTGCCTACAGGGTGCTGCCTCTGCGGTGAAAGAGAAGAAAAAAACTCCGAACAACGCTTTAAAGGGCATCTGTCCGGATACAGGGTTAACTCCACGAAAACGGAAGCCCTTCCTTTGACTCTACCCGCGGAAGTCTTAACCCCGTTTCGGTCTAACTACCGTTTTAGATGACAAGATACTACCTTGCGCTATTTGGGGGTAAACCTGACGGCATCGTACTTGTCTATATATTCCCATAACTTTCCCACCCTACTTCAGGATCTTAAGCGTCAGATGACTAAATGGATGTCTCTTCCCATATCTATGTTTGGCCGCATAGCGGCAGTTAAAATGTCCATTTTGCCGTAATGACTCTATTTATTTGAGACTCCCCCGGTACATGTACCAAGAACTGAACTGCGGGCGTTGCAGGCCGGTATATTTAAATTTATATGGGATGGGAAGAGACATAGGATAGCTAGTAGCACCCTCATGGCCCTGAAGACTAGTCCCAGATATTGCCAAATATTAGTGGGCCACCCACCTTAGACGGCTTCAGGCCTGGTCTAAACTCTGCTTATTCCAGTTGGATGGAAATTGAAAAATTATGGATCGCCCCAATACATCCTAACTCTCTGTTGTGGTCCCAAATCCCCCAACTCAACTACCAGAATTATTACGGCCAATGCTACACACATACAAAATATGGCAATATTGTAAAGATCGTTATTTTCTAGTTTTCGAGAGATCCTCCATGACGTCCTTCTTATTTACCCCCCTTTTTTAGTACTGGGTCACAAGTTTCTTTTTTTTTTTAAACCGTGGTTTTCTAAGAAGCTGTTTAGATTTGCAGATTTGGTCGATTACAGAACGTTACAATTACTTCCATTCAACGAACTTAGGAGCTCTAGGTCGTTTCCGGAGACATCTAGGTACCATTACACCTGGCCCTGTCAATCAAAGTGAGTGTCGGATGAAGGTACTTTAGGTAAGTCAAAAGAAAATTAGGACTGGCTGTCAAGGACTGGCCATAGCCTGTAAGTGGCTGACTCCAGATCAGCAACAAAGGGGATTGTCTTCTAATAGACCTTTGGTGTGACCCTCCACTGCCTGACCTCCGTATGGACCACTGCTACCTGCCATGACCTTGGACCATTTACTGTATTGCACGTACTCTGCCTGCCCTAACCTCGGCCGGTCCCTGACTACGATTTTGCCTGACCCCTTGATGTTCCGCATTGGGGTGTCTGACCCCCATGGCTCAGCTGTCAGTCATATAGTGCCCACTTAAGGAAGTAGCGGCCTGGTGGTTCCCCTGCAGCAAAGTCCCTGTATAGGGGTTAAGGAGGAAAACTAGGGGGCTGTCAGGATAATGCCCTTAGGCATTGGTTGACAGGGTGGTTCCACACCAACTGCTATAACCAGTTCCTACAGGGCTGTCCCAAATTGCATAGCTGCCTGTTCGGACATGTACTTTGGTACCACCCAGGCATCAATACAGCATCCAGAAAATACTTACAGTATACAAACCCAGGCAATACACATACAAGACCTCCATGCCAAAGAACTGTTAAACTATGCAGTAGTTCAAAAAGGTTTGTGTTCTTATTTATGCTCACAGTCAAAGTAGATAATATTCTTACCACGTTCGTGGCTGTGGATTGTGAGGATGTTACTGCTGATCAGAGTTGTGCACATAAGTAGGGTTTCCTCATACAACCAGACCTGTTCCCGAGAGAAAAAAAGAAAGTGGTGATCTTCTACAACAGGGGTCAGCAACCTCCGGCACTCCAGCTGTTGTGAAACTATACCTCCCAGCATGCATACTTCCTCTCTACTCTTCTCAGAACTCTCATAGAAATGAATGCAGCATGCTGGGAATTGTAGTTTCACAACAGCTGGAGTGCTGAAGTTTGCTTAATCCCGTTCTACAAACAAGACCCAGGGACGGTTCCTCCATTAATAAGATAGATGAGGCTGATGCCACCATTAAACCGCAACAGAGGAAGTTAGGCTTTACCGTGGAGCCATTTACTGTCCAGAATACACCACCTGCTAAAGTAAGATGAAGACAAAAAAAAAATCATGAAAAGTCCAACAAGCTGCAGAAGTAAAGGGTGATGTCTTGAGACAATGATGAAAATCTTTATATGTTGAACATGAAAATGGCTGAAGCTAAAGATGTTTGTGAAGGCGTCTGGTGAAGCTCCCATAGTTGGCTGTAAAAGGAGAAGACCAACCACCATGTCCTCAGCCCAGGACATTACAACCAGCAAAGCAAACCACTGCATTAGAAAACTGTATATTGGTACCACCAGTCCAAGGAAAACCAGAGCTTTGGACATCACCAGGTGTAATCACCAAATAGAGTCAGCAACTTGATTAGTTGAACAACTCGTCTCGAGAGTACCGTACCTATCCATCTTGTGGAGCAGTAAGTATCCATTGCTTACCTATTGATTGTCAGTTCAGTAACCGTAGTATCCTTTGATAAAATCTGCATAAAGAGGAAGGGAGTTATAACAGGGAGATGGCTGATATTCATTCTTTTTACTTTTTCCCAGTAAGAGAATGAAGCAATGATGTCACTTTCTATACCTGGACCTAATATTAATATAAAGTAAAGCCTTGGAGTTTAGAAAAATAGCATCTGGAGATAAAGATGCCGCCACAAGCCAGTGACATACTGTCCATCTGCTTCATGTCAGAATCAAAATATTTCAAGATGAGGCAGATTCCAGGCTTCTTCTCTGTTCTCAATACTGGATATGGTGCTATCAGTCTTTCCACACTTAGGCCCCTTTCACATATGCGTTTTTCCTTTCCGTCCTAGAGTTCCGTCTTCGGGGCTCTAGGACGGAAAGATACTGATCAGGATTTCCCTAATACATTCTGAATGGAGAGCATTCCGTTCAGGATGCATCAGGATGTCTGCATGCTGCAGATTTGTCTCCGTCCAAAAATCCGGAAGACATGTCGTAATGCTGGATCCGGAATTAATGCCCATGAAAGAGCATTAATCCGGATCCGGCATTGAGCTAAACGTCATTTCGGCGCATCGCGGGATCCGACGTTTAGCTTTTTCTCAATGGTTACCATGGCAGCCAGGACGCTAAAGTCCCGGCTGCCATGGTAAAGTGTAGTGGGGAGCGGAGGAGCAGTATACTTACCATCCATGCGGCTCCCGGGGCGCTCCAGAGTGACGTCAGGGCGCCCCATGCGCATGGATCACGTGATCGCATGGATCACGTGATCCATGCGCATGGGGCGTTCTGACGTCATTCAGGAGCGTCCCGGGAGCCGCACGGACTGTAAGTATACCGCTCCCCGCTCCCCACTACTACTATTGCAACCAGGACTTTAATAGTGTCCTGGCTGCCATAGTAACCTCAAAGCATTTCGAAGACTAATCAGGATCCTGATCAGTCTTCTAATGCTTTTAGGCGACTTGCCTGGCCTGCCGGATCCTCAGAACGCAAGTGTGAAAGAGTCCTTAGACATATATCTTATCTGCTGCAGCAAGAGGCAAATTCTGAGTGCAGTCTCTGTTCTCAATACTGAATATGGTGTTACTGGACTATCTGGAGTCAGATACTGTATATATTTTATCTGATGCACCAAGAGCTAGATTCCAGGCTCGGTCTCTGTTCTCGATACTGGACTACAGTTGTTTCGATACGAAAATTTTGATTCAGTATCGATACCATAAAAAAGTATTGCGATACTCGATACCATTCGATACCACGCGAACAAAATAAGACGCCAAAAAAATTCACGTGCATTCCACATTTTATGGAACGACCGGGCCATAATACAACAGTCCTATCCTATTTTTTGGGGGGACAAGGCGACTAAAAGAGGATTTTTTTGATAGTTTGGACTTTTCGGACGCCGCAATATGCAATATTTTATGTATTTATTGTTTATATATTTTATATGTAAAATTGGGAAAGGGAGTGATTTATACTTAATATTTTGGTGTACTTTTTTAACATTTTTTTTTTTTTTTACAGTTTATTAACTTTTCCCCCCTTAGGGGCTAGAACCTGGGATCTTTTCATCCTATTCACCCTGATACAGCTCTATCAGGGGGAATAGGATCTCACAGTCTCCTTGCACAGTACACACAGCAGCAGGGAGCTGACCATGGCAGCCAGGGCTTCAGTAGCGTCCTGGTTGCCATGGTAACTGATCGGCGCCCCAGCATTACACTGCTGGGGCTCTGATCACTGCCACCAACGAGGAGGAGGAGGTGAGGGGACCCTGTGGCCACTGCCACCAATGACTTCAATACTGGAGGGGGGGCACTGGCCACTCTTATCTTTAATACTGGGGATGGGGGGGGGGACGCACTGGCCACCAATGTTTTAATACTGGGGGTCGGGGGTGGGAGGGCACACTGGCCACCAATGTCTTAAATACTGGGGCGTCGCGATGGCCCCCAATGACAAGTATGACCATTCATAAACAAACGCAGGCAGCGGGAATACACTGCCGGCACCTGCCTGTGACCGAGCGCTGCGATCCGTGGCAATTAACCCCTCAGGTGCGGCATCTGAGGGGTTAACTGCCGCGGATCGCAGCGCTCAGTGACAGGCAGGTGCCGGCAGTGTATTCCCGTTGCCTGCGTTTGTATATGAATGGTTACTTGTCATTGGTGGCCAGTGCTCCCGCCCCTCTCCCTCTATTGGTGGCAGCGGCAGCAGCACAGGGGGAGGGAGAGACTGCCTCCTTCTCTCCGTGCTGCCGAGGAGAACATAGCCGCACTGAGAGCGGCGCAGCCACGTTCTCTGATACTGGGCTGTGCAGCAGCACAGCCTAGTATTGATATAACACCAATCCTGGTATCGAGCTCGATACCAGAGAAAAGTATCGATTGGGTATCGAAAATTCGATACCCGCAACAACCCTATACTGGACATGGCATTACTGGACTTTCTGAGGTTAGACATATCTGCTGCACCAAAAAGCACATTCTGGGCTTGAGGTATGTTCTCAATACTGGACATGGTGTTACCGTATTTTCCACAGTCAGGTATACATTATCTGCTGCATCACGAGTCGACATATTGTAACTGTTATTACCTAATAGGAACTGGGGACCTTAATGGTGACAAGCTGTAAAAGTGACATGAAGTAGGTGGTAATGAAAGGGCTCAATATTATTATAGAAGTACTGTACATATATGAAATAGGTCATCAGTGGAGTAGATGATAGGACCTTTTTTTTTTTTTCTCAGCGCTGAAGCAGATGGACCCAGGATGGCGATGGTGAAGAAAATAATTTTATTCCAAGTCAACGCGTTTCAGGGGCGAACAGCCCCCTTCATCAGAACAATAAAAGCTTATACATAAAACTTGTTTTAGTGTGGTTTCATATATGAAGGGAGCTGTTCGCCCCTGAAACGCGTTGACTTGGAATAAAATTATTTTCTTCACCATCACCATCCTGGTCCTGAGTCCATCTACTTCAGCCGGGAAAAAAAAAAAAGGTCCGATCTTCTACTCCACTGACGCATCTACTCATCCCAGAGCAATTTTTGAGACTGTGCTCCCAGCTCTCTTCAGATCATTGACCAGGTCCTCCCATGTAGTTCTGGGCTGTTTCCTGACCTTTCTCAGAATCAGCCTTACCTCACGAGGCGAGATCTTGCATGGAGCCCCAGAACGAGGAAGACTGACCGTCTTCTTGTGTTTCTTACATTTTCTAATAATTGCGCCAACAGCTGCTTCCCTATTTTCAGGTAGGCTATCCCAGCCTTGTACAGGTCCACAATTTTGTCCCTGGTGTCCTTAGACAGCTCTTTGGTCTTGGCCATTGTGGAGAGGTTGGAGTTCAGACAGGTGCAATTAATACAGGTAATGAGTGCAAAGAAGGAGGGCTTCTTAAAGAAAAACTAAGGAGTTTTCCGCGCGGGTGCAATGCGTGATGTGAGCGCATTGAACCCGCACTGAATCCTGAACCACTCATTTAAATGGGTCTGTGTACATGAGCGTTTTTTTTCACGCATCACTTGTGCGTTGCGTGAAAATCGCAGCATGTTCTATATTCTGCGTTTTTATGCAGCCCGAGCCCCATAGAAGTGAATGGGGCTGCGTGAAAAACGCATTGCATCCGCAAGCAAGTGCGGGTACGTTTTTCACTGATGGTTGCTAGAAGATGTTGTTTGTAAACCTTCCGTTTTTTATCACGCACGTGAAAAACGCATTAAAACGCATCAAAACGCATTGCACCTGCGTGGAAAAAACAGAACGACTGAACGCAATCACAGGCAAAACTGAATGGCTTTGCCTGTGAAATCGTACAGTTTTCACTGAACGCATCCGCAACGCATCCGGACCTAATCCGGACACGCTCGTGTGAAAGGGGCCTAACAGGTCTGGAAGAGACAGAATTCTTGCTGGTTGGTAGGCGATCAAATACTTATTTCACGCAATAAAATGCAAATTAATTATTTAGAATTCAAACAATGTGCTTTTCTGGATATTTTTTAGATTCTGTTTCTCACAGTTCAAGTGTACCTACAATAAAAATTACAGACCTCTCCTTTCTTTGTAGGTGGGAAAACCTGCAAAATCGCCAGTGTATCAAATACTTATTTCCCCCACTGTATATATAATGAGCTTGGTTCTTGGTGCTGTATTTATGTATTGGGCTTGGTTCTGGTGCTGTAGTTATGTAATAGGCTTGGTTCTGGTGCTGTAGTTATGTAATGTACTTAGTTCTGGTGCTGTAGTTATGTAATGGGCTTGGTTCTGGTGTGTATTTATGTCATAAGTAGAGATGAGCGAATCGACTTCAGATGAAACATCCGAAGTTGATTCGCATAAAACTTCGTTCTAATACTGTACAGAGCAGGAGCTCCGATGAGCTGAAGTTATTGCTTCGCGAAGTCTTGCGAGACCTTGCATAATAACTTCATAAATTAATTTGTACGATAAAAAAACATTTCCAGAACTCGGGTTCGGTTCCAAGGTCCCTAGTCATAAGCTTGGTTCTGGTGCTGTATTTATGTAATGGGCTTGGTTCTGGTCCTGTATTAATGTTAGGAGCTTGGTTCTGGTGCTGTATTTATGTAATGGGCTTGGTTCTGGTGCTGTATTTATGTAATGGGCTTGGTTCTGGTGCTGTATTTATGTAATGTAAGGAGCTTGGCTCTGGTGCTGTACTCATGTAATGGGCTTGGTTCTGGTGCTGTACTCATGTAATGGGCTTGGTTCTGGTGCTGTATTTATGTTAGAAGCTTGGTTCTGGTACTGTACTCATGTAATGGGCTTGGTTCTGGTGCTATATTTATGTAATGAGCTTGGTTCTGGTGCTGTACTCATGTAATGAACTTGGTTCTGGTGCTGTAGTCATGTAATGAGCTTGGTTCTGGTGCTGTACTCATGTAATGGGCTTGGTTCTGGTTCTGTATTTATGTAATGGGCTTGGTTCTGGTGCTGTATTTATGTAATGGGCTTGGTTCTGGTGCTGTATTTATGTAATATGCTTGGTTCTGGTGCTGTTTTTACGTAATAAGCTTGGTTCTGATGCTGTATTTATGTAATCTGCTTGGTTCTGGTGCTGTTTTTACATAATGAGCTTGGTTCTGGTCCTGTATTTATGTAATGAGCTCGGTTATAGTCCTGTATTTATGTAATGGGCTTGGTTCTGGTGCTGTATTTATGTAATGATCTTGGTTCTGGTCCTATATTTATGTAATGAGCTCGGTTCTAGTCCTGTATTTATGTAATGAGCTTGGTTCTGGTCCTATATTTATGTAATGAGCTCGGTTCTAGTCCTGTATTTATGTAATGGGCTTGGTTCTGGCACTGTATTTATGTAAGGAGCTTGGTTCTGGTGCTGTATTTATGTAATGAGCTTGGTTCTGGTCCTGTATTTATGTAATGAGCTCGGTTTTAGTCCTGTATTTATGTAATGGGCTTGGTTCTGGCACTGTATTTATGTAAGGAGCTTGGCTCTGGTGCTGTACTCATGTAATGGGCTTGGTTCTGGTGCTGTACTCATGTAATGGGCTTGGTTCTGGTGCTGTATTTATGTTAGGAGCTTGGTTCTGGTACTGTACTCATGTAATGGGCTTGGTTCTGGTGCTATATTTATGTAATGAGCTTGGTTCTGGTGCTGTACTCATGTAATGAGCTTGGTTCTGGTGCTGTACTCATGTAATGAGCTTGGTTCTGGTGCTGTACTCATGTAATGGGCTTGGTTCTGGTGCTGTATTTATGTAATGGGCTTGGTTCTGGTGCTGTATTTATGTTAGGAGCTTGTTTCTGGTGCTGTACTCATTTAATGGGCTTGGTTCTGGTGCTGTACTCATGTAATGAGCTTGGTTCTGGTGCTGTACTCATGTAATGGGCTTGGTTCTGGTGCTGTATTTATGTAATGGATTTGGTTCTGGTGCTGTATTTATGTTAGGAGCTTGTTTCTGGTGCTGTACTCATTTAATGGGCTTGGTTCTGGCACTGTATTTATGTTAGGAGCTTGGTTCTGGTGCTGTATTTATGTTATTGGCTTGGTTCTGGTCCTGTATTTATGTAATGGGCTCGGTTCTGGTGCTGTATTTATGTTATTGGCTTGGTTCTGGTCCTGTATTTATGTTATGGACTTGGTTCTGGTCCTGTACTCATGTAATGAGCTTGGTTCTGGTGCTGTACTCATGTAATGAGCTTGGTTCTGGTGCTGTACTCATGTAATGAGCTTGGTTCTGGTGCTGTACTCATGTAATGAGCTTGGTTCTGGTGCTGTACTCATGTAATGGGCTTGGTTCTGGTGCTGTATTTATGTAATGGGCTTGGTTCTGGTGCTATATTTATGTAATGAGCTTGGTTCTGGTGCTGTACTCATGTAATGAGCTTGGTTCTGGTGCTGTACTCATGTAATGGGCTTGGTTCTGGTGCTGTATTTATGTAATGGGCTTGGTTCTGTATTTATGTTAGGAGCTTGTTTCTGGTGCTGTACTCATTTAATGGGCTTGGTTCTGGCACTGTATTTATGTTAGGAGCTTGGTTCTGGTGCTGTATTTATGTAATGGGCTTGGTTCTGTATTTATGTTAGGAGCTTGTTTCTGGTGCTGTACTCATTTAATGGGCTTGGTTCTGGCACTGTATTTATGTTAGGAGCTTGGTTCTGGTCCTGTATTTATGTTATGGACTTGGTTCTGGTGCTGTACTCAGGTAATGGGCTTGGTTCTAAACCTGTATTTGTTGGTTGACCTCTCTGGATTCACTGGTTCCCCTGTGGCTCAGCATGTTGCTTCCGATTTGAAGCTGGAGCAATCTCTCAGCCATGTCAAAGGGTTACCCTTTTATTCCAACAATCAACGCCAAATCCCCCCACACCCGACATTTTGACTCCATTTCCACGTCCCGTCTCCCCATACAGTGAGGTCACGCTCGCTCGTCGTGTGCACCACAGCTTTATTTTCCCGCTCTTCCAAGCAGTAGACCTGATAACGGTCTCCGTTCCACCTGCACCTTCCTCGACCTACCGCAAGAGGCCGCTCATCCCACTTCCACATCCAGTCAACCCAACCAAAGGGGAGGTCAGTCAACCCCGACGGACAGACGTCTCTGCCAATCAGCGACAGCTGCCTCCCTGAACTGACAAGCGTTGACCAATCGGGTGTCGCTGGAGGGCGGGCCTGACGAGGGTCGGGTTTGGTTGCAGAGAGCAGCATAACACGGCTGTAGAAGCAGCAGTGCAGCTGGAGGAGAGGAGCTGCGGTCAGGAGCGGGGCCGAAGGGAGAGGAGGCCGGGACGTAGCTTGGAGAACGGGTAGGAGCCTATTCTGTCTGCTCTGCCTGATAATGGCGGAGGTTCCAATACATCCCCACGCTATTATTCTAATGGCCGGTGTATCTGTATGTATTAGACCCTATGGATACAATGTATATGTCTTATGGATCTCTATGGATGTTATACCTTGGTGCCTCTGTGTTCTGCCCTGTACAGGAGCAGGATCCCAATGTCACCTGTCACCCTCCAGGTTCACGACCGCCACATACTAACGCGAAGCCCAGTGTGTACAAGCCGCTATTGTCTATGCCGGTAGAACTGGGAATACGGCACCGGATTGTACCGGATGGGATGTCAGCGAGATCTTGTCTGATTTGCCCATTTATTTATTTATGTTTTTAGGCGATATTAGCGGCGATCCTACGTTATTCGCTTTTGAGATGCAAATAGATGACCTATTCTGCTGCCATGAGCTGACGCGTTTCATAGAAGTGCCTCGGATCGGCCAAAATGTGTTGCTCCAATCGCCTCGTGCGTTTAGGTTTCATGCACACATACGCAAAATACAGAGGCGGTCCGTGTGTTTTTTTTTTTTTTTTACTTAAATGGGTGCATTGACCACGTTTTGCGGACTGTGTTTGGAAGAATAGTCGTCTGGATGATCGCGAACCTTGCCTTATACTCGGACCAAAATACGGATGCGACACGGACGGTATCCATATTGAGCAATTTGCGGACTGCGAAATACATACGGACTTGTAAAGGGAAAATAAGGTTGGAGAGGTCAAAGGGCATGACCTGGGGTATAGGTAGAATTTCGCCAAAGGGGTAGGTGTTCAAGATGATACACACATCCGCGTGCACGCACTTCCAGGAATTGTTAGCGCGACCATAAAAGCCTCGGTACTCGCAGTGCCCCCGAATTAGTACCAGCTATGTGCTTCTTTAATTCCAACAAATTTTTGCCCCACTTCTTTCATTCTCCATTTGTGGCAGGTGTGCATAGGTACCTACGTGCTTATGTATTCCCTGCTGGAGCAGTCGCTGGTACCTGCGGCAGTCCCACCATTCCACAATCTTTGGGTTGCAATTTTATAATTGTAAGCCACAGTCCCACGATCCCGAGCGCTTTCCAATTCTGTATCTAGGTCATTGGTTGTCCTATCACCTTCTGACCCCACTGACTGTGGAAACATCTTCCCCAGGTCCGTGATGACATCCGTTAAAAAGTGGTCAGGGGGTCATCTATAAAGGATCAGCGTTTAGTCCACGTGTGGTCCCTATTCCACAGACCCTGCTGGGCTAAAGATTTATTTCTAGAGCATCTCCGTGCAACGATCCGTGAATGGAGCAAACACGGATGGTGTTGTTTCCATGGTTTTCACAGACCCATAGACTATAATGTGCATGGAGGATCCATGATCAAGGACAAAAGTGGGGTATGCTTCTGTAGTGCCACCACGGACCCACAGTGTGTGGAAAACCACTGATGTGTAAATGCACACATTAAAGTCAGTGGAAGCGTGTGCTGGCCACCATTCACTGAAGTGAGGCCTTGGGTTGGGTAAGGAGATTATGATTGTATATGAGGTTGTTTAAGATGGTAAAGTGTACATCCCTGGTGGTGTGGAGTGGTGCAGTGGTTAATGGGTGTATCCTCGGTGGTCTAGAGTGGTGTAGTGGTTAATGGGTGTATCCCCGGTGGTCTAGAGTGGTGTAGTGGTTAATGGGTGTATCCCCGGTCGTGTAGTGGTTAATGGGTGTATCCCCGGTGGTCTAGAGTGGTGCAGTGGTTAATGGGTGTTTCCCCGGTGGTCTAGAGTGGTGCAGTGGTTAATGGGTGTATCCCCGGTGGTCTAGGTTGATAATATTGTTTTCTGTAATTAGTCCCAAAATTCGTTGGCTATTATTTTCACACAATGGGGGACAGGGGAAATCATGGACGGCTGTTTTCTGATGTACAAAAATTGGCCATTTTTGTACAAGTGACATTTTGTTTAAAAGCGAAGTGACTATTTTATTGTTTCATTGAGCTCTTCACCTATGAAAAATACGGGCAAGGCTTAGCTGGAGGGAGCGTGGCCTTTGTGCCCCGAAAGATCGCCTATAGTTTACACCAGAAAGTGGCGTAAATTATAACGCAATCTTATGGCTGATATAGATATGTTTTTCCTGCCATATTGGACTTCTAGAAGAAACCCCAGATTTGTTACGTGTGAAACGCCAGTCTTGATACATTTCTTCTCCTTTATAGGTGCAGCAACCACTATAAGGGCTCTTTCACATGAGCGGATCCCATGCGTGAAAGAGAGCCAAGCCCCACTCCGGACAGCAGAGACACATGACGGATAATGCTCTGTGCCTCTCTGTGACCTTTTTACTACAAAATCACGGTGACAGCTTTATCTCACTGTGATTTTGTAGTAAAAAGATCAGAGAGGCACGGAGCATTATCAGTCGCGTCTCTGCTGTCCGGAGCGGGGCTTGGCACTCTTTCACGCAGCAGATTACCCGCACGGCATCCACTCTAGTGAAAGAGCCCTAACTATTACGCCTCTCTTCTATCCCCTCCGATCCAGCGCAGGTGCATATTTTCTAATGTTGGAGCATTTGCTGTTGCTTTTTTAGAACAGAATATAATAGTTGTTTTTGCAGCTGCCACTAGGGGGAGCTCCCTGCATACAAACCCATTCATTGAATATTGAGCTCAGTGGGAACTGTGTAAACCTGTCTGCAGCGAGTCCCTCCTGCGGGAGGTAGAGGCAGCAGAATTTTTATCATAAAACTTGACCTATCAGGCTCAGTGGATTCACACCATGTTTTTTTATGGCCCGGGAAAGCCGATGCATACAGATGTGTTCATAGACCCCATTAATGTGATGGAGGCCTAAAGAGTCTCGCTGGCTCTGTATACCGCAGTATTTATTTTTTCTTGCTATATATTAGCAAAAATAAGTATACCACGCATTTTGCATTGTCTGTCGGCATTCGCAGTATATTTCAGCGCAGCTTCGAGCACTGTCAGCGGGGGAACGGTGGGCAGCAGGAAAATAAAAAAATAGGGATCTGGACTCCTTATCTGCAGATAATAGTCCGAGATCATGGGGGGCAGATTCCGTTTAAAGGGGTATTCCCATCTCAGATATTGGGGGCATATCTCTAGGATATGCTCCCATTGTCTGATAGGTGCGGGTCCCACTGCTGGGACCCTCACCTATATCGAGAACGGAGCAGGGAGAGCTGTGGCTGGAGGACCCCAGACTTTCCGTGGTCCGTCCACCACCAAGCGCTGCTCCCCGCCTCTCCCATAGAAGTGAATGGAAGCGCACAGCGCATGCGCGGCCCGTGTTCCTATTCATTTCTATAGGGGCCGACGGAAATAGCCGATCCAGCGCTTGGCTATATTCACCGACCCCATAGAAAATAAATGGATGGCGGCTGCGCATGTGCAGCGCTCCCTCCTTCACTTTCGGGCCTCCGTTCTCAATATAGGTGTGGGTCCCAGCGGTGGGACCCGCACCTATTGGACAATGGGGGCATATCCTTGCGATATGCTCCCATTGTCTGAGATGGGACAACCCCTTTAAGTATTCTTTGGGAAATCTGATGGATTCCTTGGACTGTGTGTAAGTACTCCGGTGGGGGGGGTTTCCATGTACCAGTCTCGAAGTGCACCCCTGGAACGTGCGTTGCCTTCTTGTCCTTGTCACGTCTTTTCGTCCAAAAGAACGATTTCCAACAATCCAGGAAAAGTGATCTGCCGTGCATTATTTTTCGGACGTTGGTCGTAATCACAGGTTTATGGTCCAGATAATTTGTGGGCCGGCGAAGGGTATAACGGCACTCCCAGCGGGAGGTTTCAGTGCATCTGACAATCTTAATCTGTGCGTCTGGGTAATCGTATCAACCAAGAAGCAGATGGCCTGGTCACCTAGAGTCCGTGGTTTAATTTTCAGTTTTTGTATTGGACCTTTGCATTGTCCACATGGATAAGGCCGAGTTCACACTTCAGTTATTTGGTCAGTTATTTCCATCAGTTACAGTGCGCTAAGACCAGTTGTGGGTCAAATGCTCAGAAGAGGTACAGAACTTTCCCTTAGATCTCATGCACGCAAATGTTTTTTTGTTTTTTTTTCTATGTGCATTCCATTTTTTTTTTTTGGCGGCCTGTATGCAGAACCATTCACTACAATGGGTCCTCAATAAAAAACGGAAATGTACATTCCGTTTCCATATGTCCGCTTGGCCGTTCCGCAAAAAAGATAAAACCTGTCCTTTTCTTGTTTGTTTTGCAGACAAGGATAGGCATTGTTACATTAGATCCGCAAAAAAAACAAATGCAATACTGATGTCACATGGACGTCATCCGTGTTGTTTGCAGACCGCAAAATACATACGCTTGTGTGCATGAGCCCTTATACCTTATGTCTGTGTAGGCTTCACTACTGGTTTTAGCTCACAATAAGGCCTCTTGCACACTAGCGTGTGAGCCCCGTGCCCGTATTGCGGACCGTATTTGCGGATCCGCAGTACACGGGCACCATTCCGTGGCCATTCTGCATCGCGGATGCGACCCATTCATTTCAATGGGTCTGCAAATCCGGAGATGCAGAACGGACGGAACACTACGGAAGCACTATGGAGTGCTTCCGTGGGGTTCTGTTCAGTACGTTCGTCCTGCAAAAAGATAGAACATGCCCTATCTTTTTGCGGAACGGGCAGAATGGGTCCGTGATCCGCTGCGGCTGCCCCACAGTCGGTGCCCATGCATTGTGGGCCACAGCACGGCACGGGGCTCACACGTTCGTGTGAAAGAGGCCTAACTGATAACTGAAGCGTGAACTTGGCCTTACTGACGCGTTTCAAGACAACAGTGGAGGCTTTATCAAAAGTAGAGCAGGAGAAAAGTGGAGGTGTTGCCCATAGCAACCAGATGGCAGCTTCAGATTTCTAAGACTTTGATCATTTGCTAGAAGAGGCTTCTCCTTTCTAATAGTTTTGATAAAGCTTCCCCATTGCCTCCTGCCCGATCCCGCCAATCTGCTGAGCTAGTCGCAGCTCAGTCCCATTCAAGTGAATCAGCTCGGGCTGCAATATCAAACTGCTGATTGGCGGGGGTGCCGGGCGTCAGACCCTCACCCATCAGATATTTAGAAAAGGTCATCAATATAGGAGTCCCGGAAACACCCTCTCATAATCTAGATCAGGGGTCAGCAACCTCTGGAACTTCAGCTGTTCTGAAACTACAACTCCCAGAATCCTCCTCTCACTTCTGTGGTAGTTACAAGACCAGCCAAGTAAGTGAGTTGTAGTTTCACAGCAGCTGGAGTGCCGAAGGTTGCTGATCCCTCGTCTAGATTAACGGGGTTGTCCGGGTTCATAGGTGAACCCGGCCATACCTCCATTTTCACCCAGGCGGCCCCCCTAACCTGAGCATTGGAGCCCTTTCATGCTCCGATGATCTCCTTTGCCCTGCGCTAAATCTGCGCAGGGCAAAGGCATTTTCCAGAGTTCCGGTGACAAACCGGGCTCTCAATGGGACTGCCAGAAAGCCTGGTGACGTCACCAGCATTGATGGGCGGGCTTTAGCGCTGCCCTAGCCTGTAAAACGGCTAAGGCCGGGGAAAACGCACGCCCATCAGAGCCAGTGACGTCAATGAACACACTGCTGAACGGAAGCTTCCACCCGGCAGTGTGTTATTTTGAACAAAAGAGCCCTTGCACTGCGCGATCTAGCGCCGGGCAAGGGAGTGCATCGGAGCATGAGTGCTCTGATGCTAACATCAGAGGGCTGCCTGCGTTAAATTATGGGTATGTCCGAGTTCAGCTCTGAACCTGGACAACCCCTTTAACTGGCTTATCCAGGAAAAGATATTTATCACTTATCCTCAGGATAGGTCATCAGTATCCGATTTTCAGGGGGTGTGACACCTGGGACCCCCACCAGTCAGCTGTTAGAAGAGGCCTTGAGTGCGGCAGCCTCTTCCTAGCCCAGTGACATCACTGTACATCGGCCAAGTCAATGTGGCTGAGCTGCAGTACCAAAAACTGCCACTATACATTGTGCGGCGCTACAATTGGAAACCTGCCGCTGGCCATGGCGATCACCAGAGCTTCGATCAGCGCTGCGGCTCCCTGAAAAAGCTGATTGGTGGGGGTGCTGGGACTCGGACCCCCGCAGATGAGATAATGATGACCTATCCTGGATGTTTTTTTTCCAAGATAACTCCTTTAACCTTCTTCATAATCAGAATCATTTCTATGACTTTTCTTAAGCTGCACTAATTCCCTGCACACTAAGGTAATAATTCCCAACATTCACAGTTTTAAGTGTTCCCTAAAAACACGTCTTTTTAGGCAGCTTTTTCACATTTCCAAATCCAATTTCTTTTCTGCATTTTCCTTCAGGACCTGTTCCCTGGATCCTTGCTGGTTCATGAATGGGTTGAATTAATGGTGAATTGAACAGGAGGAGAAGCAGGAGAGAGGGATCACGGGAGATAATGTAGCATTGCGTCTTACTACGGATCCGCAGGAAGATTATCTGGCAGATGTGGACATGCCTTTACACCCCTGGGTGGATCAAGCCCTATAGGGTGTGTGTGTAAAAGTGCTGGCTTACGGGAAAGGGTGGTGAGGAGGTTCTTCCTTTCTGTTCAGGTCGTCAGCATGTTCTTCATGCTCGAAATTAAGTTCTGACGCTGTCGATGCAGTACGGGCGGTCCGAGGTAAAATGTCAGTGGCATCTTTTTTGCCTGGCGCGTTTACCCTTTAATCCTTAGTACTTAGTATCTAGTGCAGGTATCCTCAAACTGCGGCCCTCCAGAGGTTGTAAAACTACAACTCCCACAATGCCCTTCTGTAGGCTGATACCTGTAGGCTCTTCGGGCATGCTGGGAGTTGTAGTTTTGCAACAGCTGGAGGGCCGCAGTTTGAGCATGCCTGATAGTGAATGCACATAATACTTTTAGATTGTATAGAACACGGATAGCCACATCAGATTGTACCAATCCCAAGGGCTGCAAAAAACTTAAGGGAGTTTTCTGGGTTTTTAATATTGATAGGCTATCCTCTGGATAGGTCGCCAAAATCTGATCTGTGAGGGTCTGACACCGATCGGCTGTTTGAAGAGGGGAGTGCTGCATCCTCTTCACAGCATACCAAGCACAGCGCCGTCCGTTGTGTAGTGGCTGTGCTAGGTATTGCAGCTCAGGCCGGTTCACTTGAATGGGACTGATCTGCACCTAGGCCACGTAACGTCACTGGCCTAGAAAGAGGCCACGGTGCTCACCTGGGTGCTGTGGCCTCTACATACAGCTAATCTTCTGAAGTCAGACCCCCACAATTAGATATTGATGGCCAATATTAAACACTTGGAACACAAAGACCAATTTTCACGGAGGAACGTATGTCAGCGTTAACACTCAATCCCAATAATTGGCCATTGTAAGGGAAAATTCACACGACCGTGTTTTCGGGCCCCATCCAATCTGCATCTTTTGGGGATCTGATGCGGACCCGTTCATATCAATGGGGTCGCAAAAAAATGCAGACATCACGCGGTGCACTGTCCGCCTCCGTATGTCCGTTCCACGGCCGCTCAAGAAGCAATAGACTTTTCTAACAAAGGTCAAGGCGGGCTGTCCTTCTGGACAACCCTCTTCACCAGTGGTCCTGTCAGACGTCTCTTTCCTTACCCAGAATGTGAGAATTATTAGGTCTGTCAGGGGTTTGCAGCCTCTGCTTGCAGTGTTGCTGTTTACAGCAAGCGGAGATCTTGAGTAGCTCCCATTCATTGACAAACTACTTCAGAACCACCCTCTGTAAACAGACGCCCACATTTAGTTGCCATTTGCCGTATATTTGAATCCATTCTTCCTTTGATTTTTGAGATCCCGATCTCGCTAACAACCACTGGTCCCGATGACATCATCGGTTCCCAGTCCTGTGATCGCTATGACAACCAAAATTTGTTTTCTCCGAGTGTGTCCTGTAAGAGAGTGAACGGCGGAGGAAGAGATGCTTTTGCGCCGCGTACTGTACCTATAGGTTTCCCCAAAATGAATTTGTTTTTAACCTCCTCGCTGCCTGCTCCTGGGAACAGCGCCATCCCCTGGTTCAGGTTGTCATCGCGGACCAACCCTGTCCTGTGACAGCCGAGTAAAATATAATTTACGTGTCTGTAAAATGCCCGGAGGGAGCGCTCCTGAGAGACCGTATTCCTGGCGTCATATGTTAGACACGCGTGTTTGGCATTGCTGTGCACCGGAGAATTAGGGGTTTCGTTTTTGGGGTAAATGTTTTTAGCTGAATTGAAGGATATAGATAAATGAGAAAATGTGTATTTTTTTTTTTCCCCCCTTTTGTCTGCTAAATAAGATATTGAGGCCAATTTGGAAGAATAAGAGCCCTATGTGCTCTGCATGAAAAAAATAAATTGGGCCCTTTAAAGGGCATCTGTCAGCAGATTTGTACCTATGACACTTGCTGACCTGTTACATGTGCGCTTGGCAGCTGAAGACATCGGTGTAGGTCCCATGTTCATATGTGCCCTCATTGCTGAGAAAAATGAAGTTTTAATATATGCAAATGAGCCTCTAGGAGCAACGAGGGCGTTACCATTACACCTAGAGGCTCAGCTCTCTCTGCATCTGCCGCGCCCTCACCTTTGAGTCAGGGAAGAAATCATATTCCTGCTCCGGCGCTTCAAAGCCACTGCGGACAATCTTGGATGATTGAAAACTAATTTCATTTCTTATTTCATTAAAAGAATGCGTGCAATAAAAACAACGCGTTTCGGGGAGTCACAGGTCCCCTTTATCAGGTTGATAGTCATACACTTGTAGATGGTGCCACTTTAGATATAAACATAAAAAATGCACCCACATATGTTAGCAGATTAGCATACATTACAGCAACAAAACTTCAAAATTCGTCAAAATTGTATAAGACCGTGTAGGATAAAACAGTCCTGTGATGGCATTACTAGTGATCACATGACCATTCCCATGGAGACCAGAGACGCTTGTAGTGTTCTGGCCAATGGCGCTGAGTCACTTGTGACATATTCCGGTCACGTGACTAGCCGAAAGCCGGAACTGAAAGAAGCCGACGTGGGGATGAGAGGCGGGAGGATCACGTGATCTGTTGCCTGGATGAAAGGATGGCGCCAATGCGATAAAGCACTGGCGGCCATCTTAGAGTTTATTATATTGCTGGTATTGGGGGCAATGATTTGGTGGGAGAAATTGGCTATATGGGGTCCTGGATGGAGGATAATATATGGCTTGAAAATGGCTCTGTGAGAGGGCTGAAACGTTGCTGTGTAAACATGTTAATAAACGCACTTTGTTCACTTTTTACCAAAGGAGTGCTGCGCCAATTTGTTGGATATATAGTGAGACCCCATGACCAGGGGTGGACGCGTGCACCACTGCACGATTTGGGAATTTTGTGCGATGGCGACTAGGGCCCTAAAAATTGTGATAACGATATGCGATGCGATATTTTAAGGGAATTGTGCTAGAGGTCTATCTGCTTGGATTTTCAAGGTAAAAGCGCACACAGATGACTGATAATGTGAAATGTAGTTATGCTGAACTCAAGAACTGAAATGCTCAGTGTTTTACTAAATAAAATACATATTTGCATTACTGCAAAAGTACAAGATACAAAACTTGCCATTTTCTTAATATCCCTGCACAGAACAGATAAATAGAATAGATTAAAATAACGCCTTGCCTCCAGTCCCTCCTCCCTCCCCGCACTGTAACTGATGTATCGCCGGTCGCGCTGTGCAGCCTCCAGCCCCTCCTCCCTCCCCGCACTGTAACTGATGTATCGCCGTCCGCGCTGTGCAGCCTCCAGTCCCTCCTCCCTCCCCGCACTGTAACTGATGTATCCCGGCCGCGCTGTGCAGCCTCCAGCCCCTCCTCCCTCCCCGCACTGTAACTGATGTATCGCTGGCCGCGCTGTGCAGCCTCCAGCCCTCCTCCCTCCCCGCACTGTAACTGATGTATCGCCGGCGCGCTGTGCAGCCTCCAGCCCCTCCTCCCTCCCCGCACTGTAACTGATGTATCGCTGGCCGCGCTGTGCAGCCTCCAGCCCCTCCTCCCTCCCCGCACTGTAACTGATGTATCGCCGGCCGCGCTGTGCAGCCTCCAGCCCCTCCTCCCTCCCCGCACTGTAACTGATGTATCGCCGGCCGCGCTGTGCAGCCTCCAGCCCCTCCTCCCTCCCCGCACTGTAACTGATGTATCGCCGGCCGCGCTGTGCAGCCTCCAGCCCCTCCTCCCTCCCCGCACTGTAACTGATGTATCGCCGGCCGCTGTGCAGCCTCCAGCCCCTCCTCCCTCCCCGCACTGTAACTGATGTATCGCCGGCCGCTGTGCAGCCTCCAGCCCCTCCTCCCTCCCCGCACTGTAACTGATGTATCGCTGGCCGCGCTGTGCAGCCTCCAGCCCCTCCTCCCTCCCCGCACTGTAACTGATGTATCGCCGGCCGCGCTGTGCAGCCTCCAGCCCCTCCTCCCTCCCGCACTGTAACTGATGTATCACCGGCCGCGCTGTGCAGCCTCCAGCCCCTCCTCCCTCCCCGCACAGTAACTGATGTATCGCCGGCCGCGCTGTGCAGCCTCCAGCCCCTCCTCCCTCCCCGCACTGTAACTGATGTATCGCTGGTCGCGCTGTGCAGCATAGCAGCTGGAGATACAGCGTCAGTGTCACGTGGAAAGTCAACCATCGCTTTATAAGACGCACTGCCATTCCCCCCCGCTTTTTTTTGGGAGGGGGGGGGGGGAAGTGTGTCTTATAAAGCGAAAAATACGGTAATATAATTGCAGCATTTTTGGGTCAGCAAATTGCGATATGGCGATTAATTGCGATTGCTTTCGCGATATATTGTGCAGGCCTAATAGATAGAGATTATATATATATATCATACAAAACCAGGGCAGCACAGCAAAAAGCCAACAAGAAAAATAGTATGATAGGGTGCCAGCGGCTGTGGGGGCGATCCACCCACCTTACTTACAAAAATTATAAACTCCACGGCACATCCAGAAGTAGCAAAAAATCGCCATTTGCTTGAGAAAGATACCCCTGAGTGGATTGAAACGTTGCTGTACGTCTGGTGAATAAATATTTGTTACTTTTGCTACTTCTGGATGTGCCATGGAGTTTATTATATATATAACATATTGTAAAATGATGTGAAAAATTATATATATATATATATATATATATATATATATATGTACAGATCATATAAAAATACATATATCATTATATAAGATTGTTTGGAGGGTGAAATAGGGTAAAATTGGGAAAGGCATTAAACCAGTAAGGCTCCATTCATACGTCCGTGTGTTTTGTGGATCTGCAAAACACGGACACCGGCAATGTGTGTTCCCCACTTTGCGGACCGCACACCGCCGGTACTATAGTTGGAATTGTCTTTTCTTGTCCGCAATTGTGGACAAGAAAAGGGCATGTTCTATGTTTTTTCGGGAACGCAATTGCGGATGCGGGCAGGACATTGTGTGTCCCCATAGAAATGAACGGCTCCACAATTCCATTCCGCAAAATGCGGAACAGTATTGCGGACGTGTGAATGGGCTCTAAAGGTGACGACATAGTGATAATATGACAAAGCAGGAGCACTCTAATTGACAGGGCCAACTGTGGTGACCTTTACACTGCCTGGTCCTGTCAAAGTGCAGAGGATGCAGCGATTGCAGAGAGAGTAGAGCCTCTAGGTGTAACACAGTTTATAAGGCCGAAAAAAGACATTTGTCCATCCAGGTCGGCCTGTTATCCTGCAAGTTGATCCAGAGGAAAGCAAAAAAAAACCCTGTGAGGTAGACGCCAATTTTCCCCACTTTAGTCCAATCGGAATACCTCCCTGGATCAACGCCCCGCTGGTCCTAGAGGCTCATTTGCATATATTAAAGCATCATTTTTCTCAGTAATGCGGGCACATATGAACATGGGACCAACACCAATGCCTTCAGCTGCCAAGTGCATATGTAACAGGTCAGCAAGTGTCATAGGGACAAACCTGCTGACAGATGCCCTTTAACATGGGCCAAGGATCATCCGAACACTCGTTCCTAATAATTGTCCCCCGTCGGTGTGCCGTCAGTCAGATCACCCGACTGACCAATACACATCTTCATCTGTCTGCAGCATGTGGCCCCATGTAAACAGAGATGTGCTTCCGACAAACAGGGAATCTATATGGGGATGAATGAGAGTAGCGATCATTCATCCCCATACAGAGGTGATGATTGCTGCATGTAAATGCATCAGTGGAAAGGGCGTTACTGGGATGTTGCAACTTTTTGATATTGATGGCCTATCCTCTGGATAGGTCATCAGTGTCACATTGGTCGGGTCCCGCACCCTTACACTCCCACTGTACAGCTCTTTTGGGGGCAACGCCAGCGCGGCCACTACGCAATGGGTGGAGCCTTCTGCTTCTGGCTCCATCCCCTGTATAGTCTGTGCCTGTGGCTGATGGAAGCCGCTGGACATGGGGGTACCGGGTGTTGACCTCTCACCGATCTTCTAGTCATGACGTTTCCAAGGGGGATAGGCCATTAGTCTCAAAACGCTGGAATACCCCTTTGAGAAACAAAAAGTAGCAATCCCGTTTACAATGCAGTGTTACAAAATTTTAATTTTTGCTGAGGTCATCGTGGCCCAGAACCGCCTGATTGTGTGGAAGGGTTAAATTGAGGTATATTGAACCGAATGTGTAATTGCAGTTATTAAACCCTTTTTCCATCATGAGGACACTGTTCTGCTTCCTTTTTATGGCCCCATCACCCTTAGGGCTCATTCACACGACTGTATTTTTTTTTTCCGTGTCCGTTTTTTTTTTCTGTGGCCCGTATGCGGAACTATTCACTTCAATGGGTCCGTAAAAAAAATAAATTTAAAATGACTCTATGTATTCTGTATGCCGGCATGGCCATTCTTCAAAAAAGATACTCCATGTCCTATTCTTGTTCATTTTGCGGTCAAGGATAGGCATTGTTAAAATGAATTCGGCAAAAACGGATACAATACAATACTGATGTCACACGGACATCATCCATATTTTTTGCGGATCCGTGTTTTACGTGAAGAAGCCCTTAAATTCTGCAAACCTTTACCTCCAGGATAGTAACGCGTCGTATCATGTGTCTCTCCCGCCATCTCTGAGGTCTTGGGGGAAATGTAGGCCCCCCCCCCCCCCAAAACTCATTGCTGGGAGAGCAGCAGGGGCGATCCCTGGCTGCTGCTGCTGGTGTTTGGAGCGGAGTCGCCATTGATTGCTTTGTTGTAATACAATAATGTGCCCGGTGTTCACTCTCCACGGTCTCTGCAGCCCACCATGCATCTGTTTCCTGCTGCCTGCCTATTCAATGGCTGTGAGGATTAACCCCCTCACCTCCTTTTGGGTTTTTTAACCTCACACCTGCTTTTTTTTTTTTTTTATATGTATGGACTGCTCTATTGTTTCCCAGAGACCATTTTTTAAATTCCTTGCCACACATTATGATGCCCAGATGATTCCAGCTCAGTCAGTTCTCTGGTACCAGGCCATGGAAAGCTTTGGTGGCTTATAATACCCCTATAATATACAGCGAGGGATATATTTTCATGTACATTTATGTATCTGATGCCTTTTATTTTATTAAAGGGAATGGATTGTTAGAAAATGTCCTATTATTTAAATCCCATTTTTATGCTTAAGATATTTTTAAAGAATTTTTGATGGTTATATTTACCAGTATATTAGGCAGACTAGATGGGCCAAATGGTTCTTATCTGCCGACACATTCTATATTTAAGTTTCCAAGTCTATTTAAACAAAAAGCATAAAATTCTGCAGTTTTCGCGCTGTCCACTAAGCCCAGTATTTGGCGCCACTTATTGGTCTGTACAGATCAGTTTACTGCAGTTATCTGCTTATCTATCATTATAATCCTGCCTGTAATGATATCACCTCTGTGTATAGATAAGACAAGATCCCTCATTTTCAATAGGCGATTGTCAGAGCTTATCTGTTCTTTCCTTGTACAATGACCTCTGCACAGGTCACAGAGCATGCCCAGAAAACTCTCCTATAGAAGTCTATGAGGTCTCCTCCTGACTAGGGTTGAGCGAACTTGTATTTTAAGTTCGGGTTATCGAAGAATCCCGTTATGGATTCCGCTACCATGGACCATAACGGAATTTGGAATCCATAAGGGGATTCTTTGATGAACCCGAACTTTGGACTCCGAAGGCTTGTTAAAAGGAAGCTACTTCCAGTAGGGGGCGCTGGTGAGATGGTTCTCTTTCTTGGGAGATACGTCTTTACCTATTTGTTTCCCATGGATCATTGCCAATAAGTCTCTGTACAGGACTGGCCTCTTTAAGGAGAAAATCCAGTCCTGTTTTTGGCACTACAGACCTGTAATAAATATGTCCATGTGAATAAAGCCTGAGGTGTGGTTTTACAACCTCTAGAAGACCAATTTCTCATCCCTTTAAGGTCGGATACACACTAGTATGTGTCGGGCGTTTTATCTGGCTGTGTTACTTGCATGTGTCATGGCTTGACCGCGGGTTTAACTGACCCGAATACACAGGCTTGAAGGGAGTCTTTTAAACCTGTGGTGCGGCCGTGACGCACGTGAATGAGGACTACCCGCACACGACCGTATGTGTTTTGTTCTATAGTTTTACGGACAGGACCTATGGATGCAGACAGCACATGGCCGTCATCTGTATTTTGCAGATCTGCAGTTTGCGCACGGTTGTGTGAATGAGGCCTACTACGGGATGATTTTATGTCAGGCACACACTCGTATTTTTGATCCACATTGTGTCTTATACATGTCCGTTTTGTGGACAAGGATAGGCCATTTCTATAGGAAGAAAAAAGAAAATGGCGGCATGTACACGGCCGGTATTCACATTTTGTGGATCTGTGGTTTGCGTACTGCACAACACATACAGTCCTGTGCAAGAGGCCTAAGGCCTCTTTCACACTAGCGTTTTAGCTTTCCGTCCTAGAGTTCCGTCCTCGGGTCTCTAGGACGGAAAGCTACTGATCAGGATTATCCCCATGCATCCTGAATGGAGAGAAATCCGTTCAGGATGCATCAGGATGTCTTCCGTTCAGTATGTAAACGTTTTATGGACGTTGACAAAAGCGCAGAATGCTGCGGATTTGTCTCCGTCCAAAAATCCGGAAGACATGCCGTAACGCCGGATCCGGAATTAATGCCCATTGAAGTGCATTAATCCGGATCCGGCCTTAAGCTAAACGTCGCTTGGCGCATCGCGGATCCGACGCTTAGCTTAGTCAATGGTTACTATGGCAGCCAGGACGCTAAAGTCCTGGTTGCCATAGTAAAGAGTAGAGAGAGCGGGGGAGCTGCATACTTACATTCCATGCGGCTCCCGGGACGCTCCAGAGTGACGTCAGGGTGCCCCAGTGCATAGATCACGTGATCGCATGGATCACGTGATCCATGCGCGCGGGCGCTCTGACGTCATTCAGGAGCGCCCGGAGCCGCACGGAATGTAAGTATGCCGCTCCTCCCTCACTGCTACTATGGCAACCAGGACGCTAGTAGCGTCCTGGCTGCCATAGTAACACTGAAAGCATTTTGAAGACTGATCAGTCTTCAAATGCTTTCAGTTCACTTGCGTTGTGCCGGATCCGGCGTGCATTCCGGCGACGGATCTTCACAACGCAAGTGTGAAAGAGGCTTAAGAAACTCTCTTCTATATCCTTCTAAGGGCTTATGTGCACGAACATATATTTTTTCCGTGTTTAAGTTTTTTTACAGACCGTATGCGGAACCATTCATTTCAATGGATCTCGAAAGAAAACACTGAAGTTACTCCACGTGGATTCAGTTTCCATATGTCTACATGTCCGTTCCGCAAAATAATTGAACATGTCTTATTATTGTCCGAATAACGGACAAGGATAGGACTGTTCTATTATGGCCAAGCTGTTCCGTTCCGCAAAATGCGGAATGCACACGGACGTCATCTGTTTTGCGGACCGCACCGCATGAGCCCTTACATTGTGGTGTCCAGACCTGTGTATCACATGTATGTATGACGCTTGGTTCACAGGTTCTTCTCTGTTTTCGTGTCTCCTAAGACTATATTTGCTTTTGCAGTAATTACGGATAATCTGTCTGCACATATGTGGTTTGGCAGGGACGGTGACTTGCTTGTCTAGTGAAGGGTGTCAGATTTACTCTCCGTGCCAGGTAGATTCTTCCTCCTTCACTTTTGTATTTCCGCCCTTAAATTCTTGCAGGCCTTGGTTGGGGAACGTTAGAGCTTTGCGTTCCACATTTTCCTACATAATCCAGTTTTAAAGGGTTTGTCTCACCATAGAAAACCCCTTCCTCTGTCAGCCGCGGACGGTCAGACATTTCCCTACAGCAGCCACTACAGGTGAAGTGCAGTATTACATGCTGAATGTCTCATGGATGAGGATTTCCTTCTCAGGACACCCTCTAGCATTCAAAGCAGTCAGCTGCTAAGTAGTAATGTCTCCCGTTATAGGACTTGGGTCGTCCATGAATTTCCTCTACGGTATATGGATGCCCAGGTATTAATATTAAATACATCTACGACCACTGCTGATTTCCGGTAGTGTTAACTTGTGGTTAGCGGATTGGTTGCGTGGCCTCTGTGAACCTTTGCTAGAACCTCTTGCAGCCATGGATGGTGCAGGGACGTACGAAATTGACATTTTATGTAGAAATCGGCTGCGATCTGCTTGTCTTTAAAGGGGTAAGAATAGGGCTGGGCAATTTTGCCAAAAAGTTAAATCTCATTTTTGTAATTTTTGTTTCCATATATATAGACTGACAGCGCAGGGGTTACTACACATGGGCCAGGCAAGTGACACTGCTACCAGGCAAATGATGCGGTGGGTGGGCGCTCCAGGCAAGTGACATGGCGGGCCAAATCGATTTGACGACTCTTTTTTAAAAAAAAAAAAACAGAATCGTCAGAGGCTTCGAGGGCAAATTAATTTGATTATTCGCCCAGCCCTAGGTAAGATCTAGATTTAGTGTGGAAATTAAACAATGCATCCTGGAATAAGTGCTATTGAGTATCAGAATAAGGTCCCTTGCACACGACTGTATGCCCTCTGAGACATACGGTCCGTGATCGGGCCATTTGTCCCGAAACGGCATTGATTGTTCGCATCGGAGCGCACAGCTTTATAGATTACAATAATGCTGTGGGCGTTGGGCCGCCCGCGGGGCTATTGTACCTTATAGGTGCGGGACAATAGTCCCGTGAGCGGCCCGACGTGCACAGCAGCATTGTAATCTATGATGCTGTGCGCTCCCGCTCAATGCTGCTCCGGGACAAATGGCCCGCTCACGGACGGTATATCTCAGAGGGCAGACGGTCGTGTGCAAGGTAGGGTTGTTTCAGGTATCGAAGTTTCGATACCCATTCGATACTTTTAGCCCGATTTGCCTTTTATCGATACTAGGCTGTGCTGCTGCGCAGCCCAGTATCAGAGAACGTGGCTGCGCCGCTCTCAGCGTGGCCATGTTCCCTCAGCAGCACGGGGAGAAGGAGGCAGTCTCTCCCTCCCCCTGTGCTGCTTCCACCAATGAAGAGAGACAGGAGGAGGAGGCGGGGTCACTGGCCACCAATGAGGAGTGACGTTTACTATACAAATGCAGGCAGAAGAAACTTATTGCCGGCACCTGCCTGTGACTGGGCGATGCGATCCGCGGCAGTTAACCCCTCATTCTTCTGCCTGCATTTGTATAGTAAACGTCACTCCTCATTAGTGGCCAGTGCCAGTATTAAAGACATTGGCCAGTCCGTTTTGTGGACAAGGATAGGCCATTTCTATAGGAAGAAAAAGAAAATGGCGGCATGTACACGGCCGGTATTCACATTTTGTGGATCTGTGGTTTGCGTACTGCACAACACATACAGTCCTGTGCAAGAGGCCTAAGGCCTCTTTCACACTAGCGTTTTAGCTTTCCGTCCTAGAGTTCCGTCCTCGGGTCTCTAGGACGGAAAGCTACTGATCAGGATTATCCCCATGCATCCTGAATGGAGAGAAATCCGCTCAGGATGCATCAGGATGTCTTCCGCTCAGTATGTCAACGCTTTATGGACGTTGACAAAAGCGCAGAATGCTGCGGATTTGTCTCCGTCCAAAAATCCGAAGACATGCCGTAACGCCGATCCGGAATTAATGCCCATTGAAGTGCATTAATCCGATCCGCCTTAAGCTAAACGTCGCTTCGGCGCATCGCCGGATCCGACGCTTAGCTTTGTCAATGGTTACTATGGCAGCCAGGACGCTAAAGTCCTGGTTGCCATAGTAAAGAGTAGAGAGAGCGGGGAGCTGCATACTTACATTCCATGCGGCTCCCGGACGCTCCAGAGTGACGTCAGGGTGCCCCAGTGCATAGATCACGTGATCGCATGGATCACGTGATCCATGCGCGCGGGGCGCTCTGACGTCATTCAGGAGCGCCCCGGGAGCCGCACGGAATGTAAGTATGCCGCTCCCCACTGCTACTATGGCAACCAGGACGCTAGTAGCGTCCTGGCTGCCATAGTAACAATGAAAGCATTTTGAAGACTGATCAGTCTTCAAATGCTTTCAGTTCACTTGCGTTGTGCCGGATCCAGCGTGCATTCCGGCGACGGATCTTCACAACGCAAGTGTGAAAGAGGCTTAAGAAACTCTCTTCTATATCCTTCTAAGGGCTTATGTGCACGAACATATATTTTTTCCGTGTTTAAGTTTTTTTGCAGACCGTATGCGGAACCATTCATTTCAATGGATCTCGAAAGAAAACACTGAAGTTACTCCACGTGGATTCAGTTTCCATATGTCTACATGTCCGTTCCGCAAAATAATTGAACATGTCTTATTATTGTCCGCCTAACGGACAAGGATAGGACTGTTCTATTATGGCCAAGCTGTTCCGTTCCGCAAAATGCGGAATGCACACGGACGTCATCCGTTTTGCGGACCGCACCGCATGAGCCCTTACATCGTGGTGTCCAGACCTGTGTATCACATGTATGTATGACGCTTGGTTCACAGGTTCTTCTCTGTTTTCGTGTCTCCTAAGACTATATTTGCTTTTGCAGTAATTACGGATAATCTGTCTGCACATATGTGGTTTGGCAGGGACGGTGACTTGCTTGTCTAGTGAAGGGTGTCAGATTTACTCTCCGTGCCAGGTAGATTCTTCCTCCTTCACTTTTGTATTTCCGCCCTTAAATTCTTGCAGGCCTTGGTTGGGGAACGTTAGAGCTTTGCGTTCCACATTTTCCTACATAATCCAGTTTTAAAGGGTTTGTCTCACCATAGAAAACCCCTTCCTCTGTCAGCCGCGGACGGTCAGACATTTCCCCTACAGCAGCCACTACAGGTGAAGTGCAGTATTACATGCTGAATGTCTCATGGATGAGGATTTCCTTCTCAGGACACCCCTCTAGCATTCAAAGCAGTCAGCTGCTAAGTAGTAATGTCTCCCGTTATAGGACTTGGGTCGTCCATGAATTTCCTCTACGGTATATGGATGCCCAGGTATTAATATTAAATACATCTACGACCACTGCTGATTTCCGGTAGTGTTAACTTGTGGTTAGCGGATTGGTTGCGTGGCCTCTGTGAACCTTTGCTAGAACCTCTTGCAGCCATGGATGGTGCAGGGACGTACGAAATTGACATTTTATGTAGAAATCGGCTGCGATCTGCTTGTCTTTAAAGGGGTAAGAATAGGGCTGGGCAATTTTGCCAAAAAGTTAAATCTCATTTTTGTAATTTTTGTTTCCATATATATAGACTGACAGCGTAGGGGTTACTACACATGGGCCAGGCAAGTGACACTGCTACCAGGCAAATGATGCGGTGGGTGGGCGCTCCAGGCAAGTGACATGGCGGGCCAAATCGATTTGACGACTCTTTTAAAAAAAAAAAAAAAAACAGAATCGTCAGAGGCTTCGAGGGCAAATTAATTTGATTATTCGCCCAGCCCTAGGTAAGATCTAGATTTAGTGTGGAAATTAAACAATGCATCCTGGAATAAGTGCTATTGAGTATCAGAATAAGGTCCCTTGCACACGACTGTATGCCCTCTGAGACATACGGTCCGTGATCGGGCCATTTGTCCCGAAACGGCATTGATTGTTCGCATCGGAGCGCACAGCTTTATAGATTACAATAATGCTGTGGGCGTTGGACGCCAGCGGGGCTATTGTACCTTATAGGTGCGGGACAATAGTCCCGTGAGCGGCCCGACGTGCACAGCAGCATTGTAATCTATGATGCTGTGCGCTCCCGCTCAATGCTGCTCCGGGACAAATGGCCCGCTCACGGACGGTATATCTCAGAGGGCAGACGGTCGTGTGCAAGGTAGGGTTGTTTCAGGTATCGAGTTTCGATACCCATTCGATACTTTTAGCCCGATTTGCCTTTTATCGATACTAGGCTGTGCTGCTGCGCAGCCCAGTATCAGAGAACGTGGCTGCGCCGCTCTCAGCGTGGCCATGTTCCCTCAGCAGCACGGGGAGAAGGAGGCAGTCTCTCCCTCCCCCTGTGCTGCTTCCACCAATGAAGAGAGACAGGAGGAGGAGGCGGGGTCACTGGCCACCAATGAGGAGTGACGTTTACTATACAAATGCAGGCAGAAGAAACTTATTGCCGGCACCTGCCTGTGACTGGGCGATGCGATCCGCGGCAGTTAACCCCTCATTCTTCTGCCTGCATTTGTATAGTAAACGTCACTCCTCATTAGTGGCCAGTGCCAGTATTAAAGACATTGGCCAGTGCGCCCCCCCCTTCCCCAGTATTAAATACATTGGTGGCCAGTGTACCCCCCGAGTATTGAAGTCATTGGTGGCAGTGGCCACAGGGTCCCCTCACCACCTCCTCATTGGTGGCAGTGATCGGAGCCCCAGCACTGTAATGCTGGGGCTCCGATCGGTTACCATGGCAACCAGGACGCCACTAAAGTCCTGGCTGCCTAAGTCTGCTCCCTGCTGCTGTGTGTACTGTGCACAGGGCAGCAGGGAGAGGGTGAGATCCTATTCACTCTGATAGAGCTCTATTAGGGTGAATAGGATGAAAAGATCCCAGGTTCTAGCCCCTAAGGGGGAAAATAGTTAATAAATAAACTGTAAACAAAAAAGTTAAAAAAGTACACCAAAATATTAAGTATAAATCACCTCCTTTCCCAATTTTACATATAAAATATATAAACAATAAATAAATAAAATATTACATATTCCTTACGTCTCAAAAGTCCAAACTATTAAAAAAATCCTCTTTTAAGCGGTGAACGCCCATAAAAAAAAAAAAAAAAGAAAAACTGCACAATTCGCCATTTTCTTTTAGTTGCCTTGTCCCCCCCCAAAAAAATAGGATAGGACTGTTGTATTATGGGCCGGACGTTCCATAAAATGCGGAATGCACGCGGCTTTTTTTTGACGTTTTATTTTTTTCACGTGGTATCTAGTATCGCAATACTTTTTTATGGTATCGATACCAAATCAAAATTTTGGTACCGAAACAACCCTAGTGCAAGGGCCCGAAGACTGCGGAGGTTGCACAAAGTCACGGGATCACTGCTCTTGCTTATATGGCGCCCACATATTCCACAGCGCTTTACAGATGTTGTCATCACCCGCTGACCCCGGAGGGGCTCACATTCTAGATTCCCTATCAGTTTGTCTTTGGTGTGATATAATAAAATAAGTCACCGCTCCCCTGCCAGTCCCCCACCGGTCTCTAATTCCTGGTCCCTCTTGACACGCAGGAGATAACTGACCACTGCTTGAGGTGGGTCACCGATATCTTTTGACGCTACTTTTCTGGGGGGATGCCTCCCGATTACCCTGAACAGTCTAGTATATATTTGTCCTTCTGGGCACCCCTGAGGCATGATTATCATTGGTGGAGCATCCTGTTCAGGTAGACCAGGCATGTCCAAACTGCGGCCCTCCAGCTGTTGCAAAACTACAACTCCCAGCATGCCCTAATAGCTGTAGGCTATCCGGGCATGCTGGAAGTTGTAGTTTTGCAACAGCTGGAGGGCCGCAGTTTGGACATGCCTGAGGCAGACCTTGGTGGGTAATGTCACCAGCTGTCCCCCCACCCTCCAATCATGTACACTATATTACCATCTAATTAGAGCCACTTCCACCATATTGCTGATGCAAGGAATCGGAGGTCTGAATTCTCCAGGATGTAGGCAGCCACTATTGGGATCCTATTGAGAAAAGCACGTTCGGTTATATAGCGAGTCCATAAAGAGACAATGGACAGAGTGTATCTTATCATGTATAAAAGACATCTGATTCCAGTTAAGACATCACATGGGAAAATGTTCTCCGGAGTTTCCCTTTATGTACATTTCCGGTTGCCGGCGGCCGTGCAGAGATGTTTCAGCTTCTGGGGATTACTTTCTCATAAAGTATGTATGACTCCTGTACTGTTATGGCCACGATATATGTACTTAAAATGCATTTGGAAAGTCTTCAGACCGTTTTTCTTTCTTTTTTTATGTTGCGGCTTTGTGCTTTACAATAAAAAAAAAAATGTTGCGTGACACGTCGCCATGTAGCCACGCCGTTTTGTGTCACGTGACACCATGTAGTGTAGCCGTACTCTCATGCTGCCACCACCATGCTTCACTGTAGGGATGGTTTTAGGCGATGACTGGTTTCCCCCAGACATGATGCTTAGAACTGAGGCCAAAAAGTTCAATTTTGGTTTCATTAGACCAGAGAATCTGGTTTCTCACAGTCTGAGTCCTTTAGGTGCTTTTTTGCAAACGTTCATGTGTCTTATTGAGGAGCGGCTTCTTTCTGGACACTCCGCCATAAAGCCCAGATTGGTGGAGTGCTGCAGTCATCGTTGACCTGGATATTTCTCCCATCTGCACACAGGATCTTTGGAGCTCAGCCAGAGTGACCATCGGGTTCTTGGTCACCTCTCTTACCAAGGCCTTTCGCCCATTATTACTTTGTGGGGTGGTCAGAGTCCTGGTTGTTCCAAATTCTTCAATTTAAGAATTATGGAGGCCACTGGGGTTTTGGGAACTTTCAGTGCAGCAGAATTTTTTGCAACATTCTACAGATCTACGCCTCCACACAATCCTGTTTCTGATCTCTACAGGCAGTCCTTCCTAACTCATGGCTTATTTTTTTGCTCTGACATGCAGTCAGCTGTGAGACCTTAGGCCTAATTCACACGTCCGCAAAATGGATCCGCATCCCTTCCGCAAGTTGCAGACCCATTCATTTCATAGGGGCAGGAATGGATGTGGACAGCACACTATGTGATGTCAGCATCCGTGTTTCCGCATCCGTATTTCCGTTTCCGCAAAAAAATAGAACATGTCCTATTCTTGTCCGCAATTGCGGACAAGAAAAGGCATTCTTTCTATAGTGCCAGCAATGTGCGGTCCGCAAAATGCGGAATGCACATTGCAGCCGTCCGTGTTTTGCGGATCCGTGTTTCTGCAAAACACACTACGGACGTGTGAATAAGGCCTTAGGCCTTATTGGCCTAAAAAATAGTTTGGCGTTCGGATTGTGGTAATCGCCGCATCCCGTTATGGATTCCACTACCGCGGACTATCCCGACATATGGAATCCGTAAGGGGCGGCTTCCACGGACCCGAACTGTTGAAAAGCTGAAGGACCTGGGGTGACGTCACCATCATGTAATCAGTGCAAGGGGCGTGGCTCAGCATGGGATCAAATCTAGTGCTGAGCCACGCCCCCTGCACTGATCACATGACAGTGACGTCACCCCAGGTCCTTCGGCTTTTCAACAGTTCGGGTTCGTGGAAGCTGCCCCTTATAGATTCCATATGCCGGGATAGTCCGCGGTAGTTGAATCAATAACGGGATGCGGCGATTACCACAACCCGAACGCCGAACTATTTTTTAAAGTTCGCTCATCTCTAGTCTCGATCCATCCCGGCAAATTGCGGTCCCCAATGCACTGGACGGACGTGTGCATGAGGCCTCAGGGCCAGGATGATGGAAAGGGGAGGATAGTCATCCACCTAGGGTTCCGAGGGAGGCACGGTCCAAGGTCTGCATCGCAGACAGCGGCGGGGGGGACAGGAGGGAGGCAGTTTTTACTTTATTTTTTTATTATACTGAATGTCCACACTGCTGGGGGCACCAGGGATATATATACCTGGCACTACAGGGGAGGAATAGAGGAGCATTATAATATATATATATATATATATATATATATATATATATATGTATGTATATATATATATATATATATATATATATATATATATATATATATAGACACTATGGGGGGAAACATTATATATTGGAACTAGTGGGGGGCACTACAAGGGGACATTAGAGCCACTGGGAGCAGTATGGTTATATTATTACTAATAGAGTACTGTAGGGACATTATTATTTGATGCAATATGGAGGGCATTGCTACGAATGGGGGCTATCTTGGGAAGTATTATCACTATTGGGGGAATTATTACTGATGAGGGCAGTCTGGGTATATAGTATAGTGTTTGTGGACATGGGAGGAGCACAACAGTCACAGTATTGGGGATAGCTTCAAGAAGTTCTCCGGGTTTTTTCGTATTGATGACCTATGCTTAGGATATGTTATCAAAATTAGATTGGCGGGGGTTCAACACCTGGCACTCCTGACGATCAGCTGTTTGAGGAGATGGCGAGCGGTGTGCGTACGTGCCGTTTTACTCCTCTCTTCCTGCTCTGCTGCTGTATGTCTATGGGACAGCAGCAGTGAACAGCCCGCGCCATCTCCTCAAACAGCTGATCGGCGGGGCTGTCGGACTGTGTGTTAATTTTTAGCACATTACAAGATCTGGGCCCCCTCTTTTATTTTTCCCAGGGACACATTTTGTCTAAAACCGGCCCTGGCTGTCCGCATCCGTTGTTCTGTTCCGTGGCCCCGCAACAAAAAATAGAGTATACTGTGGGCATTTTTTATCATATTGACGACCATGTGCGGCCTGCAAATTGTGGAAAGGACACGGGCCAGTATCTGTGTTTTGCGGACGTGTGAATGTAGCCTAATTCTGTATTTATCCGGAAATGACACTGCAGACAGAACAGCGCCTCTGTCTGGCTTTACATGTTACTTGAAGTGTTCTCCTTCCCCAGGGGTGAAACTGGGAGGAGGCCGGTGTCAGTCAGGTCTTCCTCCCCCTCCCGCCTGTGATCTTTTAAGTTACCACAGCAGGGCTTTTTACAGGTTGTTTTAACCTGATCTAAGCGGAAGCTCAGCTAGACAGACAGAAGAGCACGTGGTGGTCCTTTACTTCCCACCGCTCCCTCTGCCACTGGGCCGTGATGGCTCTGCAGGAGAGATAATGTGTGTGGTATGTATGTACAACTATATGTGCCTATTGTGTATATGTGTGTTATATCGCAGTACTATAAATGTGTGTGGACCAGGGGCGTAGCTAACGGCTCATGGGCCCTGGTGCAAGAGTTCAGCTTGGGCCCCCCTTCCCTCAGTGCTTTGTGTGTTTTCCTATGCGGCACAAGGGTCTTTGGGCCCCCTTAGGCTCCTGGGCCCGGTAGCGACTGCTACCTCTGCACCCCCTATAGCTACGCCCATGTGTGTGGTATAGCGATACTATGTATATATGCAGTATAGCAGTGCTATATATGTGCAGTATTGTGCCACTATTTATATGAGTGATATAGCGCTAGTGTGTATGTGTGCTCCATAGCGCTAGTGTGTATGTGTGCGCCATAGCGCTAGTGTGTATGTGTGCGCCATAGCGCTAGTGTGTATGTGTGCGCCATAGCGCTAGTGTGTATGTGTGCGGCAAATTTAAGTGGAGAAAATTTGTTAAATACTAGATGTGTGTACATACATGGACACCATGAAAATTTTCCCTGTTGAAACAGTGCCTAGCTACAGCTCTCCCCTCCTATACACAGAATAGCGCTTCCCTTTAAGGGGTTCTCACTTTAGCAAATGGCACTTGTCATATAGGCAACCCCTTTAATGTTGATTATTAAAAGTTGTCACCTCGGTTCCCCCTCCCTTTCACAGTTCTGCCCTCATTCACAGTAGGCACTGCAGTCCTCACACTGGTCATTACCATAAGACAACTTGCTCTCCTTTTACTAGTTTTGGACCCTTTGGGTTCTGTTCACATCCGACTCTGAGCCTCTGTCACAGATACTGTCAGATTTGACAAGAAGCCTAGCGATGCACCATCTCTGTTTTCAGTCAGAATAAGGGTCCATTCACACGTCCGCAATTCTGTTCCGCATTTGCGGAACGGAATTGCGGACCCATTAATTTCAATTAGGACAGACGATGACCTGCTGGGTCCGCAATTGCGGATCCGCACTTCCAGGTCCGCAATCGCGTTCCTGAAAAAAATAGAACATGTCCGCAATTGCGGACAAGAAAAGGCATTTTCTATGTAGTGCCGGCGATGTGTGGTCCGCAAATTGCGTAACGCACATCGCCGATGTCCGTGTTTTGCGGATCCATGGATCCGCAAAACACTCACGGACGTGTGAATGGACCCTAAAGGACAGCCCAGCGACCACGCAGTGACCACCATACAGTACAACAGACCTGGCACACAGAGATGCATAAATGAACAGAGTCTTAGATTAATACCGCTTTAACAAAAACAAATAATTCGGTTTATGAAAAATGGTACAAAAATAGCAACAAACTGTTACAGAGAGATGGCCCCATACTGATCTATAGCCATTAAGGCCGAAAATAGCCCAGTCCTTAAGGTTGAAATCCGGGATATCATTTCAGGAGGAGGGGGAATATTTTGCTGATCGATATTATCAACCGCGTGCAAGTATGGATTGGGAGGCGCACGTAGTTTTGTAATGGAAACCACTGGAGCCTGAACTATAACTCGCCCAGGCACATCGGATTTTGCCCAGCAGTACTTGGCAGGTCCTATTGATCCGGTCCCCAGGGTCAGCAGTTGATACGATCAGCAGAACTAATTCACCCGCACGTGTCGGCCATGATTAGAAGTACATGCGTCAGGACAGACCGGGTGAAGGAACGACCGAGGTGGTTTTCTGATGGAGCAGTGTGAAGTAATAGAAATATCTATGCACAGCAAATTGAGTCAGATTTTGCTCCGGGCTGGTATTTAAAGGGGTCGTCCCACTTCAGCAAATGGCATTTATCCTGTAGAGAAAGTTAATACAAGGCACTTGCTAATGTATTGTCATTCTCCATATCGCCTCCTTTGCTTGCTGGATTCATTTTTCCATCACATTATACACTGCTTGTTTCCATGGTTACGACCACCCTGCAATCCATCAGTGGTGGTCGTGCGTGGAAAATGAAAATGTTATGGCTCTTGTATCTTGTCTCATATGGCTCTTGTCTTATATACATTTGGTATTGCCACAATCTTAAAGGATTTATCCAATAGTACAAATATCCCCCACAATGCCCGGGCCTCTCCTATGATATGATACTTAGCCGGCACCCCTGTCCCTCCAGATTCCTGAACGGCCACCGCTGCATCTCCCCATCGCATGGATCAAAACATCTGGCGACGGGGGAGAAGCCAATAGTAGGCTGCAATGGTGGCTAGCCTCCCAGAGGGACTCGGGTGACGCTAGGGAGGTGTCCCCAGAGGGACAAGGGTGACGCTAGGGAGGTGTCCCCAGAGGGACGCGGGTGCTGCTAGGGGGGGTGTCTCCAGAGGGACACGGGTGCTGGGGATCAGGTAAGTATTGTGTATTGGAGGGGCCCAGGCATTGTTGGGGGTATATGTACTATTAGATAACCCCTTTGACGACCTGCCGAATAAAGTTGACTGCATGGTGAACGCCATAAAAACCTCTGGGACCCGTTCCTATTTGAGAATAAGTCCCATCTCACGGCTGCGCATCTCTTTCCATTCACTTATATGGGAGCTCAGGAAGTGGCAAAGTAACGTACTCAGCTATTTTCCGAACTGCCATAGAGGTGAATGAAGAGAGCTGCGCATACACGGCCACCTCTCCGTTCATGGGGATCACATTCTAGAGAAGAGCAGGTCCCTGAGGTTGGACATAAATTAAATTACCTAACGTGTCTGTTTTCGTTACTAGTTGCATTCCCCATGTAATAGCAATTCTGGAGCATCTATTCTTATGACGCTGTGATGTGCCATTCCTCTGTTATTCCTGCTAAAAGTTTATGAATGAATTCCTAGCAGTTTGCAAAGAAGGTCCAGATGGGGGTGTGTCCCTGTCTGCACAGTCTAACACTATCTAATTAGTGTTGTCAGTGTTAAACTGTGCAGGGACACGCACCCAACTGGCAGCACCCAGCTGGACCTTCACTGCAAACTGCTAGTAATTCATTTATAACTTCTAGAAGGAATAATAAAGGAATGGTACATCATAGATTCATAAAAACAAATGCTCCAGAATGGTTATTACATGGGGAATGCAGGTTGTTGCTAAAATAGACAAGTCAGAGGAGGGGACAGGTCATCTTTATAGGGGTTACCCCATGAGTAATGTAAAAAATGAAAATTAGACGTCATATAGTCCATGACAATACCTTTCTAATAAACCTAGAACCAGCCCTGTACCTCACATGGATCCAGAGATCTCCCCATTCATTGCGCTGCTAGATTTATATCAAGCTGGCAGCTCAGGGGAGTGTCTTTTCTGCAGCAGCTCAGGGGGCGTGTCCATGCTCTCCCTTTCACAGCTCAGGGGGCGTGTCCATGCTCTGCCTATCACTGCTCAGGAGGCAGCTGAAAGATGAAACTGAGCATGTACTACAATCTAAGTGAGCAGGACAAAGAAATAAGAAATTAAGCGACACTATACAGACGTTTTACTGAATAACTCAGTGGCTATACAAATTTTTTAATTACATGCAATTACAAAAGTATTCAGATCCAGGTGCTGATTTGAAAACTAGAATATTTTTTGTGGGACAACCCCCTTTAACCAGTCCCGGACCGCCGTACGCAGGATTGCGTCCTGCGGGCGGCCGGGATCTTCTGAGTGGACGCATCGGCGCGTCCTCTCGCGAGACCCGTGAGAGCGCGTCTGGAGAGTTAAACTACGCGAGACTCGAGATTTGCTGTGAACGCGCGCTCACAGCGGCGCGCAGCTCTGAAGTTATACTGCAGCCTGCCAGCGATGATCAATCGCTGGCAGGCTGTAGAAGTTAAATAAATGAAATCAAACATGTATATCAGACGCTGTTTTGTTTTGTATATCAGACGCTGTTTTGATCGACCACCAGAGGACCAGGTAGCTCTGTAAAGTTGCACCAAACACCACACTACACCCCCCCCGTCACTTATTAACCCCTTGTTAACCCATGATCACACATATAGACTCCCTGATCACCCCCTGTCATTGATCACCCCCCTGTAAGGCTCCATTCAGACGTCCATATGTGTTTTGCGGATCCACGGATCCACCGGCAATGTGCTTTCCGCATTTTGCAGATCCGCACATTGCCAGAACTATATAGAAAATGCTTTTTCTTGTCCGCAATTGCAGACAAGAATAGGACATGTTCTATATTTTTGCGGAACGGAAGTGCAGACCCGGAAGCGCGGATCCGTAATCCCGGATCCGAGCGGGACAAAGTCTGTCCCCATAGAAATGAATGGGTCCGCAATTCCGTTCCGCAAACAGAATTTCGGACGTGTGAATGGGGCATAAGGGTCCCTTATCACCGCCAGTTAGTTAGCTACTTGTTAGGTAGCTAGCGCCTGAGTACCTTCAGGATTTCACAGGCCATTTTTACGCATTTGGATTCTCACGCTTTAGGACCCCTAAAATGCCAGGGCAGTATAAATACCCCACATGTGACCCCATTGTGGAAAGAAGACACCCCAAGGTATACCCCACTCAGGAGAAGTAGAGCAATGTGTTTTGGGGTGTATTTTTACATATACCCATGCTGGGTGAGAGAAATATCTCTGTAAATTGACAACTTTGAATAAAAAAATGTAAAAAGTTGTCGTTTACAGCGATATTTCTCACACGCAGCATGGGTATATGTAAAAATACACCCTAAAACACATTGCCCTACTTCTCCTGAGTACGGCGATACCACATGAGTGACACTTTTTGCAGCCTGGGTGCAAAGGGGCCCTAAAACCAATGAGTACCTTTAGGATTTCACAGGCCATTTTTATGCATTTGGATTCTCACACTTTAGGGGCCCCTAAAATGCCAGGTGAGTATAAATACCCCACATGTGACCCCATTTTGGAAAGAAGACACCCCAAGGTATTCCGTGAGGGCATGGTGAGTCCACAGAATTTTTATTTTTGGCACAAGTCAGCGGAAATTGTTTTTTTGTTTTTTTATTTTGTTTTTACAAAGTCTCATATTCCACTAACTTGTGACAAAAATAAAATTTTACATGAACTCACCATACCCCTCACAGAATACCTTGGGGTGTCTTCTTCCAAAATGGGGTCACTGTTATACTGTCCTGGCATTTTAGGGGCCCCTAAAGCGTGAGAAGAAGTCTGGAATCCAAATGCGTAAAAATGCCCTGTGAAATCCTAAGGCCCCTTTCACACGGGCGAGTTTTCGCGCGGGTGCAATGCGTGAGGAGGACGCATTGCACCCGCACTGAATCCGGACCCATTCATTTCTATGGGGCTGTGCACATGAGCGGTGATTTTCACGCATCACTTCTGCGTTGCGTGAAAATCGCAGCATGTTCTATATTCTGCGTTTTCACGCAACGCAGGCCCCATAGAAGTGAATGGGGATGCGGGAAAATCGCAAGCATCCGCAACCAAGTGCGGATGCGTTGCGATTTTCCCGCATTGTTGCTTAGCAACGGGACCCAATCTCTATTATTTGCCCTTATAACATGGTTATAAGGGAAATAATAGCATTCTTAATAAAGAATGCATTGTTAAATGATGAGTAAGGGTTAAAAATAATAAAAGTTAACTTACCTTAGCCACTTGATCGCGTAGTCGCGATCTGTCCTCTCTTTCCCTGCAGCATCTATGATCTAAAGGACCTGTGATGACGTCACAACACATGGCCCAATCACATGCTCCATCACTATGGTGATGGAGCATGTGATTGGTCCATGTGACATCATCCAAGGTCCTTAACCTCTATCCTCAGGCTGTGGATAGTGGTTAGGACCTTGGATGATGTCACATGGTCACATGGACCAATCACATGTTCCATCACCATAGTGATGGAGCAGGTGATTGGGCCATGTGATGCTGTGACATCATCACAGGTCCTTTACATCTTTCAAGCTAACGGAGAGGAGGCCGGGCTTCGCGATCAAATGGAACAGGTAAGTAATTATTAGTTTATTATTTTAACCCATTCTGCACCAGTTTAAACATTAGGGAGATGGCCAAGGGTATTATTTTACATTATAACTATGTTATAATGTGAAATAATACCAGCGAGATAATTTCTGACCCAAACATGCACTTCTGTGAAGAAGTGCAGGTTCGAGTCTGGGTACCAAAGTGCCGATTTTTTCCCGCGTGCAAAACGCATGACAGCGCTTTGCACTCGCAGGGAAAAATCGCGGCGATTCCCGCAACGCACCCGCACTGTTTGACGGAGTGCACCCGCAACGCCCGTGTGCAAGAGGCCTAAAAAGGTACTCATTGGTTTTAGGGCCCCTTTGCGCATCTTGGCTGCAAAAAAGTGGCACACATGTGGTATCGCCGTACTCAGGAGAAGTAGGGCAATGTGTTTTGGGGTGTATTTTTATATATACCCATACTTTGTGTGAAAAATATCTCTGTAAACGACAACTTTTAAAATTTTTTATACAAAGTTGACAATTTACAGAGATATTTCTCTCACCCAACATGGGTATATATAAAAATACACCCCAAAACACATTGCCCTACTTCTCCTGAGTACGGCAGTACCACATGAGTGACACTTTTTTGCAGCCTGGGTGCACAAAGGGGCCCAAATTCCAAAGAGTACCTTTAGGTTTTACATGGCGGCTCACAATTTAGCCCCGCCCAAAATGCCAGAACAGTAAACACACCCCACAAATGACCCCATTTTGGAAAGTAGACACCCCAAGGTATTCACTGAGGGGCGTAGTGAGTCCGTCTGAGATTTATTTATTTTTTTGACAGAAGTTAGCAGAAATGGAAACTTTATTTATTTATATTTTTTCCTCAAAGTGTCATTTTCCGCTAACTTATGAAAAAAATTGAAATGATACATGAACTCACCATGCCCCTCCGCGAATACTTTGGGGTGTCTTCTTTCTAAAATGGTGTCATTTGGGGGGTATTTATACTTTCCTGGCATTCTAGCACCTGAAGAAACATGACAGAAAGTCAGAGCTGCTTCAAAATGCCGAAATTCACTTTTTTGCACCATAGTTTGTAAACGCTATAACTTTTACCCAAACCAATAAATATACATTTATTGGATTTTTTTTTTATCAAAGACATGTAGAACAATAAATTTAGAGAAAAATTTATATAGAAATGTAGTTTTTTTAAAAAAATTTTACAGCAGAAAGTGAAAAATGTCATTTTTTTTGCAAAAATGTTGTTAAATTTTTATTAATAGAAAAAAAAAGTAAAAATGTCAGCATCAATATAATACCACCAAATGAAAGCTCTATTAGTGAGAAGAAAAGGAGGTAAAATTTATTTGGGTGGTAAGTTGCATGACGGAGCAATAAACGGTGGGTCATCAAGTAGTGTAGTGCAGAATTGTAAAAAGTGGTCTGGTCATTAAGGGTGTTTAAGCTAGGGGCTGAGGTGGTTAAGGAGGTTATCCCTTGAAAATCATTTATCACTTATCTACAGGATCAATGATAAATATGTGCTCACTGGGGTTTTGACCACCCCACTAATCCGGAGAAAGCGGGCGACGAGCGCACGGATTATAGAGCCCAGCAGTATTTCTGTCAGTCCCATAGAAGTCAATGGAGCGCTATATCTGGTATTGCAGCTCAGTCCCAATACCAAACATCTCTTCGACCAAATGTACGGAGCCGTGCTACCGCCCCTTCAGTGGGCTGATCGGCGTGGGTGCTGGGATTCGGATATCAGCTGATATGATTTTGATAGTCTTTCCTGGAAAACCCCTTTTAATTAGTCCAGTGGCTTAGTCAGACCCTCAAGATCAGTAAGTGATGACGTAGCTTACCGAGATCCCTTCAATGGTGGGAAAACACCTCGAAGGCATATCTCGCCTCTTCAGGGCGATGAGTGGTCAGCTGAGGGCGAGCGTCAGGCTGCAGGTTACTGCTCGGTGTATGTATTCATGCCCGCACACAAGTTCCTCCACAGAAGCGCAATATTTTGCATGTTTTGGGAAATTAATAGCGTTGATTAAGATTTGATGGAATAAACATTGGTAATCGGGTCCAGATCTGTGACAGACGCAGTATGAATCCTCCCTCGCTCCCAGCTGCTGCTGGCATTCCTGCTCCTTGGAAGGCTTTCATTTTTCCATACATGGTTAAAGACTTGACTAAATAGTCATCTTTTTTGGCCATGTTTGTATGAGATGCCTGTATTAGTTTACAGTAGTTAATACAAGTTGATCATTCCATGGCCTGGATTCCCCCCTCCCCCCCCATCTGGAATATATACCAAGGATGGATCATCAGTATCTGATCAGTGGGGGGTGCGTTCTCTAGAACCCTGACAATCAGCTGTTGGATGGGGCCGCTGCCCTATGTTGAGGGATGCGGCCTACAAAGCAGTGTCCATCAGTCAGCTCAGTCCCACCCAATTGAATGGGTTTGAGCTGCAGTACCAAGCACAGCCACTATACAATGTATGGCGCTATGCTGGGCATGCTCTGAGGCCACAGCACTCACCTGAGCGCTGCATCTCCCGAGCGTCGAACCCCCACCAAGCAGATATTGATGACCTATCCCAGTGATGGGCAACGTGCGGCTCTCCAGCTGTTGCAGAACTACAACTCCCAGCTTGCAAAGCCTGTCTATAGCTATCAGCCTACTGCAGGGCATGGTGGGAGTTGTAGTTTAGCAACAGCTGGAGAGCCGCACGTTGCCCATCAATGACCTATCCTAACAATAAGCTATAGATATTTAATGCAAGGATCCATAAAGGTGGTCGCTAAACAGTAGGTCGTGACAATGGCTTATGGTGGGTTCACATTGCGTTTTGTGCCTCTGTTTGACGTATACATTACAAAAACGCAGCACACAAGTATATGTTGTTTTTTTAACAATAGAACTCTATGGTGAACGGATGCCACTGTATGGCATCAATCTGAGGCATCCGTTTAACGTATATGTTTTTTGTATATGTTAAAAGGATGGGAAAAACATTGTGAACTTACCCTGGGTTCAGACCTGAGCGTTCTTGAAACGCGCGTATTACAGCGCGTTTTTGCAAATAGGAAACGCGCGTCGTACGCGCGTTCTTGTGATTGACTACTGTGGTGTCAATCACAATACGCGCGTCAAACGCCCCAAAAAAAGCTCAAGTACTTGTTTATGCGTAGGGCGTTTTACAGCGCGTTCGAACGCGCTGTAAAACGCGCAAGTGTGAACTTAGGGTTACTTCCAGTGCCACACCGGCCAATGCCCAAGGGGTCGCCCGAAGCCTCCTCACAGCCACTGGCCAGGTACATCACAATCTAATGCTCATGCTAACCGTATCAGGTACTGCCCCCCCACCCCCCTGAATTTAACTGTATAACCGTCCTCAGTATGGTGATATGGCAGTATTTTATGCTTCACTAGGGTATCTGGTTCTGCTGGGGCGGTATTTTGTGCTGCACTACGGTATTGCTCGCCCTGCCTACTTGTGATGACCCACCTTCTGCCAATTTGGGCTAGCCTACAACATGGGGCCACTTTACGTTCCTATTCCGCCCCTGCGTAAAATCATCCCTATAGATAAATCGCACTATTGTGGATGACCGCTTCTAGATGCGCCGTACCCCCGCAGAGCATTACATGCAACCGCACTGATCCAGTATCTCCTCTCTACCGCAATATACGAGGGTTTCAACATCATTACTGTAAATGTAACTGCAATCGTCAGCCTAAATATCCCCCCTCTCTACAACCACTGCATTAGCATTGCTTTCAGAATTTTGAATAATTGAGAAAGCTTGAAATCCTCTTAACGGGAAGCGATCGGGTTCCTAAGGAGAAGCTTTCTTCCAGAGGATTGAGGATCTCCGTCTGCAGACGCTGGCACGCCAGGGACTTGAGGATTTATTGGGAGTTTAGCTTCGGCTTGGAAAAGGAAACCTGGAGGGAAGAAATAAAATGGTGCGTTATTGTCTACAGGAACTTTGGGGGGAGATATATCAAAATTGGGGAAAGGTGAAGCAGTGATCAGATTTCAGCTCTTAAAGTGATCCTCCAGTTCAAGAGAAAAAAAAAATCACTTTAACCGTGGAACCAGAGGAACAATTACATGGTGCAGATCAATCGATTCCTAGGCTTCTCTTCTTTCTTCCAAGATGGCCACACCACTTCTCAGACCACCTGATGCCTTCTGTGCATTTTGGTAGTCCAAGACACTTGCTGCCACGTTTGGATTGGCCAATGATCCGTGCAGGCCAATCCAAGAACAGGGCTGGACAATCACCCTGGGTTCACACCTGAGCGTTTCTGCGTTAAACGCACGTTTATGTCGTGCGTTTTTGACAATAGTAAACGCGCGTTCGTGACCCTGGAGACCAATTGAAAAAGTCATATCTACACTTTAACGCGTGTTAAACGCGCGTTCCCATTGAAGTCTATGGGTGCAAACGCGCGACAAAACGCCCCAAAGAAGCTCAAGAACTACTTCGAGAGTAGGGCGTTTTACAGCGCGTTCAAACGCGCTGTAAAACGCTCAGGTGAGAACCATGCCCATAGGGAAACATGAGTTTTCTCCTGTTGAGCGTTTTACAGCGCGTAGGAACGCGCAAGTGTGAACTGAGGGTCAGGAAGCGTCTTGGACTACTGATTGATGCCCAGGTTGCATCTTGTAGTGTTAGGTGGTGTGGCCATCTTGGAAGACAGAAGAGGAGCCCAAGAGTCCATTGATCTGCAGCTAAAAAGAAGAAAAGGAGGTCACCGGGTTAAGGGTTCTGCTTGTTCCCCAGTTAAAGCAATAATTTTTTTCTTGCACAGGAGGGTCTCTTTATTGGAAATGAATAGGCCATCGACATTTGGTTGTTGGAACCCGACCCAGGTGGATCAGCAGAATTAAGGTTCCTTCATTGTGGACATACATATGAGCATATTATGCCTGGTACTCCACGTGCTTCAGTACCAAGCTCAGCCACCTGGCGGCGTAGTGTCGACTTTTTCTGAGAACGTACATTTGTAGTATATGTGATAAATGTCTGGTCTCTGGTGTCCCACAAACCTTGAGAACAGGGTGACTTTGTTCCCTTTTCCCCAGTAAGGGCTCATGCACACAAGTGTTTTTTTTTGTTTTTTTTTTTTGTGTGTCCCGTATGCGGAACCATTCACTTCAATGGGTCCACAAAAAACGGAAATGACTCAGTCTGCATTCCGTTTCTGTATGTTCACATGGATGTTCCGCAAAAAAGATAAAACCTGTCCTTTTGTTGTCCATTTAGAAGACAAGGACAGGCATTGTTATAATAGATCCGCGAAAAAAAACAAAAAACGTATGTCATATGGAAGTCACACGGACGTCATCTGTGTTTTTTGCGGACCACAAAATGCAAACTGTCGTGTGCATGATCCCTAAGGAGGAGCTTGAATGGAGTCGCAAGTTGAGCATGCTCACCGCTGCTCCGTTCATTCTCTATGGGACTGCTGGAGGTCGCGGAGCGCCGTGCTTGTCTATCTCCATCGGTACCATAGAGCTGAAAGGAGTGCAGCGGACATGCTTGACCACCACTCTGTTCAAGCGCCTCCTTACTGCAGGGGTGCAGTGAGGAGCAAAGGAGACGTAAGGGGCCCTTGTACTCCTAATTGGTAGGACCCCCAACAATCAGACATGTATCCTTTGGATGAGGGGTGAAAGTCAATTCTGAGAATACCCATTTTGCAGATGGGCAAAGGTCCCCCCCCCCCCCCCAAAACCTAAAAAATAGAACAGTAACTGTTATTGCAGTAGCAGCGTGTTGTAATTGACTTTTCTGTGTAGGATATTCCCCGCGTAAATTTGCATGATTTACTTTTTCACATTTTCATTGCGTGTGAATGAGCTATTAGTGATGGAAGCGCCCGAGCGGTTTCTTCCTACGTTATTGATGAGGTCTCCATTGTGCGTTATTAGAACGCGCTAGCTCGCGAGGCATTACCTGCCATCCATTACCCCGATGCTTTCAGCAGCATGTTACCTTGTGTTTGGGAGGGTATTATTGTACGCCATGCGTTCTGCTCCGCTACAGGCACTCGATGCTCTGACATTGCCTCTCCACCTCCTGCGTACGCCGGCTCCAACAGCCGAGAAATCAGGACTGAGCCGTTACACTGATACATACTAATAAATCATCCGGGTGCAGTGATCATCGGGCCATTTCATGAATTATTTATCCAGTGTGTCCACAGAAAGGATGGGCTTTATTCTAGCCGGGAGTAGCTGATTTCTTCCTAGCAAAAGCTAAATTTAAAAAAATAAAAAAATTATTTTAAAAAAGTAATAATAAAATTACAATAAGATAATAGGTAATAGAAATGATAAAATAATAGTAGTAATAAAAAATGTGCACAAAGTGTATTTATTTGTACATATTCATGTCAGAATTAATATTGTAAGTTAGGCTTGGCTCCAGAAAACAAGCAATATTGAAATCCTTTCCATAATTACAGCCACTTTGGTATCAATCTCATTCGTGCTGTGACAGCGACACGACAGTCGCAAAAAATTCATTCAAGATTGTCGCAGTCGCAGCATGTCGCAATGCAACACCATGGACTACCATAATAAAAATTGTCGCGCGACATTAGTGCAACATCAATGTCGCGCGACACATATCGTCGTGTAGACCTAGCCTTAGGGGAACACAGGCCCCATGTAGGACTGTGCTGGTGGAGAATGCAGAGGTACTTTATGTATGGAAGGTGTGTATAAAGCAGAGCTATGGAAGTGTAACCGGTCTATTGTACAGTGTTCTGTGTGTAATGTGCCCACAGTAGTTCTATCTGTGTAATGGACATGTAGCAGAGCTGTGTGTGCAATGTGTGTATAGTAAGCTATCTGTGTAATGGGCATGTGGTAGAGCTGTGTATGTAATATGTATATAGTAGCTTCAGGTGGGCGCCGTGTATGGCGGCGTCAGGTGGGCACTGTGTATGGCAGCAGTGGTCTTATGTTTAGTGTATGATGTTGGATAAATGTAAAATTGTCTACATTTATTTCTGCACGGGAGACTAGCAGTGGTTTCCCTGCAGAAATATCCGCCCCATAACGTTATGTGGGCCTATGCATTATGTATGTGAATTACCGCAAAATTCGTACTCCTCCTCAGCTAAAAATACTCCTCAAAATTAAGAGGAGTATTTTTACTCTTCTGGAAAAAATGTAGTGCGACTGCCTTTTGAAAAGGCGCCACGGATCACTCGATCGAGTTGATGTGGGCACCAAAATCGTAATTTCTGGGCAACAGATTGTCCTGTGTAAACAGGGATCTGCTGCCCAGAAACAATGAACGTGTACGGGGCTGAGTGATCGCTTGTTCCCGTACAGTGGAGGTGATTGCTACATGTAAAGGTCTCATTCAGATGAATGTATGTTTGTGTATGTATGTTTTTTGCCACGGAACTCCCGTTCCGTGGCAAAAAAGATAGAACATGTCCTTTTCTTGTTTACAAGATGGCCGTTCCGTTCTGCAAAATGCAGAACGCACGCGGCCGGTATCAGTGTTTTGCGGATTGCAAAACAGATGCGGAAGTCTGAATGAGCCCTAGGGAGCAGGCAGTTATCTATAGGAACGGTGAGTTCCCGATAATTGCCTGCAAAGTCAGCCAATGTAAAGGGGCCTTAAAGCTAGGGTACAGATTGCTACATCTGTTTCTCAACCTCAGTTAGTACCTATAAGGACTCCATCACACTTGTATATAAAAATACCAATTAAAGGGGTTGTCCCCAGGATAGGCCATCAGTAGCTGATTGGCAAGGGTCCTGCGTGTGTAACTCCAGCATCAGAACTAAACAGCTCCGTCAACCTTGTAGTGGACAGTGCTGGTCACTGCATTGCTGCTCCCATTGAAGTCAAGGATAAGCCATCACTTAGTTAAGGCTAAACTACCCCTTTTAATGTGTATGCGAAGTATCGATTTTTTTTTTTTTTTTTTTGCTTGTTTGTGTATTTTATGCATTTTTGTTCCTTGTTTTTGAAGGTTTTTTTCCCGCTGTTTTTGTAATATTGCTGAAATATGGGTGATAAAAAAACTGACCAAATGCACACGTGCGAAGACATTCCCTTTAAGCCCCTTTTGTACAGCCCATTTTCAGCCCGAAATGTCCACTGCTTGAGGGTATATGAAGTCAATCAGTGCTTGTTTAAAGGGCTTGTCCGAGTTATTTTTTTGTTCTTTGTATGTTTCTAACTAATCAAATGTAACAGCTTTGCCATGCACTTACTGCATCTGTAGTTGCTACTTTCTCAGATTTCACAGAGGGTCACATGACCTGTGCTGTCAGCTTCTCTCCCTGCTCTGATGATGATTCCTGCACAAGCCTGAAAGAGCAGATAGAGAGGTGGCTGTGCTGGCTGTCACTGCTGCTGCTGTCTGCTCTCTCCCTGGATTCTTAACCCCTTCAGCTGCACAGACTTGGGGCTAAAGGCTTTACTGAGTAGCTGCAGGCAGTGAGGAGACAAATGCTGGGCACAGGAGCTCACAGACTAGAGGAGTTCTGCACAAGAACAGGTAGGGGGAAGATGCTGTTTGTATCAGCAGTGTCATTGTACAACTGGGACTTGTAGTCCTACACATACAACATGCTGCTGAGTATCCCAGCAGGCAGACATGTCACTCAGGGCAGCACTTATATTCACTCCCTTTGCAGAGCAGAGATTGTTGTTATTGAAGGTAAACAAAGAGCATGAAGAGAACCAGGGAAATAAAAAAATAGAATTTATTTATTTTTGCCTAAAACTTGCTTAGCTCAGTTATATATTGCTGGCCATCAGATTTACAGTGATATATATATATATATATATATATATATATATATATATATATATAATTTATTTTTTTTCATAACTCTGGACAACCCCTTTAAAGGGCATCTGTCAGCAGATTTGTACCTTTGAAACTGGAGGACCTGTTACATGTGCACTTGGCAGCTGAAGACATCTGTGTTGGTTCCAGGAGCAATGGGGGGGTTGCCCTAACTCCTAGAGGCTCTGCTCCCTCTGCAACTGCTGCACCCTCTGAACTTTAATTGACGGGGTCAGGCAATAAAAAGATCATAATACCTTTCTCTGTATCAGTGGAGAGAGAGCAGCAGTTGCAGAGAGAGCGGAGCCCCTAGGAGTAAGGGTAACGCCCCTGTTGCTCTTTAAGCTGGGTGGAAATGTATAAGGCTACTTTCACACTAGAGTTTTTACTGGATCCGGCAGGGTTGGTAAAAACGCTTCCGTTACTGATAATACAACAGTCTGCATCCGTTCAGAACCGATCCGGTTGTATTATCTGTAACATAGCTAAGTCAGATTGTGTCAGAGAAAACTGATCCGTCCCCATTGACTTGCATTGTGGGTCATGATTGATCCGTCTTGCTCTACATCCCAGGACGGAAAGCAAACCGCAGCCTGCTGCGGTTTGCTCTCTGTTATAAGAACAGAACGGAATGCATTTTTGGAGAATTCCGTTGTGTTCAGTTACGTTTTGTCCCCATTGACAATGAATGGGGACAAAACGGAAATGTTTTTTTCCAGTATTGATACCCTATAAAAGATCTCAATACCGGAAAATATTAACACTAGTGTGAAAGTAGCCTAACTGGTTTAAAAAAAAAATTTCATCTATTTTGTACGATATGTTCTACTGCTTTTTGTCTATATTTTAGTTATTGTGCCTGGCGGTTGGTTTGGTAAATTTAGCAAGTGTCAAACTATTCAAACGGCCGCCATTTAAAACTATGTTCGCAGTCGGGAGGAAGCCATTATTTGTTGTATTTTTTTCCCTTCCATCTGTTCAAACATGGTTTCGCTGTATGTGGTGAACGTGGCAGTCTTCCCGGCTGCATGAATAATTGTTGACATGTAATATGGCAGCAGAGTGCAGACGATATGTAAACCATTTAGGACACCTGCTTTCTCAGGTTCTCTCCTCTTTTAAAATGCCAATAAGGCCTAATTCATACGTCCGTAGTGTGTTTTGCGGAAACACTGATCCGCAAAACACAGACTGCTGCAATGTGCATTCCGCATTTTGCGGACCTCACATTGCTGGCACTATATAGAGAATGCTTTTTCTTGTCCGCAATTGGGGACAAGAATAGGACATGTTCTATTTTTTTGCGGAAACCCGGATGCGGACATCACATAGTGTGATGTCCACATCCATTCCTGCCCTTTGAAATGAATGGGTCTGCAACCCTTCCACAAAATTGCGGATGCGATGCGGATCCATTTTGCAGACGTGTGTATTAGGCCTAAGCTCTCGAGACATTTGGCCGGGAATGACGACAATTTAAGTTTTGGATAGTCCTGCAGTTGCCCTAAACTAATACAACATTGTTCATTTGGAGTTAATTTTACGGTGATACAACTATTTTATGACATTACTGTGGTCCTGAGGAAAATGGGCCATTCTACAGACAGCAAATCTCACGAAACTGCTATCTGTGGATGAGTCTGTAGTACTTTTTGAGAAGATTATGGTTTGCTTTGTATGGGCCCCTTTTTTACGGTCAGAATTTGGTCAGTATTTTTGCATCAGTATTTGTAAGCCAAAACCAGGAGTGGGTGCAAAACATAGAAGAGGCACAAATATTTCTATTATACCTTTTCTGTGGAGGTTCCACTTCTGGGTATGCAAAATACTGACCGTGTGAAACAGGCCTATCTATTGTCATGTTGCAAGACCTGTTAAAAGGTCCAGCATTGACTCGTAGGATAGCTACCTCTAATAAGTGCACAAGGAGCCTTGCCTGCAGGGCTGTGGAGTTAGTCTGAGTCGGTAGAAATGTCCCCACCCCAGCTTAAAAATATTATGTGGTAATAATATTGTGTAAACTTATTAACTTTCATATAAATTAAGAAAAGTTTAGAAATGTTAATCATAAATATATTGTATGTTCAATGTAATGCCCTTCATTTATCAAGCAGGGTGTCCTAGTGGTGATAGATAATCAGTCCTTTCCTGTATTCTCTCCTGTCCTTATACTATAATCAGTGATAAGCAGGGTGTTCTAGTGGTGATAGATAATCAGTTCTCACCTCTCCTGTGTTCTCTCCTGTCCTTATACTATAATTCGTGATTAGCAGGGTGTTCTAGTGGTGATAAATAATCATTCTCCTGTCCCTTATACTATAATCATGCAAACACAGAAATGCAACCAGCACTCTGCAACCAGGCGTCCGTGTACATTTTAATCAAAAAGTAATAAGCCACTCGCCGCGCCAAGACCGCCACTATGAGTGGTCCTAACGCTAAATCCTACCTGTTATGGGTTATGACAGCCACATAAAATCCTCAGAATTTTTTTTTTATTCCATGTAATTACAAAAGTATTTAGATCCAGGTGCTGGTCTGAAAACTGTAGAATATTATTCGTATTGTATAATAGTTTTCATGGTTTCGAATATGGGAGTGATCAATTACAAGAGATGGGTGCATACATAAGATTTAAAGGGGTCATCCAGTACTAAAATAGTGGCCCAGACCTGCCCGACCCAGGGTGATGGTGATGCTTACCTGCTCCCTGCCGCTGGATCCGGTCTCTTAGGCTCCTGGACCGACAGTTCGGCTCTCGCGTGCGCCGGGGCATCCCTCACCGCCGCAACAGTGACCTGCTCCCTCTGTGTCACATGTGATGTCTCTTGGGTCCGGCAGGTCTGGGCCACTATTTTAGGATTGGATAACCTCTTTAATGCTTCAATATGGCCCCGGATTGATAGAGATGGTCCAGTCTTGAATAGTTTTCCTGCTTATAGACCATTATTTTTGCACACGTGTCACTTAGGCTTCGTTCACATCACCGTTTCCACTTTCCGTTATCCAGCTCCGTTCAGGAGCAGGAGAACAGAAAGGACGGATTCTGCAGATAACTGAGACCTGAGTGTAACGGAGCCTAAAGACCCCATAGACTATAATGGGGTCCGTTCGGTGTCCGCTCAGAACATGATTTTTGAGCGGAGACGAAAGTTCTTCATGTTCTGAGCGGACACCGAACGGACCCCATTATAGTCTATGGGGTCTTTAGGCTCCGTTACGCTCAGGTCTCAGTTATCTGCAGAATCCGTTCTCCTGCTCCTGAACGGAGCCGGAGAACAGAATGGAGAAACTGTGATGTGAATGGAGCCTTAGACATATGATGTGCATCATCAGCGTTATACCTCTACAGTACATTACACCGATGCCTCCATGTATGATGATCACTTTTTGGGGTGACACGGCCTTGCTCTTCTTTTTCTTGGGTTTCACCATTACGACTTCCTTCTAGGCATCATGAAGGCCGGGACGCTTGTTATTGTGTGCGGCTGCTCTCTGAGCGAACGTTTTCTTAATTAGAACTTTAAACAGCACTAATGTAAATTAATTGCATTGTGGAAATGTTAATAGTCTGGCAGAGGTAATTGCCCTTATTATAGGTTTCTGCAGCGCAACGTCTCTAAGATCAGCCGTGCTAATGTTCGATGTTTGGTTCTGTCAAAGCACGATGTGCCGGATGGGGGCAGCGGCAGTGAAGAGGTTAAGTCGTTTCACGCTGGTGACACGCACATTGCTGTATGTATTGATCTCGCCTTCAGACATGAGATTGCCCTTGTGATGGTAGCTCATGAGCTGTTATATATGACCCGTCGGTGGCTCGCTTCACTGTGAAGGTCACTGGTAGCCCCGTGGATAGCGCGTATTATGGCGTTATTTGATATCGACATATGGGTGCAGCTATTTCTACAAGAGAAGATAATACGATATTATTTTTAGTGGTATATGACATCCTCGTTTTTTATATGGTAATTAGACCAAAAGATCAGGTTCTCAACCTTTTTCTTATGCTTGACCTTGCATGCAAAAGCTGTGTTTTGAATAGCCAGGCCCATAATACAAGTGTTTTTTTAGCCCATTTAACGCACCAAGCACCCAAACTTCCCGTTTTTAGGTGCTCTTGGGGTACATTCATTCCCACAAAGTCTGTTAATGGATAAATTGTCAGTTTTTCACAGCCCTTTTGCATCAGTGTGTTCATCATCTGTTTTCTGCCTGTCTATTCGTTTCTAATGACTTTATGCATTGGTTTATAATTAAATTTTATTGGCTTTATTTTTAACCCCCCCGCCCACTGTCCACACAGTGTAAATTATGCCTAGCACAGTTCCCTCAGTACATATTATTCCCACTACAGTGCCCTCAGTATATATTATGCCCCCCACAGTGCCCTCAGTATGTATTACGCCCTCCCACAGTGCCCTTAATATATATTATGCCCCCACAGTGTCCTCAGCACATATAATCGCCCCATAGTGACCCCAACACATGTAAGCACCCCCACATGTAATGGCCCCAATAGCGCCTCCAGCGCATGTAATGGCCCCAATAGCGCCTCCAGCGCATGTAATGGCCCCAATAGCGCCTCCAGCGCATGTAATGGCCCGAATAGCGCCTCCAGCGCATGTAATGGCTCCAATAGCGCTCCAGCGCATGTAATGGCCCCAATAGCGCCTCCAGCGCATGTAATGGCTCCCAATAGCGCCTCCAGCGCATGTAATGGCTCCCAATAGCGCTCCAGCGCATGTAATGGCTCCCAATAGCGCCTCCAGCGCATGTAATGGCTCCAATAGCGCCTCCAGCGCATGTAATGGCTCCCAATAGCGCCTCCAGCGCATGTAATGGCTCCAATAGCGCTCCAGCGCATGTAATGGCTCCTAATAGCGCCTCCAGCGCATGTAATGGCCCCAATAGCGCCTCCAGCGCATGTAATAGCCCCAATAGCGCCTCCAGCGCATGTAATGGCCCCAATAGCGCCTCCAGCGCATGTAATGGCCCCAATAGCGCCTCCAGCGCATGTAATGGCCCCAATAGCGCCTCCAGCGCATGTAATGGCCCCAATAGCGCCTCCAGCGCATGTATGGCCCCAATAGCGCCTCCAGCGCATGTAATGGCCCCAATAGCGCCTCCAGCGCATGTAATGGCCCCAATAGCGCCTCCAGCGCATGTAATGGCCCCAATAGCGCCTCCAGCGCATGTAATGGCCCCCATAGCTTCCCCAGCTCATGTAATGGCCCCCATAGCTTCCCCAGCTCATGTAATGGCCCCCATAGCTTCCCCAGCTCATGTAATGGCCCCCATAGCTTCCCCAGCTCATGTAAGGGCCCCCATAGCTTCCCCAGCTCATGTAATGGCCCCCATAGCTTCCCCAGCTCATGTAATGGTCCCCATAGCGCCTCCAGCGCATGTCATTTTAAATAATGCCCCCAAGACCCCTCAGTGTGTATAATGTTCCCTCTTTGTGTCCACATATATATAATAACAAAAGGGCAGTTAAATCCAATAAGCCTGGTCATTCTCTTCTGATCTCAACCGTTAGGGGGCACATTAGATGGTCGGTCAAAATCGGCGAGTTTAGTTGATACGCGTATAAGGCAGCATTCACACGGACATGCCTGTTTTGGGGACCGACAACCGCAGATCTGCAAAACACGGGCACTGGCAGTGTGCACTCCATGTTGCAGTATGGGCCCGCTGACTTCAATTGGTTTGCAATCTGCACGATGCAGCCTAAGATAGGACATACCCCATCTTTCGCTGCATCTTGAAGATTGCGAACCCATTGAAGTCAGTGGTAGGGCTGAAACGATAACTCGATTGAATCGATTAAATCAAGACAAAAAAATCCTCGATGCAAATTTTTTGCATTGAGGTTTCGTTTGTGTCATGTGTCCACGGAGCGGGAGTGAAGCGCTTGCTATTACTCACCGCTCTGTGGTCACCCACCGGCCCCCACTGCTCTGCACTGTATTCTGACACAGTGACACATCGTCAGGTCATAGTGCATGTAAGCGCGCACTATGACCCGACGCTGTGTGACGTCAGGACGATGAAGATGGCACTATGGGGGGTGCAGCTGATGGCACAGGGGGGCTGATGAGTTTTTATTAAAAAAAAGGCGTTCTTTAAATTATTTTTTTGTTATTGGAGTACTCGATTAATCGATAGAATACTCGATTACAAAAATAGTCGGTAGCTGCAGCCCTAGTCACTGGGTACGTAATGCGAGCCGGAGTGCATATCATGTTTTTGTGCCAAGTTTGTACCTGTCCCATGACCCATGCATTTCAGAGTTTGATCACGTGCTGTATATTGGAGCAGATTTTCAGTACCGGGTGGTACTGACTGTGATATGGTTCTGAACTGCAAACCAGATCTTGAACCAGATCATTTTTAGATTTTGAGCTATGCTATTCCATTTTATTACTACTACAAAGACTATATAGATAATTTACCTCCCAGAAATCATAACTCGCTATGCGCATGCTGTACACATGGCCACTCGTCAGATTGTATGGATGTCCCGATACCATTTTTTTTAAATACCGAGTACCGATACTTAAGTACTCACCGATACCAATTATAACATAGGGCAGATTTATCAAACCTTGTATAAAGAAACAGCGGCGCAGTTGCTGATAACAATGAAAAAAATTAAAGCTGGAATTTGGTTGCTATGGACAACGGCTTTACTTTTCCTTTGTGATCTGGGGGGGATCTGTGGGTGATGCTGCTATGGGGGTGATCTGTGGGTGACACATATATAGCATCTTATGCTATATATGTGATATATGTGTCACCCACAGATCCCCCCCCTCTTCCCCCCCATGACAGGGTCACCCACAGATTCCACCCCCCCCCCCATGACAGGGTCACCCACAGATCCCCCCCATGACAGGGTCATCATCAAGTGTCTAGGGGCGGGACTCTAATACACCTCCCCCGCAGCTCCTATACAGTATTTATGTAAACCGTAAACCTAATCTATGTAAAAGTAGCCCGAATTTACTAACTATTGCGGCGCAGTCTCTATCAGCTTGAGCGCTCAGTCCCTCCATGCGCCTCCTGTCCCGCCTCCTACTCCGCCCACTTTATGAATGAAGGATGCAGGCGGGGCAGGAGGCGCATGGAGGAATTGAGAGAGACTGCGTGGCAATAGTTAGTAAATTCGGGCTACTTTTACATAGATTAGGTTTACATAAATACTGTATAGGAGCTGCAGGGCCGGAACTTCCAGTATCGGCAGCGGCATTTGCACAAGTACTTGTGCAAATGCCGGTATCGGGACATCCCTATCAGATTCTGTTATTTTTGGGATGTGGTTTTTGGCGCCATGGCGTGTACAAATGAAGCACCTGATTTCAGCTTTAGCCACATGACCAAAATCTGCATGCTATCGATGGACCCTTGGGGCCCATTCACACGACCAAATTTTTGGTCCGCATCCTATCCTAATTTTTTGCCGATCAGATGCGGGCCTTTTTCCGCAAAATATGTGGACGGCACACCGGAAAACGGGCAAGAATAGGCATTTCTAACATAAGGTGAAACGTTTGGGACCACAAAATGCGGGACGCCCACGGCTGGTATCCATGTTTTGCAGATCTGCAATTTGCGGTCTGCAAAAACTGATATGGTTGTGTGAATAGTACCTTATTCTGTATTCAATATGCAATATAATATTTTATAATATACAGTAAATTACAACTTTTAGATGAGTTTGTCGCCTATCCAAAGCGAGTCCTAATGCCTTAGCAATTTAGTTCATCTTTATTGAAGTCACTCCATGCGCCAGCCTTCTGTCCCGTTCTGACAGTGCTCCGCTTCATAAGCTGGCTGCAAATGGAGGGGCAAGTGATCAAATTCGTCATAACGCCTCCTCACTTGAAGCACTTTTTGGCTTTTTTGTTTTGTTTTTTCAATGCAAACTTGACTTCATGTAATGCTTGTAATGTTTGTGTTTTGCCGTTGCAAAAATTCTAGACATGTTGGATTATGAGTCGCAGATCAGCGCGACTTTTACTCCATTGACTGATATGTGAGTTGCGCACAACGCGCGACTCAACTGCTTTTTCACAGCAAAATCACATTTGTAAAATAGTCATACATATTTTGGTGTGCTGCACGGTGTATTTATATATATATAAACAACACTGGCGTACAGCTGCCTGCATTCTGCCTATGTTCAGTAGCCTTAGCTTTCATTATTGCAGTGTCTGGATCCGCCGTCCATATAGCCAAAAAGTCCATTTGCCAGGAGTGAGGATTCCTGCAGTAAATCCGTCGCTCGGTATTTATAGCTGTCGGCCGGCACCAGGATTGAGCTCGTCGCCCACGGCTAGTTTTACGTTATTTTCTTTTTTTTTTTCTTTTGATTACTCCCATTTTTATTGATTGTGGACAAGAGTGGCAAGTTAACAGATGGCTGTCCCGAGGCTTCCATTATTTGACCTTTTTAGTAAATCTGAAATGTCCGAGGCTTATAGCAGACACTTGCTGTTCCCGTGAAGCTTCTCAGTCTGCATGCAGCAAAGGCTCCCTATTAAAATATAACCCGCTGGCTGTTTTTTTTTTTTTTTTTTTTTGGAACGAGAGGACTGCTGCAAATAACATTTTTAAGAAACCGATGAATAGATGCATGTGTCAGGAAAAAAATGGCTTCTCTTCTGCAGAGATTGCTTTGGCTCCAGCGAATTTCAATGAGCTAAATCTATAGGCGAGGCGACTGCTGTGTTAATTTGCTGCTGGGTGCGTCCATTACATACATTGCGTTACTTAAGGGTGTATTACACTGGCAGATTTTCTGCCTGATGATCGCTAACGAGCGTTCGTATGAATGCCTGGATCATCTGGCAGTGTAATACTGCCGCTGATTGCTCGATGAGCGAGCAAATGCTCGACTACAAGGCGATCCAGATCTTTCCGCATGCTGAAAGATCAGGATTTGCCAGCGGCAAGCCACTGGACAGAATGGGGGCGAGCGATGGCTCCTCCCCATGTTGTGGAGGAGATCACTGCATGTAATAGCAGCGGTCTCCTCCTCTAGCGAGCAGGCGATTGCCGGGAAGGAACGCTTCCCTCCTGTGTGTGACATCAGCAAGAGTAAGGGCTCGTTCACACGAGCGGATGCTGTGCGTAGACTCCGCTGCGTGAAAGAATGCCAAGCCGCACTCCTGACAGCAGAGACACGGAGCATTAATATGATAGATAATGCTCCGCGCCTCTGCTGTCCGGAGCGCGGCTTGGCTGTCTTTCACGCAGCGAATTCCAGGCACGGGATTTGGTCTTGTGAAAGAGCCCTAAGAAGTCTTTCACACATCTGTGTCCGTGGTATCTCTGTGATCCATCCATGTCTGATCCGTGGTTGTGTGATTTTCAGTCCATGTGTCATCAATGATTCACGGATGGGACTGTAGTTGCACAGGGACATATAGCTTTCCCTAAATGATGATGTTCTGAAGGCCTCATGCACACGACCGTTGTTTGTTTCCGCGTCCATTCCGTTTTTTTTCACGGATAGGATGCTTCCCTATTTATTTCAATGGGTCAGTCAAAAAATGCGGATGATTAACCGTTTTTGTTCCACATCCGTGGTCCGTGTTTACCTTCCGTCAAAAAAAAGAGCATGTCCTATTTTTTTCACGTTTGCGGACAAGGATAGGCATTATTACAATGGATCTTCCAAAAAAAAAAACGGATCCGTCAAAAAAAATGGTCCGTCATCCGTTTCCTTTGACGGACGCAAAATTTGCGGAGGCAGGCAACGGTCGTGTGCATGTAGCTGAAGGAGAACTGCAAAAAAAAAAATGGGGTCAGTCAGCACATCCCAATGCGCAGGTGCACGCTGTCATGGCTAGAAACACGAAGAAAAAGACAATGCAACAGCACTCTGCAAACACAAATAAAGTGAAATAATGCCATCATTTTAGAAATTTGAGATTCTTGAAAAATACATTTTGTACAAAATTATTTGGGCCCGTCTGCCGGCGTCTAGGCGATCTCTATAAGACGGGAACCTAACACTAAATACTACCTGTTATGTGCCATAATGGCCACCCTAAAACTCAGGGAGTGCAGGATCCACATGCATGCTGGGTCCACTCTGCTTTTTTTTACCATTTTTGGTGCCATAACGGCCTCCATTAAATCTAGTGATGCAGGTACCAACATGCATGCTGAGCCCACTCTATACCACGTGCTAATTCAGAAAAATTCTGTGTTACCGGCCCATATGGGAGAAATGGAAGTTAACAAGCAGTGTAAATGATAATCTGTATAGTATTCTCTTTGGAGGGGTCTTTTTTATTTTTTTTAAGTTTTGTGGGGAGGGGTTGCTAATATTGAGTTGCACCACACTATGTATCTGATGGGACCTTACTACTTATGTAAGTAATCCACTTAGATTTCCTTTGGTGTCTGTCTTACTCATGATCCCGGGACCCCCCAATCTTATAATTTGGTAGTTTAATTTTACTAATATTTGTGGTCCGGAGTGACAATCTGGTTACGTTCTCCATTGCTAGCCCTCATGCATATGGCCATATTATGCCACTAAAATGGTCATACTGTGCCTTCCATGTGCTACTGAATGACCTATCCTCTCCTTAAACCCATATTTCCGTAATGCGGTGCCTTAAGGAAGGACTATATGGCGGTACTACAAAGATGTCGGCACTATTTTTACTACTGGACAGACTCCCGGGCTGGAATGTGTTCACGAGCCCTAGAAGTGACTACTGATGTCTAGTTTAAAGCAGTTCCCAGTTAATTTCACATGATTACGTTATTTCTACAGCCCCAGTGTGTTTTTCAGGACTTGCACATGATGGTCACCAGTAAAGAGACGAGATGATGGTTGACGGACCATTTCTCTGTGCCTTAGGTATAGTCCAGAGTGGTGGGCAGTCCGTGGCGTGTTCAGGCATGTAGTCCATGTCACAATTGAGCTAATGTGTATGCCCTGAGGAATTTGGAGGTGAAGGCCATTTTTTGCCATTTACCCAAAAATTTGCAAACTTTTTGGCCACTAAAAATGAACTAGGCCCCTGGGATGAGCTCACTGGCTCCCCTATTCCATAGTGTTGTGTCCGTGTAATCATGACCGCTACGTGTAGAGATAGAGGGTCGTGTTTCGTGTAAGCGATTGCCTTGTAAATGGCTTATGATGCTGTAGTTGGAGCAGGTTTAATCCTCGGCGTATGGACATTTTTCAGTATAATGCCTCCAGTCATGCTGCTGGCTGCACAGACGCCCGAGTAGATGCTAGAATTTATGTGCTAATTTTCCTTGGTGCCGCGGGAAAGTGATTTGTGGTCTTAATTGTCGTGGCTTTTTTTTTTTTGCAAAAAATTACAGCAGTTTGTTACCGGGGAAATTCTCCCCTGTCATGCTGGACACGGCCGGACCCATACATTACATCTTCTATATATTTGTGGCGGATCCTGCTAAGCCGTGAAGTGTCACTTACAAGGTACTTTGGTGTGTGGCCAGCTAGGATAGGAGGTTAGCAGATCAGAGGGTACCTTAAAAATATATAGTCAAATATTTCTCGTATCCAAATGCCGTATACGGCGCAGGAAATTAGAGTATTACATGCCAGCCCTTCAGATTATGTGCCAACTGGAGCAAGATCTCTTCTTTGGCTAATATGGTGGGATCCCGAGCGGGGACAGATGGAGATGCAGATGCAAATTGGCTGCCGTCCCTAAGGACATCTATGGGAGTTGCCGGGATGGCTGAGCCAGCAACTGGCCAACGGAGGACCCCTGTTTTTTCCTGAGATGTAGGGGTCCCAGAGGTGTGCAATGTATACATATCGGGGAGCAAGAAAATGCTGGGCCCTATAGCAAACTTTTTGAAGTGTCCATCAAATGGCATCCAGTAGCACAGGCCGCAGGCTTCTTCCTGCTTGTGGCCCAAAGAGTTCTATGACGTCATCACATCACGCTGAGGGGACGCCCAACTAAAATTATAATGGCCCAATCCTGCGATGGCTCCGGCACTCCAGCTGTGGTAAAACTAAAACACTTGCTTGGCTGTTCTCAGAACTAGAAATGAATGGAGCATGCTGGGAGTCGGAGTTTCACCACCGCTAGAGTGCCGGAGGTTAGCCATCACTGGGCCCTAATCAGTTGTCCTGGCCTTGATAGGTAGTGGTGACCTTTTAGGGCCCAAAGATGGTGAGAGCACCTATGAAAACCTGCTCTATAGTGGTATATGTTGCCCATTGACTCAATTGTATGAAGAATATACCACGGGTTATGTAGTCCCTCTAGTAGCCGGAGTACCACTGTCCTGGAAAGTAGTCCCTCACATGCTGCCCCAGTGATCCCACTAATAAAAACCCTATGCCAATTTTGCCAACCACACCAGTGCCCGGCTCAGAGACTGGCGGATGAGTAGACGCGATCGCTGTGAGGATGGGTCTGTTCTAGCTCTTCAGCTTTTGAACTACCTTTCATGCGGCGCCCAAGCGGATTCCTGTGGCTATGTAGGGCCCATGGCTTTAGATGTGGAGGGACAGTTGAGTAGTGGGTGTAGCATAATGTACACTGTGTAATTACGGAATAGGATGCAAGCTGGACATGTCCCATGTATACGAAGAAGTCCCCTAGAACTTGTGATATACAGTGTGAACACTGCACAGCTCTGATTTTGCCTCAAACGTCTTTGCTTTTTAAACTGTTTTTTGCTTGCTGTCAGTGAACGAAAATATCCTTGTTTACATTCAGAAACTAAAAAACCTATCCTGCACTAGTGCTGCTCACATGTGCCGGACTTTTGAAGCAAATGGCAGCTGAGCTGCAGTAACCCGGTACAGCCACAACACTTTGAACGGCGCTGTGCTTCCTGTTCCATTCAAAGTACGCAGAGGCTGCATGGAACAGCTGATCAAAGGGGACACGGGGTATTGGGCGCCCACTGATCAGATATTGATGACCTATCCTAAGGATAGGTCACAAATATCCGTAAAAAACAGCAACTTTAAAGGGGGTTTTCTAGGCTCCTGTTTTGTACTGATGGGGATCCCACCCTCGGGACCCCCGCCAATCAACTGTTTGAGGAGGCTGCGGTGGTCCATACAACTTACCCAAGCGCCGTACATTGTATAGTGGCTGTGCTTGGTATCACAATGCCTAGGCCATGTGACCGATGAGCGTGCCATCACTTGCCTAGGGTAAGCTGCTTCTCAAACAGCTGATCAACGGGGGTTCCAGGTTTCGGACCCCCACTGATGGAGGATAGGTCATCAGAATAAAACAATCATAAAACCCCTTTAACAAATAGGTGACAGTTGCATCTTACCTACTCCCCCTCCCTGCACAATGACTCCTGCTTAGGTCACAAAGCATGTATAGAAAACTCCCATAGAAGACTATGAACATTTCATGCTCCTATCGAAATGCTGATGCAAGATGGCTGCCACGCCTCTCCCTCTGTTTGACCGGAGCAGGTTCCTACATAATCATCTCACCTGGACTATAAATCAAGAAGGAGAGGGAGAGGCTGTTAGAGGAAGTGGGAGGAGTTGGGGTGCACTGAGTAGCTTGGGCCCGCCCTCAGTGCACGTAACTGCTCATTTGCATATGGATTAGAAGTACTTTTTCTCCAGAATGTAGCAATCACTCAGGGCTCATGCACATGAACGTGTGCTGGCCAGGCCCGCGGTCGCAAATTGTTTTCCGCAATGCATGGACAGTGTGCCCACCGCCTGCGGACGCGGACCCACTCACTTGAATAGGGTCCGTGATCTGCGCCGCACCATATCATCGAGATTGTTAACCCGTTCAAGTGTTTGCGGTCCCCAATACGGGCCCTAAGTGAAAGGTATCATTACGCAAAGCTAGTCCTACAAGGCACTGTGTCGGGATGTAGTCTCCTGCGACCACCACCTGTCAGAACACACATGCAGGTTACTGTGGGCGGTGCGCCATGTGTATGGCAGTATGGAACAGGAGCTCGCCATCATGCACAGGTTCCATACGTTTTCCTCTTCTATGAGGCTTCATCCCAGCGCTGTTTTTTCTTCCTGTCAGTAAGTGATCTTATTAAAGTGTTGGACGTGAGAATCTAATTGTGCGAGGCATCAGACGTGTCACAATCCACCAGTAGTCTCACATTCGTGTTTCACGCCCACCGTTCTCATAGCGCCGCAGCACCCCAGAGACTGTCACCGCCGTACAGCAGCTTCTGGAGGTGTTGCAGCTCCTTGATTAACTCTTTACTCGTTCCCAGCTTCCTCTTCAGGAATGACTCATAGCAGTACGGAAACTATAGCCGTGCCCCTCATATGGACACCTAGGGTACTGGCTAAATGCTGAAAGAATTCACATCTTTATTAATCTATAATCTACATCTATAACATATGTTCCTGAGCTAAAAATTCCATCCACGGCTCCTCGAGAAGGTCAATCAGCTTGATTGCCAATGGCTGACCCGACCAGTTTTTGCCCCCGGTGGGGGATGTATATCCGCATAGCTTAGGAAATTAAAGCAATCCTCCGGTTCAAGAAAAATAAAATTAAATCACATTAACTGGAAAATTAACAGAACATTTACACGGTGCCCTGCCCTCGTTTTTATCTGCAGATCTGCCAGTTCTCGGGCTCCTTTTCTGTCCTCCAAGATGGCCACGTAGCGTCTTAGGCTACCCGATGCAGACTGTGCCTTTGGAAGTCCAAGAGTTGACCAGCCCTGCTCTTGGATTGGCCAGAACTGCTCACTTGAGCAATGCCGACCAATCCAAGGGAAGCAGGAAATGTCTTGGACCACCAGATACCCAGTGTGCATCAGGTGGCCTGAGACGCTGTGCACCCATCTTGGATGACAGAAGAGGAGCCTGGGATTTGGTGAATCTGCGCCTGAAAAGATGCAAAGGAGGGCACCAGGTAAGTCTTCTACTTGTTACTCAGGTAGTGTGAAATTCTTTCTTGAACCGGAGGATTCCTTTAAATCTGGCCATACAAATAGGATGACCAGTATAGGGGACCTCCTAACCCTACCCTGACAGCAGCTGGAAGCTTCATGCACACTTTTTCCGAATCTGATCCGTTTTTGGTTTGGATGTGGACTCGTTCATTTTAATTTCACCGCGTGCTGTCCACATCCATATGTCCGCCCCGCTAAATCTGCTACACCTTCTGCACTTTGTCAGGGCCAGGCAGTGTAAACGTGATCACACCTGGCCCTGTCTATCACAGTGCAGAGGGCGCAGCAGTTGCAGAGGAAGCGGAGCCTCTAGGTGTAACGGCAACGCCCCCGTTGCTCCTAGAGGCTCATTTTTGGGCACATATGAACATGGGACCAACACAGATGTCTTCAGCTGCCAAGAGGACATGTAACAGGTCAGCCAGTGTCATAGGGACAAATCTGCTGACAAATGCCCTTCAAAATATGCTCCGATGCAGAAGTTAAAGGATCTGTAATGCTTATGTAAACTATAATGTGCAGTCACATGACTGGCGAAGCTGCTTGTCTATTTTTGGCGGTTGCAAATAGCACGAACATATTATGTAGCGCTGCATGCAGACAATGACCATTTTATAGGAAGACAGCCGACTTTACCGTATGTTTTGTGCTTTGTTTTTTGTGTGTGTGTATGTATATATGCACCAGACTTTTCAAACTTGCATTAATGACATGGCCATTTACTAGTTGTGACTGCTGCAGCCAATCACCGGCCTCAGCAGTCTTGTGCAGGCCAGTGATTGGCTGCAATGCCCACGTACAGTATGCGGCATGTCAATGCTGGAGCCACACTGCAGGAGCAGAGGGGGCTCGGGGAGCTAAGTTAGATAGCTGATCTCAAGGTGTGACCCAACACTGACCTACTGCTTGGGGGGACATCACCAGTGAGACCAGTCCTTGGCTGCAACGGCGCACCTGGCGCGTTCATATGGAAGACCAGTGAGGGGAGCCAGGAAGCTGGAATGGAGGGCTGGGGACGAGGTAAGTATAATTTGTCACTAGAAAATGACCTATTGCTTAAAACACTTTTTTTTATGTTAAACATGTTTATTTTTTAAATTCTTGGTGAGTTTTAATTTTTTTCCATGTCACTGTCTCTATTTAAAAAAAAAAATAGTATATAATCTTGCAATTTTCACACTGCCTTTAAGCCTAAGGGTAGGTCATGACCTTTTCTGTACAGGTAATTTTCCAGTAGCTATTATCACCACAAGCAGAATTACAATGACAAGTATCACCTCTATATATAGATAACACAGAATCCACTATTCACAGTAGGTGATATCACAGCTCATCACACAGCAGGCCTAGAAAACTCGCCCATAGAAGTCAATGGGGTCAGCTCCTGTCCATTGTCTCTATGGCCCATGTAGCTGCCCTCAAAAGACAGAAAGTCTTAGCATATGTGAGGCCTAGTGGCCAGTGTGAAAATTGCAGCGTTATATACAGATTTTAAAAATATAGCGAAATGGTAAAAAAAAACTTAAAGAAACTCGCCAAGGAATCCACTATTCTTCAAAAAAATATGTTTAACATAAAACGTGATTTAAACAATAGGTTGTTTTCTGATGACAATATCCCAAAGCTGAACATCCCCTTTAAATCTCAAAGCCTTAGCCCGGATTTCAGTATTGGCATAGTGTCAAGTACAGACAGCGTTGTCACAGTCATTCATTTAACGGAGGTCTTGCCTCTTTTTCAGGGTAAGGAACCTTACAAGAAGGAGCAATGTCTGTGGCCAATGACGAGGACATCCCCCAGGGGGAGAGGAAGACGGTCACCGATTTCTGCTATTTGCTGGATAAGTCTAAGCAGCTCTTCAATGGCCTGAGGTAGGTGTCCCTCGAGCAGCCAGTGGGACAGATTGTGTTTTATTGGGAATCGATCAGTCTGCATTGTGTGCAGGGGTTACCTTGCCCCGAGCCGCCAGTGATTTTCTTCTACTCTCCCGGTTTGCTTAGTCCGATACATCCCATGACTCACCAGGCCGGCTTTCCTGCAGATGTCTATTAAGCGATCGCAGCTTTCTATGACTGGCACAGAGGGAGCACTTCACAGATTGAATTGAATTAAACACATCTCAGCTGAAAATGCATTTCCGACATAGTCACCACATCGCTGCTTAGGAGGCTGAGCGTTCGGCGCCCATTAAAGCCACGCAGCGTGGAAAATATCATGTGGGGTTTGGAAGTTTATATTTAACATTTGCATTGTGGTTTAGGTGCAGTAGAGGGTGACCGGAGACGGCGATTGTACCTCCAGGAACTCTGCTCCCAAGCTGAGCCATATCCCTATACACATTTTAGAGTTCCGTCAAATTTAAAGGGTACCGGTCATCAGCGTTTTTTGGTAGCCCACTGACTCCTGGAGTCATGTGGACGGTGCAGAAGCCTTACAGAGTCATCTCTATAAGCACACCTCTCTTTATTGATGGATATCCTCTGACGTCTGTGCTAGCGGATGTCAGTAAGTGAAGAGTACGAATACCTTAAATGAGTTATCCGAAGTCTAACACATGCCCCTCATATAGATAATACCCACATCGCTCCTGATCCCTGCACAGCTGCTGCTGCATCTCCCTGTCGGGTGGATCAAAACACACGTAGGGGAGGGGATGTGTGGCAGCCAGTAACAGGCCGCGACTGGGACGAGCCTCCCTAGCGTCACCCCCCCCGTCGCCAGATGTTTTTATGCGCACAATTGGGAGATGCAGCTGCAGCTATGCAAGGGTCATGAGCGACACGGGTGCTGGGATGCGGGGCAAGTATAATCTCTATGAGGGGGGGCGGGCATTGTGGGCTGTGTGTTAGACTTTAATAACCCCTTTAAAGGCTATATGCACCTTCTGCGCATTTTTTATGATTTCATTTTACTCATTTTGGGCAAAAAATATATATATATAATTTTTTTTTTTAATTGGTCTTTGTTAAAAATGCACAGCTGTTTCTGAGATACAGGGTTAAAAATCAGTCTGTTTGCTGTCTTTTACGGTTTTCTTTGAATCCCTACTCCTGTAGATTTTATTGCCGATCTACTGACGTCATAAACGCTTATTTGAGACCATATTCTTATGAGTTTCATAAGAATTGAGCTATAATAAGTGTTTAAGAAGTCAGGAGATCAGAGATGAGAGCTATGCATGAGCTGTCAGATGACAGGATGTCAAAGAAAACTGAAAAAGACAGCCTGCTAACAGGCTGATTTTTGAACCCTGTATCTCAGAAACGGCTAAACATTTTTAATAAAGACCTATTGAAAAAATGATTTTTACTCTAAAATGAGTAAAATGCAATCATAAATAAAGCCTTGATGGTGTCCATAGTCTTTAAAGGGATGACTCAAGACCAGCAGGACTCCAACAATCGCATTTGCATGCCTTAACTTGAACATACCCATCATTTCACCCAGGCAGCCCCTCTGATGTTTGCATCAAAGCATCTTATGCTCCGATGTGCTCCCTTGCCCTGTGCTAGATCGCGCAGGGCAAGGGCTCTTTTGTTTACAACAATACACTGCCGGCGGAAGCTTCTGTCCGGCAGTGTGTTCGGTAATGTCACCGGCTCTGATGGACGTGCTTTTTCCCCGGCCTTAGCCGTTTTACATGCTAGGGCAGCGCTAAAGCCAGCCCATCAATGCTGGTGACGTCACCGGGCTTCCTGGCTGCCCCATGGAGAGCCCAGGTCGTCAACGGAACTCTGGAAAATGCCTTTGCCCTGTGCGATTTAGCGTAGGGCAAAGGAGAGCCTCGGAGCATGAACTGCTCTGATGCTCAAGTCAGGGGGGCTGCCTGGGTGAAAATGGAGGTATGTCCGGCTTCAGCTCTGACCCCGGACAACCCTTTTAACTTTCTGATCAATGGAAACCTATAGAATGTAACAGGGGCATGGTTGTAGTGTATCTGTCCTACCGTCCCATCCAGTTAGTGGGATCCCCAAACAGCTGATGACCAATTCCATTTAAAGGAAACCTCTTAGGTGAGTTATCCTGCCCAGTCTGAGACCTGTATTTGCCAGTACTGTGGACTGTACATAAGACACAGGATAGGGAGGCATCATCTGGCGATCGCTTGTCGTCTTACTCGTGTCCATCGCAATAAAGAAAAAAACTCTTGAAAGCGATATTCAAATAGCCTGACTGAGAGTAATACATACTGGGAATTTTCTTGTAAGATGGCACATATAGTGCCTATAGTACTACCATATGGTGCCTCCACAAAACAAATCTGTCGGGTGATTTAGGTTTTCTCAGTAAAAAGCGTAGTAAATCCTGACAGGACTCCTAGTGACAGTAAGAGTCCTGGTTTTCCCGCCCACACAGGATAATTGACAACCTTCTGAGTACAAACACAGGCAAAGTTGTCAATCATCCTGTGTGGCCAGGACTCTTACAGTCTCTCCTAGGAGTCCTGTCAGGATTTAAGGTGGCCATACAGATTTAGATGTATGTTGGCAAAACCCATGAATTTTGGTGGGGCAAACCGAGGCCAGCGAAGTGTCTTATTAGCATATGTTTGGGCAGTATGTTTTTGTCACTGCACTTGGGATCATCCAACAGAGCGGTAACTTTTTTTTGTTTAACAATGCAGTGGTATGACACAGTCACATAGATCAGTTTGCCATATCACCCTACCAAGTTTTTATGGTACACAAGGCATACGGCTCTGCTACATTACACCATGTATTCTACTTGCTCTAGCTGCAGATTGTCAAATATTTGAGTGAATTGTGTTGCGGACTTCAGGCTGCTTTGTGAATTCCCTAGGATATTACCAGGCCTGGCATTGCTGGGATTTCCCAGCCACAGACAAGATAGTAATTTGGCTCAATAAGACAAATCCTGTTTTTTTTTTTCTTTTTCATTTTGTCTTTTTATTTCCCTTTCATGTTTCGGGATATTGAGGTAGTTTTATAGCTAAAAATGACAGGTTCCTTATACAGTTTTCATGTATTTTATGTAATCTGTGGTAATTGGTGCTTAATAGATCCAACAAGTGAGCAAGGCAGCCTTGGAGAAATCCTTGTTCCATGTGGTGCAGTGATTTTTTTTATTAATAGTGGTATTTTTATTGTGCCATCAGCTTCCATGGCATTGAAACATCCGTAGGTTGAACCTTCGTCAGAAAACACTGGCACCACTGGATTGTGTATGAGAAATCTATGGAGTACAGAGTCTCTACTTCACCGAGTGACGACCAGTCCAGCTTACTTCCCATTATCCTTCCCTCCTTGATTTTTTTTTTTATTTTTTTATTTATTTATACTATTCTTGTTGTTTTTCGGACTTTTTTCTTCTTTCTTTTGATCTCATACCTCCAGATTGGAGGTACAGTTGCTTTTTTGGTTCATCCCATGGCTGGGTTTACTTTTTGAGGTTCTTTTTGAGGTAGAGGAATAGGTTGCCGGAGCTCACCCTATCCGGCACAACTGGATGCCCATTAACTATATTGGGACCCGATGGAGATCCGCCAAGTTTCCATGCAAGCACAGATTTTTGTCCAGCCAAGTCCTGGCGCTAAGGCCAGACACAGGCTGGTTCCACATCGGGTTCCACTATAGTCAATGGGGTCTTGCGGTGCTCTGGCTATGCTGGATACAGCCTTCCGGATAATTTTATTGCATATGTGAAAGCAGCCTAAGGGCATGGTGCTCAACTCATTGTACCCCTCATAACTGGCAAGTGGCATGGCCTGTGTGCCTTTGTCAAGTATGATTCTTGTTCATTTCTTTTAAAATGTTAAATAAAAAAATAAATAAAAAATCCTTTGAGAGAATAAATGAAGTTCCCTGTCGTGACCGATTCAGTGAACGGCGAGTAATTATTATGCAGATGAGACTGGGCTCGTCATTCAGATGCAGCCATCTTTCATGAGCACAAGTAGTGTGCTGCTGGAGGAAACGAGGACCTGTTCGGGTCAAGTACCAATATACCGTATTAGAGTGCCTGCTGAATACCGTAGTATGAGGATAGCGGTTCTGTATTCTCCTGCACAGTCTGGCCTGGCTTGTGAGACCTGGTATTGCATCACTGTCTTTATCGAAATATCCAATAGGTCTGTGTATGTGAAAGGTAGATATTCCACAAAAAGTATTTATCACTTTTCAAATCAAGTCGGAGGCTCCGACCTCTGGGACGTGGAACTATCCTGAGAGCAAGGAGTTCCTGAGTTCCCTCTCTGAATAGTGCAGTCAGAGTGGTCCACTGCGCCATTCATGACTATAGGACTGACGGAGCACCGGCTGCATCAGTCCCATAGGAGTGAATGAGCAGCACCACAAAATGCGTGCTGCTGCCCCATTCATAGAGGGTGTTTGGGGACCCCATTTTTTCAGGATCCCTCGGGGTCCCAGCAGTCAGACCTCCAGAGATCTGACATATATCACCAAGGAAAAAAAAAAAATGAGAAGACCAAATGACATAAAAGTCAAAAAGAAAACAGAAGTGATATTCACCTAACAGATCCCTCACCGCTCCTGTTCCAATACTAACAAAGGAAGTGAGCACTCGCTGGCTGCAGCGGTGATCCACCTCAGCCAATGATTGGTTGAGCAGTCATTTCCTGGGCATCGAGAAGGACCAGAAAGTAAAGACCAGTGGGGATCCGAGAAGCTTGAATAACATTTCTTTTCTTTTGGATCCTTGGGACTGAATCCAACATGGCCTGCGAATGTGGTTATCTTCTGGGGTCTGGGTCCAGTGCGTGATCCGGTTTTGCAGCCATATTTGTGGCTTTTCAGAGGTGGATGCCTTGGGCATGGTTGACTAAGGCCTCAGACACACCACCATATTTTTGGTCCATGTCCGATCCACAATTTTTGGCTATCGCACGCAGACCCATTCACTTCTATGGGTTCGCAAGAAAAACAGACAGCACAGGGATGTCATCCATCCGTCCACATGCGTGCGGCCAGGCCGCAGATGATAGGACCTGTCCTATTCTTGTCCGTTTTGTAGACAAGAACAGGCTTTTTGACAGTAGGTCCCACAAAAATTTCTGGTTGCACACGGACCGCATCTGTATTTTGAGGTTTGCAGGATACGGTTGTGTGCAGGAGGCATAAGTAATGATTTTCTGAGGTTCCATACTTTCTAATACCGTGACTGGATGATTCATATAGGGAAACTCGCGATCAGTGTGCACTTTAATACATCTCAACACCTTATTAAAACACCACCTCGAACCAAGTCATTAACACCGAGCAGATCATATCCCCTACCTTTTCTACAGTCACTTACTGTTATCTTAGCCATTTCCAGCGCACGGTAATAGGAAACCGTCTGTAACGAAATATAGAAAGATCCATCTCAATGCTCCTTCTACAAGTGTCTCCTGCATTGCAATGGAATCGATACAGTGAGTGCGGAGGCATCTTGTCCTAAATGCATCATAATCACCCACGTGCGTCATCATAAGGCTAAAAGCATTAACCCTTTCGTGTGCATATTTCAAGTTTGCATTAAGTGCACGGGCTGCGTGAGTTTATTAACACGTGACTCCATGTTAAACAGCAGATTGATGTCCATGCATGACTCCGTGATTGCAGCTTTCTGAAGATGCCAACATCTCCCTTACAGCAGTGGTCACCGAGTGCGCAGCAAAGCTATGGCCGGCCATCTAACTGACCAAAGGACATTATGTGGCATTATGTGGCTACAGCTGCTTGTTGCGTTGAATTTTTTTACTATAAAACTATGCCTATCTGCTCAGCTCCTTCTGCTCTATTACCATGCTATCTGCAGATCAGACTGCGTGTTCAGTGAGACAGGTTCCCTTAAAGGGCTCGTCCATATATACAATATATTTTCTGTAGTGCATTTAAAAGGTTTCTCTGGGATTTTCATATTGATGGTAAGTCGTCAATATGAGATCAGTAGGGTTCAACCTCCAGAACCGCCGCGAATCAGCTGTATGAAGAACCCGCGGTGCTCCATGAGCACCTACGTCTCTTCTAGGCCATGCCACGTCATGTTCTCCGGTCACATGGGGCCCAGCTGCACACGAAGCACAGCCACTATCCAATGGATGGCACTGTGTTAGGTATGCTACAAGGAGGCTGCGCCGCTCACCATGCACCATTGAGCGCCACAGCTTCCTTAAACTGCTGATTGGTGCGTTTGTCTTGAGTCATTCCTTCCTGAGGATAGTCAATCAGTATAAAAATACCAGAGAAGGCCTCTTAAGGGGTTGACCACTTTAAGATAATTTTCTCAGATATGTAGTAAATGTCATTATAAGGCTTTTAAAGGGGTTGTCAGAGTTAATCTTTTTTTTAAATGCAGGGAAGCTATTAAAATAAGTTACACCCACTGTTCCGAACCGCTTCTGTGCCAATCCTTCTTGCCGCTACAGCAGTGATGTGCCCGTATACAGCATGAGACCACGGCTGCCAGTCACTGGCCTCAGTGTTCTATATATGATGGGTGTTAAGTAAGTTATCAAACCCAGCATGTTCTGTCAGTGTTAGAGAGTTAGGCCTCTTTACACTTGCGTTCTGAGGATCCGGCAGGCACTTCCGTCCCGCCGGATCCGTCAGAATGCAAGTCGCCTGAAAGCATTAGAAGACTGATCAGGATCCTGATCAGTCTTCGAAATGCTTTCAGGTTACTATGGCTGCCAGGACGCTATTAAAGTCCTGGTTGCCATAGTAGTAGTGGGGAGCGGGGAAGCGGTATACTTACAGTCCGTGCGGCTCCCGGGGCGCTCCAGAATGACGTCAGAGCGCCCCATGCGCATGGATCACGTGATGCATGCGTGTAGGGCGCCCTGACGTCACTCTGAGCGCCCAGGAGCCGCGCGATGGTAAGTATACTGCTTCCCCGCTCCCCACTACATCTTTACCATGGCAACCAGGACTTTAGCGTCCTGGCTGCCATGGTAACATTGAGAAAGCTAAACGTCGGATCCGGCGATGCGCCGAAACGACGTTTAGCTTAAGGCCGGATCCGGATTATTGCCTTTCAATGGGCATTAATTCCGGATCCGGCCTTGCGGCATGTGTTCAGGATTTTTGGCCGGAGCAAAAAGCGCAGCATGCTGCGGTATTTTCTCCGGCCAAACAACGTTCCGGTCCTGAACTGAAGACATCCTGATGCATCCTGAACGGATTTCTCTCCATTCAGAATGCATTGGGATAATCCTGATCAGGATTTTTCCGGCATAGAGACCCGACGACGGATCTCTATGCCGGAAAACAAAAACGCTAGTGTAAAAGAGCCCTTAAGCGTTTCTGTGCAGGTTGAGAGAGGCCTGGAAATGCAATGCACAGAAGCACTTCAGTCTGAGGAAAGCACTGGAAGTGACAGAATGGCAAGTGCAGTACAGTGCGAGTCTTCAAAGAAAGTGAGGGATTTAGAGTTTCGTTCTTTGATCAAATTTCTACAAAGGAAGAAAAGAAGCCTAAAGAAATCCATGAAAGGATGATTGCTGTAAATGGTGATGATGCACCTTCCTACTATCAAGAAAAGTTTGGGCCAAGCAGTTTAAATGGAGTAGGAAATCAATTGAAGATGAACCCCATTCATGACGTGGAGAGTGGAAGCTATGATTTTGTAAGCTGGTCGGGTCAAAGTCAGTGTTATAGCTCATGAATTAGGCATTTCAGTTGGAACAGTTTCCAGTATTATTCATGATGTTTTGACACCTGAGCAAAAAATGTGTCGCCAGCAATTTAGCCGAGAGAATTTAGACTTTCTTTGAGAAAATCCAGGAGACTTCTATTCTCGAATTATTATGGTTGATTAAACATGGGTCCACCACTATGATCCTGGAAGCACATGGGGTCATCAACTCCCCCACCCCCCAAAAAAAAATTGTGTGCAGTAGTCAGCCGGAAAGATCATGGCAACAGTTTTTTTTGGAAACAGGTGGCGTTTTATTACCAGAATTCATTCCCCACAGAATTCATTCGCCCGGGGTGGGCGATATGGCCTAAAATTTATATTGCGATATAATATGAAGCATGTGCGATATATATCGCGATATATATTTTCTATATTGGAGGGAGGGTTGTTAAACTTTTTTTTTTTTTTTCCCTTCAACTTTTTATTTAATAACTATTTAGCCTCCTTAGGGGCTAGAACCCTTGTCCTATTTACCCTGATAGATCTCTGTCAGGGTAAATAGGACTTGACGCTGACCCTGCTGCTCTGTGCACACAGCAGCAGGGAGCTGACCATAGCAGCCAGGGCTTCAGTAGTGTCCTGGCTGCCATGGTAACTGATCGGAGCCCCAGCATTACACTGCTGGGGCTCCGATCACAGCTGCCACTGCCACCAATGATCGGGGGGGGGGGGCCCACAGTGCCACCAATGAGTGAATAGAAACGTAGCCTGCATGTGCAGGCCATATACCATACTGGGCCTCTGTGACTGCACTCTGCGATCCACCGCAATTAACCCCTCGGTTCTGAGGTTAATTGCGGCGGATCGCAGCAGGCAGTCATAGAAGCCGGGTATGGGATATGGCTTGCCCATACAGGCCTATAGGACCTTTCATTAGGTAGCAGCACATAGGGGGCACTTACTATTATATCTGTGTGGGGCTCCGTTCGCCCGCTCTGGCCCCCGTCACATGGTGGGAACACCAGGGAGGAGACATCAGCTTCTCTCCCTGGGCGTTCCTTCTCCCTGTGACGTTCTGCACTTCCCCGCTCTCAGTAGTGGCAGTGGCCACAGTCCCTCCCCTCCTCTGCTCTCATTAGTGGCAGTGGCTACAGTCCCTCCCCTCCTCCTGTCTCATTGATGGCTCTCAGTGGGGAGGGAGGGACTCCCTCCTTCTCCACTGTGCCGGCTCAGGAGAACATGGTGCATACCATGTTCTACCGCGATATACACGAAATCGATATCGTGGCACAAATTCATATCGCATATCGTCTATATCGCCATATCGCCCCACCCCTACTTCCAGTGTGTTGTGACCAGTTGGTGAGCACCCGCTTTCACATGTGACCAACTCCCTCTGAGGGCGATGTTAGAACACGCCTCTCGTTTTTCACATACTAACTCTGATGGTGAGGAGAGACTTTCCCGAGGGGTGTACCAGATGCTACCTCAGAGGGGAAATGGAGCACAAGGGAATTGGGACCGGAGTGTGAACCCACTGGACTTACCTCCAGGTGACACAATAGTGGATGCTGGGAGGCCAGAGGCTGATCAGACGGAAGCATAGTCATGGTTCAAAGGCAGAAGTCAGGACAGGCGGCAATCAGGCAAAGTCCGTAAACGTAGACCAGGTTCATGGCAGGCGGCAATCGGGCAACGTCAGTAAAAACGTAATCCAAAGTCCAGAATGACAAGCAGCAGAGCACCTTAGCTCAAACAGGAAACTAGACTCGCTAGGAACCTAAATGCTCAGGTGCCTTCCAGTTGAAGGAGGTGCCTTTAAATACACAATTCAGACAAGCCATAGGCTGGGGAAGATAGAGGGTGTGCCCGGGTGTGTCTGTTCTCCTTTTGTGAGGCAGCATGTGCACACACTTTATCTTCCCTAGCCTATGGCTGGTCTGCAATTTGTATGTACAGGCGTCTCCTTCAGCTGGGAGATACCTGAGCAATTAGGTTCCCAGCTAGTCTAGTTTCCTGTTTGAGCTAAGGTGCTCGGCTGTTCGTCATTCTGCCCTAACAAACAATACAGGACCCTGAGCCGAAGCTCAAGCTCCATAGGATGCCAGAGACTATGTAGCTGTACCCGTGCAAGTAAGGAAGGAAGGAAGCCTTGGCACGGGATGTATAGAACAGTTAGGCTGCCAGCATTCTCTTTCGGGCAAAGATACCCTGATAATAATGCAGTCAAATAGGAGGTAACTGGGTTCCTGCAGCAGCAAGAAGACTCCTATCCTTAGTGCATCCGATAATTGGAGGCGAAGGGGAATAACTGTGTTGAAGTCAAGGGGAATTACATTGAGAAAAGTAGTAAATTCAGTTTTCAATTTTGTTTTTATTCAGGTAGATAACTTATTGAACACCCCTCATAGCATGAGGCCAGTAATTGTCTGCAGTGGTGTGCGTCACCACTCCATTTATGAAGATAAAGCACAGCGGGAAGCATCGGAGTGGCAGAGCTCGAGCGGAGGGGGGTCAGAACTCAGAGTATAACTTTTTCTTAGCTTCCTTGCCTTTTACAAAAAAAAAGAAAATACATTTTGACAGCCCCTTTAAATGTTACTTAACTATTTTTCCTGTGTACCTTCAGCTCCTGCCGACCATTTTCCTTTTGCTCCTATGTTTTATAGTAGTTTTAAACCCTCAGAAGAGGCCATGTACAGTATATAATCCAAGACTGGCCTTATTTCTGTAAGATTCACATTGCGTACTCTACTCCCCTTACAGCGACGTACCTAAAGGCTCATGGGCCCTGGTACGAAAGATCAGCTAGTGCCCCCTGTTGCAGCCAACTCTGATGGAAACTGCTGCGGTGTCTTCCTGCGTATCGCTGCACGTCACATCTCTATTGATCACCGTTAGATGCCGTTCATTTTAGATACTGAATTAAAAATTTGTTGCCCCCCATTTCCTCCCAATCCAGTGACGTGCCAAAGCGAAAATATAATACCTGCGGCCTTTCCGTTAAGGACGCGTTCAAACGAAGGTTAAATTGGCACATGCCTCCGTTGATACTTTTTCAGTGTGAATGACCCTTTTGTCCTTCACTTCTGGGCAGGAAAGGGTTATTCCGTGTCGTTTGCGGTGTAGATTGAAGCTGCAACATTTAATAAGGTCATTTTAGAACCAGGGTTTCAGAAGCACTTTAGACGCTTGGTGCTGCCGCAATTCATGTGTGTAATGTCAATTTTCTGTTTTCCTTCATTTTCTTCCTTTTTTCTTTTTCTTTTTTTTTCTTTTTTTTTTTCTCAGCTAAAAAAAATGTCTTCTTTCCAGCTCTGGAAAATCAGCAACTGTTGAGGTTTTCACTTTTAATTTTCAGCTTCACTGCCCATTTTCCTGCCAGTGGGATGATGTGCTCTGACTTCACAAACTCCGAAAGTAGAAATTGGGGACAAATAAACGGACTCCTTTGTAAAAGTAATAATGCAAGCTGATGGAAGGGGCTGACTTCAGCGTGACTTGGCGGGACTAATGGCGGGTTTAACCTTTACACGGTTTACAAATTGTTTGGCGAAAATGGAGGGCGCATTTCAAACTATGGCTCAATTCTGTATCAACCAATTGCTAAAATAGCAATCCCCGGAAATGTTCCCCTTGGGGAGTTTTACATACAGATAATACAGAGTAGCAACTAATGGAAATGGAGGTTCTTTTTGTCTTTCCGGTCAGATGATCAGGGGCATGACTAGAAGACGTGAGCACATAGAGGCTTCCTCAGATGGATTTTACCATCTCCAAAGTTGGCGTCTGCATCTACCACATTAATGACTGTCACGTATCCACTGACCCAGCACGTGGCATGGGCTTGAACGCACCTCTTGCTGCAAATCAAGCAAAATAAAAGCTGCCAACACCTGTCGTTATGGCCGACGAAATGCCCATCCATTAGCACACCTGTTTTAGGCACATCTCTTCGAAGATCTGCTGGTTACTAGAGCTACAAGGACTGAACATAACATTTTCAAAGGGATCGTCTGGTTTCCTATATTGATGACCTATCCTCAGAATAGCTCGTCAATCGTCAGGGGTCCCACTCCCAGCACCCCTGCCAATCAGCTGTATGTTCTCCAAGGGCTTAATTCTCTTCACCGTTTACCTGCTCGCCGTCTAAATTGCAGCAGTGAGCAGTGTCATTACAACTACTCCACCCCAATCACTTGAAGAGAAAGGAGCAGTTGTAGCTATACTCTGTCATATTGAAGTGAATGGGATGGAGTAGCTGTAATTACACCTGCTCTTCGCTGCAATGTCCACGGCGAGCAGGTAAAAGGTGAAAAGAATTCAGTGCTTGCAGGACATACAGCCGATTGGTGTGGGTGCTGGAAATGGGACCCCTACCTATGTGATATTGATGACCTATCCTCAATACTGCAAACTGGACAAGCCCTTTAAGGCTATACATAATGGTACAGTGCTTACAAAATATAAAAAAAGAGACGGTGACATACAAAAAGAAAATGAAAGGGAGAAAATAACAGGAGACATAAGGCCTGTTTCACACTTGCATTGTTGATTCCGGCATGTAGATCCGGCAGAGGATCTCAAAACCGGAATTAAACGGATCCGTTTTGATTGTACACATCGGGATGCATCCATTCCATTAGGATGCGGTTGTCTGATATCAAAACGGAACAAACCAGATCTGTCACTAAATGCATTGAAAGTCAGTGGGTGACTGTTCCTGGTTTTTCCATTTCTATGACCGGACACAAAACCGCAGCTTGCAGCGTTTTTCTTTTTGGTGCGGTCACAAAACAGAATGCTGACAGAATTGAAGACATCCTGATGCATCCTAAACGGATTTCTTTCCATTCAGAATACATTAGGACTAAACGGTAAAAAACAGCGCAATTGTGAAACAGGCCTAACACAAGTCTTCTGCTCCTCGGGGGTAGGCAGAGCCAAGGAATTCATACCTTAGTCTGGACTGGCTATGAACGGATCCGGTTGTATAATCTTTAACATAACCAAGGTGGATCAGTCATGAACTCCATTGAAAGTCAATGGGGGACGGATCCGTTTTCTATTGTTAGAGAAAACTGATCCGTCCCCGTTGATTTGCATTGTGGGTCATGACGGATCTGTCTTGCTCCGCATCCCAGGACGGAAAGCAAAGCGCAGCATGCGCTCTAAATTGCATTCCTTTCCGTTCTTATACCGGAGACCATGCTGCGAGCATTCCGTTCTGTTCAGTTACGTTTTGTCCCCATTGACAATGAATGGGGACAAACCTGAAGCGTTTTTTTTCCCCGGTATTGAGGCCCTATGACAGATCTCAATACCGGAAAATATTAACGGTAGTGTAAAAAGTAGCCTTCATCCTTTGGTTCAGGTTTTAGATCAGTGATTGTGAGCTAAAGAGATAATAGAGTGGATGCTGCACAGAGATAAGGTATAATGGAAAGATTTGCACCTGTTCTATGTTTTTGACCCACGTCTACACTGACCAAACACTGTGTGGAAGCGGCTTAATGAATAGAGGGAAGTTCACTTGCACAAACAAAAGTCCATTTGCTTTGGACAGCAAGATATTTGATATTTTACTACGCACATTACCTTATCTGTCCAAGCGTGTTCTCCCCATTGGTGGACTTGTCTTGATTTTGTGTTTTTATGTATACAGAGAAAATCTCTTTATCTAGCGCTTCCGCTGTATGCTAAGTGAGCAATTTCAAGGACGCTGGTTCTTGCAGCCTCCGAGTTAAGCTTGCCGCACCCAGATCCTGCCCCTTGATTAATGTTTCAGAGCTGTGGTTACGTTAAAGAGGAAAGTTTAGCTCTTGGCTTCAACGCCTCACTGTGCATGTGCCAGGTGGTGGCAGTATGCGCCCTAAAGGTTTGCTTAACTACAGGGCGTCTTGGAGAAGAAAGACTCTGCCTGCATGAGATGTGGAGGGGCGAGGGGGTAACGTAACCACAGCTCTGAAACAATAATCAAGAGGTAGGATCTGGGGCGCGGCAAAGCTGACTTGGAGGCTGCAAGAACTAGCCTCCTTCACTTGAAAATTGCGCTGGATAAAGATATTTTCTCTGTATACCGTACATCAGGCATGCTCAACCTGCGGCCCTTCAGCTGTTGCAAAACTACAACTCCCATCATTCCCAGACAGCCTACAGCTATCAGCCTACAACAGGGCATGGTGGGAGTTGTAGTTTTACAACAGCTGGAGGGCCGCAGGTTGAGCATCCTTGCTGTAGATGAAACCCAAAATCAAGACAAGGCCAACATGCTTGGACAGATAAGGTAATCTGCTTAGTTAAATATCGAATATCTTGTTAGGTTCCCTTTAAGAAAAGAGAAACCCCTATAAAGACAGGGTCACAATTTCCTGCCAAGTACAGTTAAAAATACAGCTAGGGCGCCAAGTGTGCCCTTACCCTTACAGGTTTATTAACCGTCAAGCATTGATATGCTAACATGTTTAACACTCGTTTATCATTTACACCCCAGACCGGACCCCTTAATTATCAGACCCCAGACCACACCTTGTCCAGGAGTATAAGGAAGGAGCTATAGTAAATCTTGTAAAACTGCAAACCAAATATTACTCACCAAGTCCAAGAACATCAGTGCCACCGCTCTGGTGCTTCCCGCCGATCTTTGTCTACTATTCCTGCGGTAAGGATGCCCCGTACATTATGTGATTCTGCAGCCAGTCACTGTCCTCAGCAGTGATACCAGCATATACTGCATGTAACCACTGAGGCCAGAGATTGCCTATAGCATCATGTGGATGCATGTCATCAGTGTAGGAAAAACAAAACAGACCAGTGCGCCCCACCACCAGGGGGGAAAGGCCATAGACTCTACAGGGAAGTTTCTCAGGGGGCTACCCAAGGTCTCTTCAAGGCCACCATCCAGGTACATAAATATCTGATGCCCTCAGCACTAATTAATGTAGGAGCATCAAGCCCTCATGCACCTGGCTGGCAGGTGCCCGCCTGAACTCAACTGTATTGTTGTCCTCAGGATGAAGATAACGTTTCATAGTGTGGTGAAGACTGCAGAATTTAGTGCTGCGCTGTAGTATAGGGTTCTGCTAGGGCGGTATTTTGTTGTTCTCTACAGTATTACTGATCCCTGCCAACTTCTGTAGGCCCACCTTCTGTCAGTTTGGACCCAACTACTACATGGGGCCAATTTTGTTTTTTTCCATGGCCACTTTAAGTTGCCAGTCCGCCCCTGACCACCAGAGCATTGGCGCTGGTCCAGCAAGAGGATTTACCTGGTGAGTAGCACACACCAGACCCCCACCGAGTATGCTTACCAGTCTCATATAGTCTTCACTTCTGGGCGTCTTCTCACTGAAACACCTGAGATTGGCCAGCATAAGTACTTGGATATGCTCGTCACCCCATTTCCTGATGAGAAAGCCCGGGCCCTCTGGGGTGGTAATTACAGCACTGATTTAAGGGCTTGCTGTGGATTTCACAAAGTTGGTCAAAAGCCACATGTGATAAGTTAAAATTAACTACGTTTTCCTTGCTGCATATGAACTTCCATTAAGGTCATATGAATGCCCTCATCCTCGAAGTATCAGCAGTTCCAGTCCTGCAGACCCGGCCTGTCCATGCATCGCATTTCAAAAGTGAGATAATTAAAAACCGTGACATGGGGACAGCATAATACCAGTGTGCCGCGTGCATACAGTGTGAGGTGCGGCGGGATTTGAGGCTTTGTAGTCATTGATCCCTTGGGTCCCCATCAATGTACTTACACCTCAGTGCATACTGTGTTCTTGGTAGTTTTCAGGGTGAATTTATTTGTCCAATAATCATTAAAATTGATCACAAACCACAAAGCGGCATGTCTGCGGCCACCGTGCAGTAAAAGTGGTTGACAGATGACTCTGAGTATGTCATGTTACTGTTAGCCTGGAAGTTAATGAAGCAGTTGTGCTATATTCCAGGTGCAGTGCATCAGTGTTATGTAGCATAGCTCTGTATATAGCCATGGTATCCGTGGGTATGTCAGTGTATAAAATGAGGAATTATGGATAAATTCTCATTTATTAGTTTGATGTGTGTGCAGTGAGGCTACTAAGAATGGTAAGGAAGCTACTAATCATTATACTCATCACTTCTGCAAATATTTGACCTACATTTAAGAATAAATTTCAGGGAGAAAAGTCAGTTTCTCACTAGGTCCACCGTAACGACGGACGAAGTTTCTCCATAAGTCAGCCATAGTGTCCCATAATCGCTACAGTATTTTTCACATAAATGACAGCCTATGTGCCCTCTATAGCAATAGGCATCCACAACCCACTCCCCCCTATAGCAGTGGGCATCCACAGCACACTCCCACCATGGCATTGGGCATCCACAGCTTGCTCCCCTCATAGCAGTGGGTATCCACAGCTCGCTCCCCCTCTAGCACTGAGCATCCACAGCTCGCTCACCCCATAACAGTGGGCATTAACGGCTCACTCCCCCCCCCCCCCCATAGCATTGGGCATCCACAGTTCACTCCCCCTCTAGCAAACAAAACCATGCAGTGTCACAGTAAGGCCTCATGCACACGGCTGTAAGTGTTTTGCAGATCCACCATGGAGCATGCCACCTTTTTTTCCCTGTCTAGACAAAAGTCCTATACTTGTCCGCTAAACTGGCAAAATAGGACTTTTTTTTTTTTTTTTGCGGAACAGACTTACGGACGTGCTGTCCACATCTTTTGCAGCACCATTGAGATGAATGGGTCCGCATCTGATCCCCCAAAAAACGGATCGTATGTGGACTGAAAGTACTGCGTGCATGAGGCCTAATTGTAATATTTTTGTCATGAACTAGAAAGCTCAGGATGAGCAGAGCTATAGATTTCCCTCAAGCATTGCTTATCTAATGTGTATGGGAGCCTCGTGACTGACTCTCTCCCTCCAGTGTCGGATGTAGGAAGAAAGAAACATTTGCCAGTTGGATTTCAATGTGCCCAATATTTTTGTCCCTGGGGAGATGGTTGCCTCCAAAGGTGTCTGGCTGTAGCTCTCTCCATTCAGAACACATGCACGCTTGGCCAACAGTGCTTATGTGTGGGGAGGTCGGGAGAGATGGCTGACGGCTAACTAAAATGTAGGGCAAGCTTACGATTTATAACAACACTGTCTACAGCTCTCCATGGTAACAGACTACAAACAATCTCTGTGTAGTCTGGTCTAGCATCCACCCGTCCCCTTCTCCTTACTAGCCTACCAGATTATAAATGACTATTAGGGCACAGGTGGAGTATGACTACTGGATCTGACTACACAGGGTGGGTCTGTTGGATTGTTTGTAGTCTTTTACCCTGGAAATATTTTGATTGGCATGGGGGGGGGGGGGTGTAGACCTAAAAGAGCAGATTTATTTTAATTAAAGCTATTTGCTAAGGGACTTCATTTTCCAGTCTAAATGTTTTGGAACAATAACACAAATGGTGGGCCTTCCCTTCAGGGGTGGGTAATCCTTATATTAGACTTTAGAGGATTACACGTTTCCTCCATTGCAATGCTATAATGTGCATAACTGATTTCTGTTCTGTTAACCCCATAACCTCTCCAGGTGATCCGCTGACTCTGTGGGTCCACGTGACAGCATCATCTCTGATGGCTATGTTGAGAGAAGACAGTGCTTCACGGGCCGTTGCTTTTTGCATGTAATATTTTCCTTCTGATGTTAATAAGACATTTAGTACCTCTCGGGTGGAAGGATGTCAGAATCATTTCGCAGTGTTAGGCATATTGTTTCATTTTCCCTCCACTTTTGCCTAAAAAATTTTTCTGTATGAGAGGGCAGTGAATCATCTCCTCCCCCGACTTATCTGGATCCTTGGCTTTGTAGGAGCTATCAGAACCGAACTCTTAAACCCCTTAGTTTACCTTAATCCATCTTGACTGGTCTATGTTGTGAAATGCAGAGGCTTATACTGTTGTATTACTGTGTCATGGTGGAATTTCGTATGATCTAAGTGAGGGATCTAACCATGTTGTCTGCAGTGCCCCTAATCTTAAAATTTAGTCTAGGAGCAGAAGAATGAGAAGACGTGACTTGTGGTGGTGTTTGGGTCTTCTTCTTCCGACGACTCCTTTTATTAGCAAACCCCTGGACCCTTACAGCCTAAAAATACAGCTTTTATAATTCTAGCTTTTATACCAAATATTGCAACCTAGGTATATCCAAAATCTAAAGGCTATGTACAGCTTCCGAGGCAATTTTTTTTCTATCACTGCATTGTACTCCTTTTTGGCTAAAAATCATTTTTTCAATTTGCTTTTATTAAAAATATTTAGCCATTCTGTCACAAAGGGTTTACGTTTTTTCTAGCTGTGTGACTGGTGCTTTCACTTTTGGTCATCTAATAAATCTTATCTCTAAATTAATAGGAGGTCATAAACGCTTATTTAAGCCACACTCTTATCAGTAAGGCTACTTTAACACTCGTGTTTTGGCTTTCGTTTGTGAGATCGCTCTCTCAGAAGTGGTCCAAAACGGATCAGTTTTGCCCTTAATGCCTTCTGAATGGAAAAGGATCCGCTCAGAATGCATCAGTTTGCCTCCATTCAGTCACCATTCCGCTATGGAGGTTGCTTGCAGCGTTTCGCTGTCGGCCTGATGAAGCGGAGCCAAACTGATCCATCCTGGCGCACAATGTAAGTCAGTGGGGGCGGATCCGTTTTCTCTGACACAATCTGGCACAATAGAAAACGGATCTGTCTCCCATTGACTTTCAATGGCGTTCATGACGGATCCGTCTTGGCTATGTTACAGAATAATACAAACGGAACCGTTCATAGCGGATGCATGCGGATGTATTATTGTAACAGAACCGTTTTTTACAGATCCATGATTGATCCGCCCAAAACGCGAGTGTAAAAGTAGCCTAAGATGAGAACTGAGCTATAATGAGTATTTAGGAGGTCAGACAGCAGAGATAAGGAGTCCATGAGCTCCCCAACTGACGGAAAAGAGAGAAAATCCAAAGGGTGCTACTAGAGCATCTCAGTCCTGTACAGAAAAAATGTTTGTTTTTTCTTTTTAATAAAGACCAATTTTAAAAATTATTTTTTAGCTCAAAATAAGTATAATGCAATGATAAAAAAAAAACCCCAAATGTATACATAGCCTTTAATTATGTCTAATTCATCCTAGTTTATCAAGAGTTTAAAAATGGAGCGTAATGTGGTGACCACAGGAACCGATCTGATCTATGCCCTAATTTTCTTTTAAAATGGCTTTTCTGTGGTACACCAATATTGTACATGGTACAAAGCAGGGGCATGTTGCAATACACTGAAAGACAACTTATCACCTATATCCAGGATAGAAGCTGTGACTTATCAGCAGGGTCTGTACCCCCTCTTTGAATGAAGGGGTGGCCACGTATGCACTCTGCCGCTCCATTCAGCTCTGTGGGGCTGCCGGAGATACTCGGCTCTCTCTCTCTCTCTCTGGCAGTCTCATAGATTTGAGGGGAACATTGGACATGCATGTGTGTCTGTCAGTGATGGAAAGTGTCTAATCATGAGCATGGAGGGCCATGCTCCCCATACGAATGGAGCTACAGACACGAATGCATGTCCACCACTCCATTGAACTGTATGGATATAGCAGAGTATAGTGGATAGGGCATATCCTTTTAAAAGGAATGTGTCACCTTTAATTTTTTCCCTACCAATTTACACAAGATAGTGACATATATATATATATTTATTTGTAATCTGTTATATCCAGGTTTTTTTTTATTTCTGTATATGATTATGGGGCAGCCATCTTGCCTGAGCTGTTGTTAACAGCATTTTGCTCTATAGCGGCCACAGTCACCTGACTGGCACCTCAGATGAGCTGTGACATTGCCTATTGTGAATGGTAGATTCTGTATCCTCTATATGATTCTGTATTTAGAGGCGTTATCTTTATTTATTTTATGCATTTACATAGCGCTGACATATTAGTCAGCGCTTTACTGAGATTAGCATCCAACTGTCCTCAATGGGGCTCACAATCTAAGTTCCCTATCAGTATGTCTTTGGAGTGCGGGAGGAAACTGGAGAACCCGGAGGAAACCCATGCAAACACGGAGAGAACATACAAACTCCATGCAGATGTGGTCCTTGGTTGGATTCGAAACTAGGACCCAGCACTGCAAGAAACCAGTGCTAACCACTGAGCCACCGTGCTGCCTTCAATGTAATTCTGCTTGCGATGATAATGATACGGCTGCAGAACAGGAAGGGCCTTTCTATTAATGGGCTTAGTGGCCAGTGTGAAAACGTATATTTTTTTTATTTAAACACTAGTTATTTTTCTTTAAGACTCTGTTCACACTTTCGATATGCTGAACGCATACATTGGTCCCCAATCACTCGGCATGTGCCAAAATCTTTTCTTTTTGGCATTCGCCTGGCCCTATATGCATCAGCACTCTATTCCATGCAAAGTTGTACATCTAAAAATGTATGGAGTCCAACGCATTTGTATGGCGCTGTGTGCCGATACTGTGCATACCCTAGCCTTCCATTGGGGGTATATGGTGGGATCACCCAATATGATCTGCTGACAACATGGTTGAAGGACACTTCCTGACAACAGATTCTTGTCTCACTATGTAGACTCACTCTTTAAGACATCCCATGGTAAGTCATATTCTTCTCTCATGTCATTTATGGACCCTACATAATGTTCTCCATCTTTTCTTGAGTTCAGAGGTGGAATGTGGTGATCTCATAGGAAACATCTCTTATGTGATTGTCAGGAGCATTGTATGTGTCAGACGACCACCACTAGGTGGACCAGTGGTCACCTGACAGCTGTTCCTTTCCATCACAGGGACGTTGTATAGAAGTTGACCCCTCCTGTTAAACAAGGTACAATATAATAAGGCAGATAATAAGCGCTTTTAATGTCTCAAAAAAAAAAAAAACATGGTGTAAATGTTTTAAGGGGTTACCCCACGATTAATGTAAAATCTGACATCATTTAGTACATGTACCTCACATGGATCCAGATATCGTTCCATTCAGTGCTCCACTTCTGCTAGATTTGTGTCAAGCTGTCGGCTTAGGGGGTGTGTCCTTTCTGCTGCAGCTGGTGGGAGTTGAAGGTAGGAACTAAGCAGTGAACAGGACAGAGAAGTTAGAAAACAAGCAAACAGCAGGTGGCGCTGTACAGATAGATTTCATTGAATAACTCAGTGGCTATACTAAATTTTTAATTGCATGCAATTACAAAAGTATTCGGATCCAGGAGCCAGATTTACCAGTATCTGTTCCAGGACATGAAGCAGTAGAATGAAGTCGTTCATCCCGTACTCCTGGAGACTGACAAAAAAACGTGGCCTCTTCAATGGGCCTAAGAAAACGGCAGGTGTCACACATGAGCTGCCACTGGCTGACATCGAAGTTACACAAGGGAGTACTCCTGTCCACTTGGATCATCAAGAATTCGTTTATGGCCTTTCTCTGTTCGTACAGTCGATCCAACATATGGCAGCATTGGCACCCTGGCCACACTTCACCTTCTGCCCACAGATTCTACAAATGGCCATGTTCACCTCTTCCGACGGCTTAAAAAAAAACTGCCACACCGCTAAGGAGGTGACTTTACCCCCAACACTCAGCACTGACTGACTGCTACCGCCGCTGCTTCTGTGAACCCCTGCACCACTACTTTCAGTCAGGTAGGCTCCTGCAAAGGGGGTGATCTACCCCGGGCACATTTGGCTCCTGACCTCCCTCTGCTGCCACCTTGCCGACTCCCGGCCATGCTAGCGACTTGCTGGCTTTGCCGCTGCCTCACGGGCAAGCTGCCACTATCTTCTTCCGATGATGATGAAGCCCCTAATTCACCCGGCTCCCAAGTGCGATCAGCTGCATCATCATCGAGAACTGTCTGCACGTCACTGATGTCCTCCTCAACGGTCTCTGGGTCAGGAGCTTGACCACTCGCAACACCAGCTCCCACCCCACTCTCCTCATCAGTACTTGCCCGCCTACTGGAGGAAGCAGCGGATGTTTCCTCCGGATCTTGGCTGGCCAGTAGCTGTTGACTGTCCTCTAGTAGCTCATCCTCGCTGTGCAGTGGAGCTGAGCCCACAGCATATAAAACTTCTTTGGCCGAGGGAACAGAAATAGACAGAGGCAGGTTGAGGACAGGTGAGGGCACAGGGTCTGCTCCCGGGCCATGCAAACTAAGGGTTGTGTCTGACTAGCCCACCGACTCTTAGCCGGGGGTGTCTGATGTCACTTGGGACGAAGTGTATGACCAAGTCAACCATTCAAGAACCGCTGGGTTGCTGGTCAATACACGACCGCTAGATGACACCGGGAGCTCAGGCCTCTTGCTGCGACTGCTGCTGCCACTCCCCCTTTTTGTGCCACTAATACACACCAAAAAAGGGCTTTAGAGCATATAACTGTGCCGCACAAGGGCAAATAAGACGTAGAAATATTTCCTTGTAATAAACACTGTTAATGGCTGTATCCAACAGCACTTGCACCCCAATAACAAGAACATTGCTGGAATTACAGAGCTGTATAATGGCAATTTGGATCCCCAGTCAGTGCAGCAAGGTGTAATCGGATTGTTCCTATTACCCAGGCTGTAAACTCTCCCACTGTACCCTGTTCTGCTTACATACTGTATAATAATTCCTCCCTATTCTTTTCCTGAACTTCTATACAGTAAAATATAAGTTTTAAAGTCTTTCCTATCACTGTCCCTAGCGCCTGCTGACGTCTCTCCCTGCACTAAGTACGCTGGAAAATGGCTTGATCCAAGATGGCTGAGGCTATTTATAGGGCTGAGACATCACAGGGCTGGCAGGCTGCTGATTGGCTGCATGCATGGCATTGTGGGTGATCCCTCGTTCCCAGAGTTCCTTGCTCCATGTCCTAACATGAGAAGCAGCCATTTTAGGAAAAAATTAGATTCGTTACCATGAAGCGTGAGGAAATTCGGATTCGGTGCAAGTTAAATTTTTTCTGAAATTCGGATCGAATTCCACTTCAACTTGAATTCACTCATCTCTAAGGGTACTTTCACACTAGCGTTTTTCTTTTCCGGCATTGAGTTCCGTCGTCGGGGCTCTATACCGGAAAATAAGTTTTATCCCCATGCATTCTGAATGGAGAGAAATCCGATCAGGATGTCTTCAGTTCAGTCTTTTTGACATTTCAGGATGGAGATAATACCGCAGCATGCTGCAGTTTTATCTCCGTCCAAAATTCCGGAACACTTGCCGGATCCGGCATTTTTCCCCATTGGAATGTATTAGTGCCATATCTGGCATTCCGTCTGCGCATGCACCGACCGGTAAAAATGTGAAAAAAGTATATAACAGATCCGTCTCTTCACATGACAAGCAGAGATCCGTTCTTGCAATGCATTTGGAAGACAGATCCGTCTTCAAATGCTTTCCGTTTGCATGCAGATTGACGGATCCGGCAGGCAGTTTCGGCGACTGAACTGCTTGCCGGATCACTCTGCCGCAAGTGTCAAAGTAGCCTTACTTAACGTTTGTGGTGGGCTCCCAACTGCCCCCCAGTGACAGATATTGGGGTGTAAGAGGATGAGGAATAATGAAATCCAACATGCTCGAGGCTTGTCTCCCTCTACACCATGAAATAAACCTGCACACTCTGCTGTCCTACATACGTCTGTCCCTCAATCCTCACCCTATTCAAGATCTCTGCTGGATGTCAGTGAACAGAAGCATTATGTTACATTCACAGGCTTATAAACCTGTCCTGCTCAGACAGATTAATTGTTTGTTCCGTTCTGTTTTCCTCTGTGCCAGACCTACCAGCCGCGCAACTTGTTCTGTTCTTCTTCTTGACATCAGTATATTGTAAGCAACTGCCATTAAACAGTGGGGTTTTCATATTCCGACCAAAATCGAACCCAGAGTTCAGAGCTCAACCCGGACACAACCCAATCTCCACTCATTCACCATGAATGAGTGGAGCATCGGAGCTTTATACGCTCCGATGCTCCCCATTGCCCTAAGCTGAATCGCGTTGGGCATGGCAATTTTCTTGAGATCCGGTAGCGCATCGGGCACTCTATGGATAAGCCAGGCAGAGGTTTTTACAGGTTAGGGCAGCACTAAAGACAGCCCATTCGAGCCGGTGACGTCACCGGGAACACTGGTAGGCGGAAACCTTGGCCCAGCAGTGTCGATATGTAAGCAAACTGCTCTTGTCCCGTGTGATTCAGTGCAGGTCAAGGGGGAGCATCGGAGCGTAAAAAACTCTGATGCTCCACTCATTTATGGTGAATTAGTGCAGATCGGGTAGTGCCCGGGTTCAGCTCTTTAAATATATTGCATGTAGCAACGTCATGGCTGGTGATCACTTGGATATTAAACCGAAATCCACATATATTGCAGTAGCATAGCTCAGAAATTCTCTTGTATGCTTCCCCACGCAGTCTAAGCAGCAAAAGAGCCCGCTGTATTAAATTAATATCATCTTTATTTCATAGTTATACAAAAAGTGTAATCAACACATACCAAAGTCCAAAATCACAGAGGCAGATAAAGCACAAAACTGTGCTACCACGACGGTTCGGGGGCGTTCCCCTTCATGCCTGACTGGTGTCATCATGGACGTATAAAAGAGGCCTTACACAAGGATTTCTGCAGCAGATCCACATGAGTGTTACCTCCATTATTGTCCAATCCTCTGCATTTCTGCTCAAAAAAAATTCACGTGTTAATAATTTTTTTAAATTTATTTATTTTTGCTAAAAATCCCGCCAGGAACACTTCCTTTGCATGTTAATGGGTTTGCAGGACCCTTATTCACCATGTATGGGATGCAGATATCGTCACCAACACGTATGACCGTTGCCTTATAACTGTTAAAATTGGTTCACGTCTCTTTACGCGTTTCGGCCCGTTTGTGCCGGTTATTTGCAGTGTCACTGAATCCTATCGATCGGAGCCGCTGCAGATGTTGAACCGATATTGCTGTATTACATCATGGTGTAAGATGGTATATACTATCTCACAATAGTAGCTGGTATGTAATTGTGGCATGCAGTAGCTAAGCAGCTCTTACTGTAACGGAAGGTATTGGGGGGGGGGGGGGGTTAAGGCTTTTGGGGAACTATTCACAGTGGCAGCCTGTTTCCATGGAAACCTCACCGCAGGTGGCTGTGCTTTGTGACAGCGGCGGCCTGCTTTGTGCCGGCGGAGATGGAGGACATTGCCCATCAAAACAGATTGTGCTAGGAAATCGCTGCCCCAGACAGGTTAACGCAGGTCCCTCCGGCAAAAATAAACTAGGTGAGGCAGGGTCTGATAACCATCCTCTTCCTCATTTACTGCACTTCCCACGTCTGGAGCGCAGGTAGAGCCCGGCGAGCGCGCAGCTTTTCTCTGTGAGGAGCATAAGGTCATTTAGATGGGAGGGGCGGCAGCCCAGGGTATCATCTCCTTCCACAGCCCATTAATTTCACATTCTGTGCTGGTAGTGATAAAGCTTTGGGCCGGGAGGTGCGAGCGCGGCAAGACGAAAACCTTTCCCGGGTTCGACCAGTCAGTGGCGATAAACTTGTATTAACTCGTTTCGGGTCTGATTCTCTCCATAGTCTTGAGTAGAATAAATGTTTTGACCTTTGCCCCATTTCTCTTTGCTGCCCCCCCCCCCTTTTTTTTTTCCAGGAAGCCCTCCTGTACCGAAATGCGTGTTCGCTAACGTATTGTGTTCATTTATAGGGATTTGCCCCAGTATGGACAGAAGCAGTGGCAGTCGTACTTTGGAAGGACCTTTGATGTCTATACGAAGCTTTGGAAGTTCCAGCAACAGCACAGGTGATGGGTCCTAGATGTAGACGTTGACCTGTGTCGCGTAGCTTGGGCTCGTTAAAGCAGATCTCAGACTCCAAATGGGAAATACATCTACATTTTTAAAAGGAACACTCCAGGCAAGGCAATACGGTGTTATGCCTAGTGCAGGGACTAGGGTTGGGGGCGTGACACTGGATCTGTGTCTCAAGCACCGTCCACTCAAGGCCTGCACCACGCGTAACACAGTGTATGAATTTTGCATGAAGAATTCGTTTTAAAGGGGTTCTCCTGAGAAAAGCATTACTGTGCAATGAATACAATATGAATTATTATAATATATATGCAATAGTAGTATTGTAATGTTCTGTTTATGTACTGTACATTGCATTTTCCTCTCTAACAGCGCCCCCTGCTGTTTATCCTTCTGGTCCACCTTGTCCTGCGTTCAGTGGTGGACAGCTTCGCATAGAGAGGCAGATGCAGTGGTCCAGACACCTTCCATACATTCATTCATGTCACAGTGGGAACAGTTTTTAGAACAAAAAAGAAATTTTAGCAAATTTTAATATATTTTTTTTTTTTTTCCCCCTTCTTGCTTTTAGGCAGGTGCTTGACAATCGATATGGCCTTAAACGTTGGCAGATTGGAGAAATTGCCTCAAAGATTGGTCAGTTGTATTACCACTATTAGTAAGTATCTGCTGATGGCAAATTGAACTAACCAGATGCAAAAGGGTGTAGAATAACTGCAATTAATATATTTCCGTCGGTGTATCGCGGCATCATTGATGAGGACGCAGGCGGATTTATTGCACCGTGTGCAGGCTGAAGAGCACTTAGTTTGGCAGGGGCCCAGATGAAGAGCATAAAGTTGGCCATGGCTGCAAATATTTTCCCCCTACCCAATGAGCGCCCCATTTTCTTTGGTTATAAATGGACCATACAGGACTAGATGGTTCCCATGATATGAATGTGGGAGGCCGACGGATCCTGTTTTCCTTGCCCACTCATATAGGATGAACGGTCATTGTGAGGGTTTTAATGAGTCCTCACAAAATGAATATTTCTACATGAAAATACAGAATAAAATCATAGAAAGCTCCAGTCTCAAGTTCCCACTACTTCCTATACTATGCTTAACCCCCTCTGGATTTCCGCTCATTCAAGAATAAGGGAAGTCTATTCCTAAAAATGGTGCCCCTCCTTACTAAAGGCAGCAGGTGCCGCGGTTGCTGGATTTGTGCTATTTTAAACTGTAGACACCTGAGGCTAATGTCTGCGATCGTCAATAATGCCGATCATAGACCTTTAATAATGAATGGAAAAATAAAAAAAGTTAGGGCTCCAGGATGGCAGGCAGTAAAAAACAAAATGGCAAAACTGAAAATTGCAAGGTTCTGAAGGAGACAAAGGGGGTGGTCTGATCCCACAACCAATTTTAATAAAGGCTGAGGGGGGGGACTGTCGTCAAGTAAAAGAAGCAATGATGCTCACCTACTAAATGCTGTTCTGTTCTAGCAGAGAGGCTCCCATCTGCACTCCTTCCAATCCTCGGTGGACTTGAAGTGGGACATCACATCTGTGGTCATGTGCACCACTGCAGGCATTCACTGACCTCCGTGGTAACGTGACCACAGAGGCTCAGCAGTCACAGGCTACTTGGGGACATGTCTCAGCTGCTGCCATTTTGGGCTAAAAATCATTCTTTCAATTGGCCTTTGTTAAAAATGTTCATTTTTAAGGTACAAGGGTTCAAAAATGTTGCAGAGTTATCACTTCTCCTTCCCATCAGCTGACAGCTCATGTGAAGTCTGATCTCCTGACCTCATAAACACTCATTATAGCTAAAGGCTTATTGTATAAGAATGGGGCTTAAATGAGTGTTTGAGGTCAATAAGTCAGACATGAGGTTTTACATGAACTGACCGCACCGATAAGTGATTCTCTGCAAACGGACAGATTTTTTTTTTGTCCTTGTACTTCAAAAACAGCTGAACGTTTTTAATAAAGACCAATTGAAAAAATGTTTTTTTTGCCCAAAATGAGTTAAATGCAATCATTTTTTTTTTATTTATTTTTAATTAACCCAGCGCCATCATATAAAATGGATTGATTGGTGACCTCCAACGAAACTGTGAGTGCTTGAACTGATGTGAGCGTACAATATGTACAGTGATCCTTTCCAGTATCCCTTGAAGTTGAAAAATGAGCCGGGTCACCATGTCGGATACTCTCGCAGTAGAAGGTTTCGGCTTTCTCTTCAGCCTGCTTGTTAACTTGAAAGGTTTGCAGCCAGCGGGGCTTTGGTTCCTGCTCGAGACGCTTCTGTTTGAAGATTTAAGGCCTTGTGTAGGGTCGAGAGGTTGCTTTTACCTAATTTTGAAGCCTGTAATAATTTGCTACGACCTGTAAAGCCAAGTACGTTGTAACAAAGCGGAGCACTGAGATGGCGGGTACTTTTTTTTATTTGACTGTGGGATGAAAATGAGTGGATTAGTACTGACAACTGCTTATAGGTACTGAGAACACACCAATATGGCCTACTTCATTTTTCTTTTTATAGGGAACCTGCCTCTTTGAAAATGCTGTCCAGAACTGAGCAGATCGATATATCGTTTTATGGAAAATCATTCTGTATGACTTGCAATTTTTTCATTCAAACCTCTGCTCTTTCTATGCTTAGGAGTCCAGTAGGAGGTCCGATAGCAGGTCAGCAGCTTTCTGTATGGAATCATGCTTTGATTCCTGTCACTCACGGATAGGACCGCCCACGGGACTCCTAAGCGTGGAAAGTGCAGTGGTTTACATGAATAAGTTATATTAAATCTTTTCCCGTAGAACTACAGGTATATATCAGTCAGCTAAGCCCCCCCTGCCCTATAACACGTGCCCAGCAGATTGGAATTTATTTTTAACTTGACACATTCTCTTTAAAGCGGCAGATGGGAAAATAAAGTTTTCTACCGTCGAGTGATATTAACGTTTGAAGATTTATTCCTGTCTCAGGCCTTTGTGGTGTGTCTACAGGATTTGCCATAAATGTGAGATAGAATCAAGTCTCGCCATCTCCAGATTGGGGGTCCATGATCTCTAAATCCTGCCTTATGGGAAGTTATGGTAACAGTGGAGCAAGTGTGCGTAGGTGTTCCAGTTTCTCCCGTAAAGTTATTTGAGAGAGCTTCGCAGTCTTCTTAAAGGGGTTTTCTCATCTCAGACAATGGGGGCATATCGCTAGGATATGCCCCCATTGTCTGATAGGTGCGGGTCCCACAATTGGGACCCGCACCTACAATGAGAACGGAGCGGGGAAACGAACGGAGGGCGCACTGCGCATACGCAGCCGCCCTCCATTTATTTCTATGGGGCGGCCAAAAATAGCCGAGCGCTGGCTTGGCCATTTCCGTCTGCCCCATAGAAATGAATGGGAGCACGGCCTGCACATGCGCAGTGCGCTCCCATTCACTTCTGTGGGAGCAGCGCTTGGTGGTGGAGGTCCTCCAGCCACAGCGCTCCCCGTTTCGTTCTCATTGTAGGTGTCTAGCGATATGCCCCCATTGTCTGAAATGGGAATACCCCTTTAATGAGGATCTTGGTAAATTCACAGTCGGGGATGCAGCGTCCATGAGTCGAATGCAGAAGGACAGATCTATCATCCGTCTGAACAACATGGCTCGCAATAGAGAACTGAGAGAATTGTCGTCTGAGCATGCAGGTTTATTTTAATGAAAAGAGGTGGGGAAAGGAGCGTCCTGTCTCCTATAGGAACAGAGGATGATGAATTCCAGTTTGCCCAGTGCCTCCTTCTCCAGTCTAGGGACAGCCAGTAGCTCCCTATACACAGGAGGTCGCTCTAGGCAGATTTGGCTGACTTTTCTCTCGTGAATATGGCCTGCCTAAGCCCTGCACTGGCCAAGCAAGGATGCTGCATAGCTACTGATAGTCTAAACCAGGCATGTCCAAACTCTGGCCCTCCAGGTGTTGCAGAACTACAACTCCCATCATACTCTTCTGTAGGTTGATAGCTGTAGGTTGTCTAGGAATGATTGGTTGTAGTTTTTCAACATCTGGAGGGCCGGAGTTTGGACATGCCTGGTCTAACCACTGATCATAGTGTGCCATTATGTAACCAGCCCTCTTGCCGCCATCTTTCAGAGCATGGGTACAAGTGTAGATCCAACCTTAAAGGGGTTGACCACTTTCTGGTTACTGTTGACTGATGTGTTTGTGAGATAATTATATGGCATCTACTAATATAGCCTTTGTTGAAATTCTGCACCATTTTCTATATTTCCTAAGGTATGCCCACTTGTTTGCCAAGTCTTTTGTGCTGTCCATAAAATGGCCGCTGATGGAGGGTCATGTGACCAGGCAAATCACCTCCATGTGATGTCTCCTCCATTCGAATACACTGCACTTGTTCTGTTGGGAGTTTAGTGCAGTGTGTTTGAATGGAGGAGACATCACATGGAGGTGATTTGCCTGGTCACATGACCCTCCATCAGCGGCCATCTTATGGACAGGACCTCTGTGTAGACGGCACAAAAGACTTTACAAACATGGGAGAATACCTTATTAAATATAGAAAATGGTGCAGAATTTCAACAGGGCCATATAATCCTCTCACAAACACATCGGTCAACAGTAGCCAGAAAGTGGCCAGCCCCTTTAGGCAGCAAATGGTGGAATGCTACAGTTTTCAGTGCTGCAGTGGGGAACACAGCCTCATTAATGGGGTCTTGCGTATATTGAGAAATGTGGTCAGATACTGTTTTTGCATACGTCAGGCAGTTCTAGCCTATGGACTCCATAAGTGTATATGGATGGCTGTAGGCATTAGCCGCCCTAGCACAGAGATGTTACGTGTAGTATATGCAGTAGGGTTACGCAGATACATGTAGGAGTGTGAATATAAACTTTACTTCTCTTCCAGTCTTCGTACGTCAGAGACAAGTTACCTTAATGAAGCATTCTCTTTCTACTCCGCAATCAGACAGCGATCCTATTATTCCCAGGTCACCAAAGAGGATAGGTAAGACATGACACCCCCGCGTATGTATTAAATCTTTGCTACATTGATTTCATCTATTGATGCGGTTTTACACCATAAATTTGATATCGGTGTATTATTGTTTAAATCTTTTAATCACCCGTTTTTAGATTTCGTTTTTTTTGTCAGTTATTGCCCTCTAGAGGTTGTTGTTGGAAGTGTTTTTCTAGTCAATCTTCTCTATCTTGTACACAGAATTCGGGTATGCTTATCGACTGTTTCTTCCAAGCTTGCCTATGACAAAACGTACATTTTAGGGGCAGGTATGGTTTGACTGCTGTCAAGTCTATTTGATCCTCTACTGATAGAAGCGTTTGAGCAATTTTTTTAATCTTTCCATAGACTATTTTTGATAGTGTCATGCAGAAGGTATTGCCCTTTTTATCTAATTTCTTTCAGGGTTCTTTCGCTGTGGTTGGGTCATGTGATGTGATGGCGACCCTCAGCGCTTTAGGAGTCTTTATGCCCCTGCAAAGGGTCATCATCTCAGAACATGACCCACTTCCTGCAGAATACAATTCCGTGTGCCTATGTTCATGCCAGTCTGTGCCCGTATCGGCTCTTTTCGTCACCGGGCTGTGAGAGTAGAAGCAGAAGCTCTTCCACAGTCTTTGACAACTGGTGGCTTTCTCCACCGCCAGTACCACCGAGTGCCTTCATTTCCGAGTGCAAGTCGATTAATTTGTAGACTTTTTTTTTTGGACAGCACCTTAGGGCCCATTCATATGAGCGTGTACATGTTGCAGACTGCAAACCTCTAGATCAGGGATGCCCAACCTGCGGCCCTCCAGATGTTGTAACACTACAACTCCCACCATGCCTTGCTGTAGGCTCATAGCTGTAGGCTGTCTGGGCATGCTGGGAGTTGTAGTTTTGCATCGCATATTTTTTCCTTCCGCAGGTCCTGCACTATGTAGCAAATGCCTATTCTTCTCCACAAAACGGACAAGAATAGGATATGTTCGATCTTTTTGTGGAACCGCGGAACTGACCGTGTGCAGTCTGCATCTTTTGCAGCCCATATGAAATGAATGGGTCTGCATCTGATACGCAAAAATACGGTCATGGGAATGGAGCCTAAAGGTGGTCTTGGTAACTGTAAGCACAAAGGGGCAGCGTTACGGGGAATGTTTGGAACTGGAGGCATGGAGGGGTAGTGTGAAGAGGCATGACGAGGGATCTTGTAAAGTGACGTGACTAGGGGGAACTATAGGCACAGAGGGGGTGGCATGTGAAGGAGACAGCACACACAAAGGATCCCTTACCTGAGGGAGAGAAGACGAGAGAGAAAAAGCAAGAAGGTTGTCCCAAGATGGCTGCCAGTCTAGTGATTCAGTCACTTGCGGTAATGGTTTGGACAGCTGGAATCATAGCAATGCTATCACTTTAAAATGTATTGCCCAAAAAAAGCATTGTGATTCCGTAGCTAGGTGTTTAGAGGAGACCTTTATCTGCTATCAGTGGCCTTGAATGTGCTGTGGGTGCTTGATCAGAATGTGAAGATAGATTCAGGCAGGTAGCATGGGGTGATTTTAGGAGCAAAGAAGGATTAGTGGCAAAAGTATATCCCGAAGGACACATGGGTCTCATACCATCAGTACTGCAGGTTTTATTACGTTAGGTTGGTTTTCTGACCATTTTGGACCTTGGCCCACGCTGCGTCTCTTTACGTTGTATGTCACTTTTAAAAGTACAAAGTTGTTTCGCCTGAATGAAGGATTTCACTCATTGACAGTCATTGCAGTCAGCAGCCCTTAGGCTGCTGACATTGGTTGTCAGGATAGATTACGGCGGAGGCTTTCATGGACGTGAGAATAACTCTGCACGACAGGTACAAATGCATCGGGGAGGAGGGATGTTTGATGGGACGTTGACGTACCAGCTGATTCATAAAACATCTAAAAAGTCTGAATCACCAGCCGTGGAGAATGTGGACATCTTACAATATAGTCCTCTATCCTATGGAATAATGAGAAGGTTTCCTGCCATACATTCCATTATAGCATGCTCCCGTGGTGTCACAAGACACTTGACATTGGTCCTAATGATGTATGGATACGATTTTCTTCTGACATTAGAAGATGCTGTACATGGTGTAAAAGGCAGCAGTTTGGAGCAAAGTTATCACTTGGTTCAGGGATCCACAATTTTCTAGTATAAAATATTAAAATCGCTTTCTTTACAAGCAGCAGAAGTTCTGCGGAGCTACCAAGGTATGAAATGTCCTGCTGGCTCCCTCTGCAGAAGATGGTCTCCATTATATCAATGTTGGTCGAGCCCGCTGATTTCGGAGGGAGCGGCCGACCATCTAATTTATATGCTGCCTGAACCCCTTGTTCCCATTCCTGGCAGCACTTTTCTCTCTTCTTCCAATTCAGAACATACGCTCATCTGAGCATAGATGGTTGAGTTGGGGGTGAAATAGCCGTCGGCCAAACAAGCTTTTTGGCCAGCAGCTAGGTAAAGTGTACGGCTAGCTTTAGGGCAGCGGTGACCATTAGGACAATGTCCATGATGTAACTTGAAAGTGGCACAAGTGACTGGAAACATCGGCTTTAATTTAAACATTGAATGCACCATTCAACCAGCTGTCATTTTCTGTTTCTTCCTGTCTGGATCAGTAGACTGTCACTGTTCGATGGAAATATTCTTAAAGGGGTTTTCTGTGATTTTTTTTTCCGGTGGGGTTCAGACGCCCAGGTCCCCCGCCAGTCAGCTGTTTAAGAAGGCATCGGTGCAGCGGTCTCCTCTCAGCTCTCCAAGCACATCGCTGTACATTGTATAGCGGCTCTTTTTGGTATCCGCTTCAATGGGGCTGAGCTGCATCTAGGCCTTGTACTCGATGAACGCGGCATCACATGGCCTATGCCAAGCTAAGAGAAGGCCACGGCGCTACTGTGAGCGCTGGTGCCTTCTCAGACAGCTGATCAGCGGTCCTGGGAGTTGGACCCCCTCCGATCTATACTAATGACCTTTCTCTACTTCATAAGAGATGACAGAGTGTGTATCTTTGTTCAGACTATGAAACAGACTCTTGGGTTGTCACTTTCAGTTTTTTCCCCTGCCCACGCTCATTGTGAGTATTTGAAGGCTGCCCTATTCCAAATCTGTTGAAGTCATAGCCCAAGATATAATGCACGATGTATTAAAACCTTGTCAAGTAGGACATTCTATGAAGTGTGACACTGATGTTATTAGGGGCAGAGCTTCATATGGCCAACTTCATATGACTTGGACAACCAATGGTTCTTCAAAACCAGAGAATCCTCTAAAGCCAGCCATACACTTTATAGACATCTGTCAGCTCATTCGACTGACCGTTATTCCTCATGGTCCCCCCCCCCCCCCCCACACGTGCATGCTGGGCTCTCCGAGTGTGCATGGGTTCTCAATATAAAGCTGGTGCCAGACTCTCTCTCTTGAGAACAAAGAATAGGACTTGGTAAAGCTCAACAGCCGAACCCGTCTTTCCCCTTGATATCTGCTATCAAGGAAGAGTCAGGAAGAGTCAGCACCACAATAGTCTTTAGATTGTCGGCCATTCCTGCCCGAATCGTCAGGTTCGGCCTAAGTTCATCTAATGTGTATAGTCTTCTTAATTTAGATGCATGAAAATTGCTGCAATTTTTTGAGACACATGTAATAAGTAAAGTTCACGCTCTCAAGAATCTCATTTCACTGATAAACCGCTAGTATTTTAGCAGTCTACATCTTTCAAGCCCATAGAAACCAGGTTTCGTATGCACCTCAGATGAAGGGGTAAATGTATGGTTTTCCTGTTGAATACACCCAGCATTAAAGGCTCTGGGATTGCATCAACTTTGAGTAATCACTGTGATTGTCTTCTAGGCCTGAGCTGGTGGTGAAGAAGCTGCGGTACTATGCTCGCTTCATTGTCGTCTGCCTCTTGCTCAATAAAATGGATGTTGTTAAAGACCTAGTCAAGGTAACTCATTGGACTGGGAACCCGTCATTTCAGTGATTCATGCGTCTGCGCTTGGAGTATGTCATTGTCATATGGTTATTTAGAGCAATAGCCGTATGAATATTTTGGTTATTTTTATTTTTTATTTTTATTATATTCAAACTCCGTGCTCATCAGTGGTATTTGCACCGTAGGAGCTGTCGGATGAAATTGAAGACTATACACATCGCTTCAATACAGAAGACCAGTTGGAATGGAATCTTGTACTTCAAGAAGTAGCCGCATTTATTGAGGTTCCGTACATTTCCTATATTGTATCCTGAGGTCACATCCTAGTTCTTTCTACAAACGCTGGCATTATTAAAATGGCTCTCATATGAGGCACTGAAGACTTCAAAGTGGCCACCAATTATGACCATTGTCACTCAGATTTCCACGCGTTGAGCATAGCCGTTTCCAACCCTTGGCTCTTTGAGCAGTTTGGGAAGCTACAGCTCCTGGCATGACCCGGCTGCTCCAAACTGTGCATGCTGAGAGTTGTGGTTTGTCAACAGCTGGAGAACCACAAGTTGGAGCACCCTGTTCTAGACGATTCCCTTTTACCATCAAAATTCCACTTGTAAAGGGTTGTCTCATCAGTTACCGGGGACTACCTGAGTGCTGCAGTCCTTTTAGTTGCCTGATTGGGAGCAGAGTGCCATGTTGTACCCACGTTGATTTCCTGTCCGAAGGATAAGGCATCAGTTTTCTAGCCCCCAATAACCTCTTTAAGTATTTTAGTATTCTGCACAGTTTTTTCCTTAGTAATATCTGTTTTTCAATCTTTATGGGATTGCGTCACATAGATTTTCCCAGACTTCTTAAAAGTGTATTCCCACCTTAGACATATGTAGTATATCTACAGGCTATGCTATAAATGTCATATATTTGCGTCCCACCACTGGACACATGCACGGCCACCTCGCCACTTTATTCTCCACCTGTCAGTCATGCAAAGCTGGATGGGGATAAGCCGGTGGGGACATGCCTCCATGATGCTTCTCCCTGTTCGGCAGTGTTTCAGAGTAAGGCTAGGGCTACTCATGACCTGTAGATCGCAGTCATGACATCACATCTAATGATTGTCAGTAGGGTTATATTGCGGGGTGTGACTGACCGTGACCCGACTTATGTAAAAAAAAGAAACAATACTTGGAGTTTTGGTGGCAAGTCACATGAAGCTTTGACTTCACAGACCACAATGCTAGTTGCTTCAGACCTTTTCTTCGATTTGGCTGTTTTTACACCCAAATCAGAGCTCTAATAAAGCCACGTGACAGCAAGTTGCAGACAGGTTGCACAAATCTTTTTGGTCAAGACCTGCTGTTTCGACACATGTTGACATGTAGCCCTAGCTTCAGACAGACTTGTCTCTAATGAGGCAGTCTATTGGCATTTTATTCTGTCGGTGGTTTGTCAGCATGAACCTCCTGAGAAGTTCCCTTTAAAGGGGTTGTCCGGGTTCGGAGCTGAACCTGGACATATCCCTTTTTTAACCCAGACAGCCCCTCTGAGATACTCCGATGCTCTACCTTGCCCTGTGCTGAATTGCACAGGGCAAGGGCTTTTTCAGAAGATCCGACAACATACCGAGTCTCTGCTAGGCAGAGGCTTCCGCCTAGCAGTGTTTCTGGTGATGTCCGATGCTCATCTCAGGGGGGCTGCCTGGGTGAAGTATGTCTGGCTTCAGCTCTGAACCCGGGCAACCCCTTTAAGTCTAAGGAATGCTCAGTGCGGACATGTTATTCTTTCATAGCTGACTATTAGGGGTACAAATGCAATATTTAGACAGAGATTAGCCAGGTTATACATTATTCATTAGCGCAGTGTAAAAGATGCAGATCATTTACTCATTCCAGCTTCAAAGAACGTATCCAGTACATGAAAAATCCTTGTTTTCCTCCCGAGACGATTCTTGCAGCATGGCATCTCATTTACATTTAATCTAAATAATGAAGTGGTAGCCGGCACGGGCTGATGAACTGCCGGAAAGTTCCAGGGCTTTACAATTATTCCCTCATGATTGGGTCGCGGTGGTTTTATTTCACATGGCCTTCAGATTGTGCCTCCTGAGACGTCAGCTTGAATATATTTCATGTCTAATGGATCTTTTCTTCACCGCAGACTGTCTGTTCAGCAGTTGGCTATTTCCACGTGATAAAGATGCACTTTTCACCTAATATTCCGCTTCTCTCCGGTGGCAGGCAGACCCTGTGATGGTGTTGAATGATGACAACACCATTGTGATCATTTCAAATCGACTGGCGGAGGGTACAGGACCCGTGTTGGAGCAGGGCATGGTCGTGGGGCAGTTGGTGCTCGCTGATGCTCTCATCATTGGCAACTGCAATAATCAGGTGAGGACCTTTGGTCAGGTTGACCACATCAGTGTAGGCTTTCCCTACCACCTATGGAGGACAGGCCTTCAGTGTTTAATCCCGAGAAGATCTCTTTAATCCAGTAATATGCTCAAGATTGATGTCGGGTCCTATGAGGGAGAGAGCATTCTTCACCTTGAGCTGCAACCATACACTTTAGGTCATGCCTCGCTGATTAAGGCTACATTCACACGACCGTATGTGTTTTGCGGTCCGCAAAACACTGATCCGCAAAAAATACGGATGCATCCGTTTTTTCTGCGGATCCATTGTAACAATGACTATACTTGTTCGCAAAACAGACAAGAATAGGACATGCTCTATATTTTTTGCTGGGGTATGGAACGGACATACGGTGTGCTGTCCGCATTTTTTGCGGACCCATTGAAATGAATGGGTCCTCATCCAACCCACCCAAAAAATAGAACGGACACGGAAGCCAAATACGTTCATGTGAATGTAGCCTAAGGGCACATCCACACGCCGCAGCCATGCTGTGGATGGGTCTCACAGCCACCAAGTGGCCAAGTACCAGGCAAGCTGCCTAATTAGAACCTCATGGTATATTCGGTGTTCACGCAGTTTTGTAGGTCACCACTTGACCATTAACAGCGAGCACCCAATAAACCCAAGTGGTTCTAATCCGTTGACCCTGCTGAAGCTTGTATGGGCGCATGGTGGCTGCTTCCCAAACTTGTGGTCTTACCCTACAGGCCCATTGGAATGATTGGGCAAACGATCATTTGTTCGAATGAGCCTGTACAAGGCACGTCGAGGCAGTTTACTTTAGCAGGAGGGACAGAAGGTGACTGAAGAACACAGCCTCTTTAAGGCCTCATTCAGACAGCAGTATGCTGTCTGCAAAAATGCGTTTTTTGCAGACAGTTCAGCATTCCGTTTTTTTGCTGATCCATAGACTTCAATAGGGCCATGTCCTGATTTTCACTGACAATTATAGTACGTTTAATTTTTTTTGCTGAGCCGTGTAATTGAAGAAAAGGGCCACATAGAAGTGAATGGGACAGCATCTATTCTGCAAAAAACGGATCCGCATTTTTGCGGACAGCATACGGCCGTCTAAATTAGCCCTAATAGCTACATTATACTGGTATCAATGTGACATTTACATTAAAACTTCTCCAAAAACCACCTCTGTCAGAAACCACCTCTGTCTCCCCTTCCAGTTCCAGTCCAGAATATTTGCGACTCATTTTCACCTTCCTTATAATTCACGTTCACTGTAATTTTGGATGCGAAAACGTTCCCTCGTTTTTTATGACTTTTTTTATAATTACTATTATTTTATCTGCAGGTGAAGTTCAGTGAGCTGACAATTGACATGTTCCGGATGCTACAAGCTCTGGAGAGAGAGCCAATGAATCTGACCTCTCAAATGAATAAACCAGGATTACAGGTTCTGTATCACCATTGCTAAATCAGATCATAAAGAACCAGCGTGTAGGCTCTGTTCACACTACAGTTTTGTGCTTCTGTTGCAGTTATGTTAGCCTTTCGACTTCTTTATTAGTGGGATACAATGCAGTATTCTCAGTGGGGTCACCTGTATCTGTTTGGAAACAGACCTGGCATAGCTGTTATTGGAGCCATGACGGTAGTTTGAACAGGTTGTGTAGTACTGTATATCATATTGGTGGAATTTACTCACCTGTGCCTTACCTGTTTTGCAGGATCCTGCTGAAAAGCCTACAAAAAGAGAAAACCCTCATAAATATCTTCTCTATAAGCCAACTTTCAGTCAACTATATACCTTCCTTGCAGCATCTTTCAAGGTTAGTGCAGGTTCGGGTTATCCTAGGAAGGGTTTGTATAGAGCCTTACACATGGTGGTTGCATAAGGCCTGTCTTTTTTTTTATTTTTATATTTCTGTGTACAGAGCTGAGTGAGGGCTTTTTGTTCGCGGGGTGTACTGTAGTTTTTATTGATACCATTTTGGGTTATGTGCGACTTTTTTTTCTTAAATTTTTATTTTTTTACTGTAACTTTTAGTTCCCTTAGAGGACTTGAACATGAGATCTTCTGATTGCTTGTCCCATAGACTGCAGTAGAATACTATTTCAGCCTATGGGATTCTGAGACGCTGGGGTAGGTTTATCAAAACTGATGTAAAGGAAAACTGGCTTAGTTATAGCAACCAATCAGATTCCAGCTTTCATATTTCAGAGCTCCTCTGGAAAATGAAAGGTGAAATCTGATTGGTTACTGTGGGCAACTGAGCTGGTTTTCCTTCATCTCGGGCACCACTTTTCAGGCACTTCTCCATGACAGGTCTGGGAACCTCCACAAGGCCCCAGGCTGTCATGGCAACCGAGATCCCACAGACACAGAGATCGCTATTAACAGGGGCATCTGAGGGGTTCAGTGACCAGGTTCGGCATCATCGCTGTTCCTGGTCGTTGTGGCCTTGTGCTAGCTATATTATACAGCCGGCACCCGCCATGTATAGAGTGAGCTCCATACATTCCCTTTACGCTGATCATGTACGTAATAAGGCCCCATTCACCTGTCCGTGGTGTGTTGCGGATCCGCAAACTGCGGATCCGCAACACACCCGGCCGGCACCGCCCATAGAAATGCCTATTCTTGTCCGCAAGCTGTGGACAAGAATAGGACATGTTCGATCTTTTGCGGAGCCGCGGACCAGAAGTTCGGGCCGCGCTCAGCAAATGCGGAAGCGGAGAGCACATAGTGTGCTCTCCGCTTCACGTCCGGCTCCATTGAGAATGATTGGGCCGCACCTGTTCCGCAGAATTGCGGAACAGATGCGGACCCATTTGCGGACGTGTGACTTGGGCCTTATGCGTTAAAGGGTATTATTTATGGAATACAGGGATCTTGTAATACTTTAGTCAAAGACTCCAATGGTAGCGGTAACCAGTTATCCAGATTACAGTATACTACTGTATAGCATCCGGGCAAATTCATGCGGTCTGTAGCCGACAGCGTAGCTGTACTTGTTCATATACTACTCATAGTCCTCACTGTTGAAAGGAAACTTCTACAGGAAAAAGTTTCCCCTTGTAATTATTCATTAGGGGATGCTTCAGACTCCCTAGTGATTTATATTTTCCTCTGTGTTTGATAGGCCATGCCTGAATACTTTCAGACTGTTGCCTGGCAACGGCTACTTCAGCCAGCTGGTGACTATGCTGGGCCTGGAGAGACCGGAATAGCCGCCCACCTATCTTCATTACCACTTATGGAGACTAATTATGCCTGTACTAGCAATCAGTTTCACGCTGAAGATTGCTCTTGGGAAGATGAGCTCTGGTCATAGGCATCTATGGTGGTTGTTTATATCTTTACTAGTTATATTTTGTCCACCTGGAGAGTTTTCTGGATATAATTCCATGAATTAGGTTACCCTTTCACACGTGCAGATAGGTATTTCTTGTATAGGTGCCTGGCCAGTTTAGGGCAACTTCTGCTTGTGCGTTTGCCAACTGTCCTGAAGAAACAGCCTCGACAAATTCAGGCTGTCCTGGACTGAAAATGGGAGGGGCCTGTGCAAGCCCCACCCGTAAGTGGGTGATCCTCAGGGGTGTGGCACATTCCCACAGCCGGGTTTACATGATGCCTGAATTTACCAAGTAAGTTTGTGCTTGGGAACTGCACACGAAGCCATGGTAAAGAGCTGCCCTCTACCACAAGAGGCTCCAGGGCGGCCTTGACTATGTAAGTATAACAAAGTTACCCCCTCCAGTACCAGACTAAAATTTGACTGTAGATGGGAAATGTGTAGTCGCCATACCTCCAGCCTTCCACTTGAATTATGGTGCACCCATTACGAAGATCTGGTCCTCTGACTTGTAAAATCCAAAATGGCCTCCGGAGTCTTAGACTTGCCAGTGGGAGCTGCTCCCACTGCCCTGGGATGAACCAGCGCTTGGCCTGCTGGAGAAAAACACAGATGGGATAGACACAATAATGACGTCAGAGGCAATGCTTTATCCCTGGGCACTGGAAGGAAAGATGTCCAAGTCCAGGACTGGTGGCCATTTTGGATTGAAGAAGTCAGGGGATCAGATCTTTGGAATGAATGCACCATAATTGAGCTAGATGGGGATGCGGTATGATAACTATACATTTCCAATGTACAAATTTTAGATTGGGACAGGAGAGGGTTGGTTTAGAGATGGGCCTCCAGGATAAAGGAGTTTCCTAGGAAATGGTTTTCCTATAATCAGAATTTCTCACCTTTTCATATCATAGGGTGATAACCGTCTGATCGGTAGGGGGTCTGACTTCTTGATAGGCCATCAGTGTCAGATTGGTGGGGGACCAAAATCCCATATCCTTGCCAATCAGCTGTAGAGTGGTGGTGAAGCAAGTGCACAGCTGCTTCATTCAGTGTCTATGGACCGTCGGAGATACGGTATCTCAAAGCTGTGCTTGACTATCTCCAGTAGGCCCAAAGACATAAAATGATTTGTGCGGTGCATTTTCAAGCTGTACCATTCAAACAGAGAAACCTTCCTTCTTGAGGGGGGTCCAAGAAGTCAGACCCCCAACGAGCAGACACTTATCTTATGAAATGGTGAAAAATTCTCATTACAGGAAAACCCATTTCTAGGAACCTGCAGGGTTTTGGACCCGTGCTGATCTGATATTGATGGCCTATCTATATCAAGTTCCTGGACAATCCCTTTAAGGCTTTTCCTGTGGATAGGTGATAAGTTTTATTATGAGAAAAACTCTTTCAGCTTGCTTTTACTTCCATATTCTTAGTCTGTTTTCTTATCGTGCAAGAAAAAAAGGTGCGATATATATGCTCTTAATGTGATTTAAGTTTCATCATTTTCAAACAAGCAAAACAGAATGCACTTTATAAAGTGAAGAAGCCAAGTCTTTTATTCCATTAGGACATTTATTAATAATTGAAGGCATTTAGCTTTGTTCATAGCCAAATTCTATTTATGTGGCATGAAAACATCTCAAAAGCCTCAGGAAAATCAATAGAACTGTTTTTTGGAGAAGTGAATTTGGTTGCAAGTTTACGATACTTACAAAGCCAACTAGTGAACACAAGGACCATGGTCGGTCATGTAGCAATCCTGGCATCGGAGCAAGAAGAGCTGCAACTTGCAGAAAGGATTAGTTTTATGTATATAGAGAATTAAATATACATCCTTCTTATAAGACTGGCCATACACATTAGGCTACATGCACACGATCGTTGGTGTTTTGCGGTCCGCAGATCCGCAAAACACGGAAGCTGCTCCGCGAACGGAACGCGGCACATTATAAAAATGCCTATTCTTGTCCGCAAAACAGACAAGAATGGGACATGCTCTATTTTTTTGCGGGGGCACGGAACTGAGCAATGGATGCGGACAGCACACGGAGTTCTGTCCGCATCTTTTGCGGCCCCATTGAGGTGAATGGGTCCACGCCCGAGCTGCAAAGTATGCGGCACGGACGCGGACCACAACAACGGCCATGTGCATGAGGCCTTAGAGACATGTCAGCCATTCAACAGCCCAATCTCTTTCGACCGACATCTGCCATCAGGGGAGAGTCAGGAGGCCACCCTCCCCATGCACATTACATGGTCAGCCGGTTCATCTGACAGTCATCTAATATGTATGTTCAGCTTAAATAGGTTTTCTAGGCTACACATACTGACATACAGACCAGTATCATATTGGCAGGGGTCCTACCATCGGCATCCCCACCGATCAGCTGTTTTTAGCTGCTGGAGCTCTTGAGGCTACCAGTGTACAGACGGAGGCAGAAGGCTTCATACACTGGCTAGTCTCCGATGCTGATAGATAGTGGTGCCGGGTGTACTTATTTTTAAAGGGTAACTGTCATGTTTTCATTAAAAAAATCTATTTTAGCATATGTTACTGCTGTAGCAGCATTATGCATAAAGCAATCTTTAGTTTCTTCACATACCACAGTTTTCCTTGAGTTTTTGTCCCTTCGTTACGGCTGTTTAAACATTTACAATATGAGAACCTTCTCAAGATGGCTCCTCTGCCAGTTCTCTGAGGCCAAAACTGCTTTTCCTCACTTCCCATACACACTTGCTGTAACCAGCACATCCCTGCCAGCCAATCAGATTGGATTACAGAGTTTTTTCTGGTTACACCCCAGAGTTTGAGCCATCCCCTTCCCTTTTTGAATCCACTTCTGATCTTCGAAAAAAATTTTTTTAAACTGGCACAAACAATACAGCTTTTTTTTTTTAAGCCATATATGAAACCACCCTTAGAACGAGGCATGATTATTGATTTATTTAATCTATTTATTTTATTTTTTATTCTATATATTGTTTTTATTGCACTCTCCTGGATTATAAAATGCATACATTCTCTCCATTGTTCTTTTCTAGGAGCTGCCTGCAAACAGTGCCCTTCTGATTTACCTGTCAGCAACGGGAGTCTTTCCAACAGGTCGCTCTGACTATGAAGGTACGATAAAGGAATGCTCCCTGTCATTCACAGGGCTTCAGTTCCCTTTACTCCATGCTGTGCGTTGAGCGCCTCACTGCTGGAGCAGCCTGACCCGCATGTACAGGACTGCTAGTCTGGAGCATTGCTAATTTGCTGCTTTGTAATAGAGGCCCCTCCAGTGGTGCAGGGGCTAACACAACGTTCATATCCTGAAGTGGCTGCCACTGCTCATCTGTCTCATCACATCAGTCAACTTCCAAACACTGCAGGTCTTTTTTAATATGGTATAGTGGAGGTGTAACATTAACATGTTCTCAGAAACTTGACCATTATTTGAATTTGGTCTTCCAAGGGTTTCAATATGCACGTGCGTTAGGAATGTCCATATTTCCCATGGATCCTTACGGCAGGCTGTTCTTTAGGCATCTCGTATTCTGCCTATGCTGCAGCGAGCACAGGCTGTCCTAAAACAGCCTTTGCCTGCTTATGGGATTTTAATTCCTCCCTGCTGCCCTACTTTATTGTCTGAATTGCTCCTGTTGTTAATGGGAGGGAGTTCAGTAATAGAAGTGTATTGGGAAATTGGTATGCAGTACCCTAATAAACAAGCTTGGGGACATCTTGGACTATTCAGGGGTGAAGTCTTTCTTTAATTCAACTTGTCATATGGTTAAACATATGCCAACCTTACTGATTTGGGGGGGGGGGGGGTTTGGACTAGCCAACCTTTTAATGTCTGTGGGCTTGTCCCGACATTCCCCAGAAGGCAGGAAAAGATGGCCAACATGTCCAGCCGTTTGTTATCATAGGAGATCAGCAGGGTCCGTCAGCAGCTTAGTCTCCTCCCCCTATTGAGAACACATGCACGCTTAGCAAAACTGAGCATGTATGTGTACGGGCACTTTAAAGGGGTTTTCCCCTGTCTAGCAACCATCTCTCCTATATTACAATGTGATCTCTCACATTCTAATATAGGGTGTTTACCTGGGTAGCCGCTATAGCCCGCTCCAGAATCCAGTCACGTGACCCATCCACCGTGCCCACTGCTACCTAATCTGATATCATTGTTGCATTGCAGTGGGGTCTTACGGTCTTGCCCTGGTGATGGAGTATAAATGTCCATCTAATTTACATGGGCGAGGTGAAGTCACTATGTTAGTACATGAGAGATTGCAGTTGTGGTTGCTATACAGTGGAACACCCCTTTAAATAGGAATCCAGCCAGGTGTGTGTAGGGGAAAAGGGCAGCACAACATCATACAGGTTTATACCCATTAGCTGTAATATTGACCTTGTGTTAATGATGCATTTTAGAATCCACTGGGTGAGCTTTGTGTGAACCATGACATGAAACAATTGTAAATCCCAGTAGGGAAACCAAAGATCTGCATCCATAAATCACTTCTCATCAGCTGGATTAAACATGCATTCCTTTATCTGAAGCATGCTATCCATTGCCAAGCTCCAGTTTGCATGGCTTAACGCTGCTGAGCATGGCAGAAAGTTTTAGATATTCAAAAAGACAGAGTATCGGCCACGTTATGGCTGAGCTGTACCCTCAGGACGGAGAACTTGTACAAACTCTTAGTAAGACAATGGTATTCTCATCTGTGTAATGTAGTAGTAGAGTTCTGTCTTAATAAAAGGTTTTGCTTCCCTATTATGTATCAAATGGAGCGATTTCCATTCACTACCTTTATTTGAAGCGTGACTAACTTTTCACAAAACTTTTTGTATGCCAGAGACATATCAAAAGTCGTGCTCGGTGGGGGACTGAAGGCTGAGTCCCCCACCAATCTCAAAAACTAGAGGAGAGAAGCACGCACATATCACGCTCTGTCTCCAAAATGCTGAGGATGGAATTAGAACGGGTCTCGGGCAGCAAGGGCAATATGTGAACTTCTCTTCCCTCATTCTGAGGATCGGTGGGGGTCTTAACACTCAGACCCCCACTGATCACAACTTTTGATATGTCTCTATGGGGTGGGGGTGCAGTGGGCCCTAGTGAAGCTTCTGATGACCATACATTTTAGTTTGTGGTCAGCCAAATCATTATTTTGCGCACAGCTCAGCCACTTTCCCCTTGGTAAACTAAAGAATCAGTCTGAACATGAGTTATACTGTCTCTGATGACAGCCCCCAGGCAGGGATCCAAGTTCAAAATGCTGAAGAACACTCCTTAGCTGGTCCTGGAAGATGTGGGATCCTTTGGCTGGAACTGGAAGGCTGGGGACCCTGTAGCTGGGCTCTTGAAGGCTTGGGACCCAGTAGCTGGACCCTGAAGGGTTGGGCAGTACATACAGTATAGACGTACTAGGCTTATATTATGTAGTGACTACCTAGAAGGTAATTATGTTGTCTGACAACTAAGCTTTTTCTCTGTCTGCTCGATGATGTCAATATAATGTCTCAGTAACTTTTATAATCTTTGTTATTATAGGAGTCTGGAAATGTGAGATTTCATTAAAAAAAATATATATATTTTTCTTGCGCTAATCTTTTTTATTTTAATATAGTTGTTATACCATATTTTCTGCTCTATCAGATTCTCCTGATCATAAGATACACCTAGGTTTTAGAGGAGGAAAATAAGAAAAAAAATAGCTTTCATCAGACCCCCAGTCTTTGTAACTCCTCAGATCAGACCCCCAGTCTTTATAACTCCTCAGATCAGACGCGCAGTCTTTATAACACCTCAGAGCAGACCCTACCCCCAATCAGATCCCCAACCTTCATCAGAACTCAGATCAGACAATAAAATAAATCAAACGACTTACCTGTCCTGCTCCGGATGGCGTACTCTTCCTGCACTCACCACTCCCTGGTCTTCTGGGCATAGTGCACGAACTCCTTGTGCTGAGCGCACTCAGGACACAGCACAGTGAGCCCCCAGAAGTAGGCAAGGTAGCGGTGAGTACAGCCAGCGCTACACTCGCGCTCCCCGCACCTCCTGCATACTAATGAGCACTTCCATAACGGGGAAAAAAGTGCGTCTTATAAAGCAAAAAATATGGTATTTGTTCAAACATGTCTTGCGGCTTTGTGCATAGCCAGATTAATGTCATATTCATTTATTTTGGGGTGCACATCTTCCTGTACATCATGTGGTTATGTGAATATTATTTCTGGCTTTCCAAGTCCCCAAAAATTAAAAAACACGTTTTTGTTCAACTCAAAATGGGATACTGGCAGATTGCACCTTTGACACCGAATTTTGACATTTCAAGCTGCTTGGGTGGTCTGCAGACTGCATGCGGAGGATGGGGAGGTTTCACGCTGAAACTGCTTTGTTTGCTAAATCATTGCAGGTCCTTATGACTTTGGAGGAGTCCTAACCAACAGTAATCGAGATGTGGTCAATGGGGATGCTTTACACAAGAGGAATCAGACTTACAAAGAAATGCACTGGTGAGGGGCTTTTGTGTTTTTTACATGTAGCATTTTTGTGGCCAGTTGTGGTCCTCTCTTTTATCGTCGGGTCTGGTGTGCCATTTTTACTTAATCCCAAAAAAAGAGGTCAACAGTATAAAGTACACCAATCCTAAAAAAGTAGGTGCCACTACAGTTGAGTCTCTTATCCCCTGACCCAATATCCAAATCCCCAGGGACCAGGATGAAGAGTTATGGGGGTCAGTTGCTTCAGCTGTTTCTACCTGTAACATGGAGGCAATAAGGAGGCACCAGTGAATTGCAGTACCCCTCAGAGCTTCCTCAAAGGCGCCTCATCCAGCCATTGCCCTGCTTTGTCACAGAGGGGCAAAAACCCCAAGACAGATGGTTTTCTCTAGTTTGGCTAAGTCATTCTTTAAGGCTCTTTAATGGGTCAAACATTGACTTGCTATCTGTGAATGGCACTGGAGAGACAGTTTTCTTCCTTCTGGAGCGGAAGCCATTTTTATATTCTTTCCTAGCAAGCGTTGCCTGTACCATCTCCACAAGGAGTACTCCCAGGGATCCTGGGATTTCCATGGCTAACAAAGTACCGTAATACCACAAAAAGAGCAAGTAAGCCATATATGACTCCCTAACGCAAGGAAATAAATAAATGTATGACTGCCTCAGGCTCTGTTCACACTAGGGTATTACCTTCATCTATAATGGAACCATGGCGGTGATCACCCATCCATTTTCTAATCTAATCCTAACCCATCCCCTTGTCTTATGCTAGGTTTCCATAAGGGTTACCGGAATTTTTGGTGCCAAGAAATGCCTATTCAAGAAAGGAATTTAAGGTGTTATCCCATAATTTAATGTAAAAAATTAAAATCCGATATCATATAGCACATGACAGTCTGTCTAACAATCTTGCAACTAGCCCTGTAGCTCACATGGATCCCGAGATCTCCACATTCATTGCTCCAATTGCTCTGCTAGATTTATTTCATGCTTTCAAGGAGTGTCCTTTCTGCTGCAGTTGAAGGATGGAACTGAGCATGTGCTTCCATCTCAGTGAGCCGGACAGAGAAATTAGAAAAAGAACAAACAGCAGGTGGCGCTATACAAATACATTTCATTGAATAACTCAGTAGCTATACTAAGTTTTTAGTTAAATGCAGTTACAAAAGTATTCAGATCCAGGTGCTGGTTTGAAAATGTAGGGGGGGGGGGTGAGCCTCCCCGCGTCACCTGCGATGCTAAGGAGGCTCGCCCCCATCAACACCTGCCTTTGGCTCCGAGGACGAGGTAAAGCGGTGCTCCGGAGGAGACTTGGACAGCCCCTCTGTGTCCTGAGCACCTCTTCTGCATATAACTAAAAATAAGAATTTTTGTGCATCAGTAATACCGATACCAGTATGTCTAGTTTAATAGGGTTGATCATGATGCCAGATGCTCTTTAAGGGCAACCTGTCATCAACTTTATGCTGACTGTACGGAGGGCAGTATAAAATAGTGACAGAAATGCTGATTTCAGTGGTGTCACTCATGAGCTAAAAGTAAGTGGTTGCCGAGAACCAGCATCATAATCACTGCAGCCCAGGCCTAGAAAAGAGTTAAATCTCCCTGAGAAGAGTCATGGTTATTCCTAATCTCCTGCTCTGAGCGGCGCAACAGAGGGGCCAAAATAAAATAACGCAATGGCATCCACTCAAGGCTGACTACACTATAAGGATTGTTTTTAGGGGGGAAAAAAATCAGTGACAGGATCTCTAAATTTGTAAAAGGCAGGGATGAAATCAGAAAAAAAAAACACCAAGTTATACTCATTATTCTGAACACCCTCCGTTTTGCTCAAATCCTCCCGGCCAGGCTTTGCTTTTATGACTGCAGCTGTGATGTTCACGTATCCCACACATGTCCACTGCAGCCAGTCACTGGTCTCACCGGTCTTGAGTCACATACCGCTGAGGCCAGGAATTGACTGCAGTGGTCACGTGCAGTATACAGGCAAATGATCACTGCAGCCATAAGGACGATCGAAGGGGCAACGTTGCAATGGAGGGGGTTTAGGATGGTGAGCATAAGGCTTTTCTTTTATTATTTTTGCAATATCTTCCCTGCCTTTTACTATTATTTTTTTTATAGCATTACAGCATTTTTTATGACATATGGCCTATAGTACGTAATACTAGGACATCTGGCTCACTGATCCTATAACACCTTATTTCTTTTTGCCATGCGGCAGGACTTATGGCATCAGTTACCTTCATATTCGCACCACCTGGCAACACAGATGTTGGCGGGCCGGTTCTGAGGTCTGTAACACACAAAAGCAACGTCAGGTTTAGAAAGGCAGCATTGGATATGTAAAGGCTTTAATTAGCTGTAAATGGCACTATTCATTAGCATGCACACAGATTTGGCAGAGCAGAGTTTGTCCGTTGGCACTCTGACATAATATAGCACTGTGTTTTTAGGTAGGACTGCCAATAGTCCTGATTTATATTTCACCGACCTTACATGACAAATCCATCTCTACAACTTTACTTGAGTCTACATGACCTCTAGACTTGGATCATAGTTCTCTCTTCCTAGGGCTACATGGTGGTCGCCTCCGACGGTGGATGATGCGGGAATCCTCTTGCTTTCCAGGCGCTGATTGACAGCCTTTTCCCTATTGCTGTGCATGGGTGACACCTGACAATCAGCGTCTGGAGGGTAGGGGAGCCCAAGTACCATGCATATCATTGAACTTGCATGCTCCAAAACAAATTCACATTAGTACATAAGTGACAGAGTTTAAAATTAGGGCGTCTGTCACTGCACTATAAGTATTCAGAGAGAGAGGACCGCATAAGGGACATGACACGTCCACTTTACAGAAGGGATGCCCAACCTGCGGCCCTCCAGCTGTTGCAAAACTACAACTCCCAGCATGCCCCAACAGCTGGAGAGCTGCAGGTTGGGCATCCCTGCTTTAAAGGAGTTTTCTAAGATCTTGCGTTAATGACCTATCCGTATGATAGACCATAGATGTGTGAGGGGGGGGAGGGGTGTCCTTTCTGCTGCAGCTCTCTCCCTATAACTGCCACAGTTTCTAACAAAACACATGGTTAGTGGCAGGTTGAAGATTCAAAATGAGCACGTTCGACCAGCTGGATAAAATATAAGGAAAAGAACAAACAGCAGGTGGCCCTACACGGATACATTTGATTGAATGACTCTGTGGCTTTACTCCATTTTTAATTATATGCAGTTGCAAAAGTATTCAGAGCCAAGTGCTGGTTTGAAAAATTCAGGCTATGCTTGGTATTACAACCCCTTTAAGCACAGAGAAGACAAGCTTTTTATTACATTTGCAGAATCTCTATCCGCACCAGTCACTGACGAGCGGATGACATTGCTTGGTTGTCAAAGATCTGGGCTTAGCGATAATGTCACCTGTTAATCATAGTTTGATCCGGGGACTTGGACAGCTATGGCTTATCCCGCTGCCAGTGATGACTAATGTAGTGAATGGAGACAGCCTTCATCTCTCTGCTGATGCTGCACACTAAGCTTCCATCAAATAAGTCCATGGCTGAGATGCCAGGGCTTTAATGCACTCCTCCGTATGCTGCTTATGTTGGATCTGCTGAGAAGAACAGTCCGTCCGTTCTGGGCTTTAACCTGTCTTACTGAACCAGTTGATTTCTTCTAGCCTTCATCCCGGGGATCTCTACCCTTTCACCAGGAAACCCTTATTTATTATCGTGGATTCATCGAACAGCGTGGCATACAAGGTATTTCTTGTCTATATTACGTTTTCAATGGCAGATTCTTGCATATGTCTTTTTTTATATGACTTTATTGTGTCAAATACAAGCAAAACAGATGAGATGCAGTCAGATACATGCTTGACATACGTAAGGGTCCAGGATCGGGAAAATTCTGGGATAAATGTTCATACGAATGCTTGTTTCCAATACTTTGCAAATGGTGCCGCCAGTCACCAAATAAACTTGCGACAGTAAAAAAAAAACACTGTTGAGCGCCAGCATATCATCCTGTATGAACAGGGTGTACTGCACTCTTACGAGGATGAACGATCATAGTAGGGATCATTCATCACCATGCAAAGGGGAAGGTTGCTGCATGTAAATGCGGCTGTACTGTAGCTCAGTGATTGGGAATGAGTGGTCCGTTCCTGGTCATTATCCTGCACATTTGCCTGTGTGAAGGTACCTCAAAGGGGTTGTCCTACCCTTTACAATCGGTGGCCTTTCCTGCACCCCCCACCGATCTGCTCTTTGCTATAGCTCCGCTTCTAGATATAGCTCCCTCTGTAGTGCAGTGGACGGGGCTGGTTACTGTGGGACCTTTCCCATTGAAATGAATTGAAGTGCGAACATCTCTTGAACCCCAGAACAAAATTCCAGTTTTCCATGGCGCTAGTTAGTTTCAAACTACAATGGTCTCTCAGTGGTTTCTATCTGATCAGTGGGGCTCCAGCTCCTGGAACTCCCGCTGATCTTCCGCTTGAAGGGGCCACAGCACTTGGAACAGCATTGCAGCCTCTTCAGAGTATACCAAGCACGGCACCATATATAACATAGCGGCTGCGCTTTGTACTGCATCCAAGTCCCATTCATATGAATTGGACTGAGATGCACAAAGGCCATGTGACCGATGGGAGTGATGCCACAGGATGAGGAAGAGGCTGCAGCGATCACCCGAATCCCTTTCCACAGCTTATTGCCAGGGGCGCTAGGAGTCCATCAATCAGGATAGGTCATCGATCAACATTAAGAGATATTTGGTAGAGCTACGTGGTATGCCATAAATGTCTGATAGGTGCAGGTCCCACCTGTGGAACTGCCATCATTGTCTGAAAGGTACAGGTCCCACGTCTGGAACTGCCATAAATGTCTGATAGGTACTGGTCTAACCTGTGGTATTACTATGAATGTCTGATAGGTACTGGTCTAACCTGTGGTATTACTATGAATGTCTGATAGGTACAGGTCTAACCTGTGGTATTACTATAAATGTCTGATAGGTACAGGTCCCACATCTGGAACAGTCATAAATGTCTGATAGGTACAGGTCCTACGTCTGGAACTGCCATACATGTCTGATAGATACAGGTCCCACGTCCGGCCATACATGTCAGTAATGGGAATTACTCTTTAAAGCAACTAAACATTAAAAGTTCTGTTCAGCTGTTGCTTAGTCATATCTATTTTTAAGAAAGCTTGGGTGGCTACCGATATGGCCACCAGTGCAGCTCCCTGGGTCTGTAATTCTGCTCTCTGCCATGACTCACGGATTGAGTCATACTGGGCAGATTTGACTTTCATAGATCTAAGAAGATTGGCAGCTGTAATGGTAGAGAGCACGGCTGTCGCCGAACCTTTCCATTATTAGGTGTGACAAACCCAGTACTGAAAGCTCAACGACTCGTATCCCAAGGTGATTTTATGCATACAGCGCTCAGGTCAGTGCTTGTATGTTCTGTACAGTGGGCGTATGGTGGCAGCTGCCCGGCCTGCTGCTGCTTCCTGCAGTTGGGCACAAGCTGATATTAAGATGGCTTTGTTAGTAGTGCTAGCAGCCACAGCTGTGACACCAACTGCTCTCCGCAGCCTCTCCGCTCCTCTCACTATTCAATGTGACAGACGTGGATGTCTGCCAACTGAGCGACTTATCATTAGTCATAGTTGGCACAGATCTGCGGCTTGTAAGTCTCAAGGAAAATAGAACTCTATTGCATTGAGCATTTTTTGTTTCTTTTGTATTTTGGCTAGGCAGCAAGATCCTTCATGTCTCTTGCCGATGGCCGCACTTATTTGATTGATAAAGGGCATCTGTCAGCAGATTTGTCCCTATGACACTGGCTGACCTATTACATGTTCATTTGGCAGCTGAAGACATACGTGTTGGTCCCATGTTCTTATGTGCCTCTGATGTATGTAAATTAGCCTCTAGTAGCAACGGGGGCATTGCCCTTACACCTAGAGCCTCAGCTTTTTCTGCATTTGCTGCGCTTTAATTGACAGGGCCAGGCAATATAATGTTTCCCTGCCTGACCCTGCCAGTTAAAGTGCAGAGGGCGCGGCAGTTGGAGAAAAAGCAGAGCCTCTAGGTGTAATGGCAACGCCCCCATTGCTCTTAGAGGTTCATTTGCATATATTAAAATTTCTATTTTTCTAAGAAAGGCGGGCACATATGTACATGGGACCAACACAGATGCCTTCAGCTGCCAAGTGCACATGTAACAGGTCAGCCAGTGTCATAGGGACAAATCTGCTGACAGTGTAATGTATATGGCAGATGTTGGGAAGTGTGGATAGGACATGTTGGCCATCTGGGAGATGAGCGTCTGGCAGAAGTGTCTGGTAACTGCTTATCTCCTCTTCCTTTTGAAATGCACATACATTGTCTGTCGACCATGCATGGTTGCAGTATGGCCGAGGATGATACCTGTCAGCTATCTTATATATATGGCCGACTTTACTTTTTGTGTCTTATCTGAGATGGTTCAGTGCAGTCATCAGATAAATATGGATACAAACATAATCCAGCTCTGCAATGCAAAATATTATAATGTACAGCTCAGCAGACGAACGTAAGGGCTCCGTACCCATATTGCGGACTGCAGACGGTGGGTCCGCAATTTACGGGTACTGGCTGCGTGCACTCCGTGCTCTGGTGCGGACCCATTGACTTAAATGGCTCCATGATCCGCAAGATACCGCAAAAGATAGGACATGTCCTATATTTGGCAGAACAGAGGCATGGACCAGGTCCATGTCTGCGCATCGCAAAAGATAGCATGTATTACGTTCTTTTGCATGATCCTGCTTCTCCTTCTTGAAAAAAAAACCCTTGGAAGGAGCTTAAAACATGGTGTATTTTTTCATAAGCACTTGATGCTGACACCCTCACCAATCCACCACCGATGGCATTTCGGTGCTTCTCTGGTCCCCGCATGGCACCAGCACACAGGAAATATCAGGATAGGTCCGCTCATCAAGTCACAGGCCAAGTCGGAATACGTCTACGGAGAGTGATTGCATGTTAAGATGGGACCTGGAGCAGCGTCAAAACAGCGGGATCGGAGAGATTGAGTATAGCTTATTTTTTTTTTTATCTTTAGCCCATTTTGAGCCACCTTAAAACAGCCATACCACTGGACAACTCTGCCAGTCTTCTGCTGGTGATAAACTTCTCATGCCACACAGTACAGCATTCATGTCCTGCTGCGTGTCACTATAGAAAACCGTGTATACATATAGTATGCCTGCCATTGGGGGCTGGCAGCCATGGGATGAAGCTGCTGGAACAGTGCCAGCCGAAGTTGCCATATTTTTGGGGAAGGTTTAGTATTGGATATGATTTACGTGTATGTGAATGGAGTAAGTCCAATGAATGATCTGTAGAGCGACTTGTCTTATTACGTTCTCCGCCTATGCTTCATTTCATTTTTAGCAGACCACGCAGTTTTATTGATTTGATGGGCTTTTTTTTTCTGTTGCAGAATTTCACCAATCTCTTTGGACAGCCGCTGGTTTGCCTGCTTTCCCCGACGGCGTATCCTAAGGCTTTTCAAGGTATGGCCGACACTTTGCATTTTCTACATTCTTTCAGAGACAGTTCTTTTTAACCTGGTATTTCACAGTCCAGAAAGTCTGAACACTAAAATGTGGTGTAGAATGTCCTAAAAACGGATCAAGAGATGAAAGGGTTAGAGGATAAATGTATGATCACTGCTGGGGCCAGTAATGATCGATAGAACGGAGGTCCTGAGCACCCACCATCTTTTCTGCTTACTGCATGACCACGGTGAGGGGGAATTTAAACGGAGCAATGGTTAAGTATGCACTGACGGAGCAAGTGTTTAATACTGATGACTAGAGTTGAGCGAATTTGTGTTTTAAGTTCGGCATCCAAAGTTCGGGTTATCCAAGCATCCCGTTATGGATTCCGCTACCACGGACCATAACTGCATTTGGAATCCATAAGGGGATTCTTAAATGAACCCGAACCTTGGACAACACGGAGGACCTGGGGTGACGTCACCGTCATGTGATCAGTGCAGGGGGCGTGGCTCAGTACTGGATTAGATAAAAGGTGGTAGCCTACGACCTCTTATCCAATCCAGTACTGAGCCACGCCCCATGCACTGATCACATGACTGTGACGTCTCCTCAGGTCCTTCACCCCGTGTTCCAAAAGCCGTTATGGTCCATGGTAGCGGAATCCATAACGGGATGCTTGGATAACCCGGACCCGAACTTTGGACGCCGAACTTATAACACAAGTTCGCTCAACTCTACTGATGACCTATCCTCAGGAGAAGTCATCCGTATCAGATCGGTGGGGGTCCGACTCCCCGCATCCCCACCGATGAGCTGTGGCAAGAAACCACGTAGTGCGTGAGGGCCTCTTCCTAGGTCAGTGACGTCACGTTCATCAGTCACATGGCCTAGGTACAGCTCAGCCACATTCAAGTGAATAAGGCTGAACCAAATTACCAACCACAGCCGCTATTCAATGCACGCCACTGTGCTTGGTAAGCTGTTGGGCGGGAGTGCTAGTTATCGGACCCCTGCCCATTTGATATTGATGACCTATCCTATTTTTTACGAGAACATATACAGTATAAAATGCTCCACAGAACCGTTGGTTCAGACTGATGTGTTAGCATCACGCTCAAACGTTAAAGGGGTTCTCCAGGAATGATTTAAAATGGCTGCCAACAACCTGTCCTAGAATGTGAGGAGGGCTGGTAGCCAACGCTTGCAGAGGGGTGAGGGAGCGTGGTCTAAACTTCTCTACAATAGATGGTAATGTTGCGATCCTCACTATGATATGCCATCATGACTGAGCAGCCTGACAGGAACACTCACCAATGTGCAGTATATGGAAGTACCAGAGCGTAGTAGTGAGACCACGACCCCTCATCTTCCTAGTCAGCTACAAGAAGAGGAAACCAGTCCTGCTCGCATTCTAGGACAGGTTGTTGGTGGACATTTTAAATCAATTCTGTAGAACCCCTTTAACTAATGCCAAAAATGTTTAACCCCTTCCGGACACAGCAATTTTCAGTTTTTACTCACTACCTTCCAGAAGCCATAACTATTTTAGTTTTCCGCTCTCATTGCTGTAGTTATACAATGTAGTGAGGGGCTGGAAAAAAATTCTAAATGGAGTAGAATGAGAAAAAATGCGCCACTCCTGGTCTCCGCCCCGCTGCTGCAGCTTCTCCCTGTGCACGGATGAAAACATAATGGTTTCGGGATGGGGGGTTTTAGCCAATGGCAGGCTGGGACAGGGACAAGTCCCGGCACCCATGATACTAGGGAGGCTCATCTCCGACCCCGTCTGCCATTGGCTGCTCCTCCCGACACCTGATGTTTTCATCCACGCATGGGGGATCGGGAGCAGCACGGGGAGTATATTCACTGTGAGGGGCCTGGCATATGGGGGGATATTTTATACTCTCCGATAAGCCCTTTAAGTCTACGGAGCTATGTCAGGGCTCATTTTTTGCCAGGTGATCAGTATTTTTCATTGATACTTGGGGTTTATGTGACTTTTTTTTTTAATCCAACTATTTTCTTACTACATAAAACCATAAATCAGTCATTTTGATTTTTTTCCCCCCGTTACCTCATTAACCATACGGGAGAAATACCTTTATATTTTAACAGTATGAGCATTTTGTGACATGACAGTGATGGGTTTTTTTTGGTTAATTTTTATATTTCAAATGAGGAAAGGGGATGATTTTAATTTTTTATTGTTTTATCTCTACTTTTTGTCTCCCTGGGGAATTTAACATTCGATTGTCTGATCACTTCTCCTATAAACTGCAAAGGCAGGATAGGGACTTGAGAAGGCCCGAGCCTGCCATAGCAACCAAACAGCTCCCATGATTTCGCCACGGGAAGCTGTCCGGGCCCCTGGAACTTAGTGTTCACGGCAATTGACCGTGGTCACAGTTGGCAGGCGACATCTTTAAAGGACCAACGTACATGTACACTCAATGTCAGAAAGTAGTTAAAGAGATTTTCCAAGGAGTTCAATATTGATGACCTATCTCATCGGTGGGCATCTGACTCCCAGCACTCCTGTCATCCAGCTGTTTGGAGAAACTGGGGTGAGGGCAGGGGTATTTTCCTAGGTCAGTGATATCATGTTCATTGTGACACGGCCTATTTGCAGCTCAGTTCCATTCAAGTGAATGGCCGTGGGCTGCAGTACCACGCATAGCCACTATACAATTACAGTGATGTGCTTGGTATGCTGTGGCCTCTTCGAACAGATAATTGGTCGGGTGCTGGGAGTCAGACCCTCACCAGTATAATGTTGACGACCTATCCTGAGGATGGTTGATTAAAAATTCTACTCCCAGAAAACCCCTTTAATTACTTTGTGATCCTTCTGTATGACCATATTGCTTCCTATCTCAAGGCTTACAGTGCCACCTAGTGGTCAGATGTTTAAACACCCAATAACTGGGGCAGTTGTGTTCCCTCTAAACAGGGACAATCAGAAGTAGAAAAAAATACATAAATTAGATATTGATTTAAAATGTCCCCCGGAGGTATTTTGTCTCATAGTCTTGTTACTCCAGAGGAATTCAAGAAATGAAAGCGAAGCTCAGAATGGCACTCTTTAATCATTTGGCTACACTACACGAAGTATTCAGATTTAAAAACTTTTTTTTTTTTTTTAGCAGGGGCAAAAATCGCTTTTATCTATATGTGCTCCGCAAACAATATTTTATAAATATGTACCTCCAAACAGTGCAGAAAAATATGCAGTTTCTCACGCATAAAATAAGGTCTCATAGAGAGAGAGCCTACAGAAATTTGGAAAAGCAAAAATTTTAAAATAGTTTGTCCTTAAAGGGGTTGTCCGATTAATCCTCTTTTCTTTTCTTTTTTCTAATCAATGGGAACCTATCAGAAAAATGTTTACCTTCCTGAACCCCTTCCGTTCCAGTGTACCATTCCTCTCCTGCTGCAGCAGCTTGTAGTTATGGCTTCCTCAATTATGTGCCTGTATAACGCAGGTGACTGCCGCAGCCAATCATGTGTACAGCATGAAATCGCCAGCCTTAGTTTTCATGGCAGTGACATGCGCATAACAGCTGCAGCCAGGTAAACTGAGGACGGAACGGCTGCACTGGAGCGGAGGGGGTTCAGGGCGGTAAGTAGTGAAGATTTTCATTATTCTGATAGGCAACGGGAAAAAACCCCTTTTAGGCCGTTTCAGGCCTGGTGAGTAAGGGATTAAGAGATGATGATAACCCGATCATGAAGCAGTTATCTTTCGCTGGAAAGCTGAAAACGAATGAGTGTAAAGCCTTTTTATATCTGCCAAGGCCGCAGATTCTGGTGGTGGTGTCTCTCCTGAGATTTCACACTTCCGTCTTTGTGGCGCTCAAATGAATATTCCTGGCTTCCTTCAGCCCTCCGATGCCTCTGTGATCAGTGACCTTAAATGAGCAGCATGTTAAACAAGCCACGATTCACACTGGCCTCCATCCAGACTCACAACGTGCCAGAAGGATGGCTCATCGGTTTTTGCTTTTAAAGATAACGTTTGGCAGGAAGACATTGGGGGTCATTAATCAAAGACGGGAGTTTTACAGTGGTCTTTGGTAGCAATTTATGACGAAGCATGCGCACCCTCAGGTAGCCCGGGTGCCATGATTGAAACTACTCTAGAATTTTGTGCTTAAAGGGGTTCTCCGGACTGTTAATATTGATGACCCATCAATATCAGATTGGCGGGGGCACCCCCACCGATCAGCTGTATGAAGGGAAGGTGTGCGTGGAGTGCACAGGCCCAAAACGGGCATGCAATGGCGATCAGGAAGGAAGAAGGTATGCGCACGCCTTTTAATCATACAGTTGATCGGCGGGATACCAGGTGTCGGACCCCCGCCGATCCGATATTGGTGACCTATCCTGAATAGGGGGTCATCAATATTAAAAGCCCAGAGAACCCTTTGTTATGAAACGGAACCTTGAGACTTTTTTATACCACAAACTGGAATTAACCAACTTGATAAATGACCCCTATTGTCTCCCATGCTGGTCCTACCTCTGTAGATACCAAAGCGCAGTCTGCAGGCCTAGCAGATTTTTCACCAGTTTCCATTTAATAGAGTTTGCCATTATAACTATATATTTAAAAAAAGACTGGGGCACATTTACATATGAAAATGTGGCGACAGTTTGGCACAATTTTCTGGTGTACATAGCTTTCATCACATTTACTAACCGTTTTACACACTTTTCCAAGCTTTTTCCAACTTGTTCGACAGAGAAGCATGGTTTTGCTAGAAACCGGTATGACCTAAATAAGGCCCCCGTGCGCCAAAATTTTGGCACGTTTTTGGAGTAAAACTACAGCAACTTATCTGTGGTCTAACATTAAACAAGTACAGTTTTTTAGCGCTTTAACGCAATTTTTAGCACCTGGTCAAAATTCTAGCATAAATTTGGTGCAGGGTTTACGACACTCAAAATTTACAAAGTTCCATTCACCAGAATAGTAACTTTGTCTGATATTAAGACTGTGATTTGTATTTGTACACAGTGTAGAGTATGACACTGTTAGTAAATCTGCCCCACTGTGTACATAGGCAAATTATATGAATGTTTATAAATCAAAAAGGTAGACACAGTAAAACCCTCCTAGCCGCTGCTAGAAGCACCACAAGAACTAGCTCGACTTCAGTTGTCAATCATGTAAGATTCAGAAACCCCTCCAAGGTGCTCTGACCCTGTGTGTGCAACAGAACTTGGAAATATTGATAGAAGAGGGTACAGCCACATGGTAAGGTTTCGGCATGCAGTTTTGGAATCGAAAACCAGGAGTGGATTCTAGAAGAGGAAAAGCCTCATCTGTCCTGCTACTTTTCCCTCTTTTATCCACTCCTCATTCTGGATTCCAGAATGGCATTCAGAAACCTGACCAGCTGCCCGTACTGTAATATTGAATTCAATGTGCAAATGTATGCGGTAGGCTCCCCCTAGTGGTGGTTGCAGGCAGCCAGAATGTTAGCTTTTGACTCCAAATTTCTTACTTGGATAAGTTCTATAAAATAAATAATATATCTATATATAGTTCTGTGTGTGTGTGTGTGTGTGTATATATATATATATATATATATATATATATACACACACACACCTCTAACAGCTATCATTCCGCTATTCATAAGAATTCACAGTTTGAATTAGGTGGCGGTCTACAGCCCTAGCAGGTTCAAACTCTGTGGGACTGACAGAGGAAGCCAAGCAATGTACTCTACTGTCTCATAGACTTTGAATAGTGCATATGCTCGACCCCCAATCTTGTGATCGGTGCATTTCCCAGCAGTCACACCAGCACCAATCAGACACAGGATAGGAGATAAGCCCCTTTAAGTAGTGCACAAATATGAACCCATTTAGGGTGAGTTCACCTCTGTGCTAATCAGTCCTAGGAGCAGAAAGCCATAAAAATGACAGAGAGACGACATATGGCAGACACCAGCAGCGCTAGGTTTGCATCATGGTGCCATTGTGTTAGCAGAAAAAATAGCGCTGCTTCCGGCATCATTTTTGTTCCAGCTTTAATGAGAGCTTTGTCAGTGGCACTCCTCTCATCAATGTAAGGAATTGAGAGCAGCAATCAGGAGTCCTGGACTCTGATTTGGGGGGCTGTACAGTGGGTATCTACTCTTTTACCTAATCAGTGAAATTTATGTACACCCTCTATGGGGCGTATTTCAGTTATTTTCAGTTATTTTCAGTTATTTCTATTCACAGAATGGGGGCTGTGTATTCTGCGGGGATGCACATGCTCGACCTGCCACCGCCTATATTTCAGGGGTTCTCACATGATACAGGCCCCCGATTCCTGTGATCATTTTGGGTCTGAGCAGTCAGATCAGTTATTCCCTATCCACAGAATAGCCTAAGACAGTGATGGGCAATGTGCGGCTCTCCAGCTGTTGCAGAACTACAACTCCCAGCATGCAAAGCCTGTCTATAGCTATCAGCCTACTGCAGGGCATGGTGGGAGTTGTAGTTTAGCAACAGCTGGAGAGCCGCACGTTGCCCATCACTGGCCTAAGATAATCAGAATAACCCTTTAACTAAAACCACTTTTTTTGTACACTTTGACCTTGTCTCCTCTACTTCCAGATCACTCTCAGCGTGGGAGTCTCTTCACTCTCTTCCTGAATAATCCCCTTATGGCATTCCTATTCATCTCTGGCCTGTCCAGCATGCGCAAAGGGCTTTGGGACAAATGTCAGGACCATCTACGAAAAATCAATAGAGATATTGCACAGCTCTTGACACACTCCCGATCTATAGGTAAGAAATGATGGGATTATTTTTTTTACTTGCATTAAAAGGGCTGGTCTGAGATCAGAAGGGTCATACCACGCTTGGCCTTGGGCTGTGAATGGTACTGCCAGGTTCATTCACAGGAATATGACTGACTGCAGTACCAGACACAGCCTGTGAACACGAGTGGCGCTGTTTCTAGGTGACATTTTTATTCTAGTCTCGTAAAACCCCTTCAAGTGATTTCCTGAAATCGAACTTAACTGTGCTTTCTCCCTCACAGACCAAGCTTTCCTTCAGTTTTTCGGGGATGAATTTTTGCGCTTGCTTCTTACAAGGTTCATATTTTGCTCAGCAACCCTTAGAATGCACAAAAGCTTTAAGGTAAGTATTTAACCACAGTGAGTTTTACAAGGGAACGTTAAGTCTGCAAAATACATACGCTAATAGTTTACATTTTTCTTGATTTCTCTTAAAAGCCATAAACGCCTACAAGGGGGAAAAAATTATGATTGCATTTACTCATTTTGGGCTAAAAAAAAATTATTTTATTTTTATTTTTTCAATTAGTCTTTTTCAAACATTTTCAACAGTTTTCTTTTGTCTTACAGGGTTATGTTTCAGCTTCTCTGCAGAATATCTTATCTTGAGCCGTCAGGTTGCTGCACTGATGGCTCGATCTGTAGCCCTTATCTCTGAACTCCTGATGGCTCACTTAAGCCATAGTCTTATCATTTTGATAAGAATTTAGCTATAAGCAGTGTTTATGAACTGCCAGGAATTCAAACATAAGGGTTTTACAGCAACCCAACGGCTCAGTGTGAACGGAAAGTAAGTTACTCTACAGACAGGCTGAAACTTAAAGGGGTTATCTGACCCCTGAAATGCCCCCGATATGCCCGGGCCCTTCACACACCATGTACTTACCTGGCTCCCCGGCACCGGGATCACTTCTGATGTTGGCACGGCCACTGCTGCTTCTCCCCGTGATGCTAGGGAGGCTCGTCCCAATCACCCCCTGCCATTGGCTGCCCCTCCCCCTGGCGCCTGCGGTTATCATCCGCACACGGGGATAAGCGGTGGCGGCTGTGCGGGGACAGGAGTGACGCAGGTGCCGGGGAGCCAGGTAAGAACATTGTGTGTGAGGGGCCCGGGCATATGGGGGTGCATTTCAGGGGTCGAATAACCCCTTTAACCCTGTAAAATAAAAACTGTTAGAAATTTTTAATAAAGACCAATTAAAGCAATGATTTTTAGCTCAAAATTAGTATGATGCAGATCCGAAAAAAATGCCTCTAAAGGTGTTCATAGCTTTTAAGGCTACATGATGGTTTTGGCTGTGACATTAGTATCACAACTAAAGATCTCTGTACAGCAGTGCAGTCAGTGAGCTGAATTTGGTTGCAGCTTGACTCCAAGTTGCTGCTACCCCAGAAATGACATAAAATCCAACAGTGTTCCCCTGTAGCACATCCAGAGGTGAAATGGAGTTGAATTCAATAGGCTGCCCATCTTCTTAAGGTTTCAGGGTAGTCAGCAATTATTTAGGCATCTTGGTGCACAATCTTTGCTCCTTGAACATGGTTATCAAGCAGGGTAGCTGCTGAAGGATCTACCTTTTATGTGTCTACATTTGAACTGGAAGGAAGTATTGTGCTGCATGGGCTAGGTGCCCATATGTCTTTAGTATCTGCCAGCAGAATGCTGGTTCAGCTGACTGTGATATCTCTCGACTTCCCATACACATGCACACTTGGTTCAGGCCGAGCAAGTTCCCCATCCTTCTTTCTTTCCAAAAATGGAGAATTCGACTGACGATAGCCTAATCTGTTTGGGGGCTTTAAGTTGCCTATATAGGCAGGCTCGTTAACTGGTAAATCCACCTTAAAAGTATCCCTTGATGGTACAGTGACATGTCAGAAGATACCATAAGTGATGGCATGCAAGCCTCCCTTTGCCACCTACACAGATCTTTAAATGAAAAGGTATTTAGGGCTTCATTAAAGTCAGTAGGCAATTTCAATCACCGAAAAGCTTTGACAAACTTTCTGCTGTCCCACCATTGAGATTTCGGTTGATACTGTCTCTTTTGGGTCATTTCATGATGCTGTTGTCTTACAGGAGACTAGGAATTACCCAGAGACCTATCCATCTCTTCCCCGAGACGAGTTGGTGGAGAACCTTCACTTGCAGAAACAGATTTTGGAGTTGGCCTCCATATTAGACGTGAGGAACCTATTTCTGGAAACCACCATGGATGAATATTAATAAAGCGCGCCGGTTTTACTTGAACATTTGTGACTCTAAGGTCACAGAACCTGGAAGGTGCATATTTTCTAAGACAAAGCTCTTCTCTAGAGTACTTTTTAGTTTGTAAATCCCAAACTTTGATTTTAAATCAAGCACCTCCCTGAGAAAAGGTACCGAGGATCCGCGCCCGTCCGATCAGTAGTGTGGCACCTAGTGCTTGTGTTTTTCGCTTGCAGGTCATTGCCTCTAGCTTTCCTGCGCATGATGTCTTAGGTGTTCAGTCCCGGAATGACGAAACTCCCCCAACCCCCCCTCTCTCCTCCCCCCAGCATGAAGAATTTACTTTGTGGAGACAGGAGAACCAAGAGAAGCGTTTCAGACAGTCCAGACCACTGTCTCTCTTCTTGAGTATGGTTTTTTGAAACCTCCTTCAACCGCACAAAACAAAGATGATCCGGCCTTCCACAGATGACGCCAGTGCTGGCTTATTCCACCTTTGTATTTTCATATTGTTGAACTGTTCGGACATGGTACTTTGCAAAAGTCGGTTATACATGAAGCAGTTGGGGACAGGCACAGTAGTAATAATATATATTTTATTTTAATTTCTCGCCTCCATACTACATCCTGTATCCAACCCAGTGCGTGCCAAAGACACTCAACTTTAGTACATTGATAGCCCTGTGGGGTCCATGCACTAAAGGGGTCTGAATTGGACATGGAAACCTGTAAGATGTGTAACATATGTCTGTCACAGGGTCAGCATTGCATAGTAGTGCCTTATGTGGTATGATTTTAGTTAGTTTTTTTTAGCCATAACCGAAACAATCCTTGTTTTTCTTGACAATTGTACATGACAATCTTACATTTTTTTTTCCTTTTTACTTGTACAGAACCAATGTTTGTGACTAGCTGTAATACATTCTGCTTCGTGCGTAGAAGCTACCTTCTATTTCTTTTCTATTTATTATACTATTACTCATGAGCATAGTGGATTTTGAGCCTCATCTCAGATATTGCTGGATTTTAGCAACCATGTATTTAGTGGAAGCTAAAGGAATCGGTAAAAAAAAAATGTAGCAGAGCCTACTTGGAGACTGGCAGTAAATTTGGGGACTATAAAACAAGTCTCTCTGACGTAGGTGAACATGGGTCACTCAGTGAGCATTTAAATAATGTGGATAGAGGGGCTACAGGATGTGGCAACTTCTCCTAGCCTTGAAAATTAGGCCTCACCAAATAAGACTCCTCTCATAGGCTGACTATTGGATGATTTTTGGTTCTCAGAGGTTATCTAATCTCATTAGTCTGTGTTCTTTTCCACTGTACATTAGGATCTTCAGCTCTTGCCAGCTTTAAAGGGGTTGTCCAGTGGGTAAATACCCTCAGGATAGGTCATTAGTAACAGATCGGCTAGGGTGTCTGGAGCTATTTGAAGAGGAGGCGGCACTATCCTTTAAGCTTGAAGTCTTGCTTGAAGGATCCAGTGGTTGTATATGGGGGATCACAAGTTGATGTGTTTGCAGCTAAAGTAACGGTATAGCACCTGTCTCCCACTGAAAAGATAGTTAGGTGGGCTCCAAATGATATTTAATATATAGGAGTTCTTCACCACCATTTATAGCCATGTGAATAGTTCTGATTATAGACAGTGAATGAAGCAGCTCTCTTTCCCCTATCCTAGCAAGAAGTTCAAGCACAACCTCAAGCCCCAAGGGTTACATCAATGTGGATGTAACCAAAATGTTTTGCTCTCTGTCTCTAGGCTGAAAGAATGCCACCAATATGTTTAAACTGATCATGTTTTGGCAAACACTGTGATGAGAGTTGTGGCTTGGATAAGCAGTAGCGGGGCTTCCAGTTATGTTTCCAAAATTGTATAGTTCTACTCGGTGGACTGATTGTTAGCGTTTTTGCTGTATATGTTTAACAAGTTATAAGCTGGTCATAGATGTATCGATACTGATTTTCCTTTGTCAGGTAACAACGATCACACAGGCACATGCGCATGCGATCAGTAGCTGAAGTGTGATTGAGTGTCATACTCCCACTGTAATGATCTTCCTGACCGTTTAATCCAATAGATGCTCCTACCAGTACAGTGTATGTCAATTGACCAAGCCCAATGCCAATCAGTTGTATGTACAAAAAAAAAAGTGCTTACAGAGCTGCAAGGACCAATTAATAAAAGCTATTGGAATACTACATAATTTTAAAAAATTATTGGACGTTCCATAAAGGGTTCAAGAAAACTAGCAGTTACCATTAGCAACCAAGAAAATCTGGAATCATAAACAACAAGTTTGTGTACCCAATGGTAGACTTTTCATTAGTTGGATATAACAATTATTGTTAAATATCGTAAAATCATTTCAATCGCCAAAAATATTTTTGACATTTTTGGCTAGGTAAGATGTGTCTGCAGGGCTGGCATCAGCACCCGGCAATGTTGGCCAGACGCCGGGCCCACTACCGCTCTCTGCTATGCACTTCCATTTTGTGTAGTATCTCTTTGTAGTATCTTGAACCCAGGACCCGCAGGCTGCACTGTTTTCTATAAGAGGATTTTCACTGACTAATAAAACGTATTTGTATTCTTCCTCCCAGGCATCATGTTCTGGCATATGAAGATATCTCTCTATTTGCCAGTACGTTCTAGGTGGGTAACAAAAATAAATAAATTGAAAGTTAAATTTTTTTGTAAAGTTATTAAAAAATAACTGTGCAAAATATGCATTATGCTCAGAGAGGTTCTCCAGCAAAAATGAATTAATTGGCAAACAGTGTTGCCTACGTGAAATAAAACGTCATTATGTACGCAGCATTTATGCCTGCACAACTGTGCTCAGCTAGTTTTAAAGGGGTATTCCAGTTTTAATGGCTACATTTATTTCTTTAGATGTTGAACAATGTTCTAATGTACATCTATTTAAAATTTTGTTCACAGTCCTTTATTATAGCCTTGCAGTGTCCCCTCCTGAACACTGATGATAAAATGGTGTGGCCAACTTTAGTCCTGTAAAATGCATCCATAGGAACATTGGATAAGACTAAACATGACATTAGTCATGTGACTCTTGCATGTGTTATGCGATCTTTCTTTTAGTTAACTGCCCAGACATCTAACAGGTGAATAGTAGTGTAGAGAAGAGCAGAACATATTCATGTATTATTACCTGAATCATTACCTCAGCTTGTCTGTCAGTATCTGTGTAGAACCAGATCTGTGTGTCGTGTTTGTTTTTGTTTTTTTAACTAAACTTGTTAACATCATGACAACATCAACTAGAGACAGGCAGCCATTTTACAAATCGCCTAGAGACAGGCAGCCATTTTACAAATCATCTAGAGGGAGCCATGTGAATAAACACAGTAATGTGTAACTGTAATAACAAAAATTATGATTCCACCGCTAGTCCTTTTTAACACACGGATGTGTTCTGTGTGCTGACCCAGCACATGTATGTGATGTAACACTGCTGCTTACTGAATGTCAGGGATTGTATGACGTGAAGAGTCAGATGCTACGTTTCAGTAAGGCCATGGATGCATTATGCAGGACTGATACTATTGCATATAGGGGTCAACTGCCTAATATAAGAAATGTATCGAAGCAGAATTTTGAATACATGTATATTAGAATATTGTATGACTTCTTATTCTATAAACAAATAAATAAAAAATGGAATACCCCTTTAAGGCAGTAAGTAGCTGTTTGTCCTTCACACACCATTGCCATACAACTGGTCCTTCTACAAATTTTTCAAGGTCTATCATCTTGTGATCTCTGGGGTCCCATGTAATCAGTGTAATCTGTGGGTCGTACAAGTTCAAGCCTCTATGGGGTCCCTAGAGAGTGGAGCCCAGCTCGGATTGGTTCCTCCCATAGGTGGTGTTGCCCTTAAAATTAGTAAATGAGGGAGGGTGTGCACACTACTCTTCTATAAGGGGTCAGATTTGAGATGGGAGAACGCAGTAAAGGGCTGTTAAAATTTTTAAAGCACAATTTTTAAGCTTAACGGGAACCTATTGGCTCTCGTGATATGTCAGTTTTAGTAGATATACACTCTCCATATTATAATTCTTGGGAATCGTTCTTAAAACCGTGTGTTGTGCCATTCCTTTTTTTAATCCTATTGAAAATGTATAAAAACAAATAACGGAGTGTTACCGTTCCCCTTATCAATAAGGGGGGGTTCCATACACAATCGGCGCCGGCAGTGTCACACCTTGCAAGAACATTTATCTATTGACAAGTGGTCATTTCCAGGAGCACTAAAAGAGGAACAGCACAATGCAAAGAAAAGTTGTCTCGGGAATTCAAGTATTTACTAAGAACAAACATGTCAGGAGAGCTGACCGGTCCGTTTTAATAAACTGTGAAAGCAAGAAACAATCTCCGTGGAGAAACGTAGAAAATCTGTGTATGCTGCATATATTTAATTACTATGGTTATAGTCCGTGTCTACATCCCACTTCTCCCTTAGTACCGGTGACATTTTCATTAAGGAAAGATTTTCTGTTGTATGATCATCACCTGAAAGCCGGAGATAATATCTGTGCATCATAGGAGATGATTAGACAGATGCCTAATTATCTGCAGAAAAGGCTAAATTTAGGCATTATCTAGTAATAATTGATGCTTGGGTGGCCGCCAGCTTCTCTGCCAGATACCATCAGTTGCCTTGGCACGTGCTTCCAGCTCTTTGAATGCAGTTTCCGATCTCCTTGTTAAAAAGTGGCAGAGTGTAGTTCATCAGGGGCCGACTGGGAGCTTAAAGTGACCCTGGAAAAATCTAAAAGCGGCCCTGTGTTTTAGGCGGGGGTCCAAATTCACAGAAGATCAGGCAATACAAGTAGGCAGGGGCAACAGAAGTAGGCGGCACAAAATACTGCCCCTGCAGAACCAATTACCACAGTGCAGCACAAAATACTGCAGTATTCAACTGCATCACCATCCTAAAGACAGACATACAGTTGAATTCATGAGGGGACCTATGGCCACCAGCCAGGTGCATAAGTACCTGGTGCTCGAAGCATTATTTACTAATGAGAGCATCAGATCATTGGGTATCCAGCTGGCAGGCATGAGGAGGGCTCAGGTGACCCCCTGGGCATCGGCCTACCTGGAAATCACTCTTTAGAGTCTATGGCCAGTCCGCCCCTGTAGTTCATACAGTAGTGGGAGTACAGTCAAGGGCTTGCATACCACAAAGGCAAACCATGCGACTGCCATTGGGCCCAGCCCTGGTAGGTCTAACCGGCTTTGCTACTGGGTGGAAAGTCCTGTGCTGGATTCTGCTCCGCAGCAGAACTGCCAAGTTAGATAACGATGGGCAGAGGAACTTACTGAAGTAATGGGTAAGTCCTTCTGTCCTGGGTGGTAAAACCTGGCACCATGATGTTGGAGGGCTGTTTTGATCTTTGCTCTTTGGGGCCAACTCTTTTCTATGCATGCCAATGGTGGCTTTCTCTCCATTCACTTCTATGGGACTTCAGAAAATTTGCACAAGTCCCCCAACAGTGAATGGAAATGATGCTGGGCTCTCTGTTCACTTCTGAGGTCCTGTTCTGGAGATATGAGAGGGTTCTGGAGGTGGGACCTGAGCCTGACATTTATGTCATATCCATAAATGTCAAAGATGGGACACCTTTAAAGCTTCTGATAAGTAAATATGGTACTGACCATACGTCTCTTTTGGCCCTCTTAAAGGGGTCAGCTAATTCTTTTATATTGAATGCTAGTCTTCAGGATAGGCAATCAATACCCTGATAGGTGTGGGTCAGACACACTGCACCCCTGCCAATCAGTTGTTCTGCTGTATCTCTAACCCAGGAACTACACAGCTCCATACATCATCTAGTGGACAGAGCTGGTAACTGCAGTACTGCTCCCATTAAAGGGACCAGCTCTGTCCACTACGCAATAGAAAGAGCTGTGAAGTTTCGGAGGAACAGCTGATCGGTGAGGAGTCGGACCATCATTGATCAAATACTGATGGCCTATCTTCAGTATAGGCTACAAGTCCAAAAAGGGTAGGTAAGCCATTTAATTGGCTAAATATGTTGATGAACTGGCTGACAAGAAACAGAAGCATCTCTCAGTTATATTTGCTTTCATTTGGCACCTTTACACCCTATCATGTAGTTTTTGGTTCTTTATGTAGTGTTTTTATTTTCATTTCCTTTCCATTCACATTTGCGGAGTTCTGAAATTTTTACTTTCTGTGAAAATCTTTAAATGTATACCCCCCTAAAAATGTACAGTTACCAAAGGCAGTGTTGTATTGTGCTGATGCCATCCTGAGATGCCATCCTGACTGGGTACCTTTTACCAAGATGTGAGTTTTATAACAACCAGGTAGGAAAAATTATTCAAGACTTCAGAGCTGAAATCTCCAGCATTCCACTCTTTCTCCCTGGCTGCACTCTATCACTTTAACATCAGACACCATATGCATAAAAAATGCAGTCTACTACTACATTATAGGCGCACTACAAAGCGGTTAGGGGTGTGTCTGACAACAAGCTGGGTGACTGTATCTGATGACAACCAGCAGAATTGTGAATGCAACTCGGAGTTATAATACAGGCTATAAAGGTGGCCATACGTATTAGCTGAACATCTGAACGTGCTGATTTCAGTAAGACGATCTAATGTGTATGGGAGTGCCCAACTTTCCCTGATGGTTAATGTCGGGGCAGAATGAAGGGTTGGGCTTGTTGGATTTTAACATGTGCCATCCTATGTTCTCATGCAGTAAAGTCACCATCAGAAGTGTCTGGCAGCGGTACTTTTTTACTCTAAGGGTACTTTCACACTAGTGTTAAAGTTTTCCGGAGTCCCGTCCTAGGAAAAAAAAACGCTTCAGTTTTGTCCTAATGCAGTCTGAATGGAGAACAATCCGTTCACTATGCATCAGGATGTCTTCAGTTCAGTCACTTTTACGGTATTCGGCCATAGAAAATACCGCAGAATGCTGCGGTATTTTCCCCGGCCAAAATTCCGGAACACATGCCGGATCCAGCATTATTTTCAATTGAAATGTATTAATGCCGGATCCGGTACCAAGTGTTCCAGAAAATCAGATCCGGTTTTCCAGTCTGCGCATGCAGAGACCTTTTAAAAATGTGAAAAAGATAAATACCGGATTACACCGGAGAGACGGATCCGGTATTTCAATGCATTTGTCAAACTAATACGCATCCGGAAACAAATAGTATCCGTTTGCTCACGGATTTCCGGATTCTGCAGACAGTTCCGTTGCCGATTCCTCTAACGCTAGTGTGAAAGTACCCTAACTCAGTGTTTCCCAACCAGTGTGCCTCCAGCTGTTGCAAAACTACAACTCCCAGCATGCCCGCACAGCCTTTGGCTGTGCGGGCATGCTGGGAGTTGTAGTTTTGCAACAGCTGGAGGCACATTGGTTGGGAAACACTGCCCTAACTAATGAAAAAACATTAGGCTGAGGTTAAAGAGCTTCTCAAGGTTACACGTATTGACCTATCCTTCCGATAGGTCCTCATCAAATCCATAGGGGTTGGACACCCGGCACCCTCACAGCATCAGAAACTAACAGTATGCAGAGTGGAAGCAGAAGAGTCAGTACATCGTGTTGCTTCCAGCACTGGTGTACTGAAACTGCTACCATTCACATTAATGAGAGCTGATCTGCAGTACCCCAACATGGCCACTACACTGTGTATACGGCTCTGTGTGCCTCTAGCTCTGTACACAGTATAATCTGTGGCCTAGCAGCAGCTTTACCCTACTGATCGTTGGGGGTACGGGGAGTTGAACTCCCACCAATCTGATATTGTTGACCTGTCTGGAGAAGAGGTCATCGATATCTGTAGATTGTGGGGGGGGCAGGAGGAATGACTGCTGGCCAGATGCTTGCCATCCAGGATGTGTGACTACCTTTAAAAGGGTGTTCCCATCTTGGACATTATATCCATGAGATAAATTATATCTGATCGATCCCCGTCACTGATACCCACACACAAATCTCCAGAATGAATGGAGAGGTGGTGACATATGCGCTTTAACTTCTTCATGCTTTCGCCATCTGGATTGGGAGCCTAGTTCTGGAGATAGGTGCAATTCCCAGAGGTGAGATCCGATTCTCAGACATTTATGTCCTGTGCATATGCGATAACTAATCTGTGAACACTCCTTTAACTCCGGATCAAGGTTTAGTGTATGTGGATTTATTCCGTATGTAAACTGTGAAATGATGTTCATAGATGGACATACCCTTTAAATACCCGACAAGAGGAAATGAATCCAGACAAAACTTTCCATCACCATTACATGTACCATAATGTGTCCCCTATTGTGTTTCTACCCCCCCTTTTTACAAACCGAGTGATAGGTAAATCTCCTATGCAAGAGGCCTATGTTCTATAAAACCAGATAAGCACACAATTACCCTTAATGGTCTGTGACCAGCGACACGTCGGATCCTTTTTTATTTATTTTTTTAGCATTTTGTCCTCCGAGCACGAGAATGGTCGGGTTTTATTAAACTATTGTAATTAGCACAGTGTATATTGTGTATACTTATTAGAAAACCTGTAGTGGGTTAGGACTTAGACGTATAAACTGCTATGAGAGGATGACTCTAAATCTTCTGTGATGTGTTTTTTTCCAACATTTTTTTGAAGGGGTTTCGCTGCCATAAACACTGATAAGATATCGATTACCTGTACCATCAATGCCTGGTCTGTGATCCATATGCCATTTATGTTTATGGGAGAGAAACCCATTCAAAGGGGTTGTCTGCTTTACGTTTTTTTTTTGTTAGAAGATTCTCCAGAAAATATGCTGATAACGGGTTGTCCTGCTGTTGGGACCCACAGTGATAAGCTATAAGGTGTGGCAGAACATGGCAGTGAGCGTTAAAGGCTATATACACCTTTTGGGTCACTTTTTTTATTATTGCATTGTACTCATTTTGAGCTTTAAAAAAATTTTACATTTTTTTTTCAATTTTGAGCCCCTTTCTTTATACAGCCTGGAGATTCTTCAGTAGCAGGCTCTGTATTTTTACTGTTTCCTGTCAGGCAGCTCAGCTGATGGCTGTTTATCTCTGAAACACTCATTATAGCTCAATCCTTGTCTTAATGATAAGAATGTGGCTTAAATATGTGTTTATGACCTTTTAGTAATTTAGAGATTAACGTTTATTAGATGACCTTCACAGAATAAAAGTGAAAGTACAATTCGCGCAGCTATACAAACGGTTAACCCTTTGTGACAGAACGGCTGAATAGTTTTAATAACGACCAATTGAAAAAATGATTTTTAGCCCAAAATTAGTAACATGCAATCATAAAAAAAAAAAAAAAATGCCCCGAAGGTATACATAGCCTTTAAGTCTCTACGGCGCCCACCACAGGTGAAAGGAAGTATTACACGATGGCTATTGAAATCAATAGGTCGTACATGTAAAGCTCTGACTTGTTGGATTCTCCAGGGAGTGAGAGATGCTGCTGTCAGCTCTTGATCAGGTTTCTGAATAGGAGACCCTCAGACGACCCCTTTAACTGTAGTGGTCATTCTAAGCACTGTTCAGGTAGACATTTCCAAAGTATAGAATGTTCGAATTTCATAAATGCGTTCCTGTCCTTTTTATACCGGCGGCCATTTTAATGGTCTAAAATCTGACCACAAAATGGCTGCAATCTGTGATCGAGGATAGACTCGCTTTGACATGAGTTTTTTTTTTTTTTTTTATAAACTTTATAAACTCAACAAAGCCTTGACAAAAGCCTCATGATTTTATTTTGTGTTTTATGTAGCGTGTAATTAACAGACTCAGCAGAAGAAAAAGCCTGCGCCGGAGCAAATGAACCTGCGCAGGCTCGACTTGCAATAAATGGCTGCCTGACTCTGTCAGTTACTGCACGTAGCTGTGCCTGTGTTCTGAATATCAGTGTAGCTGACGTTTGAAGCCAAATGAGTGATTCTTAAACTTGAATATATTTGCTTGATGTCTGTGGTTACTTGTATGAGCATTTTCTCCTTCAGAATAAAGATTTTTTTTTCCATACGTTTGTCTGTTTGATTTTTATGGTTTTTGGAAAATACTATTTTTTTTTCTCTAAAAGGTAAGATAATGGCTGAATTTTTTTATCTTTTTTTTTTCTTTTTTTCTAAATTGGAAACTTATTGGCCCAAAAAGAACAGTTGACATTGTTTTTAAAGGGGTTATTTAGGAATTGATAATGAAGGCCTATCCTTATCACATTGGCAGGGGTCTGAGTCCCGGCACACACGCCGATCAGCTGCTCCATGGAGTGCTCACCTGAGCTCTATATAGTGGCTGTGCTTGGTATTGCAGGTACTGTTGAGCAAACTTGTGTTTTAAGTTCTGCCTCCAAAGTTTGGGTTCTGGTTATCGAAGAATCCCGTTATGGATTCCGCTACCACGGACCATAACGGAATCTTCGATAACCCGAACTTTGGACGCAGAACTTAAAACAAATTCGATCAACTGTAATTGCAGGTTAACCCTATTCACTTCAATGGGGTTGAGCTGCAACTAGGGAGTGTGACCAATGTATGGTGACGTCATACAGTGCTCATGAAGCTCCGACCCCTTCGAACAGCTGATCAGCGGGGGCCCCCAGTGTCTGACCCTTGCTGATCTGATAGGTCATAAATATCATTTCCAGGATAATCCCTTTAAGGACATACACTCATGGCCTATCCTCAGGATAAGTCATCAATATCTGATCAGTGGCATCCCAACTCCTGCCGCTCAGCTATTTGAAGGGGTCACAGTGATCTGACCTCTTCCTAGGCCAATGTCGCCATGTTCATCGGTCACATGGCCTAGTCGCAGATCGTTCCCATTTAAGTGAATGGACCTGAACTGCAGTACTAAGTACAGCCACTATACAGCACTGTCCTTTATAGGCTGTGAGGGGGCATTGGTGCTCATTGGAGCCCTGCAGCCTCTTCAAACAGCTGCTTGGCAGAGGGGGGCTGGGGTTGGACCCCCACCAATCTAATATTGATGACCTATATTGAGGATAGATCATCAATATAAGGTTTAGAAAACCTTTTTAAAAAGGGTCATGTGGTGTGCAGTATTAGCCCCAAGCTTGCCTTACTGACGGAGCTAAATAATAGCTACATCCTAACAGCATCAGTGTATTTTGTGATTGGATTCCACATATGGCCCTTATGGCAACACTGCACCTGACAGACATGCTTCGTTCATAAATAGCGCCACGCCTGTCCCTTTTCCTTGTCCAGTACTGCAGCTAAGGCCTCATACACACGTCTGTGCATGAGGCCTTAGCTCCGAAATCACGAAGATGCGGATCGGAAGCACTATGGAGTGCTTCCGTTGTGTTTCTGTCCATGCTTCCGCACCGCAAAAAAATATGACATGTTCTATTTATTTTGCGGTGCGGACGTATCACGGTCAGACCTATTCAAGTTGAATCGGTCTCGATCTGTCCCGGCTGATGCACGGACGTTGTCATCCGTTTGAGCTATTTCCGTCTGAGATCCGTTTTTGTTAGGCTACTTTCACACTAGCGTTAACATTTTCCGGTATTGAGATCCGTTATAGGGTCTCAATACTGGAAAAAAACGCTTCAGTTTTGTCCCCATTCATTGTCAATGGGGACAAAACGTAACTGAACAGAACGGAATGCTCCAAAATGCATTCCACTCCGTTTGGTTGCGTTCTAATACTGGAGAGCAAACCGCAGCATCCAGTGACTTGCTTTCCGTCATGACCCTCAATGCAAGTCGATGGGGATGGATCAGTTTTCTCTGACACAATAGAAAACGGATCCGTCCCCCATTGACTTTAAGTGGAGTTCATGACGGATCCGTCTGGACAATGTTAAAGATAATACAACCGGATCTGTTCATAACTGATGCAGACGGTTGTATTATCAGTAACTGAAGTGTTTTTGCTGGACTCCAGCAAAAACTCTAGCGTAAATGTAGTAAACAAAAGTACTCCATGCAGGACTTTTTTTCTTTTCCCGTCTAAAAAACGAATCTCAGACAGAAAGGGCTCAAACGGATGACAACTGATGCAACAGGATAGGTTTTGTTATTGTTTTTTCGCGTGGTGCGGTGCTGCACGGCGGCCATTGTTGCTGGGCAGGTGGGGCCCAGTGCGAGGGTGTCATTGCCAGGCAGCAGGGGTGCTGTTTGGCTGCTGGGTCCCGCCTCCTGCTGGTGCAGTGTGGCGCTAGTTGTCGCCGCGCGGTGCTGCGCCGGGTCTGGAAGACGCAGTGCTGTGCCAAATTTAGAGTAGATCCCACTCCAAGAGGCAACCTTGGCACGGTGAGTGGGCTTATGCCTTTTGATCAAAATCTACACTAATGCCTCTTCTAGAGCATACAGTATAGGGGGTTTGTACACTAAATATTGTGCTGAGAAGCAGTTATAGATCAAAGGTAAGCTTGTGGATGTGCGATATATTCTTTTTTTTTTTTTCTTTTTTTTTGTATCGTTTTTATTTTTCTCTCTCTTCTTCTAACGGTTCAGAACAACAGAAAGCTAAACGGTGATGTGAATGCACCCTAAGCTGTATTAAAATGAATGGGGCTGAGCAGCATATATGTACAGAGGTATCCCCTAGAGCAGTGTTTCCCAACCAGTGTGCCTCCAGCTGTTGCAAAACTACAACTCCCAGCATGCCCGCACAGCAAAAGGCTGCCCGGGCATGCTGGGAGTTGTAGTTTTGCAACATCTGGAGGCACACTGGTTGGGAAACACTGCCCTAGAGGCCTAGAAGCACTGGACACTTCCATACATATGACACTGGAAAAGCTTGTATGGCAGTATATGGAGGATGCCGCCCTGCACTAAGAAGCAGTACAGGCCCTGATGACTGTATTAATGGTGGTATGTATAAAAGATGGGAGTACATTGGCAACCATACCATATTGTAAAAAGACAAGCTGCTTGCAAACCAATAGATGACTGCTGACTTTAAAGAGCATCGGTCACCTCTTAAACCAGGCATAATTCCTGGTAGGGTTGATCCTGCTGATAAAAATGATTCCTGTCTTGTGATAATCGGTTGCAGTGTCTGATGGGGCAGATTTTGTTCTCAAAATTCTGTTAGAAGCTGCGTGATACCTGCCTCCCGTTGCTTCCAATGGAAGAAAGCATTTCAGCTCACTGGCCTGTGGTTTAACGCCAGGACTGCGCCGAGAAGGGACATGTCCTTTCTTGGCGCAGTGTGCGGACAGCCATGTTTGAGGTTGACAGTAGCTTTCAGAATATAGCTCTTTGCTTAACGCAACTGGATCCGCATCCTTGTGAATAATAAGCATTTAGTCAAGGCATGCAGCTCTCTGGGTATGCTTGGAGTTGTAGTTTCCGAACAGATGAGAGGACAACCCCTTTGATAAGTGGTGGCACTGTAATATGGTACCTACCTAGTGGCATTCCATCTGTGCCCACAAGACCCGTCAGTACAGTTTTTAACTGCACCATTAGTTATCAAAGGGTTTCTCTGTTCATTTGTTGGGAACTACAACCCCCAGCTGATCCTGAGAGCTGTAGACTAGAGTTGAGTGAACCTGCCTTTTGGAAGGTTCGGGGTTTAAGTGAATTACATATTTGATTCTGTTCTCACGGAATCCATCACGTAATTCGATGCAGCATAATACAAGTGTATGGCCAGCCCTGACGGTTACGTTCTGCTGTCCATACACTTGTATTATGATGCCTCTAAAGGCATTCGGTTTGGCATGCCGGCATTAATCTACGTTCTAGATTCCGTGTTTCTCCTAAAAAAAAAAGCAATAAAGTGTGGCATTTGTTTCAAGCGGTTGCCCAGTACTGCGGCTAATCCCCTTTGTAAAGAATGGACTGCTGACGTTGTCAAAGCTGAATCTTCTAGTTTCCTTGAAGATATTAGAACTCTGGTTAAGAAAAAGGTTCAGTCAGCCCTAGCTTCCAAGGACCCAACTCCTCTTAGAAATCCTCCTCCTCAAAGCATCTGCGATAAGTCACCTGGTTTCCGACTCAGACAACGAATATAAGCGTTTTCTATTCAATCCTGATGACATTGACAAGCTCATTAAAGCAATTAGAGCTACTATACAAATGGAGGTGCCAAAAAAACCTAAGTCAGCACAGGAAGAAATATTTGACGGACTAGGAGAAAAGAAAAATTCTGTATTTCCGGTCCCAGATAATGTCCAGAGTATACTCAGACAACTCAACAGCAGTGTCCTTCATTCAGCATCAGGGAGGGACGAGACATCGCCTAATTCAAAATTTATCAAACAAAATATTTTTCGTGGGTGGCACAAAACCTGCGATCAATATGCAGTCCACCTGAAAGGCTCCTTGAACATACAAGCCGACTATCTGAGCCGTCACACTCTAGGTCCGGGGGAATGAAAATTATGCCCGGAAGCCTTCCAGATGATTACACAAAAATGGGGCAGACTACTAATGGATCTTTTTGCATCACACGAAAACCACCAGATCAGTCAATTATTTTCCCTCAATCCAAGGGATTATCCTTTGGCAGTAGACGCCTTCAATCAGAACTGGACAACGCACTTAGTATATGCGTTCCCACCCATTCCTTCCCAGGGTCCTGCAAAAATTCCAGGAAGAAAAATGCACCCTGATCTTAGTGGCTCCCTTCTGGCCCAAAACGAGTTGGTTTGCATTAATGAAGTCACTCAGCAGAGAAGCCCCCCTCCTTCTACCTTTTGAGACCAGATCTTCAATGTCAAGGCCATTCCTAATCCAAACCTGCAGATATTAAAAATGTCGGCTTGGATTCTGAAGAATCCATCCTATTGAAATTAGGACTTTCTGAGAAAGTAGTCGCCACCTTGCTCCTCAGCAGGTAACAGAACACAAACAAGGCATACTTCAAAGTCTGGAAGAAATTCCCTGAGTGGTCCGGTAAATCCTTTGATCAGTTCAAACCTAATATTTTATCAATATTGGAGTTTCTCCAAGATGGCCTGGATATGATGTTATCACCCAATACCCTCAGGGTCCAAGTATCCGCCTTGGGAGCCTTATATAAAACTAGCCTCACAGAATGTCCCTGGATAGCTAGATTCCTCAAAGCAGCAGACAGGATTAGACCAACGGCCAAAAACATGGTAGCCCCTTGGAACCTAAATACAGTATTAACCGGGTTAACCTCCAGCCCCTTTGAACCTATAGAATCAATTTCCATGAAATGGCTCACCATTACAACATTTTTTTAGTGGCAATTACATCGGCAAGGCGAGTCTGCGAATTAGAGGTCTTATCCATCCAAGACCCCTTCCTTATGGTTTTTCAGGATAAGCTGGTGTTCAAATTAGATCCCTCCTTTTTACCTAAGGTGGTCTCTACCTTTCATAGGTCTCAGGACATAGTACTCCCCTCATTCTGTGCCAATCCAAAAAATTACCAAGAAGCTACTTTCCATACTTTGGACGTAAGTCGAGCAGTCCTAAGATACCTTGAAGCAACTAGAGTGGAGAATCGACAAGAATCTCTTTATCCTCTTTTTCCAGGCCTAACAAAGGTAAAAAAGCAGCAAAAAGTTCCATCTCCAGATGCAGGGGCGTAGCTAGAAATGACTGGGCCCCATAGCAAAAAAAATGTATGCCCTCCCACCTCCACATACCTCTCGGACCTCCCACCCCTTCCAGAGCTCCCACCCAAACACCCCTTCAGGACCTCCCACCACAACATCCCCACACCAGATATAATGGTCCAGGACTCCAGAGTAAGTTTTACCAGTCCCAGAGTAAGGGAACCCTCACCTCACAGCCACTTGAACATATGTGCGCCCACACTCCAGCAGCGCTGTACGCTCCGCCTCCTCCACTTCCGGCTAGTAGGACTGCCACCCAGACTCCCTCCCTGTAGCTACACCACCACCACATGAATTAAAAAAATATATATATCCTCTGCCGGCGGCCCGGGCCCCCAGTGGCTATGGCTACTCTGGCCATCCCTACGCCCATGTCCAGATGGATAAGAACATCCATCTCAGAAGCATACAAATTTAGAGGGAAAGAAGCTCCTTCTTCCCTTAGAGCACATTCTACAAGAGGCATGGCCGCTTCTTAGGCAGAAAAGTCATCAGCCTCCTTACAGCAAATCTGTAGAGCGGCAACCTGGAAAAGGATCCACACCTTTACCAAGCACTACAAGCTAGATATCTATTCTAATGAGGACATGGCCTTTAGACGTAAAGTCCTCTGTGCCTTTGTCCCCCCCTAATACCTTCTTTGTTATTTCTCAGGATGTGGTGTCATGGAGACGACTGGGGAAATGAGTATTACACTCACTGTTAATTTGGTTTCCTGGAAGTTTCCATGATACCACATAAATCCCACCCTTTTAACTTATGATTAGATTAATTTTTTCTATTAATCTAAGTCACCTTATCCCTTTATCCTGGGGTTCTTCGTTAAAATACACTGGTGGTGGAGGGAAGGGGTGGGGTTTTAAACCTCTCTGTGTTTTTTCCTGTCCTATCAGAGGAAGTCAATCTCTCAAGATGTGGTGTCATGGAGACTTCCAGGAAACCGGATTACCGGTAAGTGTAATACTCACTTCCCTGCCATAACAGCTTGCTGGATCTAAAAGCGCTAGTGTGAATTAAACTAGCCTAAATTAGATCAGTCACTTTTTCTACTCTAATCTTCTTCACACTATACAGGATACAGGAGAAGAATAAGGAGGCGGAAGAACATCTAGAGGAGGAGACTAAGGAGAAGGAGGAACATCAGTGGTAGAATGAGGCTAAGGAGGAGGATTTGAAATATCTTAAGGAGGAGAAGAAACATCAGTATATGGAGAAAAATCAGAAGGAGGAGGCTAAGAATAAGGAGGTGGAACATCTAGAACATCTAGAAAATGAGACATAAGGAGGAGAAACAACATCTGGAGGGGGCTAAAAAGGAAATGGAGGAACATCTGCAGAAGGAGCGGGCTAAAGAGGAGGAAGAGGAACATCTTGAGACTGAGGAATAGCCCCAGGCCCTATCTTATATGAAGGATGGCCTTATGCCTATCCCATGCATGCTTAAACTCCTTCACTGTATTTGCAGCTACCACTTCTGCAGGAAGGCTATTCCATGCGTCCACTACTCTCTCAGTAAAGTAATTCTTCCTGATATTACTTTTAAACCTTTGCCCTTCTAATTTAAAACTATGTCCTCTTGTAGCAGTTTTTCTTCTTTTAAATATTCTCTCCTCTTTTACCGTGATGATTCCCTTTATGTATTTAAAAGTTTCTATCATAATTTAAAAGTTTCTATCATAATTTAAAAGTTTCTATCATACAGAGGACAAAAAAGGACAACTTTAACATCAAGGAGGTGCACAAAGAATTGAGAGAATTTTTTGATGCAGTATTGAATGATTAACCTCTGAAGACTGGAGGTTGTGCATTATATTTGCCTTAAAATTTATATCTTCGCTCACCACTCATTATTTTTAAATAGTGGTAAGAAAAGTGGGTGGGATTATCCAGGAGTGGCATGGCAATCCAATGTCCAACATATTTATTATTCCTAGTGATATTTTAGCAGTAAACAGTGTCATCTCATAGCAGGCATTGATTTTATTTTCTGTATTTAGGATACATTTTTTAGGAGGTGTGTGGGTTATTTAGTAAATTTGGTGCATTTTACTTTAAAGATCTATTCTTTATAACTGGTGTAGGAAATGCCATTGTTAATAAGTCTTTCCCAAGGTATGATCATCCCAATATATAGTGTTCATTATCCCATAGACAAAGAACCTCAAGGCTAAGTGTGGGTGATATAAGAGGAATAAGCACAGTGATCTGATTGGCTGCTCAATAATGAGGTTAATTGTATCCTTTCTGGTAATAAGAATTTCTATGATATATATGTCATATTTGTCCGTTTCTTCTTCCATCAATTGGCGGAACATGGTATACGCCTCCCAGCCACCAGAACGGTAATTATACTTTACCATAACATTTCTTCTCAATGTTAGAATCCAGGAGTCTTCCTTGTAGGATGATGGAGGAGTAGTCCCGATGTGTGAACCGATACATTTCTATTAATAACAATCATCCTGTATAATCTATGGGGAATTAATAACCATGGAGGGGATTTACTAAGCTAAATGCTCCAGAATTCTACTTCTATTTGCCCAAAACATACATGCCGCTAGCTGGATTTATTATGTGGCTTTCGCACTCTTAGTGTACGGCGGTCATTTAGTTACAAAAATATGTCTAAATTGGCGCAGATTTTGGTGCAAAGGTTCTTTGTGCCACAATCGGCAACTTTTTTCTGCTCATGCCAGGTGTACAAACTAGGCATAGCGTGGGCTGGGAAAGGGGAAGGGCCAGGTAGCCAGTCTCATTCATCACTGTTTTAGAAGAGCCGTGTAAAAAAAGTGATGTGCCCTCCAAAAAGTTAGAAGACATTGGAGAGGGGGCAACCATATCATGAACATGTCAAGAATAGAATCAAGATTTATATTTGAATTTAATACCTTGATTCCAGCTAGTTTCAATGCCGAAATTGAGATTTTCGGCTTCCTTTAACCACCCGCCATTTCCATCGATCTGGGGCGGGTGCCAATCTGGGATGGGACATCGAGGTCAGGCTGTTTACCAGCACCTCCATCTCTCCTCCTGGGTAGGCCCCCACACCTATTCACCATCTATATCCATACAGACACATAGAAGAATTTCCACTCAAATAATACAATTACACTTACCGGTGTAATATCATTCAACGGTCTAGCTCCTTCCGAAATGTCAGCGATTAACCCATGATCAACACCTTAAGAAGAACCAGAAAAGAAAAAGAAAAAATATAAAAACAATCAGACATGTACAAAAATATAAAAACAGTCAAGTACATAATCAAGTAATAACATACATAATAACAAAAACAAACAAATAAATAAATAAATAATAAAAAAAATAATCTGTAAACATCCAAAGTTTGCACAATTATAAGTAGCACTTTACACCAAAACAGTGGATCAATTAATTACCATATGTATCAGCCACACCACACTACAAGCACCAGCATCTTCAATCCACGCACAGACTAACGCACTAGTGTGCACATGGTCGGAAGCACAGTAATGAAACATCCTTATCGATATACCATCAATTATGTATGAAGTATATGTAAAATCAACTAATTTAAAATCATTCACCCTATTCACATGAATCACATTTATATATCACCTATCAAGCCCAACAAGGCATTTACAATCTACCAATTCATTAATTATTCATTTAATACAATTTCTATAATTTTTATTTCTATTTTCATTCACAAAATATTTTTTTTATGTTTTTTTAATATGTACTATTATGCACAGGTATTTCACAAGTTCATCACTTGTTAAACTGCAGATGATTCTCAAATTATTTGCACCAGCAGGATCTGCTCCAGATTTTAGAAGTTAACCAACCTTTTGGGAGACACCCCTCCCCAAACAATTTCAGTTCCCTATATAAGCACTACAATAGCCATATACTGCAGACCACTGAGGAAGAGGTGTTAACCTCGAAACGCGTATGGTTTATCTGCAGTAGATTGGCTTTGCACAATCACAGGTGGCCCCTGGATAAAGACCGGACATCGCACACGAACCCGGCTGTTATACGCATGGTTCCAGCTATCAAATTCTAAGGCCTTTTTCTGAAAAAATACAACAACCTGCCGCAGCTCCCGCTCACGTGGGACGCCGCGTTCAGAGCCTGGCCAGGTAACGTGATTGTACTTCATACGGACATCTGGAATGGTAATATGAAAGACATTTTATTCTTACTGGTACAGCAGACACCTTTGGTTTGAATTATGCTGTTCACATAAAGCAGGCATCCTCAAACTGTTGCAAAACTACAACTCCCAGCATGCCTGAACAGCCTACAGGTATCAGCCTACAGCAGGGCATTGTGGGAGTTGTAGTTTTACAACAGCTGGAGGGCCGCAGTTTGAGGATGCCTGACATAAAGGATATCCTACACTGCAAATAGCAATTGATACTAGCCGGCTATCGTAAAAATCCAATCCAATAATTTATTAGGAAAATACTACATTGCCGGTTTTCCGTAAAGTCAACTGGAAATATCATTGCTATTGGGGGACTCACATACTCGTAAAGAGGTCCCCCTAAAGAAGACGGCTAATCAGCACGAAGAATCCTTGTACGGCATCTAACTGCTCTCCACCCATTCATAAAATTACAAGCACAATCCGAACTAATACCATTTGTGCTCTTACTGCTCCCTCTAGTGGACATTAAAGGAACCTATATAGACTTATCCACAGTAAACTATCGCATGGGGATATAGCGATTTTTATTACACACTACAGTGTTGGATTTTTAGATATTTGCATATTTTTTACCTTTATCCCTATTTTATTCATTGCTAATATTTTTTCATTTTAAACTTTTTCTTCATTTTTTTTTTTTTTTTACAAAGCAATACTAATACTATTCTTTCACATATATGTGCTTATATGTTAGAGTTGGCCAACTCACATTATAAACTAACTGAAAAAAATCTTTAGAAGAAGGTTTCCGTCTCAGTTCATTTGTTGTGATTCACTGCCTGTAAAGACGGTTAAAATAAAAATAATAACACCTTTATTCTTGTATTATTTAAAAATGTCGGTGATGCCATCCCCTCATGGGAACAAACAGGCAAATAATGGAGGGGTAATGTTTCTGTGCACTGTGTGTGCAACAATGTATCGCATCACCGTGTTCTGTGTATCAGAAACTAACACCCAGCAGAGGTCAGTAAATATAAACACCTCAATTACATTGGCTACAATGTTATTGAGCCAAGTGTGATCTGCATGTAAATTCCCCTCCACACAGATATAATTACCAGGGTGAGACCCTGCTGAGAATGAACAACTCAGTAACAGGATGTCTATTTACCCAGAGTTCAGAGAGTCCTTGGGCTATTGTGTATCGCCTCCAAAGGACACCTAAGTACGCGTGACTACAAAAACCAACACTCCTTATGAGGAGATATTTTGCAGTCACCATGCTAGTCTGAACTCACTAGGAGCACCCATTCTATTGTTGTGTGAGTAACATCTGTACCCAGGACTTGTGTTCTCTGAGTCAGACTGTCACACAGTTATCATGGTGCCCTAAAACCGCTAATCTAATATGTAGATGTCACCACCCTAACCTGCTTAGCTCTACGCGTTTCTGCGCTCTTTGTGCATGCGCCTCATCAGGAGCCTATAGCAGCGATTACAGGTAAGTTATGAATGATGATTAGAACATCTGTGGCGGCGCATTAGCACATGTAGAGTGCACAATGTCGGCGCTATTATGGCCGTGCGCGCCCGCCCACTCAAGCTCCTTATATGGGATGTCATCTCAAATGGACAGGAGGCTGTACCTCGGAGGTCTAATCAGAGACGAGAGGCGTATCACATGCTATGACACCGCAGGTCACATGCTATGATGCCGCAGGTCCTTGAACCTACTCAAGGTACACTACTTAAAACTCCTATTCATACATTCGATACTGAATATTAAATATGCTGTGGACCTTTAGGCGGGGATGATATCACTGACAATTTTAAATAATACAAAAATAAAGGTGTTATTATTTTTCTTTTAACCGTCTTTACAGGCAGTGAATCACAACTCACATTATATGCAATTATCCAATTATATAATATATTATATATAATATATTATATATATATATATTATATAATATTATATTTTAATATTTTGATACTGTTAATGAATTGCCAATTCAATACAACTCATATTGTCATCTGTCCACATTACCTCAAGTGTACTGAGTGCCTCCCATAGCTATATATTCTTTAATTTATTCTCCTTATGCGGTATTATGGTGAACCGCAGGGCAGTGCACCTAGCCAGAAGTCTCCAGATTATTGTAGCCACTGACCCAATATCCAAAAAAAGTGATGACTGGAACCTTTTACGGTAGATTAGCGATGTAGGCAGGGAGCTTGATACCAGTTGGTTATTGGTAAAAGGAAAGCTTTTATTCATATGTCAACGCATTTCAAGGGCGCACAACCCTCAGGACAGTATAATGCAACATGAGTAGTAACAACAGAGATGTTTTTAAACAGTGATTTTGGCGCTCAGAACGTCAGGCAGGCGGAGTATTGCTTGAGAGGCAGTGACAGTGGATATAGTGCTTTAACCTTTGTAGGTTAATCTAGCCATGGCCCCCCTGTGCTGCGGGATGGAGCAAGGGAGGAGGATGGGAGAGGGTGGCTGGAGGTGTCTGCCTCTATCTATTTGTGTGACAGCCGAGGACTGCCCCTGCACCGCCCACCTGTCAAGCGGTGTCCTACCGTACGGTAATGACAGCCGGGTGGCCGGCAACAACAGGTTGTTAAAATGGACTAGGATTGTGACCATGGTAGAGGATGCTGATGCCGCCTGCTCCTGTACTGTCTACCCGTCAGGCAATGTCAGCATCGGAGAGAGTGACAGCCAGGGCAGTCGGCACCAGCTGATTGTTAGAGCACTGCTGCGCTGGCCCGGACAATGGCGCTGGCAGAGGATGCTGACAGTAAAGCGCAGTGGCTTATGTTTACCCCGATGTGGTGCCGAGGTTGGGAGCTGGAGTGGGTAAGGGGCATACAGGCTACGATTTTATGGTGGGTTCAGTGACAGGAGTGTAATATCGAATGTGAGGATGGCCACTAGTATGTTAGTGAAGTTGGGGGGTGGCTATAGCATGGCGATTCCCGCTGCTGTAAATTTTAATCTCTCCTCACATACAAGAACAGCTGCCGAGAACAAATTATTACAAAAAGGACTTTCTTGTCAAAATCACAGGCACAAGGCAGAGCCCCTTTCTGTAGACCATGCCCAATTCGAATAGACCACACGTCCTTTTCATGACATGGCCCTGCCCCCTCAGTGTACTTTTGGGTGCCAGGGCTGCATCTGATCCCACACACAGGTTCATGGAGGACTGTGGTACTGGAAGTGCCAGAATGCTTCTGTGATGCCCAGGAGATTTGCCAACTCATCCAATAGATCTCTCCATTTTTCAGGAGCCTCCTGGATGTTTTTTCTTTTCATTTTGCTTTTTAGCTCAACTATAGAATTAAATTAAACATATTGCAAAAAAAATACTAAAAATACAAAAGCAGAGAAATCAAAATTTTGAAAATGGTGAATTTGTTAAAATTTTCTGTCAATTTGGGATTTTTTTCATAAATAATCATCTCAGATTTACCAATATTTTGAAGTACGATGTGTCACGAGAAAAGGGTCTCTTTATAGCTTGGATAATTAAAGCATTCCGAAGTTACAGATTTTTAAAGAGAGGCTCTGAAAAATAACAGGAACGGGATAAAAGTCCTCTAGTGGGATTACTAATAATGCTTATTTATGGCATAGTGAAATTACAAAAAAAACCTAATGTTTTTCTTTAACCATATTTACCCTCCTATAAACAAAAAAAAGTTGAAACATTTCAGGGGAAAAAGAGCAAAAGTATGAAAACTAATGCGACATTTAATTTGCATCAACCCTACCAACACTTTGCTATGGGGGTAATAATTGGTCCTTTACTCAATAAAATGCAGTCCACCTCACAGCCGCACACATCGGTTGTGCTGCACTCAGGGCTCGGCCTGTTGGGTGCTCCTCCAGTCCCAGGCTGCAGAGAACAGAGAGCTGCTGATTGGTGGATTTGAATCTGATCAACCAATCAGCACTTCCCCTCAGAAACATGAATGATGATTGCTGTTACAAACTGTCATTACTGGTTGCCGGCTGCAGGAGGAGGAAGACGTCTCCCAGCTTTGCTGCATCACCCCCTCCTCTGTCTGCAAGAGAGAAGCATCCGTGTGTCTGTAGTGACGTCTGCGACCCCTCTTCAGATCGTGGTAAGTTCTCAGTCAGACATTGCAGGAGGGGGTCATTACTGTACCAGGGAACTGTATGGGATGATTTATGTGTATGAAGAGGTTCATCTAAACCACTGCATAAGACGAGTGGAGCTTGTTCATAGCAGCCAATAAGGTTCCAGCTTTCAGACCATTTGGGAAGTGCCTTTGGTTCATCTATTCACTGCCCCCTTTATCTTACTGGTCACTTCCCACCCTAATTTACAGATCACTGCCTTATCTTACGATTCACCTCCATATATTACTGGTCACTGTCCTACCTTACTGGTTATTACCCTACCTTACTGGTCTCTATCCGCCCTATTTTACTGCTATCTGTCCTATCTTCACTTCACTGAGGTTGATAATATAGAACACCAAACAAGATACGTTGGGAATTATGGGTTATCTCAATGTCCTGTTTTTGGGTATGGTCATGAATTAGTAAAATCAGCTTTTTGATACTATAATTGGGGTTATGGATGATATTTATTGTGGGTGACTCTCACATCTTACCCATTATTAATTATCGTATCACCCATTATCGTATGTATCAGTGGTCTTAATAGTCTGACATTTCCACTGTCCTGTCTTACTGGTCATTACCCTATCTTACTGGTTATTATTCATCCTATCTTACTGGTCTCTGTCCTAACTTACTGCTTACTATCTCCCCTATCTTACTGGATGCTGCTCTATCTTACTGGTCAATGTCCCCCTATTTTACTGGTCACTGTCACTGGTCACACAAACAACAGCAACCATGATAACAGGTCAGGAGAGGTGATGATAAATTATTATGTCCACTGCCTTTGGTAGTTCAGAGCACAAGGAGAGATTTATCATTCCCGTACACCAGAAAACTGATATACAAAAGCTGCAAATTCTGTTTAAAATGTTTGTAAATGGCGTTTTACTGCCACCCCCTCCATGTTTTTGAAAGAGGTGGGCTTGGACATCAGCCCCAGAAGATTTACTTGATGTATGCCAGTTTTCTGCTGTAAATGATGACCGAAATCTATGGCAGCTGCGAGCGGGCCAAGAATTCATTCAGGGCGCATAGACTGTCAGAGGATGCACCTAATTTATAACCAGGCATGAACTTCATGATAAATTAAATGCATCCCCCCTGCTCTTGATAAATCTCCCCTTAGATGGTTGGTGAGTGGAAAACAACTCCAAACATGTTCCGACAGTTGCAGGCTATTATAGGATGATGGGAGTTGTATTTCTACAGCAGCACTTGCTGAGCCAGAGGTTGGAGTCCACTGTTCTACAAGTTGAAATTATTTCTTGCATTAATTGTTATCAGGGTTTTGGTTTATTTCTAGTTTATATCAAGTTTTATATTTCTCCACTATTGCCTCCACAATTGCCTGCAAATTGATTATATGTTGTACTCTTAATTGCAGGTGTGCACATGTCGATTTCGTAGGAAGGATGACATCACAGCTACAGAATTGACCGTCTGATAACCTCGCTCGACTGCCCACTTCTCCTGAAGAGCCCTCAGCTTTTTAAGAGTCGAGTGGAGGACATCATCTCTGAAAGAGGGTCCCACAGATGCATCCCAGCAGTTTGAGCACCACTCCTGCAAGAAGAGTCAATGCCCTGAGTGATTTCACTGGGGGTTACTCCGGATGGTCCTTGTGTTGGGATGCACCTCTGGCTGGTTATGATCATTCTATTAGATAATGATTGGGGGGAGGGGGGGGGGGGGGGGGGGGGGCGGGGGTGCTGCCAATAACCCCATAAAGATTTGTGAATGTTCAGATAAAATGGCGACTATCAGACAACCAGGAATGGATGTCTAATATCCCATGATCTATACAGCTTATCTGGATACTTCATGCAGTACAGGAAGTCTAAGTGGCCATTTATGGACAGGTAGGACACATAGTTAGCTAACAAATGAGAAATGCATATATGAGTGATAATGTAATGATCAAAAGAGGAGAAAACGTGGAAGAAAAGAATTACCTCTGATTTCCTGTATCAATTATTATCAAGGTTTTGGTTCATGTCTGGTTTTTTTCCACTTTCCTGCTTCTCCTCTATTGATATAACATTCAATAATTGCCTGGAAATGATTAGTATTCCTAGTTGAGGGCGTGGATATGTCCATTTTGTAGGAAGGATGACATCACAGCTACAGAGATGACCGTCTGATAGCCTCGCTCGACTACCCATCTCTCCTGAAGACCCCTCAGCTTTTTGAGAGTTGGGTGGAGGACATCATCTCTGAAAGAGGGTCCCACAGATGCACCCTAGCAGTTTGAGCACCACTCCTACAAGAAGAGTCAATGCCCTAAAAGCGTGATTTCACCGGGGATTACTCCGGGGTGATCCTTGTGTTGGGGTGCACCTCTGGCTGGCTGTCGTCATCCTTTTAGGTAGATAATGATGTGTGTGCTGTCAATAACTCCATAAAGAAGCGGGAATGTTCAGATGAAATAGCTACTATAAGGTAACATAGTAACATAGTATATAAGGCCGAAAAAAGACATTTGTCCATCCAGTTCGACCTGTTTCCTGCAAAGTGACCTGCAGGTGACCAGGAAGCTTATCTAGATACATCATGCAGTTTAAGGGGCCTTTTCTAGACAGCTAGGACAGATAGTTAGCTAACAAATTAATTAGAAATGCATATATGATTGATAATGTAATGATCAAAAGAGGAGAAAGTGTGAAAGGAAAGACATAACTCTGATTTCTTGTATCAATCATTATCAGGGTTTTGGTTCATGTCTGGTTTCTTACTATTTTCCTGCTTCTCCTCTATTGATATAACATTTAAAAATTGCCTGCAAATGATTATTGAGGGCATGGATATGTCCATTTTGTAGGAAGGATGACATCACAGCTACAGAGATGACCGTCTGATAGCCTCGCTCGACTGCCCACCTCTCCTGAAGACCCCTCAGCTTTTTGAGAGTTGGGTGGAGGACATCATCTCTGAAAGAGGGTCCCACAGATGCACCCTAGCAGTTTGAGCACCACTCCTACAAGAAGAGTCAATACCCTAAAAGCGTGATTTCACCGGGGATTACTCCGGGGTGATCCTTGTGTTGGGGTGCACCTCTGGCTGGCTGTCGTCATCCTTTTAGGTAGATAATGATGTGTGTGCTGTCAATAACCCCATAAAGAAGCGGGAATGTTCAGATGAAATGGCTACTATGAGGCGGTCAGGAAGGCATGTCTAACATCCCATAAGCGATGCAGCTTATCTATATACTTTATGCAGTACAGGCAGTCTAAGGGGCCTTTTCTAGACAGCTGGGACAGACAGTTAGCTAACAAATCAATGAGAAATACATATACGAGTCATAATGTAATGATCAAAAGAGGAGAAAATGTGAAAGGAAAGAAGTAACCCTGATTTCTTGTATCAATCATTATCAGGGTTTTGGTTCATGTCTGGTTTCTTTCCACCTTCCTGCTTCTCCTCTATTGATATAACATTCAATAATTGCCTGCAAATGATTACTATGTTATATTCCTAGTTGAGAGCGTGGGTATGTCAATTTTGTAGGAAGGATGACATCACAGCTACAGAGATGACCGTCTGATAGCCTCGCTCGACTGCCCACCTCTCCTGAAGACCCCTCAGCTTTTTGAGAGTTGGGTGGAGGACATCATCTCTGAAAGAGGGTCCCACAGATGCACCCTAGCAGTTTGAGCACCACTCCTACAAGAAGAGTCAATACCCTAAAAGCGTGATTTCACCGGGGATTACTCCGGGGTGATCCTTGTGTTGGGGTGCACCTCTGGCTGGCTGTCGTCATCCTTTTAGGTAGATAATGATGTGTGTGCTGTCAATATCCCCATAAAGAAGCGGGAATGTTCAGATGAAATGGCTACTATGAGGTGGCCAGGAAGGCATGTCTAACATCCCATAAGCGATGCAGCTCATCTATATACTAATGCAGTACAGGCAGTCTAAGGGGCCTTTTCTAGACAGCTGGGACAGACAGTTAGCTAACAAATAAATGAGAAATACATATACGAGTCATAATGTAATGATCAAAAGAGGAGAAAATGTGAAAGGAAAGAAGTAACCCTGATTTCTTGTATCAATCAGTATCAGGGTTTTGGTTCACGTCTGGTCTCTTTCCCCTTTCCTGCTTCTCCTCTATTGATATAACATTCAATAATTGCCTGCAAATGATTAGTATTCCTAGTTGAGGGCGTGGATATGGCCATTTTGTAGGAAGGATGACATCACAGCTACAGAGATGACCGTCTGATAGCCTCGCTCGACTGCCCACCTCTCCTGAAGACCCCTCAGCTTTTTGAGAGTTGGGTGGAGGACATCATCTCTGAAAGAGGGTCCCACAGATGCACCCTAGCAGTTTGAGCACCACTCCTACAAGAAGAGTCAATACCCTAAAAGCGTGATTTCACCGGGGATTACTCCGGGGTGATCCTTGTGTTGGGGTGCACCTCTGGCTGGCTGTCGTCATCCTTTTAGGTAGATAATGATGTTTGTGCTGTCAATATCCCCATAAAGAAGCGGGAATGTTCAGATGAAATGGCTACTATGAGGTGGCCAGGAAGGCATGTCTAACATCCCATAAGCGATGCAGCTTATCTATATACTTATGCAGTACAGGCAGTCTAAGGGGCCTTTTCTAGACAGCTGGGACAGACAGTTAGCTAACAAATAAATGAGAAATACATATACGAGTCATAATGTAATGATCAAAAGAGGAGAAAATGTGAAAGGAAAGAAGTAACCCTGATTTCTTGTATCAATCATTATCAGGGTTTTGGTTCATGTCTGGTCTCTTTCCCCTTTCCTGCTTCTCCTCTATTGATATAACATTCAATAATTGCCTGCAAATGATTAGTATTCCTAGTTGAGGGCGTGGATATGGCCATTTTGTAGGAAGGATGACATCACAGCTACAGAGTTGACCGTCTGATAGCCTCGCTCGACTACCCACCTCTCCTGAAGACCCCTCAGCTTTTTGAGAGTTGGGTGGAGGACATCATCTCTGAAAGAGGGTCCCACAGATGCACCCTAGCAGTTTGAGCACCACTCCTACAAGAAGAGTCAATGCCCTAAAAGCGTGATTTCACCGGGGATTACTCCGGGGTGATCCTTGTGTTGGGGTGCACCTCTGGCTGGCTGTCGTCATCCTTTTAGGTAGATAATGATGTGTGTGCTGTCAATAACCCCATAAAGAAGCGGGAATGTTCAGATGAAATGGCTACTATGAGGTGGCCAGGAATGGATGTCTAACATCCCATGAGCTATGCAGCTTATCTATATACTTCATGCAGTACAGGCAGTCTAAGGGGCCTTTTCTAGACAGCTGGGACAGATAGTTAGCTAACAAATCAATGAGAAATGCATATATGAGTCATAATATAGTGATTAAAAGAGGAGAAAATGTGAAAGGACAGAAGTAACCCTGATTTCTTGTATCAATCATTATCAGGGGTTTGGTTCATTTCTGGTCTATTTCCCTTTTACTGCTTCCCCTCTCTTGATATAACATTCAATAATTGCCTGCAAATGATTAATATGTTATATTCCTAGTTGAGGGCGTGGATATGTTCATTTTGTAGGAAGGATGACATCACAGCTACAGAGATGACCGTCTGATAGCCTCGCTCGACTGCCCACCTCTCCTGAAGACCCTTCAGCTTTTTGAGAGTTGGGTGGAGGACATCATCTCTGAAAGAGGGTCCCACAGATGCACCCTAGCAGTTTGAGCACCACTCCTACAAGAAGAGTCAATACCCTAAAAGCGTGATTTCACCGGGGATTACTCCGGGGTGATCCTTGTGTTGGGGTGCACCTCTGGCTGGCTGTCGTCATCTTTTTAGGTAGATAATGATGTGTGTGTGTGGCTGTCAACAACTCCATAAAGATGTGTGAATGTTCAGATGAAATGGCTACTATGAGGCGGCCTGGAATGGATGTCTAACATCCCATGATCTATGCAGCTTATCTGTATACTTCATGCAGTACAGGCAGTCTAAGGGGCCTTTTCTAGACAGGTAGGACAGATAGTTAGCTAATAAATCAAGAGAAATGCATATGTGTGATAATGTATTGATCAAAAAGGTGAAAAACGTTAAATAAATGAATTATTTCTGATATCCTGCCTGCCTGTGATCTAATTCCATTCATATTAATAACATATTCTGTTGTGCTTGAGAAAATTATACTTATATACGCATAAAAACTTTTCTAACAAGAAGACCTCATCTCTTGAGGACCCATCGAGCCTACCATCAACGCCACCACATTCCAAGAAGACAGAAGAAACCACACCAATGCCCACGTTGTACCCTCAGGATACTACACATTTATTTACAAAAAGGTCACATTGACCTACTAAATCCTTTTAGGGGTTACAACATAGATATTAAAACGTAACCTTAATTATATTTTTATAAAAGCTGATACATTTATATTAGTATAAAAAGAATGTTTTAGCTTTTATAAAAATATAATAAAGGTTACATTTTAATATCTATGTTGTAACCCCTAAAAGGATTTAGTAGGTCTATGTGACCTTTTTGTAAATAAAATAAGAAGACAGAAGGACACATATCTCTGGAATATGACTGCTTGTATTCTGATTGTTGTTTACCACGTTCAATACTACATGCTCTTTGCATGCTGTATGTCACTATATTGTAATCTTACAGTATATTTGTAATATTACTTTATTGTAGTCCCCTGCGGGGACCCTTAAAATGAGTGGAGAGGCAATTGTACTTGAACCAGATGGTCACGTTAATTGTCTTCAGAATGCCTTCATTAAAGAGGGCATTATTAACCACTTGTTGACTGCCCATTTATATACATCAGGGGGGGGGGCATTTAACTCTGTAAGGGCATTGCTGAGTGTCCTTGCAGAGTTTGGCTACTTTCACACCTGCGTTTTCCCTTTCAGCTATTGAGATCCGTCATAGGATCTCAAAAGCGGGAGAAACTCTTCAGTTTTGTCCCCATTCATTGTCAATGGGAACAAAACTGAACTGTAGGAAACAGAGTGCACCAGAATGCATTCCGTTCCGTTTCATTGCGTCCCAATGACGCAAACAAGAACGCTGCAAGCATCGCTTTTGTGTGCGTCCTGGGAAGCAGAGCAAGACGGATCCGTCATGACTCACAACTGTGACAGATTCATTTTCTCTTACACTAATGAAAATAGATCCGTCCCCCACTGACTTACAATGGTTTTAGAGATGATCCGTCATGGCTATTTTAGAAATAATTCAATTGGATCTGTTTGTAATGGATGAAGACGGTTGTATTATCATGACGAAAGCGTTTTTGCTGATCCATGACGGATCCAGCAAAAACGCAGAAGTGAAAGTAGCCTTATCAGTTGCAAGGACATCATGCAGCTACAGAAGCAGTATTCCACCTTAGCTGGGGCTAATATTTTGGCCTCTGTTACAGGAGAAATCAGCTTCCCTGTGGATCTCCCTCTCAGTGGACAGAGTCCTTCTCTGTGTACTCAGACACCTTCAGCCCAGGCTCACTGCTCAGCCCGGGAAACTTCTTTAACTCCATCTTCTCTGAAACACAACACCTCTCACTGTCTTACTCAGCCACAGTGGCCTCTGGTGGTTGGAGGGAAACATGACGGTCTGCATATATATTAGTGCTGGAATTGCTGCTGGATGATCAGGGCTGCCTCTTACATGCCTCCCCACTTAAAGGTGGCCGTCCTCGGCCTTGCTATATAGTCCATAGAAATAATGGTTAGTGCAACTTTTATACAGCAATACAACATTGTCCACAATACATATAGGTGGACCAAATGAACTCTGTAGACCGGACAATTAGGGAACACTCTCTTGATCACTTTGTATGGCTGTACTTCCCAACGCTCACTCAACTTGCCTCTGGGACGTTTCTCTCGTACCAGTACCCGATCCCCAGGCTGCAATGGAACCTCCTGGACTGGAGGACGGTCTGTATGAGCTCTCTCTTGTAACCGCTGACCCGCCAACCAGCGAATGGTCTGGAGCCGCTGACGGTGTTCTTTCACCCATGAGGTGGTTGATCGTTCTATTAGGTCTTCTGGCTGTTCTAGGTTTAATTCAACAATTTCTCGACCAGCCCTACCGAACAGTAACATGTATGGAGTGTAACCGGTGGTGGTGTGAACACGATTATTGTAAGCCCAGACTAATTCTGGCAGGTAGTCAGGCCAGTGTGCCCTCTTGTCTTCCTCTAGCGTCCTCAGCATTTGCAGCAATGTTCGGTTAAAGCACTCACAGGCCCCGTTTCCTTGGGGATGACAGGGAGTTGTCCTGGATTTTTTAATGCCATACAGTCGATGTAGCTCCTCCATCACTTTTCCTTGAAAGCACGCCCCTTGATCTGAGTGGATCCGCTTTGGACACCCATAGACCCAAATGAAGTCTTGACAAATGGCTCGTGCAGCGGACTCGGCCGTCTGGTCCCAAGTTGGGGTGACTACTGCAAACTTGGAGAAGTGGTCGATCATGACCAGGCAATACTGTGGACCTCTTGACGATTGTCCCACAAGGAGATAGTCTATCATCAACACTCCCAGTGGTTCTTTGGTCTGGATGGACTGTACGGGTGCTCTTTGTTCTGTGCTCTTCGTGAGTTCACACACTCGATACTGTCGGCAAACTTCTTCAACTGTGGCCTCCAATCGCGGACAATACACATAACGCTGCAGCCACTGGTATGTCTTGACTGGCCTGAAGTGAGCTCCAAACTTATGAGCCTCTTTGGCTACCTCCCGTGCCATTCTTCTTGGTATTACTACCTGCCACCTCGCCTCTAGGTCGGCGGGCTGTTGCCACTTGCGGAACAAAACAGCTCCATGCACTTCCAGTCTGTCCCATTGATGTAGAACGGACTTAATCTCGGCATCCAGATCAGTCCTTTCTTCTTTGTTGGGTTTCCTGCGCTGGGTTACCCAGCTTTTCATTTGCTGCAGTCCAACGTCTTCATTTTGCAATCTGCCCCATTCTTTATTAGTTCTCCCTAATACCTTGGGTAGCTTATGGGCTTCCCCACTTGTCTGGGTCGCGACTGTTGGGGGAGCGAACTTGCGGAAGTCAGGAGTCTCATCTTCTTCCTTTTGTTCATCGATATCCCCTACTGGAGTTTCAAAAGTAACCCCGAGAGACCATCAGCATTAGTGTTCTCTGTAGTGGAGCGGTAGCGAATTGAGAAGTCATACTTTGCAAGGCGAGTCGCCCAGCGTTGCTCCAGGGCTCCCAACTTGGCAGTACCCAGATGGGCCAGGGGATTGTTATCCGTTCGTACGAAGATCTTAGCTCCTGTCAGATATCCTGCAAATTTCTCCGTCATAGCCCACACCAGGGCAAGGAGTTCCAGCCGGAAGGAACTGTAGTTATGGGGGTTTCGCTCTGTATCTCGCAAGGATCTACTGGCATAAGCGATCACTCTCTCGCATCCATCTTGTACCTGCGACAGGACTGCCCCAAGTCCGTAGAGACTGCCATCAGTAGATAAGATAAATGGTTTATTAAAATCGGCATAAGCCAAGATGGGGGCCGATGTCAGGGCTTCTTTCAGGGCCTAGATTGCCTCTTCCTGTTTCTGTCCCCAGGGGATACTTTGGCCCTTGGGTTGCCCAGCCGTTCCTCTCAACAACTCATTCAGAGGGCCCGCTATTTTTGCGTAGTCTTTGATGAACCGCCAGTAGTACCCGATCAGTCCCAGGAAGGCCTTCAACTTCCGCAGTGTTCTGGGCACTAGCCATTGTCGTATTGCAGCCACTTTGTCTTGGGACGGCAGCACTCCGTCTTGGGACACCCTATGGCCCAGGTACTCGATCTCCCTCTTGAAGAGATGACACTTCTTTGGCTTTACCTTCAGGCCATGGGGTCGCAGTCGCTCGAGTACCTGCCCTAGCCGATTCAGGTGTTCTTGAAAAGTAGCAGAGTATACGATGATATCGTCTAGGTATATCAGAGTGGCTTCAAAATCCAGGTCTCCCAGGCATCTCTCCATCAGCCGCTAGAAGGTTCCAGGGGCATTAGTCAGTCCGAATGGCATCCTGTTGAATTCAAATAATCCCATGGGGAGTATGAATGCTGTCTTAGCCTTGTCCTGCTCAGCCACTGGTACTTGCCAGTACCCACTTGCTAGGTCCAGGGTGGAGAAGTATTTGGCTCGTCCTAGAGCCGTCAGGTATTCAACCGCCGGAAATCCACACAAAATCGAATAGTGCCGGCCTTCTTCTTGACAAGCACCACTGGGGCTGCCCAAGGGCTCTGGCTTCCCCGCACCACTCCGGAGTCTATCATCTGTTTCAATAGCGTTTTCACCTCCTGGTACAACTTGGGCGGAATCTGCTGATATCTCTCCCAAATAAAGTCCCAGATACTGTGTCACAGCAGGCAGGGAGAAATCACTCTAATCTTCCCTGTGGATCTCCCTCTCAGTGGACAGAGTCCTTCTCTGTGTACTCAGACACCTTCAGCCCAGGCTCACTGCTCAGCCCAGGAAACTTCTTTAACTCCTTCTCCTCTGAAACACAATACCTCTCACTGTCTTACTCAGCCACAGTGGTCTCTGGTGGTGGGAGGGAAACATGACAGTCTGCATATATATAAGTGCTGGAAATGCTGCTGGATGATCAGGGTTGCCTCTTACACCGGCGCCCACCATGGTGTCATTGGGCATTGGTAAAGGATCAATTTTATTGATTAATGTTAGCAATTTTTGTTCTAGTTTAGGTTGTGGTGGCGGTCTCCTTTTTCTTTATTATTGCAGTTATCCCTGAGGTAAAGTTGGAACAGATTCTGATTGGTGGATGGTTGCCTACCTGTAGCTCGGGTACCTTTTTACTGCCCGTCCCTGATTGGCTGGCTGTGGTCAGTGGCGGGAAGAAGAGGTCTTTAGAAGGTCGGTCCTGGAGCCCTCAGCTGTCAGTTCGCAGGACCTGTCAAGAAGAAACGAAGACGTCGCCCGCCCACCCTTCCCCTGGTCTTTGTCGCGGTTCTAACATTAGAGGGGGGGTTAGTCACCCAGCTTTGCTGGGGGATGTTGTGTGTGGTTACAGGATTTTATTGGGAAGTTTTGGTAAAATGAATTAAAAGATTTTTAAATTAATATTTATTTAACGGTCTGTTGTTAAGGTAACCCTTAATAAAGAACCGCAGCCATTATTGCACCAATTTATGTGTCCTGACTGGTTTTTTATTATTTAGGTAATATATATTATGCTATTATTGGTTACAAAATATGCACATATGACACCATACATTTTTTGGCCTGGCTTGGATCTAAATTAATTCAGTGGTCTGGTCTGGGGGTCTCAATTACATATACAGCCAACTGTAATGCACTGTGTGCTCTGACACCTTTTATCACATCCAGCAATAACTTTTCTAGTAGTCTGTGCTCCTGTATTGTTTCTTTGGGATTGCATCAGACAGGCTAGCATTTGCTCCCCCTGCAAATCAATGGGTCTTGGGTACCTGTTGTCAGATTCACAAATTGTCCTTCCTTAAACTACTTATAGTATATTAATCACTGCATACCAGGAACACCTCACAAGACCTGCCATTTTGGAAATCCACTGACCCAGTTGTCTAGCATCAGACAGACCCACCAGACAACCAGAGGATCCTCCGGTGGGCCCAGGTTCTGATACCATAGTGGGCCCCAAAGATTTAAGAAAAAAAAAAACATGTGGAACTGCCTTTGGAGCCAATAACTTGCCACTAGGGTCTATTTCTTTCAATCAAAATCTGTTAGACTTTATTGATGATATGGGGTTTGAGCCCCCAGAAAATTTGCTCTGGTGGGCGCAAGAAAACTCAGTCGGACCATGCAGTTGTCTGTCAACTACCGTTTGGTTCTTGTCAAAATCACTCAAATCCTTACTCCTTTTTCCTGCTTCCAGTACATCAACTTCAGGAACTGAATGTTAACTTGTCACGTTATATGTATAATCCACAATTGATATTGACACAAGATGATGTTATTCAGTTCACCTACGGTCTGTGGTTCCAAAGTTATGGCTGATTGGTATGTAATGCACTGTGCTCTGCAGTTGGGCAGCCATATAGAAGCGCAAGTTTTCATTGCGAATGTAATTTTGGTGCCCTATCCTTAGGTTAGGCCATCAGTGTTTGATTGCTTGGAGTCTGCCACGTCCCTTTCATAGTATACACAGGCACAAGGCAGAGCCCCTTTTTGCAGACCATGCCCAATTCTAATAGACCACACGTCCTTTTCATGACATGGCCCTGCCCCCTCAATCTACTTTTGGGTGACAGGGCTGCATCTGATCCCACACACAGGTTCATGGAGGACTGTGGTACTGGAAGTGCCAGAATGCTTCTGTGATGCCCAGGAGATTTGCCAACTCATCCAATAGATCTCTCCATTTTCTAGGAGCCTCCTGGATGTTTTTTCTTTTCATTTTGGATGTTTTTTTTCTTTTTCTTTTTTTCTGGATGTTTTTTCTTTTCATTTTGCATTTTAGCTCAACTACAGAATTAAATTAAACATATCGCAAAAAAATATAAAATAAAGAAATCCAAATTTTGAAAATGGTGAATTTTTTAAATTTTTTATTAATTTGTGATTTTTTTTCATAAATACTCATCTCAGATTTACCAATATTTTGAAGTACAATGTGTCACGAGAAAAGGGTCTCTTTATGACTTGGATAATTAAAGCATTCCAAAGTTAAAGATTTTTAAAAAGAGGCTCTGTCAGGAAGGTGAAAAATAACAGGAACGGGACAAAAGTCCTCTAGTGGGATTACTAATAATGCTTATTTATGGCATAGTGAAATTACAAAAAACAAATGTTTTTCTTGAACCATATCTACACTGCTATAAACAAAAAAAGTTGAAACATTTCAGGGGAAAAAGAGCAAAAATATGGACACTAATAGGACATTTATCCGCTAAAGGACCGCCTAACACACGGATGCGTCCGGCGGGCGGTCCTGTTTTTCTGGCCGGACGCATCCGTGCGTCATCCCGCGAGACTCGAGATTTGCTGTGAACGCGCGTCTCACAGCGGCGCGCAGCTCTGAAGTTATACTGCAGCCTGCCAGCGATGATCAATCGCTGGCAGGCTGTAGAAGTTAAATAAATGAAATCAAACATGTATATCAGACACTGTTTTGTTTTGTATATCAGACGCTGTTTTGATCGACCACCAGAGGACCAGGTAGCTCTGTAAAGTTGCACCAAACACCACACTACACCCCCCCTGTCCCTTATTAACCCCTTGTTAACCCCTGATCACACATATAGACTCCCTGATCACCCCCTGTCATGGATCACCCCCCCTGTAAGGCTCCATTCAGACGTCCATATGTGTTTTGCAGATCCGCAAAACACGGACACCGGCAATGTGCTTTTCGCATTTTGCAGATCCGCACATTGCCAGAACTATATAGAAAATGCCTTTTCTTGTCCGCAATTGCGGACAATAATAGGACATGTTCTATATTTTTGCAAAACGGAAGTGCAGACCCGGAAGTGCGGATCCGCAATTCCGGATCCGAGTGGGACAAAGTCTGTCCCCATAGAAATGAATGGGTCCGCAATTCCGTTCCGCAAACAGAATTGCGGACGTGTGAATGGGGCCTAAGGGTCTCTTATCACCGCCAGTTAGTTAGCTACTTGTTAGGTAGTTAGTGCCCAGCCCACCGCACCGCAGTCACTGATTTTGGCAGAGATTTTTTCATCCACATTGATCGATGCGAATGAAGAAATCTGTGCCGTTCATTTTCTCTTTCAGCCCAGAGGCTGCACGGAAAAAAAAATCTCATTACCCGTATGCTCAATATAAGGAGAATAGCAGAAACTCCTAATGCTGGCCATACAGGTAATGATTGCGGAGACCCTCAAATGCCAGGGCAGTACAAACACCTCACATGTGACCCTATTTTGGAAAGATGACACCCCAAGGTATTCCGTGAGGGGTATGGTAAGTTCACAGAAAATGTTATTTTTTGTTACAAGTTAGTGGAATATGAGACTTTGTAAAAAAAAAAAAAAAAAAAAAATTATATCAATTTCCGCTAACTTGTGCCAAAAAATAAACATTTCTGTGAACTCGCCATACCCCTCATCGAATACCTTGGGGTGTCTTCTTTCCAAGATGGGGGTCACATGTGGGGTATTTATACTGCCCTGGCATTTTAGGGGCCCTAAAGCGTGAGAATCCAAATGCGTAAAAATGTCCTGTGAAATCCTAAAGGTACTCATTGGATTTAGGGCCCCTTTGCGCATCTTGGCTGCAAAAAAGTGTCACTCATGTGGTATCGCCGTACTCAGGAGAAGTAGGGCAATGTGTTTTGGGGTGTATTTTTATATATACCCATACTTTGTGTGAGAAATATCGCTGTAAACAACAACTTCTTAAATTTTTTTATACAAAGTTGTCAATTTACCGAAATATGTCTCTTACCCAGCATGGGTATATGTAAAAATACACCCCAAAACACATTGCCCTACTTCTCCTGAGTACGGCGATACCACATGTGTGCCACTTTTTTGCAACCTAGTTTGGGTAACTTTTACCCAAGCCAATAAATATACACTTATTGCATTTTTTTTTTATCAAAGACATGTAGAACAATAAATTTAGAGAAAAATTTATAGAAAAATGTAATTTCTTTGCAAAAATTTCGGTCATTTTTGATTAATATCAAAAAAAGTGAAAATGTCAGCAACAATGAAATACCACCAAATGAAAGCTCTATTACTGAGAAGAAAAGGAGGTAAAATTAATTTGGGTGGTAAGTTGTATGACCGAGCAATAAACCGTGAAAGTAGTGTAGTGCAAAATGTAGCATCCCCAAGTCAGGGCAATGTATGGAACTAACCTGGGGAATGCCAGTGATGGAGAGGCCGGCACGCTGTTCCTCTGGGGCACTCTCTGGGTTCTTGCGGGACACAGCCAGGTGGAATGTGAGGTGCCCTTGGTGTTGTAGTTTAACGTGCCTATGGCTGGGTCCCTGAGGTGTCGTGACGCCAGTGCCAGTAAACGGTGGCACACCGTATTTATAGTAGGAATAAACAGAGGTGCAGACTTGTAACTTGAAAACAGAATTCCAACTTTACTGAAAACCGTAGAAAATACAGCAGGCAACCTCTTAACACAGTTCTTGTTGCAGAGAATAGACGTTTGTACAGTCGCAGTTACAGCAGGCTTACATCCAGCAAGGTATAACAGAGGGAAAGACAACAGGACTTAGAATTGCAGGTGAACCTTACTTTCTTCCTGACTTGTCCTGACTGGAATTGATGCTTCAAGGCCCCAATGCCCTACTTCTGGCTTATATCCTTGAATCTCCAGTAGACAGTGTACCTCCTCTTGGCATTTAGTACCTCTTGCTCTAGGGATTGCCTCTGCTTGACTTCTGCTGACTCGCTTAGGCCTGAGACATGTGGCCTTCACAGACTCCAGGGTCTGCACTCCTTCCCAGGCCCAGGGCCTGGTGTAGACCTCACAGGCTCATGGCCTGGAGTAGACTGAGCTGAGCTGTCTGACTGAGCTTTCTTTCCCTGACTGGGCCTTATATAGACTAGGGCTACCTAGCTCCCTCTAGTGACTAGAGCTGGAATTACATCCCTAGCCGGCCTGCACATAGCACATTTCACAGTAACAGGGAATTAAATACAATAAATTACATTGCATGGTACAAATAGGACCTTTACCAGCCTCCCCATAAATGAGAGGAACGACAGCATCCAAGTGACCCTTCTGTAGTGACGGGTAGTACAACTCCCGTACACTACATACCCCGCTGCTTTAAGCTGAGTACGCCCTCGTACTCTACCAGGAGTACCGCCCAACTGGAATTTTCACCTGAAAGAGACAAAAGAAAACATGCAGGGATACATACATATCAGTAATCAATTCCATCTGCATTGACAATTATGATCAGGTCCAGCTGGTTGACGGAGAAGTGCGGTGACAAGGGCGTCGTTCTCTTTCTTCAGGATAAGGAATGGAACTGGGGCGCTGACCTGGCACAGCGGATGTTAGGGAATACCAGGATAGTCCATGACAATGAATGAGTCCATAAAGCGATATCTCAGAGGCTCGCACATAGGAGTCCATCTCTGGGCACATAGACTTGAATAAAAATATATCTTGAGTAATAAATACGGTCAGCAGCACATACATAAAATGACAATACAGGACTCTGACAATACCAGGGCCATGTTATCCTGGCAAGTCCTGCGTATTATTAAAGTGCTGACATAAAAGCCCTTTTCAACCTGAAATGGGGGTTAAAAGGGGATAAAGTGCAAATAAAAGCACAACTTGGAATTAAGAAAGTACTTGACACCAAAATGGTAGCAGCAGGCAGGATGTCCCGGAACAGAAAGAGGCAGGCTGGGAGCAGTGGTTCCACAGTGGCAACTTATCTTCACAAACATGCCACCGGCCGTGGGGAACTGGCAGCAAGCTCCACCAGCCTGGCAAACTTAAAGGGACAGTTCCTGCAACATGTATGATGTCCCTGTGAGGATGAGCAAAAATGGCCTAGCAGGCCTGCTCACAGGTATGTGTCAAAGGATCCCTGTTCATCAGAGGTAGTGCAGCCCTGTGCTGCCGGTAGTCTGGGCCATGCACCAGGGCCACTTGGAGGGGGTGCCCACCAAAGGGAATGGGCTGGAAACATCACCGGTATTGGGCCTACCCACCTCACTGGCCCGCTGGGTTGCGGACACATAGGAGCTGCTGGTCTCGGGACACGGGCCGGCGCTGGGGTAGACACTTCCTCTGGCCGGGACATAACGCTCCCGTCAAGGCGGACTCGGCTCCTGGCATAAGTCAATTTATCCGCGGTTACACGGACCTTGGGTGGCTCAGCGCTAGCGGTAGGACTTTGGACTACGGGTTCAGGATGCACAGGGGGCACAGGTAACTCACCACCGCTGGACTGCTGCGCTGCCTTCTTAGACTCTGTCACTTGCCGCAGGCCATCCAGGTAAGCCTGTAAGGAAGCGATCCGCTCCTCCAGGGCGGAGATCTCACTGCTGGATTCCGGCACACTCGCAGCAGGCTCAGATGAGGTTCTATCATGGCGGTTCTTCCGCAGGTCATCCATGGCTTCACTGAACTGGGCCATCCGCGCCCAATCAGCGGCTGTCTTCTCTCGTCGCGGCAGCTCTGGAGAGGGATAAGGACTGGGAGGCTTGTCCAGGATCGTTGGCTGCCAGAAGATGTTCGGGCCGAGAAGGAACTCTTCTCCTGGTATGTATTCCGGATGGGTCCCGGCGGGTCCTCTGCCTCCACCGGATCTTCTGTTTCTTCCCAGTCCTCCGGTGCGGGTCCTGGACGGGTCACCGCAGTGGCATATGGGCCTCGCAGGCCCTCTGCGGGAGTGAACTCCACTTTCTCTCCGACCGCTAGATTATGCAGTCGCCCGGGAGATAGCTGCGCTGACGGACCGGCGATTTACGTAATAGTCCCGGTTGGTGCCGGTTTCTTGGATGAATCCAAATCCTCTGACCTTGTCAAACTCCAGTACCACTCCGGTGCGGCGTTCGAGCTGGGGCTTGCTGTCCCTGGAATCCTCATAGATCCGCTTGGTGACTTCCTCGAAGTATTTCTTCTGAGTGGTGGTTTTTAAAGTTGCCGCCACTCGGATCTCGGCCATCAGGGCCGACCACGCGAGGTTCCGCGGGAGGAAGCCTTCTCGCTGCGGGTGGAAACGGCAGGGCTCGGCTTGTGGCCATGGACAGGTCTGGGCCATGTCGCTGGGAGTATACGCTGGGGCGCAGGGCGCTCCTTAGTTGCTCCTGGGGTCGCCTCCATTGCACCAACTACGGCTCCGGATCCCGCTGACATCACAGGTAGGAAGCCCCGTAGCAGGGTGAGCCACTGTTCCTGCAGGCTCCACCCCGTCGTTTCTTGCACGCCCCTAGGTATTCCAGTATAGGGTAGGCGGTGTCCATATTATATTCCTCAAAGGAAGGCGTTACCTCCAGGTCGTCTTCTCCTCCCTCTTGGAGGGTTTTGGCGCTAAATTTTCGCGCCACTGAGGACAGTGATGGCGCAAGAAGAAGTCCAATGGCGCCGGCGGCCATCTTGGACGCCATGATGCATCAATTCAATGACAGCAAGCAGTGGTAGTAAAACAGCATAAAAGTCCACAAAAATGCACTTTGAAGTGGCGATTTTCTTCCTCTTGATAGCGCAACACTGCACAGCGCTTTCTGGAGGTTTTGGGACACTTTTCTGTACGTTTTAGGTCCACAAAGTTCACTTCAAATAAACAGGCGTTTTGTCACTTGGCAAACTGGTTAAGGCACAAAGTTCACGTTTTTGCTCACAGTCCGTAAAACGTGCGTATCCTGTTCGTGACGCCAAAATGTAGCATCCCCAAGTCAGGGCAATGTATGGAACTAACCTGGGGAATGCCAGTGATGGAGAGGCCGGCACGCTGTTCCTCTGGGGCACTCTCTGGGTTCTTGCGGGACACAGCCAGGTGGAATGTGAGGTGCCCTTGGTGTTGTAGTTTAACGTGCCTATGGCTGGGTCCCTGAGGTGTCGTGACGCCAGTGCCAGTAAACGGTGGCACACCGTATTTATAGTAGGAATAAACAGAGGTGCAGACTTGTAACTTGAAAACAGAATTCCAACTTTACTGAAAACCGTAGAAAATACAGCAGGCAACCTCTTAACACAGTTCTTGTTGCAGAGAATAGACGTTTGTACAGTCGCAGTTACAGCAGGCTTACATCCAGCAAGGTATAACAGAGGGAAAGACAACAGGACTTAGAATTGCAGGTGAACCTTACTTTCTTCCTGACTTGTCCTGACTGGAATTGATGCTTCAAGGCCCCAATGCCCTACTTCTGGCTTATATCCTTGAATCTCCAGTAGACAGTGTACCTCCTCTTGGCATTTAGTACCTCTTGCTCTAGGGATTGCCTCTGCTTGACTTCTGCTGACTCGCTTAGGCCTGAGACATGTGGCCTTCACAGACTCCAGGGTCTGCACTCCTTCCCAGGCCCAGGGCCTGGTGTAGACCTCACAGGCTCATGGCCTGGAGTAGACTGAGCTGAGCTGTCTGACTGAGCTTTCTTTCCCTGACTGGGCCTTATATAGACTAGGGCTACCTAGCTCCCTCTAGTGACTAGAGCTGGAATTACATCCCTAGCCGGCCTGCACATAGCACATTTCACAGTAACAGGGAATTAAATACAATAAATTACATTGCATGGTACAAATAGGACCTTTACCAGCCTCCCCATAAATGAGAGGAACGACAGCATCCAAGTGACCCTTCTGTAGTGACGGGTAGTACAACTCCCGTACACTACACAGAATTGTAAAAAGTGGTCCGGTCATTAAGGGTGTTTAAGCTAGGGGGGCTGAGGTGGTTAATTTGCATTAACTCTACCAACACTTTGCTGTGGGGTAATAATTGGTCCTTTACTCAATAAAATGCAGTCCACCTCACAGCCGCACACATCGGTTGTGCTGCACTCAGGGCTCGGCCTGTTGGGTGCTCCTCCAGTCCCAGGCTGCAGAGAACAGAGAGCTGCTGATTGGTGGATTTGAATCTGATCAACCAATCAGCACTTCTCCTCAGAAACATGAATGATGATTGCTGTTACAAACTGTCATTACTGGTTGCCGGCTGCAGGAGGAGGAAGACGTCTCCCAGCTTTGCTGCATCACCCCCTCCTCTGTCTGCAAGAGAGAAGCATCCGTGTGTCTGTAGTGACGTCTGCGACCCCTCTTCAGATCGTGGTAAGTTCTCAGTCAGACATTGCAGGAGGGGGTCATTACTGTACCAGGGAACTGTATGGGATGATTTATGTGTATGAAGAGGTTCATCTAATCCACTGCATAAGACGAGTGGAGCTTGTTCATAGCAGCCAATAAGGTTCCAGCTTTCAGACCATTTGGGAAGTGCCTTTGGTTCATCTATTCACTGCCCCCTTTATCTTACTGGTCACTTCCCACCCTAATTTACAGATCACTGCCTTATCTTACAATTCACCTCCATATATTACTGGTCACTGTCCTACCTTACTGGTTATTACCCTACCTTACTGGTCTCTATCCGCCCTATTTTACTGATATCTGTCCTATCTTCACTTCACTGAGGTTGATAATATAGAACACCAAACAAGATACGTTGGGAATTATGGGTTATCTCAATGTCCTGTTTTTGGGTATGGTCATGAATTAGTAAAATCAGCTTTTTGATACTATAATTGGGGTTATGGATGATATTTATTGTGGGTGACTCTCACATCTTACCCATTATTAATTATCGTATCACCCATTATCGTATGTATCAGTGGTCTTAATAGTCTGACATTTCCACTGTCCTGTCTTACTGGTCATTACCCTATCTTACTGGTTATTATTCATCCTATCTTACTGGTCTCTGCCCTAACTTACTGCTTACTATCTCCCCTATCTTACTGGATGCTGCTCTATCTTACTGGTCAATGTTCCCCCTATTTTACTGGTCACTGTCACTGGTCACACAAACAACAGCAACCATGATAACACCGAGGTCAGGAGAGGTGATGATAAATTATTATGTCCACTGCCTTTGGTAGTTCAGAGCACAAGGAGAGATTTATCATTCCCGTACACCAGAAAACTGATATACAAAAGCTGCAAATTCTGTTTAAAATGTTTGTAAATGGCGTTTTACTGCCACCCCCTCCATGTTTTTGAAAGGGGTGGGCTTGGACATCAGCCCCAGAAGATTTACTTGATGTATGCCAGTTTTCTGCTGTAAATGATGATCGAAATCTATGGCAGCTGCGAGCGGGCCAAGAATTCATTCAGGGCGCATAGACTGTCAGAGGATGCACCTAATTTATAACCAGGCATGAACTTCATGATAAATTAAATGCATCCCCCCTGCTCTTGATAAATCTCCCCTTAGATGGTTGGTGAGTGGAAAACAACTCCAAACATGTTCCGACAGTTGCAGGCTATTATAGGATGATAGGAGTTGTATTTCTACAGCAGCACTTGCTGAGCCAGAGGTTGGAGACCACTGTTCTACAAGTTGAAATGATTTCTTGCATCAATTGTTATCAGGGTTTTGGTTTATTTCTAGTTTATATCAAGTTTTATATTTCTCCACAATTGCCTGGAAATTGATTATATGTTGTACTCTTAATTGCAGGTGTGCACATGTCGATTTTGTAGGAAGGATGACATCACAGCTACAGAATTGACCGTCTGATAACCTCGCTCGACTGCCCACTTCTCCTGAAGACCCCTCAGCTTTTTAAGAGTCGAGTGGAGGACATCATCTCTGAAAGAGGGTCCCACAGATGCATCCCAGCAGTTTGAGCACCACTCCTGCAAAAAGAGTCAATGCCCTGAGTGATTTCACTGGGGATTACTCCGGATGGTCCTTGTGTTGGGGTGCACCTCTGGCTGGTTATCATCATTCTATTAGATAATGATAGGGGGGGGGGGGGGCTGGGCGAGCTGTCAATAACCCCATAAAGATTTATGAATGTTCAGATAAAATGGCAACTATCAGACAACCAGGAACGGATGTCTAACATCCCATGATCTATACAGCTTATCTGGATACTTCATGCAGTACAGGAAGTCTAAGTGGCCATTTATGGACAGGTAGGACACATAGTTAGCTAACAAATGAGAAATGCATATATGAGTGATAATGTAATGATCAAAAGAGGAGAAAACGTGGAAGAAAAGAATTACCTCTGATTTCCTGTATCAATCATTATCAGGGTTTTGGTTCATGTCTGGTTTCTTTCCACCTTCCTGCTTCTCCTCTATTGATATAACATTCAATAATTGCCTGTAAATGATTAGTATTCCTAGTTGAGGGCATGGGTATGTCCATTTTGTAGGAAGGATGACATCACAGCTACAGAGATGACCGTCTGATAGCCTCGCTCGACTGCCCACCTCTCCTGACGACCCCTCAGCTTTTTGAGAGTTGGGTGGAGGACATCATCTCTGAAAGAGGGTCCCACAGATGCACCCTAGCAGTTTGAGCACCACTCCTACAAGAAGAGTCAATACCCTAAAAGCGTGATTTCACCGGGGATTACTCCGGGGTGATCCTTGTGTTGGGGTGCACCTCTGGCTGGCTGTCGTCATCCTTTTGGGTAGATAATGATGTGTGTGCTGTCAATATCCCCATAAAGAAGTGGGAATGTTCAGATGAAATGGCTACTATGAGGTGGCCAGGAAGCTTATCTAGATACTTCATGTAGTTTAGGGGCCTTTTCTAGACAGCTAGGACAGATAGTTAGCTAACAAATTAATTAGAAATGCATATATGATTGATAATGTAATGATCAAAAGAGGAGAAAATGTGAAAGGAAAGACATAACTCTGATTTTTTGTATCAATTTCTTGTATCAATCATTATCAGGGTTTTGGTTCATGTCTGGTTTCTTTCCATTTTCCTGTTTCTCCTCTATTGATATAACATTCAATAATTGCCTGGAAATGATTAGTATTCCTAGTTGAGGGCGTGGATATGGCCATTTTGTAGGAAGGGTGACATCACAGCTACAGAGATGACCGTCTGATAGCCTCGCTCGACTACCCATCTCTCCTGAAGACCCCTCAGCTTTTTGAGAGTTGGGTGGAGGACATCATCTCTGAAAGAGGGTCCCACAGATGCACCCTAGCAGTTTGAGCACCACTCCTACAAGAAGAGTCAATACCCTAAAAGCGTGATTTCACCGGGGATTACTCCGGGGTGATCCTTGTGTTGGGGTGCACCTCTGGCTGGCTGTCGTCATCCTTTTAGGTAGATAATGATGTGTGTGCTGTCAATATCCCCATAAAGAAGCGGGAATGTTCAGATGAAATGACTACTATGAGGCGGCCAGGAAGGCATGTCTAACATCCCATAAGCGATGTAGCTTATCTAGATACTTATGCAGCACAGGCAGTCTAAGGGGCCTTTTCTAGACAGCTGGGGCAGACAGTTAGCTAACAAATCAATGAGAAATACATATACGAGTCATAATGTAATGATCAAAAGAGGAGAAAATGTGAAATGAAAGAAGTAACCCTGATTTCTTGTATCAATCATTATCAGGGTTTTGGTTCATGTCTGGTTTCTTTACATTTTCTTGCTTCTTCTCTATTGATATAACATTCAATAATTGCCTGCAAATGATTAGTATTCCTAGTTGAGGGCGTGGATATGTCCATTTTGTAGGAAGGATGACATCACAGCTACAGAGATGACCGTCTGATAGCCTCGCTCGACTGCCCACCTCTCCTGAAGACCCCTCAGCTTTTTGAGAGTTGGGTGGAGGACATCATCTCTGAAAGAGGGTCCCACAGATGCACCCTAGCAGTTTGAGCACCACTCCTACAAGAAGAGTCAATGCCCTAAAAGCGTGATTTCACCGGGGATTACTCCGGGGTGATCCTTGTGTTGGGGTGCACCTCTGGCTGGCTGTAGTCATCCTTGTAGGTAGATAATGATGTGTGTGCTGTCAATAACCCCATAAAGAAGCGTGAATGTTCAGATGAAATGGCTACTATGAGGTGGCCAGGAAGGCATGTCTAACATCCCATAAGCGATGCAGCTTATCTATATACTTATGCAGTACAGGCAGTCTAAGGGGCCTTTTCGAGACAGCTGGGGCAGACAGTTAGCTAACAAATCAATGAGAAATACATATATCAGTCATAATGTAATGATCAAAAGAGGAGAAAATGTGAAAGGAAAGAAGTAACCCTGATTTCTTGTATCAATCATTATCAGGGTTTTGGTTCATGTCTGGTTTCTTTCTATTTTCCTGCTTCTCCTCTATTGATATAACATTCAATAATTGCCTGTAAATGATTAGTATTCCTAGTTGAGGGCGTGGATATGGCCATTTTGTAGGAAGGATGACATCACAGCTACAGAGATGACCGTCTGATAGCCTCGCTCGACTGCCCACCTCTCCTGAAGACCCCTCAGCTTTTTGAGAGTTGGGTGGAGGACATCATCTCTGAAAGAGGGTCCCACAGATGCACCCTAGCAGTTTGAGCACCACTCCTACAAGAAGAGTCAATACCCTAAAAGCGTGATTTCACCGGGGATTACTCCGGGGTGATCCTTGTGTTGGGGTGCACCTCTGGCTGGCTGTCGTCATCCTTTTAGGTAGATAATGATGTGTGTGCTGTCAATAACCCCATAAAGAAGCGGGAATGTTCAGATGAAATGGCTACTATGAGGTGGCCAGGAAGGCATGTCTAACATCCCATAAGAGATGCAGCTTATCTATATACTTTATGCAGTACAGGCAGTCTAAGGGGCCTTTTCGAGACAGCTGGGGCAGACAGTTAGCTAACAAATCAATGAGAAATACATATATCAGTCATAATGTAATGATCAAAAGAGGAGAAAATGTGAAAGGAAAGAAGTAACCCTGATTTCTTGTATCAATCATTATCAGGGTTTTGGTTCATGTCTGGTCTTTTTCCCCTTTCCTGCTTCTTCTCTATTGATATAACATTCAATAATTGCCTGGAAATGATTAGTATTCCTAGTTGAGGGCGTGGATATGTCCATTTTGTAGGAAGGATGACATCACAGCTACAGAGATGACCGTCTGATAGCCTCGCTCGACTGCCCACCTCTCCTGAAGACCCCTCAGCTTTTTGAGAGTTGGGTGGAGGACATCATCTCTGAAAGAGGGTCCCACAGATGCACCCTAGCAGTTTGAGCACCACTCCTACAAGAAGAGTCAATACCCTAAAAGCGTGATTTCACCGGGGATTACTCCGGGGTGATCCTTGTGTTGGGGTGCACCTCTGGCTGGCTGTCGTCATCTTTTTAGGTAGATAATGATGTGTGTGTGTGCTGTCAACAACTCCATAAAGATGTGTGAATGTTCAGATGAAATGGCTACTATGAGGCGGCCTGGAATGGATGTCTAACATCCCATGATCTATGCAGCCTATCTGTATACTTCATGCAGTACAGGCAGTCTAAGGGGCCTTTTCTAGACAGGTAGGACAGATAGTTAGCTAATAAATCAAGAGAAATGCATATGTGTGATAATGTATTGATCAAAAAGGTGAAAAACGTTAAATAAATGAATTATTTCTGATATCCTGCCTGCCTGTAATCTAATTCCATTCATATTAATAACATATTCTGTTGTGCTTGAGAAAATTATACTTATATACGCATAAAAACTTTTATAACAAGAAGACCTCATCTCTTGAGGACCAATCGAGCCTACCATCAACGCCACCACATTCCAAGAAGACAGAAGAAACCACACCAATGCCCACGTTGTACCCTCAGGATACTACACATTTATTTACAAAAAGGTCACATAGACCTACTAAATTCTTTTAGGGGTTACAACATAGATATTAAAACGTAACCTTCATTATATTTTTATAAAAGCTGATACATTTATTTTAGTATAAAATATAATAAAGGTTACATTTTAATATCTATGTTGTAACCCCTAAAAGGATTTAGTAGGTCTATGTGACCTTTTTGTAAATAAAATAAGAAGACAGAAGGACACATATCTCTGGAATATGACTGCTTGCATTCTGATTGTTGTTTACCACGTTCAATACTACATGCTCTTTGCATGCTGTATGTCACTATATTGTAATCTTACAATATATTGTAATATTACTTTATTGTAGTCCCCTGCGGGGACCCTTAAAATGAGTGGAGAGGCAATTGTATTTGAACCAGATGGTCGCGTTAATTGTCTTCAGAGTGCCTTCATTAAAGAGGGCATTGTTAACCACTTGTTGACTGCCCATTTATATACATCAGGGGGGGGGGCATTTAACTCTGTAAGGACATTGCTGAGTGTCCTTGCAGAGTTTGGCTACTTTCACACCTGCGTTTTCCCTTTCAGCTATTGAGATCCGTCATAGGATCTCAAAAGCGGGAGAAACTCTTCAGTTTTGTCCCCATTCATTGTCAATGGGGACAAAACTGAACTGAAGGGAACAGAGTGCACCAGAATGCATTCCGTTCCGTTTCATTGCGTACCAATGACGCAAACAAGAACGCTGCAAGCATCGCTTTTGTGTGCGTCCTGGGAAGCAGAGCAAGACGGATCCGTCATGACTCACAACTGTGACAGATTCATTTTCTCTTACACTAAAGAAAATAGATCCGTCCCCCACTGACTTACAATGGTTTTAGAGATGATCCGTCATGGCTATTTTAGAAATAATTCAATCGGATCTGTTTGTACTGGATGAAGACGGTTGTATTATCATGACGAAAGCGTTTTTGCTGATCCATGACGGATCCAGCAAAAACGCAGAAGTGAAAGTAGCCTTATCAGTTGCAAGGACATCATGCAGCTACAGAAGCAGTATTCCACCTTAGCTGGGGCTAATATTTTGGCCTCTGTTACAGGAGAAATCAGCAATTAAAAGAAATGTTAAAAAATACATTTAAAAATTTATAAAAATTATAAAACACCACTAATCAGGGGAATTGCTAGGGTCTCAAAAGATCCAGGGCCCAAGCCTCAATGCATATGGCCCTAGTCGACACCCCACCACACACACTAGCGCTAAAGGCTACTTTCACATTTGCGGTAGCAGGGTCCTGCAGTCATTATAGTGATTGGGGCCGGAGAAGACTTCCGGCGACATGGTGGGCTAGCGTTAGCACGGATCCAGCAGGCTGTTCCCCCGCTGGAACAGCCTGCCGGACTCTGCTAACGCAAGTGTGAAAGTAGCCTTAATTGCTTTACTTGCTGCATAGACACTATCAAACATACAGGACTATACAGCAGCACATACTTCTCACATCCAGAGCCTCCCGGGTGACATCTCCTCTGATGTAGATGTTTTCTTTCATCTTCTCCTAGACAACTTATTTCAACCATGCCTCGTCTCTGCAGAGATTAACACAAACATTTTAAGTTCCTCACCCATTTTCTATCATTCTCCCCATCCTCAAGTCCCACAAGTGTTATCCTGCTGCTCTCTGTGCTCCGCAATACCCCCAAATACTATCCAGAAGAAATAACAGTGCCAAAGAGATAGTTCCCCCCATAGTAATAGTGCTCCTCAAAGTTCCACCAATAATAATTGCCCTCATTAGTAATATAGCCCCCTACAGTGCCCCTGTTATAGGAAATATAAATTATTAATATTTATAAATATTAATAAATAGGCAATTACTACTGACTCTGCCTACTTCTTATCTCTACCTCTCTGTCCTTTACCTTCTTAAACTGCGTGTCTGTACTGAACTATAGTGGCGGCAACTAGTGATGAGGTAGCACCAAAGTGTTCGGGCACTCGGTCCGAACACGAAGCGATATTTGTGCGCTTGGCCGAGCACCCGAGTATAATGGAAGTCAATGGGAGACAACCAGGCACCCTCTGCTCGGATGAGGGGAGGGTGCCTGGACCATTGGAAAAGGACAGAAAGTGACAGAAACACCACCGAAATGGATCTGGAACAGCATGGGGACCATGTCTGGGTTTATCTTGGACTCCAATTTCGCTGCTGGGAACCATATTGTCCCAGTTGTCCGCCACTTTTACATAGCGACAAAATCACGCCCCAAATCCTGGCCCCTCAAAAAAAAAAAAAAAGACATTTTTAGAGGTAAAATTGTTAGGAAACATTCTTTCCTGTATATTCAAATGTATATATAGTGCAAATGCTGCCAAAAATTACAAGAAAGAAGCACTCCGATACAGCCTGTATATCACATAACGGAGGGCATTATATCCACACCCTTGAAAAATTATGATTGATGGCCTGCTGGTGACCCACAAAAACATTTGGAGCAAGGGCCTGCTGGTTACCCTCTAAAACATTTTAGTTGAGGGCCTGAAGGTAAGCAGACCCTATAAAACATTGCAGTGATTGCCTACAGGTGAGCAGACTGTATAAAACATTGAAGGTGAGGGCCTGAAGCCGAGCGAACCCCATAAAACATTGCAGTAATGGCTTACAGGTGAGCAGACTGTATAAAACATTGAAGGTGAGGGCCTGAAGGTGATCGAACCCCATAAAACATTGCAGTAATGGCCTACAGGTGAGCAGACCAAATAAAACATTGGAGGCGAGGGACTGAAGGTGATTTAACCCCATAAAACTTTGCATTGATGGCCTAAAGGTGAGCAGACCGTATAAAACATTAGAGGTGAGGGCCTGAAGGTGAGCAAACCCCATAAAACTTTGCATTGATGGCCTAAAGGTGAGCAGACCGTATAAAACATTAGAGGTGAGGGCCTAAAGCCGAGCGAACCCTAAAAACATTGTAGTGAGGGCACATATATTCTGTATGGAGGAGGAGGCGGATGAGAAAACAAGATTCAAACATATACCCTATTTTTGCGGTGAAAAGGGTGCATCTGAATCTTATGGATTGAGTACATTATAAAGCATACATTTAAATTGCTTTTTTGTTCCTCATTAGCTCAGCTTTCCTCTGGTGGAGTGGAGAAGTCAGGGGCAATACAGGCCTTGTTCATTTTTATCTGAGTCAACCTGTCAGCATTGTCAGCAGCACTAAATACACGCTCAGACAATACGCTGGCGGCAGGGCAGGCCAGCACCTCCAAGGCGTAGAGTGTAAGTTCGAGTAAGGCCGCACAAAAAACGGAGTTCAGGGGAGGCCGGCGTGAGGGGTTTTGGAGGGCGAAGGCTAGGGCAGGTTAGGGTTAATGGTGCGGATGTGATGCGGGGAGTGGTCTGAGAGGGGGCGGAGTCATAGGTTTTAAATGATAGGGTGAGCGGGAAAACGGGCGCCATTTTGAGGAAAGCAAGAGCGAGGATCCCATCCATCTTGAAGCATGTCGCAAGCAGTGGAGGAGATGCTGCGGCGATTAAGAGAGGCGGCAGACTCCCGGGGCTCCGGGTGGTTGGAGCAGCAGGTGACTGCCATGTTAGGGGGGGCAGAGGCGGGTACAGCTAGCCCCACTCCATCAGCGAGACGGCCGCGGCGGGTACGTCCGCCTGCGCGCCTAAGCCCCGAGTTACCCCCCTGGGTACAGCGCCGTGTCAGGAGCCCCTCAGGGGACCCTCCACATAGGGAGGTTCCCAGCTTTACCTCTCTTGCAGCCTCCCGGCGTGGGAGGAATCCACGTGTCACACCCGAGGCACCCGATCACGGAGGCAGCAGCTGCAGGTACTGTGACATCCACTGTGACCCTCATGTCTAGCCCTCCTAGGGCCCCCTTCCAAGAGCCCTGGCCAGGCAAGTTTCAAACATCCCCCCCTGTTCTTGATCAGGGGGATAGCAGCTCTCCGTTGCCCTATGACCTATGGGCTAGGTCGCAGAGCCCTCCATCACTCGCTGCCATGGGCCCACCAGCCCCCTCTGAGCCCCCACAACCCTGGGCAAGCTATTTTAGTCGCTTTCCTACAAAGAAGGACTTTAGGGCACTTATATCTGAAGTTACAGAAGCCTGCAGAGCTGAGATTGCAGCGGTTCGCACTGATATCAAGCAAGTGGTGGACTGGGTGGATACCCTGGAAAACTCCCATGATGACACTAGGCAATATGTTTCTGCCCTTCATGAATCCATTACGGCCCAAACTGCTGTGCTCAGGGGCATGGGGCGACACCTGGAGGACTTGGATAATCAGGGCCGCTGAAATAATATTCGGGTACGCGGCCTCCCGGAGGCTTCAGGAGAGGAAGACCTCTTTGCTACATTAGAAGACGTATTTAACATGATCTTGGGTCAGCCACCCTCGCATAAGATCAAGCTGGACAGAGCCCACAGAGCACTCAAGCCCAAGGGCTCTGCTGCTCATCCCAGGGACGTAATCTCCTGTGTCCATGACTTTGCCCTTAAAGAATCCATCATGGCCAAGGCGCGCCCCTTGCACAACTTTGAATTCTATGGCACTCCTGTACAGCTGTTTCCAGATCTATCCTGGTTTACCCTCCAGAAAAGGAGACATCTTCAGCCTCTCCTTACATCCCTCAGGAGCCGCCAGTTTGCCTACCGCTGGGGGTTCCCATTTGCCCTGATTGTCCGTCATCAGGGGAAAACAGAGACTCTCCGCTCTTTCACAGATCTCCACCCTTTTTGCAAGTCACTGGGGATACCTGTACCGGACATATCCGATTGGGAATTTGAGTCCCCAGCGCCTCCGCCACCGCGCACTTGGTCACCTGCAGCGAAGAAAAGAAGACCCAGCTCAAGTGCGTCTTCCTCACCACGGTCTACTATGTCGCCGGGACACCGTCCACTTGCCTGACCGCTCTTAATCCCTACAGGTTCAAAGGGACACTAGACTCTGAGGGATCATTATACGAGTCGTTCATTATTATTGTTTAGCCAGTTGCTGACTACTTCTTGCTCCATTACGGTGCGGGCTCTCCGTGGAGCCTTTCTAATCGTTTGTTACTTATACAAGTTTTCTGTGGTTTGATCTTTGGCTGGCCTTGTCTCGCTGGTCTCTGACACTCTTACCCCCGAGGGGATTTTTGTTTCCTCCTAGCAGGGATTCCATCCCTGGGAATAGTTATTTACTGTTACTTATTTGTCTGTCTTAGTGTTGTCTCGTCTTGTCTCCCCTCCCCTCCTTCTTGTGTTCCTTCTCCTGTAGTAGGTACCAGAACTCCCTTGTGTGCAAGGACTGTATGCCCCGGCCCTCCCTACAGTCCACAGCTACATTGGTGAATCACCCCCTGACCCAGACAAATTATCTTGGTGAGCTGTATCTTACATATATCGTATACTATCACATATCCTCATGGTTCGATGTGTAACTTTCAATGTCAAGGGGCTCAACTCCAATGCCAAGAGAAAACTCTTGCTCTTGGAATTTAAATCCCTCAAAGTGGAAATCGTGTTCCTACAGGAAACTCATTTTGACGGCGACTCCTCCTTCCGTTTTGCCTCTCACTTGTACCCCACTGCTTATTCGGCTACTCATAGCCGTCGGAGGGCAGGATTCGCCGTCTTGTTATCCGCACAGTGCCCACTTAGAATCGAATCCTCAATTTTAGACCCACAGGGGCGTTATATTGTCCTTCATGGATACCTTGCAGACCAACCCATCACTTTATGTAATATTTATGCCCCAAATACTTCACAGATCCGCTTCCTTGGCGGAGTCCTCTGCAAGGTTTTTATCGAGGGAGCGGATCCTCAAAAACCCTTGGTACTTTAATGCCGTTTTTTCGGAATCACTGGATCGCCTGACTCTACCAGGCAGGGTAGTGCACGCAACGCAGCAGTGCCTAGCCAGGGACTTTCGTAAATTAGTGAGGAAATACTCCTTGTATGACCTTTGGCGTATCACCTACCCCACTGATAGGTTCTTCTCCTTTTATTCTACCCCACACAGCTCCCATACCCGTATCGATTATTTCTTTGGCACAATCTCGACCCTTAGGTTACTAGAAGGGGCAGATATGGGCCAAATCACCTGGTCTGATCACGCTCTTGTGACGGTCGACATCAGTAGTGGATCGGGTCATGTTCGCCAATGCCACTGGAGACTTAATGAACCCCTCCTGAAGCAGCCCATTATTAGAGAGGAACTTCGCGAACACCTGAAGTCCTACTTCGATCTTAATGTCGGATCAGTAGGGGATGTCCGTTCCCTGTGGGAGGCCCACAAGGCGGTCATGAGGGGGCACTGTATTGCGACAAGCTCCAGATTAAAGAGGGACTCAGTTGCTTTGGCTAGGACCCTTACGTCCCGTCTACGAGCCTTAGAGGACAAGCTGGCTACTTACCCCTCGCGCTGCACACTGAGACAAATCGTAGACGCCAGAGCCCAATTGAGGAGTCTAGCTTTAGGTCGGGTCAACAAGCTGCTGCTTTACACACGACAGCGTTACTATGCATGGGGGAACAAACCGCACTCTCTACTAGCCAGACAACTCAGGAATCGTTCTCCCCAGGCGAGTCCGAGTGCTATTAGGGGGACAGATGGAACGATTCACTATGACCCCAGGGTGATAGCAGAGAGGTTTTCGGCCTACTACATGGCCTTATACAACCTTCCCTCGGATCTCACTTCTGATGAGGGACTTAGAGACAATGCACTCCAGTCCTACTTGACCTCCTGTCACCTACCTACCCTGTCTGCCTCGGACCTCTCCACCCTCAACAGTCTGATAACCCCTGAAGAGTTAGGGGAGGTGATAGATCACCTGCCTGAAGGTAAATCTCCAGGACCTGATGGCTTTTCGTATAAGTACTATAAGACTTTCAAGACTGAGCTATCCCCTCATCTAGTGGCCCTCTTTAATCATTTCCTAGCCGGCAATGCAGTGCCTGCACCAATGTCTCATTCCTATCTCACAGTGATCCCGAAACCTGGGAAAGATCCCCACGAGTGCCAAAACTACAGACCCATCTTCCTGGTTAACTCAGATCTTAAAATCTATACCAAGGTCCTGGCCTCTCGGCTAAATGTTTTTCTCCCCTCCCTGATCCATAAAGACCAGGTGGGGTTTGTGCCTGGCCGCCAGGGGGCTGATAACACACGTAGGAGCATTGACCTGATTGATGTTGTATCTCGCTCCGGGGAGGAGGCGCTACTTCTTAGTTTAGACGCTGAAAAGGCGTTCGACCGCTTAAGCTGGCCTCTTTGCTACTCTCCAAGCGTACGTTGTCTCTGGCCCCTTCGTTCATGCCATACGTAGCCTATACTCCTCCCCCACAGCGACAATCAAACTCTCTCATGCCCAGTCTCGACCCATACGCATTGCCAATGGGACGAGGCAGGTGTGCCCCCTGTCTCCTCTATTATTTGCCATGTGTATTGAACCCCTGGCGGCCAAAATCAGAGCCTGCCCAGATATCAGTGGTGTTATGGTCAGGGACAAGGAGTTTAAGATATCTCTTTATGCAGACGACATCCTTTTTACCCTCCCCAAGCTTCATGTTTCACTACCAAACCTCCACTCCATTCTGCAGGAATTTGGTCGGCTCTCGGGGTATAGGGTCAACACCCATAAAACTGAAGCCCGTCCTCTTAATATTCCTCAGGGGGTCTTGAACCATCTCAAGGAGAATTTCTCCTTCCACTGGAAGAAGGATTCCTTGCGATACTTAGGTGTTGATCTTATAACCCCGATATGGGGACCTATACAAAGCTAATTTCCCACGCATGTATGCGGAAATCAGGGGTCTTCTGGATACTTGGCACGCTCTCCCGCTTTCTCTCCTAGGACGCATTGCCGCGACCAAAATGACAATTCTACCCAAACTCCTATACCTCTTTGAGACTGTACCTGTTGATCCAGGAGCCACGCGTCGGGAATCCGGTCCTTCGGCTGCTGGGTTTACAGCGCCCAGGCAGCTAGGTGAGACATCCATGGGATTGTTGCTATCTATACTTCAGGGGTCAGGCGGTTCGGGTGGGAGTAATAGTACCATTATTGGGGGTTTGGGATGCCTGCTTTGTGGCCTAGCTGGGGTCAGTCCGGATGGAGGGGGTTAGGTGCGGTCCCCTTACAGGCATGGGGATTGGGGACGGGGGCGAGTAATGTGCCCACAACCGCTAGCGGTGGGGTGGCTGGGTCAGGTGGGGGGGGGGGGGACGAGGATAGGCCCGGGTTAGATGATGCGGCAAAAGCGGAAGTGTATGTGTGTTTTGAAGGTCCCCTGGGAGCACACTTGAAGCCTGATGTGAGGGAAAAAATCTGGCGGAGGAATATGTAGAAATTTTTTCTCTCCTCCCTTAATTTAGATGTGGTTAAGAAAGATGGGGTCAGGAAAGAGGAAGACGACAAGCGTCGTTTTCGGCTTATCCTGCGGACATTTAGTAATTGGCTGCAGGCCTTTGCCATTCTAGCAAGTGTGATTGGGGAAAAATATCCTGAGTGTTGTTCGGCACTTTTTTGTTACCTGGACGCAATCGGGGAGGTTTATCGGGTGTATGGGGGTTCTGGGTGGATCAGATATGATGAACAATTTTGTCAAAGAAAGGCAGTCTGCCCTAACATGAGATGGGACCATAAGAATATAGCCTTTCGGATGAGAGTTACGGCACCAGGAAGGACTGGTCAGTCCTTTCTGAGTGAGTCGGGGGGGGGGGGGGCAGCCCACGGGGAATATGCCAGTCGCAAGGGGATTCTGCTTCCTTTTTAATGAAGGAAGTTGTAAGTTTGGACAAAAATGCAAGTTTAAGCACAAGTGTTCCACATGTGGGGGCAGCCATGGGGCCAACAGGTGTTTTAGAGGTGGTAGACAGAGAAGGGGTTTTGCAAAAGGGGTGGACTCCAGTGCGAGTGGAAAGGATGAGGGATTATCTAAGTAGATACCCTAACTAAGAGGTGGCAGAGTTTTTACATTTGGGTTTTATGTTAGGCTTTCATATCCCCTTTCATCCGTTGCCGGTGGTAGAGACGCGGAAGAATTTGTGTTCGGCACTAGAATACCCGGAAATCGTGTCGGAGAAGTTACACAGAGAGGTTTCTTTGGGAAGGATGGATGGACTGTTTTTTACGTCGCCCATGAGTAAATTGCGTGTTTCCCCTCTGGGTTTTGGTTCCCAAAAAGGAGCCGAATAAATTTCACCTCATACATCATTTATCCTTCCCTAAGGGTGCGTCAGGCAACGAAGGCATAGATCCTGAGCTTTGTTCGATGTTTTATGCCTCCTTTGACGTGGCTGTCGAGTGGGTGAGAAAGTTAGAACCGGGTACCCTATTAGCTAAATCTGACATCGAATCGGCATTTCGACTGTTACCGGTTCACCCGGATAGTTTGTATTTACCGGGATCTTTTTGGGATGACGGCTATTTTGTTGATAGGTGTTTGACGATGGGGTGTTCGGTGTCTATTTTGAGTGTTTCAGTTCATTTTTTAAATGGGTGGTCGTTAAGGAATCGGGTTGTTCATCTATTATACACTACCTAGACGATTTTTTGTGTTTAGGGCCAACCAGGTCTAGAGTTTGTTCTTTGCTGTTATCTACGTTGCAGTCAGTTTCTGAGTTTTTTGGGGTTCCATTGGCGGTAGAAAAAACAGTAGTGTTGAGCAAACAGTTCGAGCATAGTTCGGGTTCGTACCGAATTTTGGGGTGTTCAGGACCCGGACCTGAACATTTTCAAAAAAGTTCAGGTTCGGGTCCGTTGTTCGGCGATTTCTTCCCGCTTTCTGAAGGGCTGCACAGCAGCCAATCAGCTAGCGTTTTATTTCTTGCCCTAAGAAGCCATCACAGCCATGCCTACTAATGGCATGGCTGTGATTTGCCAAGTGCAGCATGTGACCCAGCCTCTATTAAAGCTGGAGTCACGTAGCGCCGCACGTCACACTGCTCTGATTAGTGTAGGGAGAGGACGCAGCTTCTGTGAGGGCAAGATTAGGCAGGGAAAAGTCAGCAACAGCATCTAATGAACTGATCGATCTACAGCTGTGAATGATTCAACTTCTGCTAGTTAATTGCTCACTGGTTTTTAGGCTGCACAGAGCGTTTTTCTGTCACTTTTTTCTGGGGTGATTGGCGGCCATTTTGTGACTGGTGGACCAGAACAAGCTGCCACCAAGTCCATTAATCCATCAATACTAGTTTTTTTTTTTGCTATATCCTACATCAGGGGCTTGGCTGTGCTTATTGTCACCCCTAGAAACTCAGGATAGCAATTTCTATATTTTATTAAGGGGTTAAATACAATTGCCAAAACACCAATCCCCTAAATCTGGTGTTCCAGCTTTGGCTAGCCAAGTGTAATACTATCTGATGTCTGGCAAAGGATAGATTATTTTCTGTGGTGAAATTCCATTGCCAAAATAGCAATACCCTGAATCTGGTGACCCAGCACTGGCTGGCAAAGTATAATAGTGTCCGCCAAAACATATATTTTGTTCTGGGGTGAAATTCAATTGCCAAAATAGCAATACCCTGAATCTGGTGTCCCAGCACTGGCTGGCAAAGTATAATAGTGTACACCGAAACATATATTTTGTTCTGGGGTGAAATTCACTTGCCAATATAGCAATACCCTGAATCTGGTGTTCCAGCTGTTGCAGGCCAAGTGTTAATCTGTCCGTAAAAGGGTATATTTTGTTCTGGGGTGAAATTCAATTGCCAAAATAGCAATACCCTGAATCTGGTGTCCCAGCACTGGCTGGCAAAGTATAAAAGTGTCCGCCAAAACATATATTTTGTTCTGGGGTGAAATTCAATTGCCAAAATAGCAATACCCTGAATCTGGTGTTCCAGCAGTTGCAGGCCTAGTTTAAATCTGTCCGTAACAGGGTATATTTTGTTCTGGGGTGAAATTCAATTGCCAAAATAGCAATACCCTGAATCTGGTGTTCCGGCAGTTGCAGGCCTAGTTTAAATCTGTCTGTAAAAGAGTATTTTTTGTTCTGGGGTGAAATTCACTTGCCAATATAGCAATACCCTGAATCTGGTGTTCCAGCTGTTGCAGGCCAAGTGTTAATCTGTCCGTAAAAGGGTATATTTTGCTCTGGAGTGAAATTAAATTGCCAATATAGCAATACCCTGAATCTGGTGTTCCAGCTGTTGCAGGCCAAGTGTTAATCTGTCTGTAAAAGGGTATATTTTGTTCTGGGGGGAAATTTAGTTGCCAAAATAGCAATACCCTGAATCTGGTTTCCCAGCACTGGCTGGCAAAGTATAATAGTGTCCGCCAAAACATATATTTTGTTCTGGGGTGAAATTCAATTGCCAATATAGCAATACCCTAAATCTGGTGTTCCAGCTGTTGCAGGCCAAGTGTTAATCTGTCCGTAAAAGGGTATATTTTGATCTGGGGTGAAATTCAATTGCCAAAATAGCAATACCCTGAATCTGGTGTTCCAGCAGTTGCAGGCCTAGTTTAAATCTGTCCGTAACAGGGTATATTTTGTTCTGGGGTGAAATTCAATTGCCAATATAGCAATACCCTGAATCTGGTGTTCCAGCTGTTGCAGGCCAAGTGTTAATCTGTCCGTAAAAGGGTATATTTTGTTCTGGGGTGAAATTCAATTGCCAAAATAGCAATACCCTGAATCTGGTGTTCCAGCAGTTGCAGGCCTAGTTTAAATCTGTCCGTAACAGGGTATATTTTGTTCTGGGGTGAAATTCAATTGCCAAAATAGCAATACCCTGAATCTGGTGTTCCGGCAGTTGCAGGCCTAGTTTAAATATGTCTGTAACAGGGTATATTTTGTTCTGGGGTGAAATTCACTTGCCAATATAGCAATACCCTGAATCTGGTGTTCCAGCTGTTGCAGGCCAAGTGTTAATCTGTCCGTAAAAGGGTATATTACACTCAAGGTGTATATACAAGTGCTGAGAGGGTCATCCTCAATAACTTCACACGCTACCGTGCATCTCCCATTGTATTTCTGTCCATTAAAGGGTATATTACACAAAGTGTTAAAATACAATTGCTGAAGGCATAATCCTACATATTTTTTTCATACGCTACTGTGCATCTCCAAGTGTACATCTGTCCATAAAAGGATACCTTTCATCCAGGGCCTAAATACTAGCCCTAAAAGAGATATTCCCCTAAATCAATGGTTACTGCTGTGCCTGGATTAGTGTAATATGCTACATAAATAAATAGACAGATAGTGTTAGGTGCCTGTAAAACAAGGCCTGAATTTGAAATCAATACATTGGGCCAAATATTTTTTTTCTTATTGTGGTGCTTGGTGAACGGTAACAATGAGAAAAACATCTAGTAAGGGACGTGGACGCGGTCGTGGTGGTGTTAGTGTACCCTCTGGTGCTGGGAGAGGACGTGGCCATTCTGCCACAGCCACATGTCCTAGTGAACCAACCACCTCAGTTTCCAGTACCCGCCAAGATTTACAGCGATATTTGGTGGGGCCCAATGCCGTTCTAAGGATGGTAAGGCCTGAGCAGGTACAGGCGCTAGTCAATTGGGTGGCCGACAGTGGATCCAGCACGTTCACAACATTATCTCCCACCCAGTCTTCTGCAGAAAGCGCACAGGTGGCGCCTGAAAACCAAGCCCATCAGTCTGTCACATCACCCCCATGCATATCAGGGAAACTGTCTGAGCCTCAAGTTATGCAGCAGTCTCTTATGCTGTTTGAAGACTCTGCTGGCAGGGTTTCCCAAGGGAATCTACCTAGCCCTTCCCCAGTGGTGGAAGACATAGAATGCACTGATGCACAACAACTGATGTTTTCTGATGATGAGGACATGGGAATACCACCTCATCGGAGTCCTCACGTCTCTGATGATGACGAAACACAGGTGCCAACTGCTGCGTCTTTTTGCAGTGTGCAGACCGAACAGGAGGTCAGGGAGGAAGACTGTGTGGAAGACGATGCAGGGGACGATGAGGTCCTAGACCCCACATGGAATGAAGGTTGTGCCACTGACTTTCATAGTTCAGAGGAAGTGGCAGTGGTGAGACTGAGCCAACAGCGTAGCAAAAGAGGGAGCAGTGGGCAAAAGCAGAACAGCCGCCGCCAAGAGAGTTCGCCTGCTACTGGCCACCGCCACCAGGGACCGAGCACCCCAAAGGCAGCTTCAAGGAGTTCCTTGGCACTTCTTTAAACAATGTGCTGACGACAAGACCCGAGTGGTTTGCACGCTGTGCCATCAGAGCCTGAAGCGATGCATTAACGTTCTGAACCTTAGCACAACCTACATGACCAGGCATCTACATGCAAAGCATGAACTGCAGTGGAGTAAACACCTTAAAAGCAAGGAACTCACTCTGGCTCCCACTCACTCTGGCTCCCCCTGCTCCCTCTTCTGCTGCTGCCTCGGCCTCTTCCTCCGCCTCGGGAGGAACGTTCTCACCTGACGCCCACCAAACAGAGGATGTGCCACCGACACCACCACCTGCGTCACCAAGCATCTCCACCATGTCACACGGCAGCGTTCAGCTCTCCATCTCACAAACCTTGGAGAGAAAGTGTAAATTTCCACCTAGCCACCCTCGAGCCCTGGGCCTGAATGCCAGCGTTTCTAAACTACTGGCCTTTGAAATGCTGTCATTCAGGCTGGTGGACACAGACAGCTTCAAACAGCTGATGTCCATGGCTGTCCAACAGTATGTTGTTCCCAGCCGCCACTACTTCTCCAAGACAGCCGTGCCTTCCCTGCACAACCAAGTATCCGATAAAATCAAGTGTGCACTGCGCAACTCCATCTGTGGCAAGGTCCACCCAACCACAGATACGTGGACCAGTAAGCACGGCCAGGCACGCTATATCTCCCTAACTGCACACTGGGTAAATGTAGTAGCGGCTGGGCCCCAGGCGGAGAGTTCCCTGGCGCACGTCTTTCTGCCGCCAAGGATCGCAGGGCATCATTCTTTGGCTCCTGTAGCCTCCTCCTCCTACTCGGCTTCCTCCTCCTCTACTTCCACCAGCTCATCCAGTCAGCCACACACCTTCACCACCAACTGCAGCACAGCCCGGGGTAAACGTCAGCAGGCCATTCTGTAACTCATATGTTTGGGGGACAGGCCCCACACCGCGCAGGAGTTGTGGCGGGGTATTGAACAACAGACCGACCAGTGGTTTCTGCTGGTGGGAATCAAGCCCGGCCTGGTGGTGTGCGATGATGGGCGAAATCTCGTCGCAGCTCTCTGACTAGCCGGTTTGATGCACATCCCTTGCTTGGCGCATGTGCTGAATTTGGTGGTGCAGAAGTTCATTCACAACTACCCCGACATGTCAGAGTTGCTGCATAAAGTGCGGGCCGCCTGTGCACGCTTCCGGCGTTCACATCCTGCCGCTGCTCGCCTGTCTGCGCTACAGCGTAACTTCGGCCTTCCTGCTCACCGCCTCATATGCGACGTACCCACCAGGTGGAACTCCACCTTGCACATGCTGGAGAGACTGTGCGAGCAGCAGCAGGCCATAGTGGAGTCTCAGCTGCAGCACGCACGCGTCAGTCGCACTGCGAAACAGCACCACTTCACCACCAAGGATTGGGCCTCCATGCGAGACCTGTGTGGCCTGTTGCGCTGTTTCGAGTACTCCACCAACATAGCCAGTGGCGATGACACCGTTATCAGCGTTACAATACCACTTCTATGTCTCCTTGAGAAAACACTTAGAGCGAAGATGGAAGAGGAGGTGGCCCAGGAGGAGGAGGAGGATGAGGGGTCATTTTTAGCACTTTCAGGACAGTCTGTTAGAAGTGGCTCAGAGGGAGTTTTTTTGCAACAGCAGAGGCCAGGTACAAATGTGGCCAGCCAGGGCCCCCTACTGGAGGACGAGGAGGAGGTGGAGGAGTTTGAGGATGAAGCAGGTATACAGCGGGGTGGCACCCAACATAGCTCAGGCCCATCACTGGTGCATGGCTGGGGGGATACGGAGGACGATGACGATACGCCTTCCACAGAGGACAGCTTGTCCTTACCTCCGGGGAGCCTGGTACACATGAGCAACTACATGCTGCAGTGCCTGCGCAACGACAGCAGAGTTGCCCACATTTTAACGTGTGCAGATTACTGGGTTGCCACCCTGCTGGATCCCCGGGACAAAGACAATGTGCCCACCTTACTTCCTGCACTGGAGCGTGATAGGAAGATGCGCGAGTACAAGCGCACGCTGGTAGACGCGCTCCTGAGAGCATTCCCAAATGTCACAGGGGAACAGGTAGAAGCCCAAGGCGAAGGCAGAGGAGAAGCAAGAGGTCGCCAACGCAGCTGTGTCACGGCCAGCTCCTCTGAGGGCAGGGTTAGCATGGCAGAAATGTGGGAAAGTTTTGTCTCCACACCACAGCTAACTGCACCACCACCTGATACAGAACGTGTTAGCAGGAGGCAGCATTTCACTAACATGGTTGAACAGTACGTCTGCACACCCCTCCACGTACTGACTGATGGTTCGGCCCCATTCAACTTCTGGGTCTCCAAATTGTCCACATGGCCAGAGTTAGCATTTTATGCCTTGGAGGTGCTGGCCTGCCCGGCAGCCAGCGTTTTGTCTGAACGTGTATTCAGCACGGCAGGGGGCGTCATTACTGACAAACGCAGCCGCCTGTCCACAGCCAACGTGGACAAGCTGATGTTCGTAAAAATGAACCAGGCAAGGATCCCACAGGACCTGTCCCTCCCTTGTGCAGAATAGACATTTATATATGCCTCCCCCTCAACCATGTATTCTTGTACTCCGGGGCACTTCTTTATTGAATCCTCATTTTTTTAACTTTACCATGATCTTGCGGTGCAACCCAAAGTTGAATGAACCTCTCCTCAATCTGGGCGCCGAGGCCTAAATAACTGAAAGTGGCCTTCTCCAGTGGTGGGTGATATGACGCATGATTCGTTGCTGTGGGACCTCTCTCCTCTGTCTGGGTGCTGGGGCCTAAATATCTGGAAGTGGCCTTCTCCAGTGGTGGGTGATATGACGCCTTATTCTTTGCTGTGGGACCTCTCTCCTCTGTCTGGGTGTTGGGCCTAAATAACTGAAAGTGGCCTTCTCCAGTGGTGGGTGATATGACGCCTTATTCCTTGCTGTGGGACCTCTCTCCTCTGTCTGGGTGCTGGGCCTAAATAACTGAAAGTGGCCTTCTCCAGTGGCGGGTGATATGACGCATGATTCTCTGCTGTGGGACCTCTCTCCTCTGTCTGGGTGCTGGGGCCTAAATAACTGAAAGTGGCCTTCTCCAGTGGTGGGTGATATGATGCCTTATTCCTTGCTGTGGGACCTCTCTCCTCTGTCTGGGTGCTGGGGCCTAAATAACTGAAAGTGGCATTCTACAGTGGTGGGTGATATGACACCTTATTCCTTGCTGTGGGACCTCTCTCCTCTGTCTGGGTGCTGGGGCCTAAATAACTGAAAGTGGCCTTCTCCAGTGGTGGGTGATATGACGCCTTATTCCTTGCTGTGGGACCTCTCTCCTCTGTCTGGGTGCTCGGGCCTAAATAACTGAAAGTGGCCTTCTCCAGTGGTGGGTGATATGACGCCTTATTCCTTGCTGTAGGACCTCTTTCCTCTGTCTGGGTGCTGGGGCCTAAATAACTGAAAGTGGCCTTCTCCAGTGGTGGGTGATATGACGCCTTATTCCTTGCTGTGGGACCTCTCTCCTCTGTCTGGGTGCTGGGGCCTAAATAACTGAAAGTGGCCTTCTCCAGTGGTGGGTGATATGACGCCTTATTCCTTGCTGTGGGACCTCTCTCCTCTGTCTGAGTGCTGGGTCCTATATAACTGAAAGTGGCCTTCTCCAGTGGTGGGTGATATGACGCCTTATTCCTTGCTGTGGGACCTCTCTCCTCTGTCTGGGTGCTGGGGCCTAAATAACTGAAAGTGGCCTTCTCCAGTGGTGGGTGATATGATGCCTTTTTCCTTGCTGTGGGACCTCTCTCCTCTATATGGGTGCTGGGGCCTAAATAACTGAATGTGGCCTTCTCCAGTGGTGGGTGATATGACGCCTTATTCCTTGCTGTGGGACCTCTCTCCTCTGTCTGGGTGCTGGGGCCTAAATAACTAAAAGTGGCCTTCTCCAGTGGTGGGTGATATGATGCCTTAATCTTTGCTGTGGGACCCCTATCCTCTGTCTGGGTGCTGGGCCTAAATAACTGAAAGTGGCCTTCTCCAGTGGTGGGTGATATGACGCATGATTCCTTGCTGTGGGACCTCTCTCCTCTGTCTGGGTGCTGGGGCCTAAATAACTGAAAGTGGCCTTCTCCAGTGGTGGGTGATATGACGCCTTATTCCTTGGTATGGGACCTCTCTCCTCTATCTGGGTGCTGGGGCCTAACTAACTGAAAGTGGCCTTCTCCAGTGGTGGGTGATATGACGCCTTATTCCTTGCTGTGGGACCTTTCTCCTCTATATGGGTGCTGGGGCCTAATGGGTGCTGGGGCCTAAATAACTGAAAGTGGCCTTCTCCAGTGGTGGGTGATATGATGCCTTATTCCTTACTGTGGGACCTCTCTCCTCTGTCTGGGTGAAGGGGCCTAAATAACTAAAAGTGGCCTACTCCAGTGGTGGGTGATATGATGCCTTATTCCTTGCTGTGGGACCTCTCTCCTCTGTCTGGGTGCTGGGGCCTAAATAACTGAAAGTGGCCTTCTCCAGTGGTGGGTGATATGATGCCTTATTCCTTGCTGTGGGACCTCTCTCCTCTGTCTGGGTGCTGGGGCCTAAATAACTGAAAGTGGTCTTCTCCAGTGGTGGGTGATATGACGCCTTATTCCTTGCTGTGGGACCTCTCTCCTCTGTCTGGGTACTGGGGCCTAAATAACTGAAAGTGGCCTTCTCCAGTGGTGGGTGATATGACGCCTTATTCCTTGCTGTAGGACCTCTTTCCTCTGTCTGGGTGCTGGGGCCTAAATAACTGAAAGTGGCCTTCTCCAGTGGTGGGTGATATGACGCCTTATTCCTTGCTGTGGGACCTCTCTCCTCTGTCTGGGTGCTGGGGCCTAAATAACTGAAAGTGGCCTTCTCCAGTGGTGGGTGATATGACGCCTTATTCCTTGCTGTGGGACCTCTCTCCTCTGTCTGGGTGCTGGGGCCTAAATAACTGAAAGTGGCCTTCTCCAGTGGTGGGTGTTATGATGCCTTTTTCCTTGCTGTGGGACCTCTCTCCTCTATATGGGTGCTGGGGCCTAAATAACTGAAAGTGGCCTTCTCCAGTGGTGGGTGATATGACGCCTTATTCCTTGCTGTGGGACCTCTCTCCTCTGTCTGGGTGCTGGGGCCTAAATAACTAAAAGTGGCCTTCTCCAGTGGTGGGTGATATGATGCCTTAATCTTTGCTGTGGGACCCCTATCCTCTGTCTGAGAAAATTATACTTATATACGCATAAAAACTTTTCTAACAAGAAGACCTCATCTCTTGAGGACCCATCGAGCCTACCATCAACGCCACCACATTCCAAGAAGACAGAAGAAACCACACCAATGCCCACGTTGTACCCTCAGGATACTACACATTTATTTACAAAAAGGTCACATAGACCTACTAAATCCTTTTAGGGGTTACAACATAGATATTAAAACGTAACCTTTATTATACTTTTATAAAAGCTGATACATTTATTTAAGTATAAAAAGAATGTATCAGCTTTTATAAAAATATAATAAAGGTTCCGTTTTAATATCTATGTGTTAACCCCTAAAAGGATTTAGTAGGTCTATGTGACCTTTTTGTAAATAAAATAAGAAGACAGAAGGACACATATCTCTGGAATATGACTGCTCGTATTCTGATTGTTGTTTACCACGTTCAATACTTCATGCTCTTTGCATGCTGTATGTCACTATATTGTAATCTTACAGTATATTTGTAATATTACTTTATTGTAGTCCCCTGCGGGGACCCTAAAATGAGTGGAGAGGCAATTGTACTTGAACCAGATGGTCGCGTTAATTGTCTTATAAAGAATGCCTTCATTAAAGAGGGCATTGTTAACCAGTTGTTGACTGCCTATTTATATACATCAGGGGGGGGGGGGGGTTTGCATTTAACTCCACAAGGACATTGCTGAGTGTCCTTGCAGAGTTTGGCTACTTCACACCTGCGCTTTCCCTTTCAGCTATTGAGATCCGTCATAGGATCTCAAAGCGGAGAACTCTTCAGTTTTGTCCCCATTCATTGTCAATGGGGACAAAACTGAACTGAAGGGAACAGAGTGCACCAGAATGCATTCTGTTCCATTTCATTGCGTTCCAATGACGCAAACAAGAATCAGCGCTTTTGATTGCGTCCTGGGAAGCAGAGCAAGACGGATCCGTCATGACTCACAACTGTGACAGATTCATTTTCTCTTACACAAAAGAAAACGGATCCGTCCCCCATTGACTTACAATGGTTTCAGAAATCATCCGTCATGGCAATTTTAGAATTAATCGAATCTGTTTGTAATGGATGAAGGCAGTAGTATTATCATGACTAGAGTTGAGCGAACACCTGGATGTTCGGGAACTTCACGAGAATGTTCGAGTTCGGTATCCGAACTCGATCCGAACTTCCCCTGCAGCCCTCCATGTGCCCCCTTCAGCCCTCCATGTGCCCCCTTCATATACATAGGTCGGCGGGCGCGATCCCCGCATGCGATTCCCCCTTCCCGGATCATTTTCAGGATGGCCAGAGCGGTTGAGCAGAGTGATGGCCAGAGCGGTTGAGCAGAGTGTCAGCAGAGATCTGTGCTGGATGTCTGCCGTTTAACCCTTTCCATGCCGCGGTCCATAGGGACCGCTACATGGAAGAGGTTAACGGGGAGGGAGCTCCCTCCGTCTCCCATCGGGGGCTGCTGTGCCATTGCAGCCACCCGATACTTGACCCAGAGGGAGGGGGGCCCCCTCCCTCCTTCCCCCATCAGCCGCTGCTCTGTTGTGGCAACGGCTGATCGTTACCATGGCAACCGGACGCTTTCACAGGCTTCCGGCTTGCCATAGTATAGCAGATCAGGCTTCTGCTAAACACAGCAGCAGCTTGATCAGGCTAAGTGTAAATTCTTAATACACTATAGTACATTATAAAGTGTACTGCAGTGTATTATACAGTTATCAGACCCACTGGATCTTCAAGAACCAAGTGGGTCTGGCTCAAAATTTTTTAAAAAAGTGAAAAAGTAAAAAAAAAAAAAGTGAATTTCTTCTCATAGCCACACATTTATCACTGATTAAATTTTTTTAAATAAAATACACTACACATATTTGATATCACCGCGTCCATAAAGACCTGATCTATAAAACGGTCATGTTACTTTCCCCACACGGTTAACGCCGTAAAGAAAAAAAAAAACTATGATGAAATTGAAATTTTGCCCACCTCAATTCCCAAAAAAGTAATAAAAGTGATCAAAAAAGTCATTTGTACGCCAAAATGTTACCAATCAAACTGTCACCACATCCCACAAAAAATGAGCCCCTACATGAGACAATCGCCCAAAAAATTTTAAAAAATATGGCTCTCAGACACTAAAACGTCTTGTTTTTTTCTAAAATGCTTTTATTGTTTGAAAGTACATATTAGGTATAGCCGCGTCCGTAAGAACCTGCTCTATAAAAATATCACATGACATAACCCCTCAGGTGAACACCGTAAAAAATAAAACGGTGTAAAAAAGCCATTTTTGTCACCTTACATAACTAAAAGTGTAATATCAAGCGATCAAAAGGCGTATGCTCCCCATTATAGTGCCAATCCAACCACCATCTCATCCCACAAAAAATGATACCATACCTAAGACAATAGGTCAAAAAATAAAAAAACTATCACTCTCAGACAATGAAGACACTAAAATATGTTTCTTTTGCATCAAAACTAGTATTATTGTGCTAAAGTGAAATAAATAAAAAAAGTATACATATTAGGTATCGCCACGTCCGTAAGAACCTGCACTATAAAATTACCACATGATCTAACCTGTCAGTAAATAACTGTAAATATCAAAAAATAAAAATGGTGCCAAAACAGCTATTTTTGTTAGCTTTCCTCAAAAAAGTGTAATATAGAGCAACCAAAAATCATATGTACCCTAAAATAGTACCAACAAAACTGCCACCTTATCCTGTACCTTCCAAAATGGAGTCTTTTTTTTTGAATTTCTACTCTAGAAATGCAGGGTGCATCAGGGGGTCTTCAAATGTGAAATCTACCCTCCAAAAACCATATGGCGTTCCTTTCCTTCTGCGCCCTGCAGTGTCCCCGTAAAGCAGTTTACGACCACATATGGGGTGTTTCTGTAAACTACAGAATCAGGGCAATAAATATTGAGTTTTGTTTGGCTGTTAACCCTAGCTTTGTTAGCGTAAAAAAAAATGATTAAAATGGAAAGTTTACCAAAAAAGTGAAATTGTGAAATGTCATCTCCATTTTCCATTAATTCTTGTGGAACACCTAAAGGGTTAACAAAGTTTGTAAAATCAGTTTTGAATACCTTAAGGGGTGTAGTTTCTAGAATGGGGTCATTTTTGGGTGGTTTCTATTATGTAAGCCTCACAAAGTGACTTCAGACCTGAACAGGTCCTTAAAAAGTGGGTTTTTGGAAATTTCTGATACATTTTAAGATTTGCTTCTAAACTTCTAAGCCTTGTAACGTCCCCAAAAAATAAAATGTCATTCCCAAAATGATCCAAACATGAAGTAGACATATGGGGAATGTAAAGTAAGAACAATTTTTATAGGTATTACTATGTATTATAAAAGTAGAGAAATTGAAACTTGGAAATTTGCAAATTATTGGTAAATTTGCTTTTTTTTATAAATAAAAAGATTTTTTTTACTCTATTTTACCAATGTCATGAAGTACAATATGTTACGAAAAAATTATATCAGAATGGCTTGGATAAGTAAAGCGTTTTAAAGTTGTCACCACATAAAGTGACTCATGTCAGATTTGCAAAAAATGGCCTGGTCCTTAAGGTGAAAAATGGCCTGGTCCTGAAGGGGTTAACAAACTATTTACAAATTTTCTTAAAAACATATTAAAATAACTATAATGCAGCTAAACTTACTATATAAACAAACAAAACTATATACACACCTTATCTTAAGGCCAGTGACATCCAAGTGGCTCGGAGGGTGTGTTCCTGCACCAACATAGTCCCTGGCCTGGAACACAGTTATCCAGCCAGGGCACAGTTCTGGAGGATGAGGAGGATAAGTAGGATGAGGAGGAACCGTGTTCTCAGCAGGGTGGCACCGAGCCAGCTCATGGGAAGCTTGGTCACCATCAGCACCGCCGAAGGCTGGGTTAGCATTGGCGAAATGTGGAAAGCATTGTCATCATGCCACAACAACCTGCACCACCAGCAGATCTGGAACGTCTTAGCAGGAGGCAGCATTTCAGCAACATGGTGGAAGAGTACACGTACAGACTGATGGGTTTGCCCAAGGGCGTAGCTACAGGGAAGCATGGGAAGCTACTGTTTTGGCTCCCTGACCTAGAAGGGGCCCATCCAGGAGGAGGAGGACTAAAAGACTTTGTCAGGGCCCCCTCAACAGTATTATACAATGAAATTGAGTATAGACAGTGTAGAAAGCGGATGGAAAATAAACCCAAACAGCCTCACACCCTACACACTCAACACTGCCCCCTTTACTCAAACAATTAACAAACTATTCACAAATTTACTTAAAAACATATTAAAATAACTATAATGCAGCTAAACTAACGACATAAAGAAACAAAACTATATACACGCCTTATCCTTAACTTAAAGAGGACCTTTCACTGGTCCACAGTTTATTAGGCAAAGGTATGTACATGCAGAGCGGCACCCAGGGATGACCCTGCACTTACTTGTATCCCTGGGTGCCGCTCCGTTCGTCCCTCTGTAGCCCCCGGTATCGGCGCTCGTGCTTCTCCAATTTTGCCTGGGGCAGAGACATCTTCTTTTGCCCTGCGTTGCCTTGCGTCTCCTTCTCCCAGGGCTGGAGCACTGGCCATCGCAGTGCTCAGCTCATATTCAGGATATGAGCTGAGCGCTGCGATTGACCAGCTGTCTTTGCCGGACAGTATTAAACTTGGCCAGCCACAGCTGGAACCACTGATTAACGGTATTGCTATTTTGGCAATTGAATTTCACCCCAGAACAAAATCTATCCTTTGCCGGATACTATTAAACTTGCCCAGTCACAGCTGGAACCACTGATTTACGGTATTTCTATTTTTGCAACTGAATTTCACCCCAGAAAATAATATATCGTTTGCCGGACACTATCAAACTTGTCCAGTCACAGCTGAAACTACTGATTTATGGTATTGCTATTTTGGCAATTGAATTTCACCCCAGAAAATTATCTATACTTTGCGGACACTATGAAACTTGGCCTGCAACAGCTGGGACACCAGATTCAGGGTATTGCTATTTTGGCAACTGAATTTCAACGCAGAAAAATATATATCCTTTGACGGACACTATTAAACTTGGCCAGCCACAGCTAAAACCACTGATTTATGGTATTGCTATTTTGGCAATTGAATTTCACCCCAGAACAAAATATATCCTTTGCCGGACACTATTAAACTTTGCCAGCCACAGCTGAAACCACTGTATTATGGAATTGCTATTTTGGCTATTGAATTTCACCCCAGAAAATAATAAATCCTTTGCTGGACACTATTAAACTTTGCCAGCCACTGCTGGGACACCAGATTTAGGGGATTGCTATTTTGGCTATTGAATTTCACCGCAGAAAAAAACTATTCTTTGCCAGACAGCAGACAGTATTACACTTGGCTAGCCACAGCTGGAACACCAGATTTAGGGGATTGCTATTTTGGCAATTGAATTTAACCCCTCAATAAAATATAGAAATTTCTATCCTGAGTTTCTAGGGGTGACAATAAGCACAGCCAAGCCTCTGATGTAGGATATAGCACAAAAAAACTAGTATTGATGGATTGATGGACTTGGTGGCAGCTTGTGCTGGTGCACCACAAGTCACAAAATGTCCGCCGATCACCCCAGAAAAGAAGTGACAGAAAACGCTCTGTGCAGCCTAAAAACCAGTGAGCAATTAACTAGCAGAAGTTGAATGATTCACAGCTGTGGATCGATCAGTTCATTAGGTGTTTTTGCTGACTTTTCCCTGCCTAATCTCGCCCTCACAGAAGCTGCGTCCTCTCCCTACACTAATCAGAGCAGTGTGACGTGCGGCGCTACGTGACTCCAGCTTAAATAGAGGCTGGGTCACATGCTGCACTTGGCCAATCACAGCCATGCCATTAGTAGGCATGGCTGTGATGGGCTCTTAGGGCAGAAGTAAAATGCTAGCTGATTGGCTGCTGTGCAGCCCTTCAGAAAGCGGGAAGAAATCGCTGAACAACGAACCCGAACTTTTTGAAAATGTTCGGGTCCGGATCCGTGTCCCGAACACCCCAAAATTCGGTACGAACCCGAACTATACAGTTCGGGTTCGCTCATCTCTAATCGCGATTGGTTGTAATACAATCTAGTATTCGTATTGCAATGGGAGAGTCCATCTGCCCTCATTTATGTTTCTAAGGATACTTTCACACTAGCGTTATTCTTTTCCGGCATTGAGTTCCGTCCTAGGAGCTCAATACCGGAAAAGAACTGATCAGTTTTATCCTAATGCATTCTGATGGAGAGAAATCCGGATCCAGCATTAAAAAAAACGCAATGGCAGTGTTCTATCATAAAAGCTTACCCCATGAAAATCCCTTACCCCTCGTGCACACTGAGGGGTAGTGTGTTTGGATGGTGGTTTGCTGTGCGAGTGATCCCTGGCCGATGGAGCGCACACGCGGTGTAATGCAGACGTTTGTGCCCGACGGGAGTACATTGCCACGCGTGCGCACTGGCCCATAATTAGCCCTTATCATCGCGGCTTGCACCCTGCCTCCTACCGCAGGCGCAGTGTCTCCTGGAGCCTAGCTGTTGGTGGTTGAGCATGCGCATTTGGTGGCCGCTTCTCCCGCAGTGCTCCCTGTAATTTTACCTTACCTGTGGTAGTGCGCTTGCGCTGAGGCGCACACCCCCTCCTCCAGCTGATCTTCGTCATGTCCGGTGCGGCCGCGTCACCGGAAGTCACGAGGGGTAAGGGATTTTCACCGGGTGAGGTTTTTTGATAGAATACCGGATCCGCCTTCCGGTCTGCGCATGCACAGACCGGTAAAAATGTGGAAAGAATATATAACGGATTGGTCTCTCTGCACGACAAGCGAAGAGACGCATCCGTTCTAGCAAAGCATTTGTAAGACGGATCCGTAGCGATCCATCTTGAAATGCTTTCCGTTTGCGTGCAGATTGCCGGATCCGTCTTCAAATGCTTTCCATTTCCATGCAGATATATGGATCTTGCAGGCAGTTCCGGCGACGGACTCTGCCGCAAGTGTGAAAGTAGCCTTAGAAACGTAAATGACTGCAAACACTACTGTAGACGGATTAACAATGCAGAAGGCTTCTCTACAACAATTGACCCCAAGAATATTAATCAGGAAACCTTTTCAGCCGCTATATCAATGACTCTACAAATCTGATATAGTTCACTCAATTCATTCAATTATAACTCAACCCATACGACATTTTATATGACCCTATCTTACAGGCATGTCAGGTGTTGCTGCATTTTTCTTGTGTGCAGTTCACCCTTTTCAATGGAAGGATGAGATCCGCCGGGAAATCCACACCAAAAACCACATAACCACACTGTGCGGCTTTAGGATTTTTTGCACACAAATCTGCACAATGTGCAGCCGATGTTCTGCCAGATTTCTATACCTAGACAAAAGTCTATACAGGAAGTGACGCGGCCGTGCATCAATCAGCTGGTGGATGGTGTGCGCAGCGTGGCGCAAGAGCACATCCACTGTTACCAAAGAATCATTGCAGCGCCCCCATAGAAGTACTTTGCGCAAAGTGTTGCATCAGATCTCCCTACCCCTGAGTGCGCACGCGTGCACAAATCATCAGTTGCACTTCATCCTTACGCCAGAGCTGAGTGCAAATCATCAGTTGCAGTTCATCCTTACGGCAGAGCTGCCGTAAGGATGAAGTGCACCTGATGACTTGTGCGCGCATGCGCACTTAGGGGTAGGAAGATCTGATGCGCGAAGTACTTCTATGGAGGCGCTGCAATGATTCTTTGGCAACAGTGGATGTGCGCTTGCGCCGTGCTGCGCACACCCTCCACCAGCTGATTGATGCGTGGCCGCACCAGAAAACTTTTGTCTAGGTATAGAAATCTGGCAGAACACCGGCCTTAATGTACAGGGGTGAAAACCAAAATGAATCCCACAGCAAAATCTGCGTATTATACACACAGACTGTGCCGCAGGTTTCCCCATGAATTTGTGACAAAATCAAATGCATGATTTACCATGGAAAATCTGCTCTACGTGTAGGAATCCTAAGGCCATCTGCGCACGATGGGGATCACACGCGCTTTATTCCCTGCAGATTGTCGTGTAGAAAAACCACCGTGTATTACAGCAGCAGCAAGGTGTATGAGATTGCACAAACCTCAGGTACACTTTGCAGCGCGGATTTAGAAATCTGCAGCATGTCGGCTGTATTTGTGGCTTTGGTGTGGATTTCACCCTTTTCAAAGGAAGGGTGAGATCTGAGGCAAAACTGAATCTAATGCGCCCGAAACCTGCAATTAACACTTGTGGTTTTTGGTGGGGTTTGGGATCAGAGACATACATTTGTGTGGATATTCTGTACGTTCACCTGCACACTTTGCGGATTATGTGCAGTTTTCCAAATCTATTATAGTAGGGGTATCTATCTATGTAGGTACATAGAAATAAAATAGGTACATATGAGATTGTAGATATTATAGACATGAGAATGATAGATAGATAGATAGATAGATAGATAGATAGATAGTAGATAGACAGATAGACATAGAGGGATGGATACATATGAGAGATAAATAGATACAGTATGACAATGATAGATAGATATGAGATAGTCAGACATATAGATAGATAGACTGATATAGAGGGATTGATAAATAGATATAAGAGAAGCATCTTGCTTCTATCTTTTATGGTCTAACCTGTATGTCACCTATATATTTATTTCCAGGTCCCTCAATATTGTGCATTTATAATAATGTTTTGTAACTGTTCATGTAATGTGCCAGATCGTTTCTGGCAGAGCGTACCATACCACCAACCCCATCCTCTGGAGACGAGTGGGCTAGTCCAAGAAGGGTGGGAGTAATACTTTTATGAACGAACACATGATCCATCTGTTATGTCACTACATCTCCCATCATGCCTTGCCAGTCGCATACGGAGAATTTGACTGCGCATGCCTGGAAACCCAAACGTCATGCCCACGCTGCAGCCAATCAGGTTACAGCCACGCCCCTCTCGCGACCTCTCCGCCTTCTACTGAATTAGCCAATGAGGAAGCGCCTCACCTGACCCAGGCGCTGCGGGACGTCATTGGCCACATCTCCCGGAGAGCAGAGGAGAGACGGACACCGGAGAACCGGCAAGTAGATGCTGTGATGTCACATGACGTGAGGCGGGAGGGCTGTGTGGTGCCTTCTGTCAGGGTCTCCTCTCTCAGCCCGTGAGGGATGTACACAGGAGCTGACATTGATCCCGGCATATGTCTCCTTCCCTGGGAGAAACATAAAAAATTCAACATGTCCCCGTCACCTTCCTGGTGTCACATCAGTTGGTGGGAAAGCTGGGTGACAACCAGTGTGACCCCCAGGGCAGGGGTTGTCACCCAGTTTTCCGAGGCACCTGACAGCGTGAAGTCAATGTCCTCGGTTTTGTACTGAAATAACTTTGCAGTGTGGACCCCAATGCTGTATATCAGTGATTGGGATACTACAACTCCCAGCATGCTGCATTGGGAGAACAGCCAAGCATGCTGGGAGATGTAGTTTTATTCAAGCAGATTACAGCCTGGCTGGGGCAGATCAGTCTCATACCTGCAGGATTCTCCATGGGGGTCCATGTACCGACACCCCCTGTAATATGGCACCTGCGGGGCGTATACCACGGCCATATATTTTAACCCTTGTGATGCCCTGATTACAGATTTATATGGAATCCATGAGAAACAATAACGGAGACCTGGGCCGTCACAGGGCGGTAGGAGTTTAGCCTTGGAGGCGTTGCATCTGTCAGTTTTTCATGGCCTTTTCTCTACCATTTTTGTATCTGTTTTTCATGGTCGTTAAAAATGGATGAATTTCATTGGCTTTTTTAAAAATTAAAATCTCAACCCCTGCAGTATACATAATGTTCTTATAGTGGTCCCCAGCATTATTAATGTCCTTCATAGTGGCCCCCAGCAGTAATAATATCCCCCATAGTGGTCCCCCGCAGTAATAATGTCCCCCATTATTGTCCTCAGCAGTAATAATGTCCCCCATAGTGGCCCCCCGCAGTAATAATGTCCCCCATAATTGTCCTCAGTAGTAATAATGTCCCCCATAATTGTCCTCAGTAGTAATAATGTCCCCCATAATTGTCCTCAGTAGTAATAATGTCCCCCATAATTGTCCTCAGTAGTAATAATGTCCCCCATAATTGTCCTCAGTAGTAATAATGTCCCCCATAGTGGCCCTCAGCAGTAATAATGTCCCCCATAATTTTCCTCAGTAGTAATAATGTCCCCCATAGTGGCCCCCTGTAATAATAATGTCCCTCGTAGTGGCCCCCAGCATTAATAATGTCCCCCATAGTGGTCTTCAGCAGTAATAATGTCTCCCATAGTGGCCCCCAGCAGGAATAATGTCCCCCATAGTGGCCCCCAGCAGGAATAATATCCCCCATAGTGGCCCCCAGCATTAATAATGTCCCCCATAGTGGTCCTCAGCAGTAATAATGTCCCCCATAGTGGCCCCCTGTAATAATGATGTCCCTCGTAGTGGCCCCCAGCATTAATAGTGGCCCCCAGCAGTAATAATGTCCCCCATAGTGGTCCTCAGCAGTAATAATGTCCCCCATAGTGGTCCTCAGCAGTAATAATGTCCCTCATAGTGGCCCCCAGCATTAATAATGTCCCCCATAGTGGCCCCGAGTAATAATAATGTCCCCCATAGTGGCTGCCCGCAGTAATAATGTCCCTCGTAGTGGCCCCCAGCATTAATAATGTCCCCCATAGTGGCTGCCCGCAGTAATAATGTCCCTCGTAGTGGCCCCCAGCATTAATAATGTCCCCCATAGTGGCCCCCCGAAGTAATAATGTCCCTCATAATGTCCCCATAGTGGTCCCCCACAGTAATAATGTCCCCCATCATTGTCCTCAGCAGTAATAATGTCCCCCATAGTGGTCCTCAGCAGTAATAATGTTCCCCATAGTGGTCTTCAGCAGTAATAATGTCCCCCATAGTGGCCCCCAGCCGGAATAATGTCCCCCATAGTGGCCCCCAGGAGGAATAATGTCCCCCATAGTGGCCCCCAGCATTAATAATGTCCCCCATAGTGGCCCCCTGTAATAATAATGTCCCTCGTAGTGGCCCCAAGCAGTAATAATGTCCCCCATAGTGGTCCTCAGCAGTAATAATGTCCCCCATAGTGGTCCTCAGCAGTAATAATGTTCCCCATAGTGGTCTTCAGCAGTAATAATGTCCCCCATAGTGGCCCCAGCAGGAATAATGTCCCCATAGTGGCCCTCAGGAGGAATAATGTCCCCATAGTGGCCCCCAGCATTAATAATGTCCCCCATAGTGGCCCCCTGTAATAATAATGTCCCTCGTAGTGGCCCCAAGCATTAATAATGTCCCCCATAGTGGTCCTCAGCAGTAATAATGTTCCTCATAATTGTCCTCAGCAGTAATAATGTTCCTCATAATTGTCCTCAGCAGTAATAATGTCCCCATAATTGTCCTCAGTAGTAACAATGTCCCCCATAGTGGCCCCCTGTAATAATGATGTCCCTCGTAGTGGCCCCCAGCATTAATAATGTCCCCCATAGTGGCCGCCCGCAGTAATAATGTCCCCCATAGTGGTCCCCCGCAGTAATAATGTCCCCCATAGTGGCCCCCTGTAATAATAATTGGGGATCGACCGATATTGATTTTTTAGAGCCAATACCGATATTCTGTGAACTTTCAGGCCGATAGCCGATATTTTATACCGATATTCTGCGCATTTTAATTTTTTGATTTTTTTTTCTGTTACAGCGTTCAACGCTTTTTTTCTTTTTGAATATCTTAATAGTTTGGACTTTTTGGGCACAACGATATATTTATTTATTTATTGTTTATATATTTTATATGTAAAAAATTTTTTTTTACTATTTTAAATTGTTTTACTTTTTTAGTTACTATTTCCCACCTTAGGGGTAGAACCTGGGCTCTTTACATCCCTTGTCCTATTCACCCTAATAGAGATCTATCAGGGTGAATAGGACCTCACACTGTCCCTGTGCTCTGTGCACACAGCAGCAGGGAGCTGACCATGGCAGCCAGGACTTCAGTAGCGTCCTGGTTGCCAGATTTATTGGCAGATTTATTTAGCCAATCACTGGTAACAGGTGTCATCCCAGAAGATTGGAAATTAGCAAACGTTGTGCCAATTCACAAGAAAGGTAGTAGAGAGGAATCGGGCAACTATAGGCCGGTAAGCCTGACATCAATAGTGGGGAAATTAATGGAAACCATTAGAAGATTGTGGAACATCTAAAAACCCATGGGTTGATTGATAAAAAACAGCATGGGTTTACTTCAGGGAGATCATGTCAAACTAATCTTATTGACTTTTTTGATTGGGTGACTAAAATAATAGATGGCGGAGGTGCAGTAGACATCGCCTATCTGGACTTTAGTAAGGCTTTTGATACTGTCCCACATAGAAGGCTTATCAATAAACTGCAGTCTCTGAGCTTGGGCTCACATATTGTTGAATGGATTAGGCAGTGGCTGAAGGACAGAAAACAGAGGGTTGTAGTCAATGGAGTATATTCAGACCATGGTATTGTTACCAGCGGGGACCTCAGGGATCTGTTCTGGGACCCATATTGTTTAATATCTTTATCAGCGAAATTGCAGAAGGCCTCAATGGTAAGGTGTGTCTTTTTGCTGATGACACAAAGATATGTAACAGGGTTGATGTTCCTGGAGGGATACACCAAATGGAAAAGGATTTGGGAAAACTAGAGGAATGATCAAAAATCTGGCAACTAAAATTTAATGTCGATAAGTGCAAGATAATGCACCTGGGGCGTAAAAACCCAAGAGCAGAATATAAAATCAGTGATACAGTACTAACCTCAGTATCTGAGGAAAGGGATTTAGGGGTCATTATATCAGACGACCTAAAGGTGGGCAGATAATGTCATAGAGCAGCAGGTAATGCCAGCAGAATGCTTGGGTGTATAGGGAGAGGCATTAACAGTAGAAAGAGGGAGGTGCTGGTGCCGCTCTACAGAGCACTAGGGAGACCTCATTGGGAGTATTGTGTGCAGTACTGGAGACCAGATCTGCAGAAGGATATTCAGAGAAGAGCTACTAAACTAGTACATGGATTGCAGGACAAAACTTACCAGGAAAGGTTAAAGGACCTTAACATGTATAGCTTGGAAGTAAGAAGAGACAGAGGGGATATGATAGAAACTTTTAAATACATAAAGGGAATCATCACGGTAAAAGAGGAGAGAATATTTAAAAGAAGAAAAACTGCTACAAGAGGACATAGTTCTAAATTAGAGGGGCAAAGGTTTAAAAGTAATATCAGGAAGTATTACTTTACTGAGAGAGTAGTGGACGCATGGAATAGCCTTCCTGCAGAAGTTTCAGAAGAAAAGACTATGCTTGAGAAAGACCGAGTGTCGAAACGTCGCATACTGGGTGAATAAATTGCACAGCTTTTCAAGAAGAGTGCCGTGGTTTTCGTCTTTTCTTCTGAATCTATTGCGGGGGTCCACGGCCGGGATCCGACACCACAGGCACCGCCACAGAAAGTATTGTTCATTCACGGACTAAGGTAGTGCTGCCCTATCTTTTGTTTTGCTTCCTGCAGAAGTGGTAGCTGCAAATACAGTGAAGGAGTTTAAGCATGCATGGGATAGGCATAAGGCCATCCTTCATATAAGATAAGACAGGGGCTATTCATAGTATTCAGTATATTGGGCAGACTAGATGGGCCAAATGGTTCTTATCTGCCGACACATTCTATGTTTCTATGTTTCTATGTAACCAATCGGAGCCCCAGCCTTACACTGCTGGGGCTCCGATCAGAAGAGAGATAGTCGGAGACCCTGTGGCCACTGCCACCAATGATATTAATACTGAAGGGGGGGGCGCACTGGCCACCAATGATAATAAGGTTTCAGATATTACAAACTACAGGCATTAGAAGCACATTGCCCAGACCCTGCCTCTGACAGAGCGCTGCGATTCGCGGCAATTAACCACTCAGGGGTTAATTGCCGTGGATCACCCGTGCCTGTATCAGCCGTGCTTGGTGTAATTTACTTTTCATCCATGCTTACTATATCTGGTCTCCACCCTTGTGATGGGCGTTGTCGTGTGCTGTGACGTATCATCCTCTCGCTCTATTACTGCGTGCGTTGACATTTTGGGTTTTTAGGGCACATGTCACTAGTGTAGACTTCCTTTCCTGTTACTCTTTTTTTATACAACTGACGTTACCCTTCTTCTCTGGGTCAGTATGATTACAGCGATACCTCATTTATTTAGTTTTTCTTAAGGCTACTTTCACACTCGCGTTTTGGGCAGATCCGTCATGGATCTGCAAAAATGGATCCGTTACAATAATACAACCGCATGCATCCGTCATGAACGGATCCGGTTGTATTATCTGTAACATAGCCAAGACGGATCTGTCATGAACTCCATTGAAAGTCAATGGGAGACGGATCAGTTTTCTTTTGTGCCAGATTGTGTCAGAAAAAACGGATCCGTCCCCATTGACTTACATTGTGCGCCAGGATCCGTTTGGTTCAGTTTCGTCAGGCGGACACCAAAACACTGCAGGCAGCTTCCAGAGCGGAATGGTGACTGAACGGAGGCAAACTGATGCATTCTGAGCGGATCCTTTTCCATTCAGAATACATTAGGGCAAAACTGATGCGTTTTGGACCGCTTGTGAGAGCCCTGAACGGATCTCACAAACGGAAAGCCAAAACGCGAGTGTGAAAGTAGCCTTAGGGTACTTTTACACTAGCGGCATAGCTATCCGGCAGGCTGTTCCGGCGGGTGAACAGCCTGCCGAATCCGCCATGCCGCAAGTACCCATGCACTTCCGTGCTACCGCTCCGTCCCTATTGACTATAATGAGGCGGAGCTACGGCGCAGCACGGCAGTTCAAGGCCGGAGATCGCCGGACTAAAAAGTACTGCAGGTCCGACTTTTTAGTCCGGCGATCACTGACGCGGAGAATGGTAATGCCCGCAAGTTTATTTATATGTTCAGGAGGAATAACAGAGGAACAGCAGAGGAGGAGTTCTAAGAAAAGATGCTCCAGAATTGGCACTGTGTTTCCTCAATCAGACATGACAGCTCCTACTTAAAGGGGATATCCCACTAATTTAAAACCGTTTTTATTCACTTACCTGGAGGACGTTCTTCCCTTTTTTATGGGTGCAATCGGTTGGCCAAAAAAGCAGAAAAGGCGCTGATAGGTATTGGTGAAAAGGATGGTACAGCTTTCCTCTAATCAGGGTGAGCTGGTTTTACTCACCGGAGTGGAGTGCAACCTTGGAGGAGGGAGGCTGGAAAGGTTGAAGTCACCTGGGTTAGTGCTGCCGGTTGATGTCCAGAATGACTTTGGGCGGGGGCCAGATCGCCACTTAGGTGAGTATTGGAAATTGCAATGAAAAGCTCGTCTGGATTGCATCTGTGTGATGAGCCGGTGGACACAAGGCACATATCACGACCCGTATTTTTAGCATGAAGATTTTATTGAGAGACGACGCGTTTCGGGGTGCACAGGACCCTTTTCTCAAGTCTGCATACTTTTTACCGTAGGTCCTCAGAGGAAATCTTTTAGGTGGTCCTTTACCATGGGACTGGTGGTCGGCAGGGATTCCCTGGTGCAGCGGCGCTTCTGGCTGTACGTGTGGCGTGCGGTGTGCAACATTCAGAACAGGAGTTTTATGGAGCAGTTATATGGCACATAAAGAAACCGGACATCCCAATGCCCCCAATTTCATTGAAGTTTTTTTTTTTTTTTAAATCTAATACAGGGATGCCCAACCTGCGTCCCTCCAGCTGTTGCTAGACTGCAACTCCCAGCATGCCCAGACAGCCGACAGTGATCAGGGCATGCTGGGAGTGTTGTAGTTTTGCAACAGCTGGAGGGCTACAGTTTCGGCATCCCTGATCTAGTGGATTCCGTACAAACATCCTGCTCCATGAGATCCCATATGTGTGTATATATATATTACATACCGTATTTTTCGCTTTATAAGACACACCTAGGTTTTTGAGGAGGAAAATAAGAAAAAAAAATATTTTGAACCGAAAGGTGTGCTTTTGGTGGGTTTTGAACTAATGGTGGTCTGTGGATGACGCACTGTTATGGGGGATCTGTGGATGACACATTTATGCTATATATATGTGTCATCCACAGATCCCCCCTCCCCCCCTATAAATAGTGACCCCCAATACACCGGGCCCCGCTCACAGCAGTCTTCATATCTAAACTGCAGTCATGTAATCCTTAACCCCTTGGTTAGCTTTGTTAAAGTAGCGCAATCCTCTATAGTAGAACTCACTTAAACTACCGTAGCAGGCCGGCCGGCAGCGTAACGTCACTCGTTCCGTCACGCACCTGCTCCTCCCACTTTATTAATGAAGCAGACGGAGCAGGCGCGTGACGGAGTGAGTGACGTTACGCTGCCGGCCGGCCTGCTACGGTACCATATCACTACTCTTTGATATGCCACCCCCTCTGGACAGTCCAGTACCCTCAAGTCCAGGTTTTTAGTGCTGCCTGGCTTTTATACCTATTTGTGGTGATCCGGCCCCTTCCACTGCTTTCCACCTGAGCTCTGTAAGCACAAAACATTCTGCCACTATTCATTGCCATCCGTGCTTGTAGACTCTGGCTAGGTAATGCACTTCCCACACCTCTACTTCAGCTCTGCTGCATTGGCTATCCAGTTCCCCCATCTCTGGCTGAGTTCTGTCTGTATTTGTTTCTTGCTGCCCTAGCGTCCCATGTCCATTCATGATACCTGCTTGTCCGTCACACGCCTGCGCCTCCCACTTTATTAATGAAGCAGGCAGAGCAGGAGTGAGTGACGTTATGCTGACGGACGGCCTGCCACGGTAGTTTGATTGAGTGAGTACTACTACAGAGAATTACACTACTTTAACAAAGCTAACCAAGAGGTTAAGGATTACATGACTGGAGTTTAGATATGAAGACTGCTGTGAGCGGAGCCCGGTGTAATATAGTTCAGTAACTGCACCGGGCCCCGCCGCGAGTGCAGTTGCCGGCCTCCAGCCCCTCCCCGCTGATACATTGCAGGCCACGCTGTGCAGCATAGTGGTCGGCGATGAATCAGTGTCAGCGCACCATTTGCTTTATAAGACGCACTGCCATTGGGGGGAAAAGTGCGTCTTATAAAGTGAAAAAGACAGTGTGTGTGTGTATATATATATATATATATATATATATATATATATATATATATATAAGCCACTTGGCTTGAGAAAGGTTCTGAGAGAGAACCGAAACGTTGCTGTACTACATGTGTGAATAAAAAGCACATTTTTAACTTTTAAGGAGTGCCGTGGATTTTCGTGACTTGTCTACTACCCAGAATCGAGGGGTTACTGCTGGCACCCGCTTTACAGTTTGGCAAAGGAGTGCTGCCCTACTTTTCATGTGTGTGTGTATATATATATATATATATATATATATATATATATATATATATTATTTTTCGACATATAAGATGCACCAGCCCATAAGACGCACCTAGGTTTTAGAGGAGAAGAATAAGTAAATAAATATTTTTCATTAGACCCCAGATCAAACCCCCAATGTTAATCAGACCTCAGCTCAGAGCCCCAATAAGACCCTCCACCAGACCTGAGCTCAGACCCCAATAAGGGTACTTTCACACTAGCGTTATTCTTTTCCAGCATTGAGTTCCGTCCTAGGGGCTCTATACCGTAAAAAGAACTGATCAGGATCATCCCCATGCATTCTGAATGTAGAGCAATCCGTTCAGGATGCATCAGGATGTCTTCAGTCCAGTCACTGTACGGTTTTTGGACGGAGAAAATACAGCAGCATGCTGCAGTCCAAAATTCCCGGAACACTTGCCAGAATGCCGGATTCGGCATTAATTTCCATTGAAATGTATTAGTGCCGGATCCGGCATTAAAATTACCGCATTGACGGAACCAGTCTTCCAGTCTGCGCATGCGCAGACTTTAAAAATTTGAAAAAGATAAATACCGGATCCGTTTTTCCGGATGACAACCGGAGAGACGGATCCGGTATTGCAATGCATTTGTGAGACGGATCCGGATCCATCTACAAATTTCCATTTGCTTTCCGTTTGCATACAGATTGCATGATTCGGCAGGCAGTTCCGGCGACGGAACTGCCTGCCGGAATCCAGCAAAGCAAGTGTGAAAGTACCCTAACACTTCAGCTCAGACTCCAATATGAAGGACCCCCAATCAGGCCTCAGCTCAGAGCCTCAATAAGACCCTCTATCAGACCTCAGCTCAGACCCCAATAACACCTCAGCTCAGACTTCAATATGAATGACCCCCAATCAGTCCTTAGATCAGTGCCTCTGCTCCCAGGATACAGCGTCCCCTCTTCCTGCCGCGCGCTCTGCTGCGACCCGACACATACAGAGTCAGGTCACGGAGCGCTGATGTCCTCATGCTGTGCGCAGTCATAGTACAGCCTGAGGCAGAGGTGAGTACAGAGCCTGGGGAGCACTGCAATCATCGCTTCCCAGTACTCCGGTGCTAATGAGCGCTTCCATAATTGGGTGAAAAAGGTGCGTCTTATAGGGCGAAAAATACGGTATGTACATACCAGGAAAGAGTATCTCTGTACATACAGCAGCCACCACATTGTGCACAGATCAGATCTCTGTCTAATGGCTTGCTGACAGTTTCAAGATAGCAGTAGCACTGAAAAAACAAACTGAAGAGTTGGAGCTAAACGCGATTCACAGATGTTTTATCAGAAGGATATAGAATCATAAATGCGCTTACCAGGCAGGTCTGTATATTCCCATTCCGCTACTGGTATAAGCCCCCTCTCTTCAGGTTCGGATGCTACGGGCCATGCTTTTCCTCCAGCAGGGGGCTCTTTTTGTGTATGAATGTCATTACTGTTAAGCAATCTGGAGTTGCTTTTAGTGTTTAAACTCTACTTTTTGCCTTTAAAGGGTTAAGCACTCTCTCCAGCTGCAGAATGGACGTGAAGGCGGACGCTGCGATCTGAGGTCCCTAACAGAGTTCCCGACACCTCCCGACCGCATCTCGCCTCCGATTCTCATCTAGGAAGCCATAGCCAGAAAGAAGGGGGAATGTTCACCAATCTTAAGAAAAAACTTGCGGAGGAGGGGGCCATAGCCCCGCGGCCTGGGGGTGCTGCTCGCATCCCGCGCTCTATCAGCAAAGAGTCAATCACATCTGTTGGGGCTGATTCCGGGGATGACTTTGTGAGTGACAAGTGATATTAACCCTTTTTTATTCTCCTTATCTGGACATTTAAAGGGGCATTCCAACCACAAACACTTGTAGCATAGCCAAAGGATATTTGGTAGATTCTAGTTTTGGAAAACAAGTGCGGCCCTCTTCATTGTAACTTACAGAAGCAGTCAAGAATGCGTTCTCAGCTATTTCCATAACTTTCATAGATTTCTATCCCTTTCAAAGGTGGCAATTCAAAGTGGTTTGTAAAAGACAAGCTGTTTGTTGCCCATAGCAAACTAAAAAGCAGCATGCATTTTGTACACTATTGTAACTGTAACTGCTGAGGCACTGCTTCTCAGTCTGCCTCTCATTTCCCTGTATGTGCTGTCTGAAAGACAAACTGTTTCTTGCCTATTGAAACCAATCACGGCAAAGCTTTCATTTTTGCCCATATCAACCAATCACAACAGAGTTTTTATTTTCTTACACTTCTTACAATACTGTAGACCAGGCATCCTCAAACTGCGGCCCTCCAGCTGTTGCAAAACTACAACTCCCAGCATGCCTGAACAGCCTACAGGTATCAGCCTACAGCAGGGCATTGTGGGAGTTGTAGTTTTACAACAGCTGGAGGGCCGCAGTTTGAGGATGCCTGCTGTAGACCTACGTTTACCAACCGGTGGTGCTCCAGCTGTTGCCAAACTACAACTCCCCTCATGCCCACAACTGCCTGAAAGCCATCAGGGTAGGGGTGGGCGATATGGCCTAAAATTGATATTGCGATATAATATGAAGCATGTGCGATATGCATGGCAATATATATTTTCTATATTGGAGGGAGGGTTGTTAAACTTTTTTGGTTTTTTTTTTCCTTCAACTTTCTATTTAATAACTATTTAGCCTCCTTAGGGGCTAGAACCCTTGTCCTATTCACCCTCATAGATCTCTGTCAGGGTAAATAGGACTTGACACTGACCCTGCTGCTCTGTGCACACTGCAGCAGGGAGCTGACCATAGCAGCCAGGACATCAGTAGTGTCCTGGCTGCCATGGTAACCGATCGGAGCCCCAGCATTACACTGCTGGGGCTCCGATCACAACTGCCACTGCCACCAATGATCGGGGGGGGGGGGCGCCCACTGTGCCACCAATGAGTGAATAGAAACGTAGCCGAGATCGGCGCATACCATGTTCTACGGCGATATGGCGATATAGACAAAATCGATATCGTGGCACAAATTCATATCGCATATCGTCTATATCGCCATATCGTCCCACCCCTACATCAGGGCATGTGAGAGTTATAGTTTTGTAACAGCTGGAGATCCACAGGTTGGTAAATATAGGTCTGCAATATTGTAAGAAGCAATGTAGTAAAATAATTATTTGATGTGATTGGGCAACAAACAGTTTGTCTTTTAGACAGCACATGTAGGGAGATGAGAGGTAATCTGAAATGCAGGGGAGATGAGAGGCAGAGTGAGAAGCAGTGCCTCAGCAGCTACAGTTTCATTAGTGTATAAAATGCACTCAGCCTCATTGGTTGCTATATGCTACAAACAGTTTGTCTTTTAGACAGCATGTGTAGGGAGATTACCATTCTGAATCAAAGGACCTTATTTTCTGACAACACATAGGGAGAGACAGATTAAGAAGTGCTGTAGTAAAATGAAAGCTGTGTTGTGACTGTTTACTATAGGCAAAAATGAAAGCTGAGATGTTATTGGTTGCTTTGGCAACAAACAGCTTGTCATTTAGACAGCACATGTAGGGAGATGAGAGGCAGAGTGAGAAGCAGTGCCTGAGGATAGCTCATCAGTAAATAAAAAAAAATTAAATAAAAAAATCTCGGAAAACACCTTTAAGTTTGATTCTGAAGAGTATATATAACAGATCCTTCAAGGCACATTAGAGCCTATGAAGAAACAAGCTAAGGCTGAGTTCACATCAGTGTTCGGCCTTTCCGTTCTCCTGCTCCATTATAGGAGCAGGAGAACGGAAAGGATGGATTTGGCACATAACTGAGCTGAACAGGAGCCAAATGGAGCCTATGGAGCCATAGACACTAATAGGGTCCGTTAGTTGTCCGCTCCGAAGATGATTTTGGAGCGGAGACAAAAGTAGTGCATGCAGGACTTTTGTCTCCGCTCCCAAATCATCTTTGAGCGGACAACTAACAGACCCCATTATAGTCTACGGGGTCTGTAGGCTCCATTTAGCTCAGTTATGTGCCAAATCCGTCCTTTCCGTTATCCTGCTCCGTTATAGGCCGAACTCTGATGTGAATTTAGCCTAACTTTCACTTTTTTATGTATAGATTACTGAAGTAACACCTAAACTCCATCAAATGGATGGGGTGTTTGTGTTTTACAGCCATACAGCCATGCTTTTTTATTACGATTAGCTGGCATATTGACATATAATTGATTCCAATATTACAGGCCTCAGACGGCAGCAGCTCCCGCGATGATCGGCCGTCTCAGATTTCCAGAAGGAATGATCAGATCCGCAGACTGGAAGCCAAATTATCAGGTAGTCATCTACGTATCACTCCATTTTCTTAATAGTTTGATATTTGAGAAGATGGTTAAAAGTGAAGGTATTATTTAAACATGATAACTGTAAAGCTGGTATAGATACTAAAAAAAAAAAAATAACACCATAGAGACAAAATGGAACTTGATGGATAAAATATTCGGGTAGATATCTGGTATTTGGTCACCATAAGACATTGCGTCCACGATGAGCCTTACAGGGTGGTCTGCGGCCATGTGTAAGGACGCTGCTGGTTGTGTGTCCCTGCGTAGATTGTGTGGGGCATTATCTAAATCACTGGTCAGTTTTTCCAGGTCAGATACTACATTTCCTAACAGTATGCGGAGAGCAGCATTACTGCAAAGAAGGAAAACTGATATGAACCAAAAAACTGTTCTGTCTTTTTTTTTTTTTCCTATGGTAAAAAGTATATAACATCTTAAAATTCAGACTGGTGGGTTTCTGACAAATGGGTACCCAACCGATCCTGTGAGCAAGCTTTTCCCTAGTCCTGACCAATGCTTTTGTATTATGCTGGCCATACCCAATAGATTGTTAGCCAAGCCTAACATCTTATGTGTTAAGGGTTGATAGGAAGAAAGGATCGGCCTGTTGGATTTCAACATGCCCGACCCGTTTGTTCTCAGGGAGATAAGCTGACCATGTGGGTTTTCTGGCCCTGTCCCCATTTATACTCAAGAATGTTTGGCCGAGCATGCATGTGTATTGGTGGATTTGGAGGGGTAACTGTCAGCTGAACATCTAAAGTGTAGGGCCATCAGTCATGAAAAAGCACCCAGAGATTTGTGATCACCAGGGTCAGACTGGTTTACCATACCAGCAGAAAATCCTCCAGTGGATCTAGACTTAGGCTAGGGCTACACAGCGACATAAAGGGTACAGCCACACTGCAACATGTGTCTCGCGAAATTCATGTCGCGCGCCATATTTTATGATGCTAGTCTATGGTGTCGCACTGCGACATGCTGCAACACCACACATCTTGGATGGGTTTTTTAGCGACTGTCGTTTCACAGTAGCGATGCGACACCATAGACTAGCATTACAAAATATGTCACTCAACATTACTGTAACAAATGTCAGGTAGCCCTAGCCTAAGGGCTGATTCACACAACGGTGGTGTCGGCCGCATCGTCTGGACTGACTGCGTCATAGTGTTTTATGGTGCAGCCAGTAAAGCGTCCCAAAGGTCCAGCAGAAGACACACCGCGCATATGGCTGAAGGTGGAGCCTTTCACTTACCAGTAGGGTCTACTTCTTATTGATGACCTATTAGTTCCTATTGATCATATGGCCTGCATGCTCAGTGACACCAGAGGTCACGATGGAATTGAAGAGGACCTGTCTGCTCTCCTAAAGTGTCTGTTTTCCCACGAAATACGAATTCAGAGGCCTCTTCTATTAGAATTCTGCGTTGAGTTCTTCCTCCGTTATTTCTCCTAGAAGTTTATGAATAAATTGACAACTGAGTGTCACCAGTCCACTTACAGGCTGACACTGCCAGGACTACTTGGATACAGAGGGGGTCATTTATTAAAACCAGCGTTTTAGACGCCAGTCCTAATAAAGCCCCTGCTCTGGCGGTGGATTGCCGAAGCGCCATTTTCTACTCCTAAACCAGGTGTAGAAAATGATGAATGAGACGCAGAATAGGAATGTGAACAGCCCCTTCTCCGGATCAGTTGGGTCTCCATTACCAGATCCCCACCAATCTGACTTCTAACACATTGGACTTGTGATGGGGAACTGTGTATTCTCTCTGTTCTCTGCACTGTAATCTATTCGATATGTGATCATGTATGTTTCTAAAGAAATGCATCCATGTACACGTGTTCAGTGTGTATATTAAGAAGCTGGATGTTCTTCATATGGTTGGTGAGGACTTTCCTTCAATTGTCTGCTCCTGTTTAGTGGCTCCCAATAGTAAGTTGATGTTAGAAGTGTGACTCTCCCTGCCCTTCTCCCACTCATGTTTTTTATATTTTTTTCTTTTTCTTTATTTTATTCCCCCCCCCCTCTCCTCTCTGTTTTGTCTTGCGTTGACCACTCCTTGCCTTGCCCATGTTGTCCTCTCCTCGTACTTCCATCCTGTTTGTCTGACTTCACCTACAAAGAGTACGCAGAACAGGTCCGACACCTGCAGAGGATGAAAGAGAAACTTGAGCTTGCTTTAGAAAAGCACCAGGATTGTACGTATTTCACTAGTCCTGTCGTCCTTTATCCCTGTCCCGTCTCTGGCCGCCATCCTTCCAGTTGGACTTTAATCCAGTTCTTCTTAAAGGGGTTCTACACAAACATGTCTTCTGCCCACGCCTGCGCACAGGGTAATTTCTTATACAAATCCATGTGTATGTTCATAGGAAGACAGTGGCGCTTCCACATTACTGCCCTGATCCTGTGCAGGTATAGGTATGACTCTGGGAGACATGTATGTGCGTCGCATGTGGCTGGTATGTGGTGTAGAAACTCTTTATGATCTCTCGTGAGAGGGGTCCTGAAACAGCGCCATCCTGGTCTATGGAGGGCTACAGCTCAACCCAACTTAAAGGGGTTGTTTCATCTAGGACTTTGATGGCATATCGCTAAGGTAGGTCATCAAAGTCAGATAAGTGCAATCTCTGAGGTAGGACCCACACCCATCTCCAGAGCAGGCCCCTGAAAGCGAATGAGAGTGCACCGCACACTCGCTGCGTGCTCTCCATTCGATTCTGTGGGAGTTCTGAAAATAGCCGTAGAAATGAATGGAGAGCGCGCCATGCAAGCACAGCCACCACTCCATTCCCTTCTGTGGATTGCCTTCTACTGGCTCGGCAATTTTCGGCAATCCCATAGATATGCATCAAGGGCGGGGACCCTGCACCCACCTGACATTGGTGCCATTTCCTAGCGCTATGCCACCAGATGAGACAACCCTTTTAAGTATATCGGATGAGCTGCAGAACCAGACAAAGCCCGTAAATGAGTGTGGCGCTGTTTCTGGAAGAAAGCAGATACGTTTTTTCTAATTCCATACAGCCCCGTAAATCTTACTAATCCTCATCAGCTCTAATCCGTTTCTTTGTTAATAATGACAATTCATTGCATTTTTAATTTATTATATTAATCTATCATTTAATCCAGTTTCATTGTTGTTTTAATTACTTGATGCATAGCTTGTGTACTTTACTTGGTTTAATCGCACATTTAAATATCAGTGTCTTTAGGGGAGCTTCCTTCAGGGAAAATCCATTTTGAGCACTGAAATTTACTAAGGTCAATTTGAGTTGCAAAGAAACATCCATTAGGTACAACCTTTAGCTGATTATTCATATATATATCATTGCTTAAAGGGATTGAACAGGTTGGGAAAAATATTGCTGCTTTTTTTTTTTTAAACAGTGCCAAACCTGTCCACAGGTTGTATGTGGTATTGCAGCTCTGCCTCGTTCACTTTAATGTAGCTGAGCTGTAATATCAGACACAACCAATGTGTGTGGCGCTGTTTCTGAAAGCAGCCATGTTTTTTCGAATCTTGCGCAATTGCTTTAATTATTACCATCCATGCCATTTGTTGTTAGGTAAGCATCTAAGGGTACTTTCACACTAGTGTTATTCTTTTCCGGTATTGAGTTCCGTCCTAGGGACTTAATACCGGGAAAAAACGGATCAGTTTTATCCTAATGCATTCTGAATGGAGAGCAATCCGTTCAGTATGCTTCAGGATGTCTTCAGTTCAGTCACTCTTAGGGTATTTGGGCGGAGAAAATGATTGCAGCATGCTGCGGTATTTTCTCCGTCCAAAATGCCAGATACGGCATTATTTTTCATTGAAATGCATTAATGCCGGATCCGGCACCACATGACAGCGGAGAGACGGATCCGGTGTTTTAATGCATTTGTTAGACGGATCCGCATCTGGATCAACCTACAAATGCTTTCCGTTTGTCCACAGATTTCCCGATCCAGCAGGCAGTTCCGGTGATGGAACTGCCTGCCGGATCCTCACAATGCACGTGTGAAAGTACCCTAACCCTTTTTAAATGTGAGGGCCGATGTATTTTTTTTTTTTGTCATGTTCAGTCAGTCTATAGTTTCTCAAAAGTAGGCTGTCCATGTACCACCACCATATGGTGTCTCCATGAGGCATTGTATTCTCCACTAGAAGCAATGCTGTTAAAGGGGTTATGTCCGGGTTCAGCTCTTCCCCCATTCAGCCCTTATGAGGGGAGCATCGGAGCATTTCACGCTTCCCCTTGCCCTGCGCTGCATCGCTCAGAGCAAGGGCTGTTTTGTTTACATTGACACTGCTAGGTGGAGGCTTCCGCCTAGCAGTGATCCTAGTGACGTCACTAACACTAATGGGTGGTCTATAGCGCTGTTTTACAGGCTAGGGCAGTGCTAAATTAGTGCTGGTGACGTCACTGGGCTCACTGCTAGGCGGAAACCTCAGAAGCCTGGTACGTCACTGGATCTAAAGAAGAAGCCCTTGTCCTGCGCTATATAGCTCAGGGCAAGGGGGAGCATTTACGCATGAAATGCTCCAATGTAGAGATGAGCGAACTTCAAAAATTAGTTCGGCGTTCGGGTTGGGGTTGGGATTTGATCCAGTGCTGAACCACGCCCCCTGCACTGATCACATGACGGTGACGTCACCCCAGGTCCTTCGGGTTTCCAAAGTTCGGGTTCGTGGAAGCCGCCCCTTATGGATTCCATATGCCGGGATAGTCCGCGGCAGTGGAATCTATAACGAGATGCGGCGATTACCCCAACCCGAACGCCAAACTAATTTTTGAAGTTCGCTCATCTCTACTCCAATGCTCCACTCATTGGGACTGAATGGGTGAAGAAGGGGTTATGTCCTGGTTCAGCTGTGAGCAAGCATTGGAGCATATAGCAACAGTATACAGGAGCCGTATAACAAATTTGTGCAACACAACAATAGCTATTAAAGGGGTTGTGCAAATGTAAAGCAAATATAATATTTTAAGTTTACAGTGGGTTAAAAATAAAAAGTCATACTTACCCTCACCTGGTCCCCACTGCTCTCCTTTTCCTAGTCCTGACTTGAAACACCAGGAGATGCCTGCTCAGCAAATCAATGGGCATAATGAGGACCTGTCTCAACTAGAGATTGGCTGAGCCGACATCTCCTGGCATTTCTGGTGTGTCAAAACAGAACCAAATGGCACTAGGGGCTGTCTCACGAAAACAAAACCCTTTGTAAGTAAAAGCCAATGATAAGCTGATTGCAGGGGGTCCAAATTCTATAACCCAGGACCATCAACAGTTAAGAGGGTTGAGTGAAATGTCTGTATTGCCACAAACCTACAGTGTAATCGCATAGTCTGTTACCAAGGTAGAAGGCCACTGGACCTCATGGCTGCCTTTTAAGAATCATTCATGATATAGTCTGATTTAATAGCTATGAACCGCTTTGGGGAGGATTTTTTTTTATTACTGCATTGTACTCATTTTGAGCTAAAAATCATTTTTTCACTTGGGTCTTTATTAAAAAATTTGAACCCGTTTCTCTGTACAGCCTTGAGATTCTCTAGTTCCAGGATCTGTATTTTTACTCTGTTCCGCTCCTTATCTCTGATCTCTCACCTCCTAAACACTCCTATAGCTCAGTTCTTATCTTACTGGTAAGACCTTTAGTAATTTAGAGATTAGGTTTATTAGATGACGAACATTCATACAGCTAGACAAACAGTTAACCCTTTGTCACAGAACGGCTGAATATTTTTAATAAAGACCAATAGAAAAAAATATATTTTTAGCCCAAAATGAGTGCAATGCAATCCCCAAACCTTTCTATATGTAATGTTTTGAACCCATTCCATTAGTTCTCCCCTACTAACCTGTCTACTGGCAACCACCCTCACACTGCATCAGAGGTGTGTAGAATGTGGCCCTTAGTGTTGGAGATGGTCTGGCTAGTGACTTGCTGCTTCTGTCCCAGCATCAATGAGGAAGTTTCAAGACCAAAACGAGATGTATAATGCAAGCCGAGCCAAGATGTCGGAAGAGTATTCACTTTCTCTAGAAAAGAAAGACCAGGTACGTCTGAAGACTATTGCTTGTTTGTTGCTGTCGTCTGTCCTGTCTTGTCTCGAGCTAGGCGATGTTCACATTACCACTAAAATTCAATAAAAAAACAAGCAAAAAGAAACCAAAACCTGACAGACCCATTATACGTCAACAGGTCTGTCAGCATCAATTTCACAACAGATTGTTGCAGCTGTCATGGCTGTATAGATAATGGGATTTATTGTACCAATGTGAACAGAGCCTTATTTAAAGGGCGTCTGTCAGCAGATTTGTCCCTAGGACACTGGCTGACCTGTTACATGTGCGCTTGGCAGCTGAAGGCGTCTGTGTTGGTCCCATGTTCATATGTGTCCTACCTGGACCTGTTAACCTTCCTAGCGGTATTCCCGAGTGTGACTCTGGGTTAATTTTCTCTGCCAGGAGCGGTAACCCCGAGTCACGCTCGGGGTAACATTGAAAACTTGTCAGCGGAGTCCCCTTACCTTCTCCGCTGTGATCGCAGGCGAGAGCGCCAGCCGGCATCTGACTTCCTGGTTCCGTTCCCTGCGAGCACCTGCGGCGCATGGGAGCGGAACTGGGTGGGAAATTCAAATTTATAAAGTGACACACACACATAAAAGACACACATACACATAAAAGAGCTAATTGCACTGTATCACCTCAGATCTGACAGTTGATCACTGTAAAGTGCCCCTTGCCTGCCATTTTACTGCCATTTGTGCTCATTTACATAACACCAAATTTCCTTGCCAAAAATTGTACCACTTTTGGTACAAAATTCCTGACATAATCATACCGCCAGGGAGGTTAATCAAAGTGCAGAGGACGCAGCAGTTGTAGAGAGAGAGGCGCCTCTAGGTGTAATGGAAACGCCCCCGTTGCTCCTAGAGGCTCAATTGCATATATTAAACACTCATTTTTCTCAGCAATATGGGCACATATGAACATGGGACCCACACAGACGCCTTCAGCTGCCAAGAGCACATGTAACAGGTCAGCCAGTGTCATAGGGACAAATCTGCTAAGAGATGACCTTTTAGGAACCATTCCCAATTATTCCAAAAACGCTTCTTATTTTGCATCTGGAGCCTCTTTTTAGCACCTGAAATCTCACATTTTGAGTAGTGACTTATACAGTGACCAACTTCTCCACATCATACAAACACAGGTCTAGGAAACTGAGATATGTGTTACAGTTTGTCAGGTTTTTGTTTTTAAAAGGCCTTTACTAATGTGGTAGGCTAGGAAGAAGAAGGGGGTCTGTAACCATGACATATAGGGGTGTAGATTATCTGAAGAGCCAACCAGATATTTTTAATCCAGAGCGTTAAGTTGCCTACTTTTTCATTTTGCATATACTGACGGATTAGGCTACTTCCATCATAGATCAGCAAAAACGCTTCCGTTACTGATAATACAACTGCCTGCATCCGTTATGAACGAATCCGGTTCTATTATCTTTAACATAGCCAAGACGGATCCGTCATGAACACCATTGATAGTCAATGAGGGACTGATCTGTTTTCTGTTGTGTCAGAGAAAATGGATTCATCCCCTTACATTGTGTGTCAGACGGATCCGTCTAGCTCCACACCACATCGCGGACAGAAAAACGCTGCTTGCAGGCGTCACTCTGTCGCGATGGGGACGCAACCAAACAGAACGGAATGCATTCTGGTGCGTTCAGTTTTGTCCCAACTGACAGTGAATACGGACAAAACTGAAACGTTTTCACCTGCTATTGAAATTCTATGATGATCCCCGTAGTGGAAAGGGAAAGCGCAAGTTTGAAAGTAGCCTTAACCCTAGGTACACACCTAAGCGTTTTTCAGCGCGTTCAAACGCGCTGTAAAACGCACAACATGTGGAAAGCCATGCTTCCCTATGGGCATGGTTCACATTTGGGCGTTTTACAGCGCGTTTGAACGCCAAACACTGTCGCTTCAGCATGAGCTTCTTTTGGGCGTTTTAACGCGCCTATGGACCATGCTGAAATAGGGGAGAATCACTGAATCGCGCGTATGATGCGCGTTTCTTAGTTACAAAAATGCGCATAAAACGCTCGTCATACGCGGGATTCAGAAATGCTTAGGTGTGTTCCCAGCCTAAATGTTTGCAGGCATGGATAACTAACTGGTGTCTGTTTTTGAATGTATATATCACAGTTTGAAGTTTAAATGTTTTTTTTTTCTCTCTCTTTTTGTTTGTTTTAGGAATGGCTACTGAAGCTTGCAGCGCTTGAAGAGGTAATTAAAAAGTGGAATAAAATAAAAGTACAGTGTTTTTCACTCTATAAGATGCACCTAGGTTTTAGAGGAGGAAAATAAAAAAATATATATTTTTCCTCAGACCTCAAATTGGACCCTCATTCCACAGCGAATCACAGATCAGACCCCGATTCCTCATCAGAACCCAAATCAGACCACCAATCTTCATCAGACCTCAGACAGACCCACAATCTTTCATCAGACCTCAGACAGACCCACAATCTTTCATCAGACCTCAGACAGACCCACAATCTTTCATCAGACCTCAGACAGACCCACAATCTTTCATCAGACCTCAGGCAGACCCACAATCTTTCATCAGACCTCAGGCAGACCCACAATCTTTAATCAGACCTCAGACAGACCCACAATCTTTCATCAGGTCTCAGGCAGACCCACAATCTTTCATCAGGTCTCAGGCAGACCCACAATCTGTCATCAGACCTCAGGCAGACCCACAATCTTTCATCAGACCTCAGGCAGACCCACAATCTTTCATCAGGTCTCAGGCAGACCCACAATCTTTCATCAGGTCTCAGGCAGACCCACAATCTTTCATCAGGTCTCAGGCAGACCCACAATCTTCATCAGGTCTCAGGCAGACCCACATCTATCAGACCTCAGGCAGACCCACAATCTGTCATCAGACCTCAGGCAGACCCACAATCTGTCATCAGACCTCAGGCAGACCCACAATCTTTCATCAGACCTCAGGCAGACCCACAATCTTTCATCAGACCTCAGGCAGACCCACAATCTGTCATCAGACCTCAGGCAGACCCACAATCTTTCATCAGACCTCAGACAGACCCACAATCTTTCATCAGACCCACAATCTTTAATCAGACCTCAGGCAGACCCACAATCTTTTATCAGACCTCAGGCAGACCCACAATCTTTCATCAGGTCTCAGGCAGACCCACAATCTGTCATCAGACCTCAGGCAGACCCACAATCTGTCATCAGACCTCAGGCAGACCCACAATCTTTCATCAGACCTCAGGCAGACCCACAATCTTTCATCAGACCTCAGGCAGACCCACAATCTGTCATCAGGTCTCAGGCAGACCCACAATCTTTCATCAGGTCTCAGGCAGACCCACAATCTGTCATCAGACCTCAGGCAGACCCACAATCTGTCATCAGACCTCAGGCAGACCCACAATCTTTCATCAGACCTCAGGCAGACCCACAATCTTTCATCAGACCTCAGGCAGACCCACAATCTGTCATCAGACCTCAGGCAGACCCACAATCTGTCATCAGACCTCAGGCAGACCCACAATCTTTCATCAGACCTCAGACAGACCCACAATCTTTCATCAGACCCACAATCTTTAATCAGACCTCAGGCAGACCCACAATCTGTCATCAGACCTCAGGCAGACCCACAATCTTTCATCAGACCTCAGGCAGACCCACAATCTTTCATCAGACCTCAGACAGACCCACAATCTTTCATCAGACCCACAATCTTTAATCAGACCTCAGACAGACCCACAATCTTTCATCAGACCTCAGACAGACCCACAATCTTTCATCAGACCTCAGACAGACCCACAATCTTTCATCAGACCCCAGGCTGACCCCAAATCTTCATCAGACCTCAGATCAGACATAACATAAAAGAACTTACCTCTCCCTCTCCGGACAGCGCCACCACTCTATAATAATGGAAGTGCTCATTACTATTCGCTTCATAAGACGCAATACCATTTTCCCCCACTTTTGGTGTGTCTGGTGGCGCGAATAATACTTTGTCTTGTATTTCCGAATGATTAGCATAAAGTAAACTAGCCATACACATTAGTCTTTTGTCGGCCAAACCCGCCATTATACATTAATGTGAGTGGGAGCTCCCAACTCTCCCCTGATAGATGATATCGGGGAAGATGAGCACCAGACAAAATGAATATTTTCGCCCAATCCTTTTGTTCTCCTGAGAGGTCAGCTACCTCCAGAAGTGCCTGGCAGTGGCTTTCTCTGCTTTCCCCATAACATACACATACACGTTTGGCTCATGCATAAAACCGTATGTATTTTGCACTCTGCAAAACACAGATCCGCAAAAAAAATAAAAAGGTTGACGTCCATGTTACATCCGTGTTTCTTTTGCGGATCCATTGTAACAATACCTGTCCTTGTCCACAAAACGGACAAGAATAGGACATGTTCCATTTCTTTGCGGAACAGACTTGCGGACATATGGATACAGAATGCATACGGAGTCACTTCCGTTTTTTTTTTGCAACCTCTTGAAATGAACGGTTCAGCATATGGGCCGCAAAAGAAACGGACATGAACAAAATGTAAGTTTGTGTGCATGAGCCCTAGGTGTATGGGAAAGCCAGGAGGGAGTCCGGTAGATGTTGGCCAAACGGTCATTCAGCTGACAGTTATTGAAAGTGTATGGGCAGCTTTAGGCTACTTTGGCAAGGGGGCGGCAATATGCGTCAGAATGCTTGACCCACAGTTCGCCTTTAATGAAATTTGAAATTAACAAATAGAAAAGGAGTCGAGGAGACTACAGATAGGGTTATGGTATGGTCTGTGGTGTCTCTTTTCTTTGCTGCTGGCTATAGAGTTAACACGTGCATCTGATTCCCGATGACCACTACAGAAAAGCTCATAGATTATTTTGTTTTTCACTTTAAGGAGAAGAGAAAACTTTCTGACCAGGTGGAAATGATGAAAAAACAGAATATCTCTTTGTTCCAAAAACGAGAAGATCTTGATGAGTTGGAAGTGTTTCAGCAACAAGAAATGGCAAAAATCAAGCACATGGTAAGAACGCCGGACTCCTCGGACATGTCTGCCTGTGGACCTGCAAGTCCATTGCTCAGAGGGTGGTCCTTGTGATGCTTTCTCTGCCCCCCCCCCCCTCTCCATCACTGACAGAAATTAATATCTGCTTTCTCCCGGCATTAATGAAGACCTGTCATGCCCGTGCATACACATACAGCTCATTGATGTCATTGGGAACTGTGTAATGATTCATTTTCTTTCTTGTGGCACTCCAGGCAATTTAAAGGGGTATTCCCATCTCAGACAATAGGGGCATATGGCTAGAATATGCCCCCTTTGTCTGATAAGCACGGGTCCCACGCCTATCTCGTAAACGCAGCCGGTTTCCCTCTATTCACTTCTATGGGGCCTCTGGCTCGGCTTTTTCTGTCGGCCCCATAGACTTGAATGGGAGTGGTGGCCGGGTAGCATGGTGGACTCCCATTCACTTCTATGGGGAGAGCGCTTGGTGGTGGCCGAACCTGGGGAAACCCGGAGTCCTCCAACAATCACTTCCCTATATTCCCCCACTGTCTCAGATGGGAATACCCCTTTAACTCTTGCTGTAGGGTTACAATAGAGATTTACACATTTTTAATATATTACTGCATGGACAGTCTCACAGACCTTTTTTTAAATGATTGAAGTTCATGTATTTTGGGCTAAAAGCATTTTTGTGATAGGTTTTTATGAAAAATCATGTGCCATTGGTATCTGCAGCTTCCATTTTCCACATTAAATTGCAGCTGCAGAATGCCATTCACCTTGAAAACCTTCAGAATGACTGACTTCACAGTCTCCATTCCCTCTCTGATCTCTGTGGAAAGATCTTCTAAGCTTATTTATCCTTAACTTTGACTTGGGTGTTAATCTGCTTAGAAGATTGTTCAGGAGTTGTCAGAGAGGGCTGGGCAGCGAGCTGTCAGGCAGCTGGTCTGATGGATTTCTCTGTGAACAGCATTCTGCAGCTGCTATATACAGTACAACATAGAAGCTGCAGAAGCCAAAACGGTCTAAATGTTTTAGTAAAAGCTTATTACAAATACTTATTTTAGCTCAAATATATGTAAAACAATAATCATTTGAAAAAATGCTTCTTTCCTTTACATTCCCAAAGACTTTCCTGCTGTGCAGGAAAGGATAATTTAAGGGATGAACATTTTGATTATGGCTCTACGGTGTTGCATTTACACTTAGGCCTTATTCACATGATTGTATGTATTTTGCGGTACGCAAAAAACGGATCCGCAAAAATACAGGTGACGTCCGTGTGCATTGCGTTTTTTGCGGAACCGAACAGCTGGCCCCTGATAGAATAGTACTATCCTTGTCCGTAATGTGGACAATAATAGGACATGTTCTATCTTTGAACGGAACGGAATGCACACGGAGTACCTTCCGTTTTTCTGGCGGACCCATTGAAATGCATGGTTCCGTATATGGAACACAAAAAAACTTTGTTTGCATGAGCCCTTAGTCTAATAGACAGTTTTACTTGTGGGCTAACATTTCAGCTGTTAAAGAAAGAAGAATTACTGAGTAAAGCTGAAAAGGACTTAGAGTTAAAACGCAGTGAAGCCGAGACATCTCAGGCAGAGCTTCAGGACAGCCAGCGTCTCTCAGATAAACTCAAGAAAGACCTTCAGCACCTCCAAGAAGAAAACTCCAAGCTGGCTGAGCAGAGGTGAGCACCGGGAAAAGCGATGCTAACTATATGTGTCTGACGTACTACTGCATGTAAAATAAATTATGTGTTACGTGCAGTTAAAAAAAAGACACAACTCCTTCCTACAAGTTCAACTTGGCATCTCATAGCTGTCCTTAAAAAGGTTTGTGCTCTGGTTCTACAGGACGCAACTGGCATCAGCTCAGGAAGGGGCAGAGAAGAAGATTACAGAGCTGGAACAGAGACAGCAAGAACTCCAGGACTTTATCCAGCGACTGTCTCTGGACTTGCAGAAGGTCGGTAAAAAGCGTAATGACAGTACAGGATACAGTATATGTCTTCTTCTCATCCGTGTCATTGGGAGATACAGAGAGACCATGGGTATAGCTGTTGCCACTAGGAGGCGGACACAAAGCAGTGTTCACTCCTTCCATCAGCTATACTCTTCCTGCAGGGATTAAGCCAAATCAGTTTGTAGGTTAGTGTCTGGAGGAGGCAGACATGCTTGCTTTTGCAGACCTGCTAACCCTTTTATTTTTTGATGGTGTTTGTTTTAATCTGGTAACTTCTGCACACAGATTACTGGTAGCTCAACTACATGTTCTCCACTACGGGAGAGGAGGAAGACCAGTGGGTCATCATACCCCACTACTCAACCTCAAGAAGACAAAGTGGTACGGTGGACCACCAATTCCACAGTTTCTACCAGTCTTTCTCCTGATTAACTGATACTGGAGCTCCTCCTACCCCCATTTCCTCCAGCTCTCCAGATCAGTTTCGATCAGGTCCATCTCCCTTCTAGACCGATCTAGTAGCACATGTCACTATATAAGATCGCAGCAGGAGTCGGACAGCAACTAGGCTTTGTTCCCTGGGCCCCCTTGTGCACTTTGTTTTCCCACTGTTGTGTGTTTTTACCCCTTGGTTAGGCGCTCTGTGTCACGGCTCCAGTAAAAATTTAGGCCCCCGCTTCGATAGCATAAAGGCATTACTTCCAGGGGGAACTTCCTTTCTTCTAGCACAGGCTCAAACTCTCCCTCCTCTTACATGGCAGGACATCCCTGTTGATGTTTAGATCAGGGGACTGTGAGGCCCATGGTAAAACCTGTGTGTCCTAGAGCAATAGGAGGAGAACAGAAGAGATTAGGCCAAAACAAAGTGAGAACCTCGAACAGAGCAAACCCACAACAAACATGGAAAAATTTGGAGTAAACTGGGTCAACTAAATCGGTGAGGGGTGTCCCCCAATGTAGTGTAAAGCCACTCACTATGTGGTCGTCTCAACACACATTTAATAAGTTCTATTGGGGGCACATCTTTGCATCCGCAGATGCAATGGTGGGATGTAAGGTTTTGCAAGCGGTGATCCACTGACCGCACCGTGAGATTCTAATTACTTTTTTTAAATTTTTTGTTCTCACCCTGGGGACTTCTTTGGAACGTTCTATGGTCTCTCTCTATGTTCCTCAATGACACAGACGAGAAAAATTTAGTTTTGTTACCATAAAAATCCTTTTCCATTCATTGGCGGACATCCCCCACCAGTTATGTCCCCTTGGTTATATGTTGACCTAGTTCGCTCCAAATTTTTCCGCCGTGTTTGGTAAGGTTTTTCCCTGTTCGACGTTCTCACCTTGTTTTGGCGTAATTTCTTCTGTTCTCCTCCTACTGCTCTAGGACACACTGATTTAGTTTCTCGCTAATATCATTGGGGGACACAGACCATGGGTATAGCTGCTTGCTGCCACTAGGAGGCGACACTGGGCTGAAAACTGTTGGCTCCTCCTCTGCCAGCTATACCCCCTCCGGCTAGGAGAGAGCTCTCAGTTTTTAGTGTCGTAGGAGGCAGACCCCCTGCTCTGCAGGGTGGCTGTTAAAATTTTTATTTTTTTATTTTTTACTTTTTTTTCTCTCCCTCTAGGTTGGGGGTCCAGGGCTACTGAGAGCTCTGCATCCCCGCGGGGGCTGACCGGTGACGCTTATTCCACCGCTTTGTCCCCCACCAGATGACAAAGTGGACCAGGAGGGCTTGACCTTCCTGCTCCCCCCAGCCATAGACCCACCTGTCCCTGCCCTTGAGCCCAGTCCCTGTCACTTGTGCCAGGGACTGAAGAGGTGGTGCTGCTGGTCAGTCATAAGGGTGAAGAACACAGATGAAGACAGGTGCGTATGTCTTCTGTGTCCTGTATGTCACCCTAGCTGGGGCTGGACTCTGTGGACTCTGCTGGGGCAGCATCGCAGGGGTTAACGCCGCACGCGCGGCGCCTATTCTTCTAGATATCGCAGGCGGCACTGCTCAGGTCGCCGCTCTCCCCCACCTTCTGGCCGCAGCTTCTGGGAGCGATCTCCCATTTCTTGTTCTCTTCGGGTCCCGGCAGCGCTGCTGCGCAGGGCTGGGGGGCGGAGCTTGACGCCGGGATGTTCTTCCTGCCGTGTGGCTGATAGGGGGCGGGGCCTAACTTTCCCGCCACGTCTTTCTCCTGCTCGCCGGGCCGTAAGTTTTCTCTGGGCTCAGACAGAAGTCACCCGTCCTCATCTCCTCTCCTGGCCGCTCCAGTGGACCACAGCCTAGCCGCAGATCCACTCAGCCTGCGCCCGGATCCTGGGGACATGTCCAGCGAGGGTTGCTGTTCCACTCTGGTAGAACCTCTGCACCCCCTCTGGCACCTCCCAGACACCTGTCATGTCGGACCCAGCGGATCCCGTGCCCCAGATCCCCTGTAGGGCTACCCACTATGCCTGCATTTCATGCAATGCGAAGTTTCCTAGGGGCCAGGCGAACCCCCTCTGTGCCTCATGCCAGGCCACCCAGAGCGCGCCACTTCAGTCTCAGTCCACTGATGTGCACCTTACTGCTGGTAGTGTGGAACCGGAATGGGCCAGATCCCTGTCCCGGGCGGTGACCGACTTATCAAAGATCTCCCAATCCACCCTTTCCTTAATGAGTCGCTTGGTAGAGACATCGTCACCCGTGCAGCCTGCTTTCCCTCAGGACGTTACGTCCAGGAGCAGACACCCCAGCAAGCGTCCCAGACAGGAACGGCTCTCCACCTCGGTCGCATCGCCTTCGCCTCCTCCCCCTGGTTTGCTGTCCAAAGCGTCCTCGTTGGTTGGGGACCCCTCTTCTGAAGGGGAATTCGCAGAGTCGGATGCAGATCTGGATCTGGACCGCTCGTACCAGATGGCTGCTTTGGTGGATAGTCTAGTCTCGTCAATCCGGGACACCTTTCAACTTTAGGAGGAGGGCCCCTCCTCCAGTCACTAGGGGGTCTCTTTCCTCCGTGCCAGGCAGACTCCCAAGTCATTCCCGGTCCATGACGACTTTTCCCCATCTCACCACTAAAGAGTGGGAACAGCCAGGTTCCCGTTTCCTGATACCCAAGCGGTTGGATCTTCTTTATCTGTTCCCCCCCGGATTGGGTGGGAAAGTGGTCTTCCCCTCCTAAGGTTGACCCGCCGGTGGCCGGTTTTGCTAAGAATACCACTATTCCGGTCGCGGACGGTTCCTCCCTGCAGGATCCTGTGGACCGACGGGTGGAGTCGCTTGCCAAGTCGATCTTCTTAGCCACCAGTTCAGCGCTCGCCCTGTTTTTGCTTCAGCGTGGGTGTCTAAGGCGGTTTCCGAATGGGCCCTGCGTCTCCATCAGGACTTGGACTCGGACCTTTCCCGCGCCGAACGGTTAACGATCTGATGGTCCAGAGCGTTAGCGTTTTTCCGGTTTTTACTCCAACCTGTTCATTGTGCCCAAAAAGGAAGGAGCGGTCCGCCCAGTGTTGGACCTCAAGATGGTAAACCGGTACCTTCGTGTGAGCCGTTTTCGCATGGAGTCCCTTCGCTCCGTGATTGCTTCCAGGACGCCTACCTACACGTTCCCATTGCGTTCGCCTACCAGAGGTTCTTACGCTTCGCGGTCCACTCGAACCACTACCAGTTCGTTGCCTTGCCGTTCGGTCTGGCGACCACGCCGAGGGTGTTTACCAAGGTGCTCGCCCCACTTATGGGCCTTCTTCATTCCAGATGCATCACCTTGATTCCGTACCTAGACGGTAGGATCGTGAACTCGGAAGTCCCTCTCTGGTCCCGTCCACCCGCATTCGTTTCCTCGGCATGCTCCTGGACTCCGGGATAGCTCGGGTACTCCTTCCAGCAGACAAGGTGTCGGACCTTCGCGGAGCGGTGATCACCTTGCTTCAGCAGCGCACAGTCTCCATTCGGACCTGTATGCGGGTGTTGGGTCTTATGGTGGCCTCGTTCGAGGTGGTACCATTTGTCCAGTTTCATACCCGGGCCTTTCAACGAGCGATCCTCTCGACTTGGGACAAGTCTCAGGAGTCCTTGAATCGTCGGTTTTCCCTTCCTCAAAAGGTTCGGTCGGACCTCCGCTGGTGGCTTTCCCCAACTCACCTGGAGGTGGGGAGGTCCATCCTGCCGATCAGGTGGACGGTCATTACGACCGACGCCAGTCTGCAGGGTTGGGGAGGGGTCTTCGGCACCCGGACAGCCCAGGGCGTATGGTCTCCGTCGGAGTCCAGACTGTCCATCAATGTCTTGGAGCTTCGGGCTATTTTCCTCTCTCTACGCCATTGGTCTTCTCTCCTTCGGGGCCTTTATGTCCGGGTCCAGTCGGACAATGCCACGGCTGTGGCGTATGTCAACCATCAAGGGGGGACTCGCAGCTCGGCCGTCGTGTCGGAAGTGGCGAGGATCCTTCGGTAGGCGGAGGCCCACGTGCTGGCTCTGTCTGCAGTCCATATTCCCGGTGTGGCCAATTGGACGGCGGACTTCCTGAGCCGGACGACGATAGACCCCGGGGAATGGTCTCTCTATCCGGAAGTCTTCGACGACCTCTGTCAGCCGCTGAGGCCTCCGGCCTCAATCACAAGCTCCCATGCTACTTCGCTCGCGCAAGGGATCCCGCGGCTTGCGTAGTGGACGCTCTCGTGGCACCATGGGACGGGTTCACGTTCCTCTACGTCTTTCCACCGCTGTCCCTCCTGCCTCGGATTCTCCGCAGGATCAAGTGGGAGGGTGTTCTGACCCATCTGATCGCTCCGGACTGGCCGCGCCGGGCTTGGTACTCGGATCTGGTCCTCCTTCTAGGAGACGCTCCGTAACCATTTCCTCTCAGACCCGATCTTCTGTCGCAGGGGCCCGTCTTCCACCCGAGTTTAAATACTCTATGTTTAATGGCGTGGCTCTTGAAACCTTCCTTTTGAAGCAGCGGGGTTTCTCTGATGCGGTGGTTCGTACGCTTATTCGAGCCAGGAAGCCTGCCTCTTCCAGGATCTATTATAGGACTTGGAGGTCCTTCCTTCGGTTCTCTGAAGAGCGGGACCTGTTCCCCAGATCCTTCTCCCTGCCAGACGTACTAGCCTTCCTTCAATCCGGGCTGGAACGGGGCATGGCGCTCAGCTCCCTGAAGGGCCAGGTCTCGGCCCTTTCAACTTTCTTTCAGCGATCCTTGGCGGGTATGGGTCCGGTGAAGACCTTCCTTCAGGGCGTTGCACACACTGCTCCGCCTGCCGCTACATCCGTGGGACTTCAACTTGGTCTTGGGGGTTCTGCAGGCTTCTCCTTTGAACCCCTGCGGGAGGTGTCCCTCCGACTGTTGTCCTGGAAGGTGGCCTTCCTGGTGGCCGTCATGTCCATACGCAGGGTGTCAGAGCTAGCAGCTCTGTCATGTCACGAACCATTCCTGGTCTTTCATCAGGACAAGGTAGTCCTCCGTCCGGTTCCTTCCTTTTTGCCCAAGGTAGTGTCTGCTTTTCACCTCAATGAGGACATTGTCCTGCCGTCCTTTTGTCCTGGGCCCTCCCATCCGAGAGAGGTGCTGTTGCACCGTTTGGATGTGGTGCGGGCTCTGCGGATTTACCGTTCGACCGTGGCCCCCTTCCGGAGGGTTCTAGGAAGGGATTGGCGGCTTCGAAGGTGACAATCTCCCGGTGGATTCGGTCCACTATTTTAGAATGTTACCGCGTTCGGGACAGGACGCCCCTCCTGGGATCACGGCCCACTCTACCAGGGCACTTGGGTCCTCCTGGGCTCACTTTCACCAGCTGTCGGCGGCTCAGTTGTGTAAGGCCGCGACCTGGTCTTCCCTTCATACTTTTACAAAGTTTGATAGCAGGGGTCTCAAACTCAATTTACCTGGGGGCCGCAGGAGGCAAAGTCTGGGTGAGGCTGGGCCGCATAAGGGATTTCACAAAAAAAAGTCCTCAAATGTCATTATTAACAGTTTTAATTATTTCTTCTGAACATGAAGTGTCCTGAACATGAATAGAACATTGAGTGAAGTTCCCCCTCTGGCTCCCTCCATGTTGTCACATTTCTCCCCCTCTGGCTCCCTCCATGTTGTCACATTTCTCCCCCTCTGGCTCCCTCCATGTTGTCACATTTCTCCCCCTCTGGCTCCCTCCATGTTGTCACATTTCTCCCCCTCTGGCTCCCTCCATGTTGTCACATTTCTCCCCCTCTGGCTCCCACACAGCACCCGCCCAAATTTTTATTTTATGTTTGGTTGGCCGCCAGGTCCTGGGGGCTCGTTCTGTTGGGTCCGTTGACCGGGTGCATATTGTTTATATGATGCCTTTCTGCTTCTCCTACTGCTTTTGCACAAACTGAGAGCTCTCTCCTAGCCGGAGGGGGTATAGCTGGCAGAGGAGGAGCCAACAGTTTTCAGCCTAGTGTCGCCTCCTAGTGGCAGCAAGCAGCTATACCCATGGTCTGTGTCCCCCAATGTATCAAGCGAGAAACAGATTTTACAGGTGAGTTTCACAAAATCTCGTTTTTGTCCCTGTAGGACAGATATACGGATATAGCTGATGGGAGGAGTGGACACTTTTAACCGCTTCTACTAGTGGCAGCAGCAGCTATACCCATGGTCTCTTTGTGTCCCCAGTGAACGGAAGAGAAAAGGATTTTTACTATCAAAAAAAAAATCAGTTTTTAAGGATAGGCCATCACTATCAAAATACTGGGAAACCTGCTGCTGGTGGTGTCACACACTGTCTTTTTTTTGGCAGTTTTGATACAGTTTTTTGAGCCAACACCAGAATTGGATTCAGCAGGAAGGAGAAGTCCTTCCTTTATATTTTTTATTCCCTTCCAAACCACTTCTGATCTTGGCGTAAAAAACGCTGCTTTTATTACTTTTCTAGAATCTGTTAATAAATAGTGTGGTCATATTGCAGACAAACGTAGTTGACACTTTCGTATATGGAGTACAGTATTTGGTAATCTATTCTTCATACTGTATTTCCGTTGCCTCTGTACTTAGGCCCAGGCTGGAGCCTCTAGCAGCGAGAAGAGACTGAATGATGTTCAGAATGAATACGAAACACTAAAGCTACAGCATGAACAGCTGAAATCCAAGGTTGGGGTCCTGCTCATTCTAAATATTGGTTTAGGCTTCTGACAACTCCTTTTTAGGTCCAATATATGATACTGGGTGGGCATCCATCAGCATATCTCCGACACTGGGTTAGTCAGCAGTTATAGTTCTCATAATACGTAAAGCAATAGTGGCAATTTAGCGATCCACCAAAAGGTCTAGTTGTCTTCCTTCAGAAAAACTGATGTACTAAGCATAACACAGTGTATCCTAGGAAATAATGCTTTGAGGGGAGAAAAGAGGGCTTGATTTCTACCATTCCTACTATAATCACAAAACATCAAACAAAAATTCGTAGCCTTTAGAGTTACCATTAAAAAGTAATTTTATTAATACTTTTAAAATACACAATCATATAGTGGGGATAAATATAACAACCTACAACCGGATACCTAACGGAGTGCAAGTTCTAGGCTAATTCATAGAAGGCCTATGTTGTTACTAACTTCCATTTGTGATGCATGGATATAAGCTGAAAAAAGCAGTAACCTCCTAATAACTATACTGTCATACCCTCATTGATCATAAAAACGTAACGACATAATATCCTCAGAGAAGTAGGCAAGATCAATTCCCATGAATAATATCTAAATAAAATACCTTAGTTCATTGCACCATAGCACTTTAAACACTTGCCTAGTATGCCGCTGTAAGATGCACGCCGAAAAGGTATCCGGGTCCCTCTGCGCACGTTTTGCGTAAGCTTCGTCAGGAGGTGACGTAGGTAAGGAGGAGAGAGTATTTAACAGGGCGTCCCCCGATGGGGAAGTAAGGCGCGGTCATATGAGCGCCAGCTAATTGGTGTGGACATTATCATATCAATCAATATAGAATTAGAGATTACGCCAGGCATCCTCAAACTGCAGCCCTCCAGCTGTTGAAAAACTACAACTCCCAGCATGTCCGAACAGCCTACAGGTATTGGCCTACAGCAGGGCATTGTGGGTGTTGTAGTTTTACAACAGCTGGAGGGCCGCAGTTTGAGGGTGCCTGGATTACGCCATCGAGCGATGTTGGTGCATGGACGTCCGGATTTCCCGAGACTTCCGCCCTCTGTCAGAGATCAGTCCGCACCACGTGCTTATGTCACAGGGGAAGCGATCACATTAGACAGAGCGGCCGAAGAGGCTCAAAACTGTAATGCGCACTTCTCCAATACAATTATATGAAAAATAATGTAGTTTAAAAGGTAAAATAAGCTATAAATAAATGTATAATACGGCAAATCATTTGCTAATGGCAATGCTAAGAATGCATATTATAGGCAGGTAATATATTAGACTTGAAACAGATTAAAGTGCTTAGTGCAGTGAACCAATCAATAACAATATCAAACATCGATATGTATACATATATATGTTAATGTGAGTGATTAGTGAAAAGAAAACCATAATTTATGAGAAATAAACCATAAATTTATGTGAGAACTTTTTTTGAAAATGTGCTATGTATAAAGCTATTACATAGACCGTGTTAATAGTGATGGTGATCAGAATATAAATCCTCATTAAATATTTTATAATAAGTGAATTCATAAATCCAATTAAGATCTAAATATGGTCTGAAAAGCGTTCAAAGTCCATACTTCAGTTCTATATTAAGCGTCTCATCGTTGTCATTACTTCGCCTTTTTATCATCCACATATTTCTTTCTTCTATTTCTCTTTTTGCTCTTTGCTCTTTTTTTCCTTTTTTCTCCTTCTGTCTTTGGTACTGAGAATGCCTTTTTGCACTAGATGGCAGTAGAAGCTGGAGAAAAGGATGCCTTAATTATCCGCTTGCAAGAAAATGTCAATTTGCTGGAGAAGACACTTAAAGGAACTTTCTCTGGGGAGGAAGGTCTCCAAGAACTTCTTAAGGAGGTGAGCACATTGTAGAGACCAACCTGTGGACGAAACAGTACATAGCTGTGCCATGTTGCCTAGCAAATGTCAGTGAAAAATCAAGTGTTATGTGATTACTATGCTAAGGACAGACGCTGGGAACCATATGATTCAATTTTAAAGGGGTTTTCACCCACATTTTCACCCAGGCAGCCCCCCAAATATGAGCATCGGAGCATTTCATGCTCCAATGCTCTCCTTTGTCCTGCCCAGAATCGTGTGTGTGGCAAAAGCTTTTTTTAGGGAGATCCGGTGACGTAGCGGGCTCTCCATAGGGACTGCTAGGCGGAGGATTCTGCCCAGCAGTATATTAGGTGACGTCACCAGCATTAATGGGCAGGCTTTAGCTCTGTCCTAGCCTGTAAAACGGCTAGGGAAGCGCTGAAGCCATCCCATTAGTGCCGGTGACGTCACAAAATACACTGCTGGGCGGAAGCCGCCGCCTAGCAGTGTAAAAACATAAAGAAAATAGCCCTTCCCCTACGCGATTCAGCGCAGGTGAAGGGAGAGCATCGGAGGATGAAATCCTCCAATGCTGATATCAGGGGGCTGCCTTGGTGAAATTAGGGATATCTCACCCCCTTTGCTTGGTTTTTCTTCCTTTGAGGGATATCTGGCTTTCATTGTGTTGTAGACCTAATACTGGGGCTCCACATTTATTTTGCAAGCAGAGGATAGGTATTCAGTTGTAAAGTCTTGGAAAAGCCTTTTAACACATTTAGTGGTATTAATATTTGCAGAAAGCAGGCCTAGAAACACGACTGGATGAGACAAGACAACAGTTATTGGAGACCAGGAGTCTACACTTGGATACAGTCTCTCAGATGGAATCCCAGGTAAATATAAGCTTATCAATTGTAAAGTGAGCCATTATGAGAGAGGTTTGTACTCGTCTCCTATCTGCACAACGTATTTCATTATTTCTCGTCCAATCTTGTTGTTGTAATCGGCAGAAATATTTCTAGTAGTCTTAGGCTAGTTTCACGCCTGCACTAAAGCTATCCGGCAGGCAGTTTCTGGTTCACACACCGGTTTTTGTATGGGCGAAACCCAGTGCTCATGCTGTAAACTGGCCGAATACCAGCCAGATCCCATTAAGGCTCTGGTGGTGCACGGCTTTATCTGGCGAGGCCGAATATGGTGAACTCCGGCAGGCAGAGGGACAGCTTTAGTGAAAGTAGCCTCCCTGAGTTCCATGCATTAGGACAGTTTTTCTAGCATCAGATTTTTCTGCACTGTTAGGCTACATTCACATGACCGTATGTATTTTGCTGTACGCAAATTGCAGATCTGCAAGAAATATGCATGGCGTCCGTGTGGCATACTTTTTTTTTTTTTTGTGAATCCATTGTAACAATGCCTATCTTTGTCCACAAAATGGACAAGAATAGGACATGCTTTATATTTTTTGCGGGGATAAGGAACAGACATATGGATGAGGACAGCACACGGTGTGCTGTCTGCATTTTTTGCGGACCCATTGAAATGAATAGGTTCTCATCCAATCCACAAAAAAAAAAAAAAGGGAGTGGTCTCGGAAACAAAATATGTTCGTGCGGCTATGGATCTGCAAAACGCTTCCGTTACAATAATACAACCGCATGCATCCTTCATGAACGGATCCGGTTGTATTATGTCTTCTATAGCCATGACGGATCCGTCTTGAACACCATTGAAAGTCAGCGGGGGACAAATCCGTTTTCTATTGTGTCAGAGAAAACGGATCCGTCCCCATTGACTTACATTGTGTGCCAGGACCGATGCGTTTGGCTCCGCTTCGTCAGTCGGGAAGGTGACTGATCGGAGACAAACTGATGCATTCTGAGCGGATCCATTCAGAATGCATTAGGGCAAAACTGATCCGTTTTGGACCGCCTGTGAGAGCTCTGAACGGATCTCACAAATGGAAAGCCAAAACACGAGTGTGAAAGTAGCCTTAAGTGTAAAGATGGCCGAAAATACAAACCATCAGAGCAAGCTACTAGGACATTTTAGATGTGCAGCCTTTGGAAATATGAATAGGGCTCTAGACCTGTGCTTTCAAGATTCCTAAGCAAAGTGCTCCCTTCAAGTGCCCTGAGGCTGTGACCATACACTGTGCTGCCTTTTAAAATGGAATCATGAACACAGTACTCCCTAGAAATGTGGCATATACACCCTAAAGTACATGAAGGCTGACGACCTCCTAGGTACTATACTGTGATACCGTTTTACATGATGGTCTTAATAACCACCTGGCTTACATTTAGACTATTTTTTACCCCTAAACCAGGCCCTTCCCCGCCCACGTCACATCTACAATTTTAGACCTGGCGTGAGTGGGTAAAAGTCTCAGATTGCAGCGCAGTATAATAAATCACCCCCTAAGCTTTTTATGGATTACCGTATTGTTTGCTTTATAAGACGCACCTGCTGATAAGACGCACCCCAGGTTTTAAAGAAGGAAAATAAGAAGAAAGAGATCCTCAGATCAGACCCCCAAGACACTAAATCACACCCCCATAACAGGATATCACATTAGACCCCCACATCAGGACATTACATGAGACCCCCATAGATCTTCATATCAGAATCTCATCAGACCCCTTCTAAAGACCTCATATCAACCCTCCATTTCAGACCCCCATCAGACCTTAAAATAAAAAACTTCTCACCTCTCCTGCCCCGCGGCTCCACTCTGGTCCGATCTCTTTAGAAGTCGCGCTCCCGTCTTCTCTGGCTGGCGCTGCACAGTCACCTGACTGCGTGCAGCGTCGAGTCATAGTGTGCGCACTATGTCCTGACTGAAGACCGGGAGGGGGAGTGCTTGCGGTGCTTCGCTCCTGCACCTAATGGATACTAGTGAGCGCTTCCATATGGAAGAGCTTACTAGTATTCAGTTTATAAGACACACAGCCATTTCTCGCTTACATCATTGGGGGACACAGACCGTGGGTATAGCTGCTTGCTGCCACTAGGAGGCGACACTAGGCTCAAAGCTGTTGGCTCCTCCTCCGCCTGCTATACCCCCTCCAGCAGGAGAGAACCTTCAGTTTTAAGCTTAGTGTCGTAGGAGGCAGATACCCTGTTATACAGGGTGGCTTTTTATTTTTATTTTTATCTTTATTTTCGTTTTCTTTTTCTTTTTCTTTCAGGTGGGGACCCAGGGCTGATACAGAGCCCTGCTTCCCCTGGGGGGGCTGACCGGTGATGTCCATGCCACCGCTTTGCCCCCCACAAGAAGACAAAGTGGACCAGGAGGGCTTGACCTTCCTGCTCCCCCCAGCCATAGGGCCACCTGCTCCTACCCTCCATTCCAGTCCCTGTCACTTGTGCCAGGGACTAAAGAGGTGGCACTGCTGGTACTTAGAGGGTGAAGAACACAGATGAAGATAGGTGAGTATTGTATCTGTACCTTTAAGTGGCCGCGGCAGTGCAGGGGTTAAATGCCCCTTGAGTTTACCGGTTCTCCCTCTGCCCCACATACAGACCGGCTTGCAGGGGTTAATTCCCCTCCTTTGAGGCCGCGGCGGTGCAGTGGTTGATGCCCCAGCATTCTATTGGCCCAGTCTGGGGGATCACACAGAGGGCCGTTCCCCCTGCCTTCGGCAAGCACGGCGGGGTTAATTCTCTTTGTTCTCCCGCGCCGGCAGCTGGCGGCGCGGCGCCCGGGGGAGCGGGGGTTAATATTGGTGCCGCGTTGTTATAGGGAGGCCGGCGCGGGCTCTGCCTTCAGGTGCCGCGTTCCTCCTTCGATGTTCGGCGCGCCATCAGTACCTCCGTTCCCAGCATCCCACCCTCCTCTGATTCTCGTCCTTCAGCGCTACTCACCGCCATTTTCAGGGACCCTTCTCTTCCGGTCCTGAGGAGGCGCGTAAAAGGGGCGGAGCTTATCGCCCTCATAGATCAGTGAGGTGGGGGTGGAGTTTCCCTTCCGCGCTCTCTGCAGTTCCCTGAAGTTCAGTCGCTCCTGTGAGACTTCAGCCTTCTGCCAGCTTCTGCCAGACCTCTGCCAGCCTTCCAGCCTTCCACCGTCTTCTACCGGCCCTGCAAGTCCGTGGTCTTCCACTGCTGCAGCTGTTACTAGGGGGCACCAGGTTGTCGCTCACTCTGGTAGGACAAACTCTGCTATTAACCCCCTCCGGCCCCTTACACTGGTCATGTCGGACCCAGCAGACCCAGCTCCTCAGGCGCCTTGTAAGATTACTCATTATGCCTGCACTTCCTGCGATGTGAAGTTTTCTAAGGGTCGCTCCAGCCCCCTCTGCGCCTCTTGCCAGGCCTCTCAGAGCGGGCCTCCGCAGTTAATCGCCACTGCAGTGATCCCTCCTGCGGATAATTCTGAGCCAGAATGGGCCAAGGTCCTGTCCCAGGCGGTGACGGACCTATCTAAGATTTCCCAATCCACCCTTTCATTGATGGGTCGCTTGGTTGAGTCGTCAGCCCGGTACAACCTGTCTCTACTCAGGTCGTATCCCCTAGGGGCAGGAATCCTAGTAAGCGTCCTAGACAGGAGTGCTCCTCCTCTCCAGATGCATCCCCTTCGCCTCCAGGAATTAGGTCCAAGGCGTCTTCGTTAGTGGGGACCCCTCGTCCGAAGGGAAGTCGCTGACTCTGATGAGGACCCGGACCCAGACCGTTCCTCACAAATGGCGGCTCTGGTGGATAGTTTAGTCGTGGCGGTTAGAGACACCTTCCAGCTCCAGGAAGGGGACTCGTCCTCAAACCCTCAGAGCGTCTCTTTTTGCGGACTAAGCAGTCTCCTAAATCCTTTCCGGTCCATGAGGATTTTTCAGTTCTCACCACTAAGGCATGGGAACAGCCAGGCTCGCGTTTCCTAACTCCTAAGCGCCTTGACCTGCTTTACCCTTTTCCTCAGGACTGCGTGGCTAAGTGGTCTACGCCCCGAAGGTGGATCCGCCGGTTGCTCGTTTGGCCAAGAATACGGCCATTCCGGTTGCGGATGGCTCATCCCTTCAGGATCCGGTGGATCGCCGAATCGACTCCCTGGCGAAATCGGTTTTTCGGCCTCTGGTTCGGCCCTTCGACCAATTTTCGCCTCGGCATGGGTAGCCAAGGCTGTGTCGGAGTGGGCTCTTAGGCTCCGCCAAGATTTAGACTCTGACATTTCTCAATCTGAATTGCAAGATCTGGCTCTTCAGATATCTCAGGCAGGAAATACCTCTGTGAGGCAGCTCTGGATGCGGGTTCTCTGACTGCGCGGTCTTCCGCCTTTGCGGTCTCCATCCGAAGGGAGCTTTGGCTCAAGGCCTGGCAGGCCGACTCTTCCTCAAAACGTTCCCTTCTGTCACTTCCGTTTGAGGGTTCTCGGCTCTTTGGCTCCAGATTGGACGACATTATATCGGAAGCCACGGGTGGAAAGAGCACCCACCTTCCCCAACCTAAGCCGAGCGTTCTTTTCGTCCGCGTCCTTCTTCCCAGCGTCATTCCTTTCGCCGCTTCTCAGGCACTCGTCCCGCGGCGTCATCTTCCTCGGGACGCTCAGCACAGGACAATAGGCGTAAGCCGTCCTTCAAACCTCAGCCCGCCTGGCGCTCACGTGCTCAGCCCAAGCGTTCCTCCTCGGAGAAACAGCCCACAGCATGAAGGTGCGCCCCACCTTCCGGGGTGGGGGACGGCTTCTTCATTTTCAGGAGGTTTGGCAGGCCCACATTTCAGACGCCTGGGCGTTAGAAGTGGTCTCCTCGGGTTACAAACTGGAGTTCAAGTCCATGCCGCCAAATCGGTTCTTTCCGTCCCGCCCCCAAGGAACCGGCTCGGGCTCAGGCGTTCCTTCAGGCAGTACGCGACCTGCGGGTCAGGAAGTTATTGCACCAGTTCCGGAAGCGGAGCGGTTTTCCGGCTTCTATTCCAATCTCTTCATTGTTCCCAAGAAGGAGGCGCGGTCCGCCCAGTGTTGGACCTCAAGAGGGTAAACCGTTACCTTCGAGTCAGTCGATTTCGCATGGAATCGCTACGCTCAGTCATCGCTTCCTTGTCTCAGGGGAGTATCTGGCTTCCATAGATATCCAGGACGCCTACTTGCACGTTCCTATCTCTCCCGCTCACCAGCGTTTTCTGCGTTTCGCGGTGTTTTCCGATCACTACCAATTCGTCGCCTTGCCTTTCGGCTTGGCGACTGCGCCGCAGTCTTTACCAAAATTCTCGCCCCTCTGATGGGTCTTCTGCGCTCAAGGGGATCACGGTGATCCCGTACCTCGACGATATCCTCGTCAAGGCGCCTGTGTTCGGACAGTGCGAGGAGAGCCTACAGATCACCTTGGACACCCTCGCCCGCTTTGGGTGGCTGGTGAATCATCGGAAGTCCGTTCTCTGTCCATCTACTCGGATAAGATTCCTCGGGATGATATTGGATACCGGCGGGGCATGTGTGTGCCTTCCAGGGGACAAGGTGCGGACTCTTCGCTCAGCAATCCGCCGATTGCTTCGGCATCGATCCATTTCCATACGGACTTGTATGCGAGTCCTGGGGCTCATGGTGGCCTCCTTCGAAGCCGTTCCGTACGCCCAATTTCATTCCAGAACTTTTCAGGGGCGATTCTGTCTCGTTGGGACAAGTCCCAGGATTCTCTGGATCGGTGCATTTCCCTTCCACAGCAAGTTCGCTCCGATCTTCGGTGGTGGCTCAACCCCGCCCACCTGGAGGTGGGGAAGTCTTTCCTTCCGGTCAGGTGGACAGTCGTCACGACCGACGCCAGCTTACGGCTGGGGAGGGGTCCTGGGTACCCGCACGGTTCAAGGGATCTGGTCTCCATCGGAGTCCAAACTGACCATAAATGTTCTGGAACTCCGAGCAATCTTCCTTTCCCTACGCCATTGGTCACTTCTCCTGAGAGGTCTGCACGTTCGGGTTCAGACGGACAATGCCACGGCGGTGGCATATGTCAACCATCAAGGGGGACTCGCAGCTCGGCGGCCATGGCCGAGGCAGCAAAGATTCTGAGGTGGGCGGAAGCCCATGTCCCAGCGTTGTCGCGGTGCACATCCCGGGGTTGCCAACTGGACAGCCGACTTCTTGAGCCGGACCTCAATAGACCGGGGAATGGTCCCTCCATCCGGAGGTGTTCGACGACCTATGTCAACGTTGGGGACGGCCGGAGGTGGATCTGATGGCCTCATGCCTCAACCGGAAGCTTCCGGCTTACTTTGCCCGCGCAAGCGATCCCGCCGCATGCGGCATAGACGCTCTGGTGGCTCCGTGGGGCGGATTCCAGTTCCTGTACGTGTTTCCCCGTTGTCCCTTCTGCCTCGGGTTCTTCGCAGGATCAAGTGGGAAGGGATTCAGACTCTGCTGATTGCCCCGGATTGGCCTCGCAGGGCTTGGTACTCGGATCTGATCCTCCTTCTAGGGACGTTCCGTATCCGCTTCCTCTCAGACACGACCTGTTGTCTCAAGGGCCCGTCTTCCACCAGAGTTTACATACTCTGCGTTTGACGGCGTGGCTCTTGAAACCTTCATTCTGAAGCGGAGAGGGTTCTCGGATGCAGTTGTCCGGACTCTCATCAGGGCAAGGAAGCCGGCTTCCTCTAGAATTTATTACAGGACGTGGAAGTCTTTCCTGCATTTTTGTGAGGAGCGGAATCTTTCTCCTAGGTCCTTTTCCTTGCCAATCATCTTGGCCTTCCTCCAGTCGGGACTTGAACTGGGATTGGCGCTCAGTTCATTGAAGAGCCAGATTTCGGCGCTTTCCATTCTCTTCCAGCGGTCCTTGGCGAGCATGGGTCCGGTGAAAACTTTTCTCCAGGGCGTGGCACATACTGTTCCCCCTACCGGCCCCTCTGCACCCTTGGGACCTCAATTTGGTTTTAGGGGTTCTTCAGCAGCCCCCGTTTGAGCCTATGCGGGAGGCTTCTCTCCGTCTGTTGTCATGGAAAGTGGCGTTTCTGGTAGCCATCACTTCGATCCGTAGAGTCTCGGAGCTGGCGGCTCTTTCCTGCCGTGAACCATTTTTGATTTTTCACCAGGACAAAGTAGTGCTCCGTCCTGTTCCGTCTTTTTGCCCAAGGTGGTCTCAGCCTTTCATATCAATGAGGACAACGTGTTACCGTCTCTTTGTCCTCAGCCTTCTCACCCGCGTGAGGTCTTATTGCACAGGTTGGATGTGGTTCGGGCACTGCGCATTTATCTGGCGGCGGTGGCCCCCTTTAGACGTACGGACGCCTTGTTCGTTCTCCCGGAAGGCGCCAGGAAAGGAATGGCAGCCTCGAAAGTGGCGCTTTCTAAATGGATCCGTTCCACGATTTTGGAATGTTACCGTCTTCGGGATAAGACACCCCTCCGGGGATTACGGCCCATTCTACGAGGGCGCTTGGCGCTTCATGGGCTCATTTTCACCAGGCCTCAGCAGCTCAGTTGTGTAAAGCTGCAACATGGTCTTCCCTTCATACGTTTACAAAGTTCTACAGGGTTCATTCTCTGGCTTCTGCGGATGCGGCTCTGGGTAGGCTGGTGCTACAGGCCGCTCTGTGAGCTGTGCAGCGTTCCAAGTTTTGTTCCCTCCCTAGGGACTGCTTTGGGGCGTCCCACGGTCTGTGTCCCCCAATGATGTAGCGAGAAAACGAGATTTTGTGAGAACTCACCTGTAAAATCTGTTTCTCGCTGTAGTCATTGGGGGACACAGCACCCACCCTAGGTTGTTCAAGGCACAATTGAGTTCCGTTCTTGTTGGACAGTTGCGTTCCGCTTGGGTCCGGTGATTGTGTGTATTGTTTTTTGTTTTCTGATGTTTTGCTTCTCCTACTGCTTTTTGCACAAACTGAAGGTTCTCTCCTGCTGGAGGGGGTATAGCAGGCGGAGGAGGAGCCAACAGCTTTGAGCCTAGTGTCGCCTCCTAGTGGCAGCAAGCAGCTATACCCACGGTCTGTGTCCCCCAATGACTACAGCGAGAAACAGATTTTACAGGTGAGTTCTCACAAAATCTCGTTTTTTCGCCCACTTTTGGGGGGGAAAAAGTGTGTCTTATAAAGCGAAACATACGTTATATACGTGTCTAATTTATATAGGTGAACCATGCACTTTAACAATCTATTATGAGGTTGCTATGTAATTCCTGTCCCAGCTGAGGACATAATGGATATCGTCTTGGCCGTGACTGGGCCAAATACATTCAAAGCTGCAGAATTATTCCGTGGCTTTGCTTGTGTTCTTCACTTGTTCTGAAAGAGCTATTAGATGTCTATTAAAGGGTTATGCAATCCTTATAATGACCCCCAGAATGCCCGGGCCCCTCCTCCAGAGCATACTTACCTGCTTCCCGACACCGGTGTCCCTCCAGATCCCTGCATGACCACCGCTGCATCTCCCCGTCACACGGATCAAAACATCCGGCGACAGTGGGAGGAGCCAATAGAAGGCCGTGGCGGTGACCAGCCTCCCTAGCGTCACCTGCGATGCTAGGGAGGCAGGTCACCGTTGCGGCCTGTCAGTAGTAATGACCGTTCGAGCTCTAGGAATGTGCTGAGGTTTATTTCTCAGGTAGTCACTTTTTAGGCACAGTTGCATGATTTATCATTGACTAGGAGAACTTATGGTTTTGCTGTTTGTGCTTCCTCTCAGTGTGTGTAATGATATTTCTCGAATGCATTTCATTTTTCAGACCGCAAAACTAAACAGCAGGTTACAAGATATGCAGGATTTCTTACAGCAGAAGGACACCGAGATGAACCAGTTCAAAGATGAAAGTTCCTCAAAGGTTAGAGGTGCTTTGTACTAATGCGTCTGGTGATATCGAAGCGGTTGTCAGCGTCCCTCAAAAATAACCTGATCACAGGATGCCCCGACTAGGATTGCACCGGGTATCATAGTCTCGATATTTTTTTTCAATACTTTTATACCCTATTCCATATGATACCAGGATTGGTGTTTTTATATACTAAGCTGCGCTATTGCTATTGCGCAACTTAGTATCAGTCCCTACCAGAGAACAACTCGCGTGCAAAAGCGCAGTGCGTGCCGTGTTCTCATAAGAGGCAGCACAGTGGAGATGGAAGGAGAGCGTCTGTCCCTCCTCACTGTGACGCAGCGGCCAGTACCACAAGTGAAATACCTGAGTAGCCTGATGGGGGGGAGGTAAGGAGGGGAGAGAATAAGATATAGAAGGAAACTCACTGCGGTGCTGGATCCTGATAAGTTAAAGGACCTTTGATGATGTCATCGACAGGTGACCTGTAGCATCCACATTCTGCTGTCTTTACAGGTATGTGTTTTATGCTGTTTGCAAGTATTAATGTGAGGCACATGGTTTTATTACATTAGTATTTTCCTGTGCCTCACATTAATAGCAAGTGGCCCCATCATGTACTACCTCATATATTCAGCAACACGGGGTTAAGGATGGTGTCATTTGCTATAAATATGAGGCACGTGGAGGTTTAAAATTAATAATGTGCCTCCCATTAACCCTTTAACGCATAATGCCGTATATGTATGTATATATAAATATATAAACAGTAAAACGCTATAAAAATAAACACATCAGGTATCACCGAGTCCGAAAATGTCTGAACTATTAAAATATTTTTTAAAAATGTTCCTGTGTGGTGAACGCCGTAATGGAAAAAACTAAAACATGCAATTTAGCCATTTTTTACTCACCTTGTTCCCCCCAAAAAGGTTGCATAACAGTGAACAAAAAGTTGTATGTATCCCAAAAATGGTACCAATAAAAGTTACCGTTAGTCCTGCAAAAAACAATCTCTCAAACAGCTCTGTAGACTGAAAATACAAGTTATGGCTGTCAGAAAAGGTTTAAAACAAAATGAAAACTATACAAATTTGGTATTGCCGTAATCCTATTGAGCTAGCAACATGAGGTTAATGTGTGGGTATTGTTATATGTTTTTTTGTTGGGTGCTATTGAGTATTGTAATTAGTGGTGAGTGAACTTGTATTTTAAGTTTGGCGTCCAACGTTCGGGTTGGGGTTATCGAAGAATCCCGTTATGGATTCCGCTACCACGGACCATAATGGAATTTTGAATCCGTAAGGGGATTCTTCAATGAACCTGAACCTTGGACAACACTAAGGACCTGGGGTGATGTCACCGTCATGTGATCAGTGCAGGGGGCGTGGCTCAGCACTGGATTCGATAAGAGGTGGTAAAGGGCCTGGTATAATGATAATGTGACATGAGGGGCGGAGCTCCTGTGCTGTGTGTGGAGGAGAAGAAGGAAGTAGAGCTGTGAAAGACGGTTGCGAAAACTTGTTTTTTTAAGTTCAGCGTTCAGGTTCATTGAAGTATCCCCTTATGGATTCCAAATTCCGTTATGGTCCGTGGTAGCGGAATCCATAACAGGATTCTTCGATAACCCGAACTTTGGACGCCGAACTTAAAATACAAGTTCGCTCAACCCTAATCGTAATACTTTTTCTTGGTATTGAAACCCCCAGCAATCAGCTGTGATCTGCAGGGTAATCTGACCTCAAGTACTCAGCATCACCACAGGGGGAATGAGCCTTGCATGATACTATTTGTAGCCATTCTCTGTTCCAGCTAATTGATGGAAGCCCCAACTAAAACTTTAATGGCTGGCAGTTCAAATACCAGGTCCTTGCCACATACAAGCCAATGGTATACAGTTATCAGTGTGTCATGTACTGTATATAGTTAAATACTATTTACAGTTGTCAGGGGGTACATCTACCCGCTATCCTGCAAGAAGTGAAATAGTGCACCCCCATCCTCAATTTGGACCTGAGGAAAGTAGAATTGTATATTTTGTCCAAATGCTGACTGTCGCTTCTGGTTTATTAGAAAACGATGACCCACTATTCCTTTATGCTTTGTGTTCCTCTTTTCAGCTCAGAGATGTACAGCAGACGTTACAGACAGTCCGAGAAGAGCTACACGCTCGCGAGAAGGAGCTGAAGCAGAAAGAGGAGCAAATCGCGTCATGTGTATGTATCAGTCCGTCTGCCTATAGCCGTTCACAGACACTTGTGAATGGTTGCTACAGTTTTCCATCAGGTCTGGCATTATTCACTGAAAAGTTTGTAAACTATTATTTTGGTATTCCTTTTGTTCAAATTTTTTTTAAAATAAAAACTTGTGCTTTTATGACCAGCACAAATCACAGGGCCATATTTATTTCGCTTATCTTCTGCTCTACGATTCCAGCACTTAATATACTTTTTCTTAAAGAGAATCTTTTGCCAGGTTTACGCTGCCTTATCTAATGAATGACAGAGGCTTGAATGAAAAAAACGAGGTCCCTTACTTTCATTGTGCACTCTTTTTCTTAAAATCCACTGGGAGCCAAGTGCTGAAGTCCTCTCAGTGTGCGCTTAGGAGTCTTCATCATCATGAGTTCCCCCATGGATGAGTGGCCACTTTCTTCCTGTAAAATGTATAGGGAGGAAGCTGCCAATCAGTGGTGGGGAAGCTGCGGGGCCCATGACTACGAGGACCCCTGAGTGTGTACATTACATTGAGTAAACTCCAGCACTCAGCTCTCACTGGAGCTTCTCAACCATCATTTGAAGAAAATGACTGCACACCTAAAACTGTAAGTTCTTGCACTGTCACTAGTTTATGCTCCCCTCAGATATCATATCACTGCCAAAAAAGTATAACTCAACCCAGGGTAAGTTAAATAACATAGAAAAATATTCCCCAAGGTAAACTTAACTTTTAATGCCTCATTAAACAGATTAAAAATAGGTAAAAGTCCAGTAACGTTTCGGCACCTGAGCACAAAGATAAATCACAGTTGTCGGTTGTATAGGTGGTAGCAAATAGCGAAGGATGTCACTAGGGCCTTCTTACAGGGTTGAGTTAAAGGGGTTCTCCAAGAGTATAAAATGTCCCCTCATGTGCCGGGCACCCCACATGGAATATACTTACCCTGGTCCCCTCTCCCAGCGCCGCTCATGGTCTCTGTCGGGGGGGGGTTTGAGCAGCCAATGTCAGGTGGGGATGGGGACGAGCCTCTGTAGCGTCACCGGCGATGTTTTCATCCGTGTGCGGGGACCCTGAGCAGCGCCGGAAGCGGGGTAAGTACAGTATATTCCATGCGGGGTGCCCAGCACATGAGGAGACATTTTATACTCTTGGAGAACACTTTTAAGAAGTTGGGGCCAAGGAGTACTCTCCACCAATTTCCCTCAGGCTACCCCTGCCTAAAAGCGGAGCACCCGCCCCTCCCAAGGTCAACCCCTCTTTTCTGTGGCTGACCCCTCTCTCTCATCTGTGCGACATTGATGATAACTTCCATAACTTTGTAATGCTGCTGACTCGTTTCCCCGACTGGATAAGCGGTTCTTCAAGGGACAAAGTCTGAAAATGACGATCAGACGTGATGATGTGGCATCTCGATGCATCTGAATTGCTTTGCACAGCTTATCTGCACGTATTTTACTGCTTGTACAGTACAGACCCCTTGAGATTGGCTGATATTCGGGCACATTATTGCTAACATTCGCAGTAATCTGCCGGTGTAAAGATGCCGCTGATAACCAGATGAATGAGCAAAATGCTTCTTCGCATCGTTGGTGCGGTCACCTAAATTATTGTTTGGCAGCAGATCGTGCCGTCTAAACAACACTCTGCTGCCAGCAAACAAGGATTCTGTATGGGGACGAGCGTTGGCATTAGCGACTGCCCCTCCCCATATCGTGCTGCGATCTCCTTCACTGACGAGTAGGTAATTGCCGGGAAGAAACGATTCTCTCCTGACAATCGTCTGCTCCATCGAGCAGTGTAAATGGGCCTTCAATGTAGTACATACCAGTGCTAATTATTACTCATTCTTCACACTGTAGTGGAATTAGTTGGCGTGGTTCGTCTAATCGCTAGAACAAAGTGAAAGAGTTGTTAGTTGCTCTTTTTGGCTCCATTCTGGTTTGTCCGCATCCCCTGGTTAAATGGGTTGTCCGGGGTCAGAGGTGAACCTGGACTTAACCCCTTTTTCCCCCATTCAGCCCCTCTGAGTTGAGCATCAGAACTTCTCTTGCTCTGATGACAGCGCAGGGCAAGGGCTTTTTCTTCAGATCCGGTGACGTACTGGGCTATACTAGGAAGCTTCCGCCTAGTTGTCAGCCCCGTGATGTCACCAGCACCACTTGGCAGTCTTTAGCGCCAATACTCAACTCAGAGGGGCTGAATGGTGGAAGAAGGGGATACGTCCGGGTTCAGTTCTGAACCCAGACAACCCCTTTAAGGAGAGGCTAACGGTGCACCACTATATATCCTCCCTATTAGCCTGCGCACCACTATCTAACAAATAAAGGAGAGGATTGAAGAGTGCCCCATGTCATTTTTTTTTTTTTAAGACAGTTATGATTTAACCATTTGACCCCTTTGTGTATTGCCAGAATGACAGTTGTATCACTCATCCACAGGGAAGGTGATAAATGTGTCACCAGTGGAGCTTGGCTATTGATGGCGGTCCGATATAGTTTGAATTAAGTGGCAGTCCCCACAATCAACTACCGCTCCACAAGTGGCAAAGATGGGACCCCTGTTCTCATGCTTAGTGGATGGGGGGGTTCCAAATGTTGGATCCCCACTGATCAGACAGGTAGCACCTATCTGGATAGGTGATAAGTTGCCATTCTGGGAGTCCCTTTAATGACATGGAAAAATCATTGTTTAGAAATCGCCGTCCAGATTTTATTTATACTGAAAAATAGAAAATTTGTAAAGCATAATGCGGTTGCAATACCTAATATTCTATCTTTTATGTTTCCTCCTGCCTAGCAATCAGAATTGAAATCTGAGACCGATAAATTAACGCATCAGCTGCACAGTGTGAGACAACAATGCGCGGAGAAGGTGGATCGACTAGAAGCCCAGGTCTCTGCCCTCGAGAGTGCTCGGGAAATTGATAGGACATCAGCACAGCACAATATTGTAAGCAAGGTGGCCTCTGGTCTCATATTAGAAAATTATTTTGTGCAATCGTCTAATGCATTTTGTGAGGTTGATTCTTCTGATTTGTGAGCTGTCTGGAATCATTTCAGCTGACCAGTGGATTCTGAACATTCTTATCTTCATACAGAGTCTTTTGGAACAAGAAAAGGAGTCCTTGCAGGAAAGAAATAAAGATCTGGAAGCTGCTCTCAAAAAGATGGAAGCTGATCAGGAGAAGATGAAGGTATGTGCAAACTGTATGAAGCATGTGCACACCTCATTGTGTGAAACTGGGAAGCAGGTAAGTACATAGTGCAGCACCAACAAAAGAAATGGCGAATCAGGAGGCCACAATGCATACTTGAAGGCTTTAGAGGCAATTTTTGTTTACGATTGCATTTTACTCATTTTTGGCTATAAATCATATTTCGGATCCGCGGATCCGATCCGCGGATCCGATCCGCTGATCCGATCCGCGGATCCTCAAAACACGGACACCGGCAATGTGCTTTCCGCATTTTGCAGATCCGCACATTGCCAGAACTATATAGAAATGCTTTTTTGTCCGCAGTTGCGGACAAGAATAGGACATGTTCTATATTTTTGCAGAACGGAAGTGCAGACCCGAAGCGCAGATCCGTAATTCCGATCCGAGCGGGACAAAGTCTGTCCCCATAGAATGAATGGGTCCGCAATTCGCTCCGCAAACAGAATTTCGGACGTGTGAATGGGGCATAAGGGCCCCTTTACCGCCAGTTAGCTAGCTACTTGTTAGGTAGCTAGCGCCCAGCCCACCGCACCGCAGTCACTGATTTGGCAGAGATTTTTTCATCCACATTGATCGATGCGAATGAAAAATCTGTGCCGTTCATTTTTTTTTTTCAGCGCAGAGGCTGAACGGAAAAATCTCATTACCCGTATGCTCAATATACGGAGAATCGCAGAAACTCCTAATGCTGGCCATACGTGTAATGATTGCGGAGACCCTCAAATGCCAGGGCAGTACAAAACCCCACATGTGACCCCATTTTAGAAAGAAGACACCCTAAGGTATTCCGTGAGGGGTATGGTGAGTTCATGGAAAATATTATTTTTGTCACAAGTTAGTGGAATATGAGACTGTAAAAACAAAAAAAACAATTTCCGCTAACTTGTTCCAAATTTTTTTTCTGTGAACTCACCATACCCCTCACAGAATACCTTGGGGTGTCTTCTATCCACAATGGGGTCACTTGTGGGGTATTTATACTGCCCTGGCATTTTAGCGGTCCTAAAGCGTGAGAATCCAAATGCGTAAAAATGCCCTGTGAAATCCTAAAGGTACTCATTGGTTTTAGGGCTCTTTGCGATCTTGGCTGCAAAGTGTCACTATGTGGTATCGCCGCACTAGGAGAAGTAGGGCAATGTGTTTTGGGGTGTATTTTTATATATACCCATGTTGGGTGTGAGAAATATCGCTGTAAACGACAACTTTTTAAAAATTTTTATTCAAAGTTGTCAATTTACAGAGATATTTCTCTTACCCAGCATGGGTATATGTAAAAATACACCCCAAAACACATTGCCCTACTTCTCCTGAGTACGGCGATACCACATGAGTGACACTTTTTGCAGCCAAGATGCGCAAAGGGGCCCAAATTCCAACGAGTACCTTTTAGGAGGGCATTTTTACGCATTTTTCTTCTCACGCTTTAGGGCCCCTAAATGCCAGGGCCGTATAAATACCCCACATGTGACCCCATTTTGGAAAGAAGACACCCCAAGGTATTCGCTGAGGGGCATAATGAGTCCATGAAAATTAAACTTTTTGTCAAAAGTTAGCGGAAACGGAGACTTTGTGAGAAAAACAATAAAAATCACTTCCACTAACTTGTGCCAAAAAATCTTCTATGAACTCGCCATGCCCCTCATGGAATACCTTGGGTGTCTTCTTTCAAAATGGGGTCACATGTGGGTATTTATACTGTCCTGGCATTTTAGGGACCCCTAAAGCGTGAGAAGAAAATGCGTAAAATGCTCCTCCTAAAGGTACTCATTGAATTAGGGCCCTTTGCGATTTGGCTGCAAAAAGTGACACACATGTGGTAGTCGGCGATTAGGAGAAGTAGGGCAATGTGTTTAGGGTGTATTTTACATATACCCATATTGGGTGAGAGAAATATCTCTGTAAATTGACAACTTTGAATAAAAAAATTTAAAAAGTTGTCGCTATAGCGATATTTCTCACACGCAGCATGGGTATATGTAAAAATACACCCCAAACCACATTGCCCTACTTCTCCTGAGTACGGCGATACCACATGAGTGCCACTTTTTGCAGCCTGGGTGCGCAAGGGGCCCTAAAACCAATGAGTACCTTTAGGATTTCACAGGACATTTTTACGCATTTGGATTCTCACACTTTAGGGGCCCCTAAAATGCCAGGTGAGTATAAATACCCCACATGTGACCCCATTTTGGAAAGAAGACACCCCTAGGTATTCTGTGAGGGGCATGGTGAGTCCACAGAATTTTTATTTTTGGCACAAGTCAGCGGAAATTGTTTTTTTTTTTTTTTTTTTTTTTACAAAGTCTCATATTCCACTAACTTGTGACAAAAATAAAATTTTACATGAACTCACCATACCCCTCACAGAATACCTTGGGGTGTCTTCTTTCCAAAATGGGGTCACATGTGGGTATTTTTACTGCCCTGGCATTTTAGGGGGCCCTAAAGCGTGAGAAGAAGTCTGGAATCCAAATGCGTAAAAATGCCCTGTAGAAATCCTAAAGGTAATCATTGGTTTAGGGCCTTTGCGCACTCAAGCTGCAAAAGTGGCACACATGTGGTATCGCCGTACTCAGGAGAAGTAGGGCATGTGTTTTGGGGTGTATTTTTATATATACCCATACTTTGTGTGAAAATATCTCTGTAAACGACAACTTTTAAAAAATTTTATACAAAGTTGACAATTTACAGAGATATTTCTCTCACTCCAACATGGGTGTATGTAAAAATACACCCCAAAACACATTGCCCTACTTCTCCTGAGTACGGCGATACCACATGAGTGACACTTTTTGCAGCCTGGGTGCGCAAAGGGGCCCAAATTCCAATGAGTACCTTTAGGTTTTACATGGCGGCTCACAATTTAGCCCCGCCCAAAATGCCAGAACAGTAAACACACCCCACAAATGACCCCATTTCGGAAAGTAGACACCCCAAGGTATTCACTGAGGGGCATAGTGAGTCCGTCTGAGATTTTTTTTTTTTTTGCCAGAAGTTATCAGAAATTGAAACTTTTTTTTTTTTTTTTTCTCAGAAAGTGTCATTTTCCGCTAACTTGTGAAAAAAATGAAATGATACATGAACTCACCAAGCCCCTCCGTGAATACTTTGGGGTGTCTTCTATCTAAAATGGTGTGATTTGGGGGTATTTATACTTTCCTGACATTCTAGCACCTGAAGAAACATGACAGGCGCTCAGAAAGTCAGAGCTGCTTCAAAATGCCGAAATTCACTTTTTTGCACCATAGTTTGTAAACGCTTATAACTTTTACCCAAACCAATAAATATACACTTATTGGATTTTTTTATCAAAGACATGTAGAACAATAAATTTAGAGAAAAATTTATATAGAAATGTAGTTTTTTAAAAAAATTTACAACAGAAAGTGAAAAATGTCATTTTTTTGCAAAAATTTCGGTCATTTTTGATTAATAGCAAAAAAAGTAAAAATGTCAGCAGCAATGAAATAGCACCAAATGAAAGCTCTATTAGTGAGAAGAAAAGGAGGTAAAATTCATTTGGGTGGTAAGTTGCATGACGGAGCAATAAACGGTGAAAGTAGTGTAGTGCAGAATTGTAAAAAGTGGCCTGGTCATTAAGGGTGTTTAAGCTAGGGGGGCTGAAGCGGTTAATTGGCCTTTATTAAAAATATTGAGCCATTCTGTCACAAAGGGTTAACTGTTTTTCTAACTGTGTGACTCTTACTTTCACTTCACTAGAGTAGGCATCCTCAAACTGCGGCCCTCCAGCTGTTGCAAACCTACAACTCCCAGCATGTCTGATCAGCCTACAGCAGGGCATTGTGGGAGTTGTAGTTTTGCAACAGCTGGAGGGCCGCAGTTTGAGGATGCCTGGTCTGGAGTAATATAGTACATAGGCGGGAGGAGGGAGCTGCAGCTGCAGTGTTGTGTCTGTGAGACTGCATGCTGTGAGTCGGTAAAAGCGAGACATTTGATTGGCTGATCACAGCACACAAAAGAGAGTCCATCCACTCTATGACTGTTTGTGAATGAAGCTGTTGATCAGACCAAACGGGGGAAAAGAAACAACTTTGCAATATAGACCTGGGGGGATTTATTATATGAATTGCATTAGATTTCTGGCAAAATGAAAAGTTGCAAATTTTAGCTGCACACTTTTTTTTTTTTTTTTTTTTTTTTTAACACTGCAAAACCTGATGTTACCTTTATTGTAAATCTATGCCAGCTCATACAGTCACTGGGGTAGATGTGCATATTCTCCAGAATATGTGCCAAACTGATTAACCCCTTGGTGACCACCCATACGCATTTTTTACGGTGGTCACTAAGGGGCCTTAGGCTGGGCCGTCGCTTTTTTGCGGCGACCAGTCTAAGCGCTGCATGAGTTCCCCTCACATGAGAGCCGCGGCCCTGCTCTAACAGCCAGTCCGGCAGGAGTCCCGGCTGTTTAACACTTTACATGCCGCGGGCATGGCGCCTGCTGCATGTAAAGTGCTGACAGAGGGAGTGTACAAATGCGATCGCGGGGTGCCGATGTGTGTGATTTCTTCTCTGGAGCAGCCTGTGTTAGAATAGCATTGCCCATAAAATGCAATGCACTATAGCAGTGGTGGCGAAACTATGGCACGGGTGCCAGAGGCGGCAGTCAGAGCCCTCTCTGTGGGCAGCCGCACCCTGGAAAAAGTCTATGGTGTAGCAATATGCCTTAGACATTTCCTGCTATTAATCAGCGCAGGGTGAACTATGAACGGCACAGGCAGCGCACTGAATGTAGGCAGGCTAGTATAGCTAAATGATCAAGTACATGGAAGATGGACTGGACTGTAGTATTCAGGATAAATTGGCATGTTGGCGAACCTTTTGTGGGTTTTGGGTTGCAGTTTGGGGCCCCTGGTCTGTAAAAGGTTTTCCATCACTGCACTATAGGGATAATGCATGACATTTTAAAAGCAATCAAAATACTGTTGTTATAATCCGCTTGTGGGACTATTGTAAAAAAAAAAATACATTTATTAAATAAAAAAAATCCATTAAAAAATTAAGCTTTTTTTTTCCCATTTTTTCTCCCCCCATATGTTCCTTATTGCCGCGTCCATAACGACTGGGACTACATAAATATCACATAAATTCTCCCCTACGGTGAACGCCATAAAATAAAATAATAATTTTTTATTTTATTTATTCTTAGTTGCCACCAAAAAAAAACGTAGTAACAAGCGATTAAAAAGCACCATTTACTCCTAAATTATACCAATGAAAAATACGTCGTCCCGCAAAAATCAAGCCCTCACACAACTACATAGAAAGAAAAATAAAAAAAGTTATGGGTCTTAGGAAGCGGCAATGCATTAGAACATTGTTTTGTGCTTTATTTGGTCCGCAGAGTGCTGTTGCATTGTATTTTGTAAAGATATTGCGGTATGTTATTTATACCGCTGGACGCTGTAAAATTTATAACGTAAAAACGCAGTGACAGTATTGCAGTTTTTCCCATCTCCCTCCCAGAAAGAGTTAATAAAAGTTAATCAGAAAGTTACGTGTACCCCAAAATGGCGCCATTAAAAACTACAACTTGTCCCACAAAAACAAGGCCTCATAAAGCTATATACATGGAAAAATAAAAAAGTAATAGCTCTTGGAGCGAGAGGATGAAAAAAAAGGAAGAAATACGCTTGGTCAATAAGGCCCAAACAGGCTGGTCACTAAGGGGTTAAGAGGTCTGTGCCTTTTAATGCATTTGGTGCATCTTACCTGATTGCCTGATTAAGAATAGCGTATGAGACGCCATCCCCCTTCTTGTCTCAGTTTCCAGTTCTTCGAGTGCATCTGGCAATGTAAGCAAATTGAATGCTGCCGTTCTGGTTGTCATACTGGATTAAAGGGCGTTCCCATCTTAGACATTGATGGCATATGGCTAGGATATGCAATATGTATCAGAGCTGGGACCCGCTCATATCTCCAGAACAGGCCCACCGAAGTGAAGGGAGAGCAGCTATGCATGTGTAACCACCCTCCATTCATCTCTATGGGAGTTCAGACCCCACCTCTGGGACCCACACCTATCTAGTGATATGCCATCAGTGTCTGATATAGAAATAACCCATTAGGTATATATCTAGAAGGATACACCGTCTAAACTATACAAAATATAGTCTAGTTATACAAATACTTTCTTTTGCACATGTAAAGTTTATGCTTGTGCAATATACATAAAAGTAACAGTCACCATAGAGAGCTTTACTTATTTCAGGGCATAGACATGGCAACAAAAGGGAAAGCAACCATATTCTGCACCACTGGTAAAATAAAAGTTTAGAACCTCTTTAAGGGTTTTTCCGAGATATTTTACCTGATGTCCCATTCATCGGTCATGTGGCCTAGGCGCAGATCAGCCTCATTGAAGTGAATTGGGCTGAGCTGCGATGCCAAACACAACCACTATACAAGTCAATATATGAAAGAAATGGAGACGGGGCAGCACCACGCTATGCACGATACATCTAATCAGTCCCACACGACCACTGGTAACTTAGCAGTTTAGCGGTGCTCAGCCCGAGTATAGTCCTCAATGAAATGACATCCAGAATAAGAGAAGAAAAGAGGCGGCAGTCACCACTGCTGTGTCTCTTCAATTTATTGAATCGTAGTGTTCAAAAACACGCAGAAAGGACAACCACTATACAATGTACGGCGCTGTGCTTGGTGAGCGCCGAGAAGGCCATGGTGCTACTGTGAGCGCCAGTGCCTTATCCAAACAGCTGATTGGTGGGGGTCTCAGGTTTTGGACCCCCACAGATCAGATACCGATGTTCAAATATCTTGGAAAACCCCTTTAAATCAGCCAGATAGTCTACAAAGTCCCAGTTTGTGTACTATGTGGCTGAAAATTTCATTGAGTTCCGAGAGGTGAAGGGCAAACATCTGCTGGTGTCAGCACTAATGTCCAGTGTGTCCAGATCTACTGAGGTCTCCATTATTTCATATCCAACCCTAATGATCTCCTCCTGTAATATGGTTTGCTGCCTGCGGTCATATTGTTGGAGCCAAGTGCAATAGTTTCTACTCATGCTTCATGTTCATTTTGTTGGTGCTAATGTCAGGATAGGTCATCAATAATTGACCATTGGGGGTGGGACTCCTAGCACCCCCCCACCGATCAGTGTTGGAAAGGCCTCGGCTTGTGGTGTCACTTCTGTCACACGCCTTTGTTCCGCTCAGTCCTAGTCAAGTGAATGAATGGAGCTGCAATACCAAATACAGCCATACAATGTACAACGCTTTGCTTGGTGTACTGCATGAGTGCTGTGGCCCCTTCAAACAGATGATCGGTAGGGGTGTTGGACCCCCAAAATCAGATATTTATGACCAAGCCTTAGGTCATTAATATTTAATATCTGGAAATCCTTTTAAGCCTTAGGGCTCATTCAGACGGCCGTATGCCAACCGCAAAAATGTGAATCAGTTTTTAAGCGGACAGTTCAGCATGTCCGCAAAAAAACGGATTGCATTCTGTTTTTTTTTTTGCTGATCCATAGACTTCAATAGGGCCATGTCCTGATTTTCACTGACAAGTATAGGACATGTTTCATTTTTTTTACTGAGCCGTGCAATGGAAGAAAATGGCCCCATAGAAGTGAATATGACAGCATCTAATCCACAAAAAAACGGATCCGCATTGCAGACAGCATACGGCCATCTGAATGAGCCCTTAGGGATTTCTTGGGTCATACAGTAGTATTACCTGTATTACTGTCTGCAGAGCAGTGACTGATAGTAAAAGCTTTGGCTGTGTATTTTCGTTTAAAACTTAAAGGGGGTATCCAGGAATTTATATTGATGAGCTAGCCTTCATCAAGAGGGGATAGGAGTGTTTGTTAATGTGCAATCACCTCTAGTTACACTGCACATGGAAGTCTGTAGGGATCCATGTATCTAACTAGTAAATAAAAAAACAATATATCCAACCATTCATTCACTGCAAGTACATAAAAACTCTGATTTACATTCTCATTGCAGGAGGAGCTGAGTAGTAGAGAGACTGTGAGCGTTGAGATTGCCAAAGCTTTGGAAGAAACACGGAAGCAGAAAGAAGATCTTCAGCAACAGGTATGTGATGAAAAATGTGGGAAGAAACAGAACTTCTATACAGCCAAGTCACATTATTATGACCATCGGCTAATATCCAGAGTAACCGCCATGTGCAGCATGGACAGCAGCTAGACAGGCTGGGGGTGACTCCCTAAGGTCCTGGTAGGTTGTCACAGATAGCTGGAGCCATGCTGACTGCAGTGCATCCCACCGCTGCTGGAGGTGGAGTGGGGGAGAATCCATTGAGTGACCACGACGATCGAGGTGGTCCCACAGATGCTCAGTTGGATTCAAGTCTGGGGAATTCGGGGGCCAGGGCAGTACTCTGGGTCATGCTCTTCCAACCAATGTTGGACATTTCTAGCCCTGTGACATGTCAGATTATTATGCTGGAAGATACCATCTGCCCCAGGGAAGACAATCAGAATGTAGGGGTGTACCTCATCTGCAAGGATGGATTGATACCAAAATCATTTGAGAATGCCTTCCACATGGATAAGTGAGCCCAGAAAATGCCAAGAAAGCATCCCCTAGACCAGGGGTCCTCAATCTACGGCCCGCGGGCCACATGCGGCCCGCCGAGGACACTGATCCAGCCCGCCGGGTGTTTTTGCCGTTTCTCACGGCTCAGCAGGGCGCCACCACCTCCTCCCAGTGGAGACACGAGGGGGCTGCGGCGGTCAAAGAGAGGGACTGACAGTGTAGCGTGGCCAAGCTCTGTCTGGTCTACGGTACAGGAACTTTTGTTTCCTGTATCCTGTACCCGGCCGGACTGACAGGAAGTGCTCACTTAGTGTGTGCTTCCTATCAGTCCGGCCGGGTACAGGAAACAAATGCTCCTGTACCGCGGACCTCACAGAGCTCGGCCACACCACACTAGGGGAGTGGGGGGGGGGGGGGAATGAGTATAACAATGTGACAAGGGAGGTTGGGGTGGGGGAAAATAGTGTGACAAGGTGATGAGGGAGGGAGGGTCTCTGAGAAAAAGAGTGACAAGGGAGGGGGGGAATGAGAGTGACAAGAAGGGGGGGGGTGACAAGGGAGGGGGGTGAGAAAGAGAGTGACAAGAGAGGGTGTAATGAGAGTGACAAGAGGGGGGGGGAGTGACAAGAGGGGGGTGAGAAAGAGTGCCAAGGGAGGAGGGGAATGAGAGTGACAAGGGAGGAGGGGAATGAGAGTGACAAGGGAGGTAGGGGTCTGAGAAATGAGAGTGACAAGGGAGGTAGGGTCTGAGAAATGAGAGTGACAAGGGAGGGAGGGTGTGAGAAATGAGAGTGACAAGAGAGGAAGGGAGGGAGATTCTGAGAAATGAGAGTGAAAAGGAAGGGAGGGTCTGAGAAATGAGTGACAAGGGAGGGAGGTTCTGAGAAATGAGTGACAAGGGAGGGAGGTTCTGAGAAATGAGTGACAAGGGAGGGGGGGCCTGAGAAATGAGTGACAAAGGAAGGGAGGGTCTGAGAAATGAGAGTGACAAGGGAGGGATGGGTCTGTGCAGACAGCCTATCACACACCTTATACACCCACCGAGGGCTTTGTGCGCAGACAGCCTATCACACACCTTATACACCCCCCCTGTGTATGGCAGTGTTATGTGGGCACTGTGTATGGCAGTGTTATGTGGGCAATGTGTATGGCAGTGTTATGTGGGCACTGTGTATGGCAGTGTTATGTGGGCAATGTGTTTGGCAGTGTTATGTGGGCACTGTGTATGGCAGTGTTATGTGGGCATTTTGTATCTAGCTCTGTTATGGTGGCATTGTGTAGGTCAGTGTTATGGTGGCATTGTGTAGGTCAGTGTTATGTGGGCACTGTGTATGGCAGTGTTATGTGGGCACTGTGTATGGCAGTGTTATGTGGGCACTGTGTATGGCAGTGTTATGTGGGCACTGTGTATGGCAGTGTTATGTGGGCACTGTGTATGGCAGTGTTATGTGGGCACTGTGTGTGGCAGTGTTATGTGGGCACTGTGTGTGGCAGTGTTATGTGGGCACTGTGTGTGGCAGTGTTATGTGGGCACTGTGTGTGGCAGTGTTATGTGGGCACTGTGTGTGGCAGTGTTATGTGGGCACTGTGTGTGGCAGTGTTATGTGGGCACTGTGTGTGGCAGTGTTATGTGGGCACTGTGTGTGGCAGTGTTATGTGGGCACTGTGTGTGGCAGTGTTATGTGGGCACTGTGTGTGGCAGTGTTATGTGGGCACTGTGTGTGGCAGTGTTATGTGGGCACTGTGTGTGGCAGTGTTATGTGGGCACTGTGTGTGGCAGTGTTATGTGGGCACTGTGTGTGGCAGTGTTATGTGGGCACTGTGTGTGGCAGTGTTATGTGGGCACTGTGTGTGGCAGTGTTATGTGGGCACTGTGTGTGGCAGTGTTATGTGGGCACTGTGTGTGGCAGTGTTATGTGGGCATTGGGTATGGCAGTGTTATGTGGGCACTGTGTATGGCAGTGTTATGTGGGCATTTTGTATCTAGCTCTGTTATGGTGGCATTGTGTAGGTCGGTGTTATGTGGGCATTGTGTAGGTTAGTGTTATGTGGGCATTGTGTATGGCAGTGTTATGTGGGCACTGTGTATGGCAGTGTTATGTGGGCACTGTGTATGGCAGTGTTATGTGGGCACTGTGTATGGCAGTGTTATGTGGGCACTGTGTATGGCAGTGTTATGTGGGCACTGTGTATGGCAGTGTTAATTGGGCACTGTGTATGGCAGTGTTAATTGGGCACTGTGTATGGCAGTGTTAATTGGGCACTGTGTATGGCAGTGTTAATTGGGCACTGTGTATGGCAGTGTTAATTGGGCACTGTGTATGGCAGTGTTAATTGGGCACTGTGTATGGCAGTGTTATGTGGGCACTCTGTATCTTAGTCTGTTATGGTGGCAGTAGTCTTATGTTTAGTGTATGATGCTATTTCTGCACAGAAGACATTATAGGGGACACTGGTAATGGTTTCCCTGCAGAAATATTACCTCATAACATTATGCGGCCTATGTATTAAATATATAGTATAGTGCGCCCTCTGTTGGCAGGGGATTGGTATACCATTACCTGCACATGCAGAGTTTGCATTTGATTCGTGGGTAATCTGTATAAAAATCTACCACAGTATAGGGCTGCTTGTGGATTTTTATTTAATTTTTTTCTGCGTTTTGTGACTTCCCTATTAAAGTCTGTGAGGCCAAAATCCTCAAACAATATTCAACGGAAATTTACATGTCGCAGATCCAAAGGAACGGCAGGATAAATCATTTTTTTCTTTTTTTTTTTGTAGTGTGCTGCATGAATAGCCTTTTGGTTGATCTTCTACATTTCTCCTGACAGGTAGCAGATCTGACTGCTGTCATTGAAAGGAACACACTGGAGATATCGCTAAAGAAGGAGGAGCTGGTGAGAAAAGCTGAAGAGGCTGCACTACTGAAAGGAGGTAGGGGGAGTTCTCGCCATATGAATCAGACATAGTCCAGAGTTTCACACTGTTTCTCAGCCAAGAACCCCCTCCTCAAGTAATTTACATTGAAATATCATCAGGGCTAGGATCTTTCAAGTGAAAAGCACAAAATGAGGAGAGCACTGCGGGCCCGGGACCCAGGATATCCTCTATTCTCCTGTTCGCCCTCCAGTAATTTCTCTAGTATGATATTTGGTCAGAAATGGAACAACTTTGCCGTGAGTGATAATCCCAAACCTTAAGTGAAAGTTCCCAAACCCTTCTGGCCTTCTCTCTGCTCACCAAGCACCGTGCTGCACATTGTATAGGGGTTGTGCTCGGTATCGCACCCAGCCCCATTCACGTTAATGAGGGTGAGCTGCATCTAGGCCAAGGGACTGATGAACGTGACGTCACATTTCCTAGGAAAAGCTGGGGGTCAGCGGGTGTCCTGGGTTTTGGACCCCCACTGATCAGATACTGATGACCTATCCAGAGCATAGGTAATCAGCTAAAAAATCTCAGAAAACCCCTTTAAAGGTTCTTACCTGTAGCAGTCAGCAGCAGAGGGTAGGGAAAGCTGGAAGCTCATGAATATTAGGACTCCCTACAGCAAGGATCAGCAGCTTCCAGCACTCCAGCTGTTGTGAAACTACAACTCCCAGCATGCTCTATTCACTTGTTTGGGAGTTCTGAGGACAGCCAAGAAAGTGTGCATGCTGGGAGTCGTAGTTTTACCACAGCTGGAGTGCCAGAGGTTGCCTACCCCTGCCCTACAGCATGCAGTGTATTAGAGACTAGCCGTCAGCATGCGCTGGGCTACTCGATACTCTTTTTTTTTTAAATAAAAATGAATGGGACAGTTCATGTAAGTGGCCTCTCTCAGGGTCGCTGTCAGCAGTTTATGCTGCCCTCAGCACAAAACTTGTGAAAGACCCTTTTTAAGTATATGCCCTAAAACCAGCATTGTTTTAATTAATTGGGTGATCAGTGTGTCCTCTGAACGCTATCATGTTTTGGAAGGGGGTCCTCTACACCCACCAGTGCATATTCATGGCCAGCTTTGAAAATAGCAGTAGGCTGGAAAAAATGTACAATTATGGCACCTAAATTTGGAATCATTATTCTTCACCATCTATAAAAAGTCTTTTCATTACTTCAACCCACAGATTATGACGCCATTGTATTAAAAATGCAGCAGCTGCAGTCTGAACTGGAAACGTATAAAACTAGAGCGGCTCAGAGCGAGGAGTCTGCTGAGAAACATGTAAGAGATGTCGGCGTGCAGCTGCGGGAACAAAAAGAGGCTCTGCAGGCAAGTGAGTCGCAGGTAAGAAGGGATTTGTTGCCTGACCTCATTTTACAGCTCCCTGAGCCGAATGTAAGAGATATATAATGTAAAATAATATTATATATACATACACGCACTGTACTGGTGATTTTACTCTCTCTTTCTGCATGCAAGTCCTGGGCTCATGGTTGCAGCCATGAAAGCAGTTGTGAACCGTCCCACTTTCTCCCTTTTGAACATGCAATCTGTCGAAGTGGGACGTCTCCAACCTCCCTGGACGTTCAGATACGCGTACCAACGTAAGTTCGTCACCCTCTCCAGTGGTGGCTGTCCTCCCCGGTGATGACAACGGGTCAATCCTTCATCCCTCTCCCATGGGTAATGATCAGTCTCCATGGCCAGGGAGAAGTCTTTGGGTCCCAAACAGTACACGGGGGGTGATCTTGAGGAATGGCATCCCTTTCCAACAAATAATAGTGATCTTGTTATCCCTAGTTTATTGGACCAGTCATCTTGCTGGCCACCCAGTCCGTATCTAAAATCACAATTTAATGGCAGTGGCATACCTCAACCATCAAGGAGAAAGGTGGAGCCTGGCAACTATGGAAGAGAATTTTCAGGCGAGAGGAAATCCACGTGTCGGCACAATCAGCCGTTCTCATTCCAGGAGTGGACAACTGGATTGTGGATTTTTAAGCAGTAGGCCTAGGAGAAAGAGCAGTTTATCCTCAAGTTTTTCAGCCACTTTTCAATCGTTGGGGTCCACCAGACAGATGCCTGATGGCATCTCCCCACAACTACGAACGTTCCATCTTTGTAGCTCAATCTCATGACCTCTCGCTGTGGCAGTAGATACTCTTGTCATTCCTTGAAGCCAGTTCATGGTCCCTTATGTATTACTCCCAACTTCCGGAAGATTCAGACCGATGGTCTTCTTGCCATCTAAGTTGCTCCAGACTGGCCTTGGTGGATCTGGTTGGCATCTATGATTGCTCTTCTAGCAGACCAAACCTTTCCTCTGGGGGACGATCTTCTCCAAGGTCCTTTGCATCACCTGAATTTAACTTTGCTGTGTGTAACAGCATGGCGGATGAAGCCGCTGTTCTCAAAGCCAGGGGATTCTCAGATTCTGTCATCCAGACCATGATTAAGGCTAGGAAACCAGCTTCCTCCTGTATCTACCACAGGACATGTCTGTCTTTTTTTTTTTGCCACTCGTGCAAACAGTTGCACCTTTCTTCCATGTAGTTCTCCCTTCTATCCTCTCCGTCATTCAGGCGCATTGGGTCTGGGTCTGGCACCTGGGACAGGTTTCTGCATTATCTATTCTCTTTCAGCACCCTCTAGCTTTCAGTTTGCACTTTTCTTCAGGATGTGGCCCATGCGGTACCCCCTTACTGCAGCCCCTTGTCTCGGATGTACTGCAGAGATCACCTTGTGAACACTCTTTCTTTCAAGGTAGCTTTTTCAGTTGCCGTCATCTTTGTCCTCAGAGTTTCGGAACTGGCGACCTCATCGTATAAATACCCCTCGTTGGTGCTTCTTCATGACAAGGTTGTCCTCAGACAGGTTCCTTCCTTTATTCTGAAGGTTGTGACGGTCTTTCATCTTAATGAGAATATTTTCTTGCCCTCATTTTGTCCTACTTTGGCTAAGGAACAGGCCCTCTATTCCCTGGGCATAGTCTGGGCAGCACGCGTTTACCTCTCCTCCACGGCCTCTCGGAGGTCGCACTCTCTCTTGTTGAATCCGGCTTGCTATTTCTGAGCCCTTCCTTTTGGGTGACTACTCATTCTACATGTTCTCTAGGGGTCTCTTAAATGTTGTCACCAAGCATCTGCACTTCAAGTGTGTAAGGCCGCTACCTGGACGTGTCTACACACCTTTGCATCCGCTGACCACACATTACTATTCAATTTGCTTTTTTCCTACCCTGGGGGCTGTTTTGGAACGTCCCCAAGTCTCTCTGTGTCCCCCAATGACATGAATGAGAAAAGTGGATTTTTGTTACCGTAAAATCCTTTTCGCTTCCGTTCATTGGGGGGACACAGCCCTCATTTCTTTTGATCTGTGTTGGTGAGTTCTCAGACCAGCTCGTTGCAGGTTCTCTGTTCTAGATTTGTTCTTGCCTAGCTTCTCTTGTTCTCCTCCTACTGCTCTGGAACACACTGATCTAGCTCCGTCCCTGCTTACTGTAAGTAACATAGTAACATAGTATATAAGGCCGAAAAAAGACATTTGTCCCTCCAGTTCGACCTCTTTCCTGCAAGTTGATCCAGAGGAAGGCAAAACAACCCTGTGAGGTAGAGCCAATTTTCCCCACTTAAGGGGAAAAATTCCTTCCCGACTCCATTCAGGCAATCAGAAGTACTCCCTGGATCAACGACCCATCTCTAGTAGCTATAGCCTGAAATATTATTATTAAGTAAAAAAATTTCTTTTTTTTTTCTTAAGTCTATAAAGTTTTTCTTTTGCCACTTGTCACATGAACATGACCCATGATTACACACTATATAAATATAAATTCTCGAACATATCTTCTGTTACAAAGATCTATTGGTAATGTCACTGTGTTATAGTCCAACTCGTTTACTGCACCTTCTCCTCAAAAATGTCACATCTAGTATTTAGAACGGACAAGGACTCTTCATTCATGAGTCTGTGCATGCTTAATAATTTGGCATCAAGAATATTACATTTGAGGCCCTGGTGCGCTACCAGTTTGGTGTTAGTTGATGTAGGATACATCTAATAATTGTCTAGTTGTGATTTATGTCTGAGACTTGATATGATCAGATCTCGATAAACTTTATTTATTTTTTATGCTCTCATTCCAGGTGTCCTCGCTCGAACAAGAAGTGTCTACTCTTAATGAACGTTTGCATGGAACACATACTCAGGAGCCTAATGGAGAGGTGACAGTGGGTGACATTGCACAGCTCCAAAAGGAGAACAGGGAAATGGAGCAACAGATTGCTGAAAAAAATAAGGTAATAGGGAAAATGACTTATGCTGAGTATATTCAGGGAGAGGTGACCACTATCGCACAGTTTACATGGTTACATTACAGTAGCTACCCCTGGATAACCGATGTACTTGAGCAAAGTGGATGCATACTACGCATGGAAGCATGGGGGGGTAGGCACAACAAAATGTTATGATCTAAATAGTTAATTAAAAAACTATGGGCAACCTCCAAAGACGTTCCCCATAGGCTTTCACATGAATCACCATTTAAGTTCATTATTTGTGAAAAAATAAAACAAAAAGGTGGCTCTCCTGTTCACTGATATAGGCAAGGTGCACTAATCAATCCGACTCACCCTGTCGTTTATAAAGTTAAAATTGTATACACCAAAAAATGTTAGGCACTCAACATCTGGGATGTGTAAAAAAAAACAAAAAAAACACAATTATTTAAAAAACGCTTAACTATGCATACAATATAAAATACTCTCATCAGTCACATATATTGTGAAAATAAAAACCTCAATAATAAATAAAAAAAAATGTAAATAGAACGGTAACGTGGTGAAAAGTCGTCTATTTAGTTCTTATAGTGCTTGTGTGTAGGACATGTATTGCAGTGTGTCTTTGCCACCATATATTTAGAAGAAGGCTATCGCCATATAGACAGTGCTATTTTATAAGAAAATAACATGATATAAGTATCCAATTGATCCTACTTCAACCCACAGTGTCTGTAGTTCCACTAACTTGTGTGTATTCTGAGCGCTGTATTCGATTGATTAATACAGCGCTAGTGCATATCGCACTATACAGTTTCAATGAACCAGATGTTATCTGTGGGTAGGAGTCGTGATCCAATCTATCATACACCAATTTAGAAGGTTGTCCACACAAGATATCTAATAAGTACTTCAGCACAATATGGGAATAGTTCCACTGGTATATATAGATTTAATGATTGCGGCTATATTGCATCGTCTTAACTCCTGAATGAAATTATATATTGTAATCCTGTTTTAAAGTCCTCCCGAATAAATAGAGAGAGTAAAGTGATATTGTGAGCTGAATGATCTGGCATACAAACAGTTCCTATGATTCAGAACTTATCTTGTGTGTGGTATGCAATAGAGGTCGGCGTCCCACGTGTTCGGAAAATCCCAGTGGTTCGCTACCTCTTAGTGGCAGTTTATTCCTCAAATGGCAATTCCGGAGCGCTCTATATATCACTCATTTATGATCCATGGGGGTACTTTTTTTTATCTTTGAGTTTTTTTCACAATATATGTGATTGATAAGAGCATTTTAGATGCATAGTTAAGCGTTTTTTAGTTTTTTAAATAAATGTTTTTTTTTTACACAAATTTGTTTCGTTCAAGTGATCCCAGATGTTGTGCCTATACTTTTTTGCTGTATATGAGTTCATTATTTGCTGCAGATGACTGCTGTGGGAGTCTGGAAATCTGTTCTGTAAAGAGAGGGAGGAGGGATCTGTGGCTTCCCACTCATGATTCTCTTTGCAAAAAGTGTGGATTTGTGAGATATTGGGGCAGATTTGTCAGTACACATGAACTGTATCTGCAGCAGATTGCCAACTAGAAAAGTGATGGAAACAACCCCAGGCGTCCTTTTAAGACATTGGTGTCCAACCTGCTGATAAAAATGTCAAAATTCTTTGCCAATCTAGAGGTGTCTCTGAAGCCCCACTATAGGGGCTTCAGAAATATGACGTTTGACCCTCAACAACATATTCCATCATGTATTAATCCCCGAAAACACATTCCAATATCCTCTTCTCTTTATGCGAAGTCTTAATTTTGACTCCTCTTTATTCCCAGACTATAAAACAACTCCAGCAGCGAATGGCAGAACTGAAGAAGACTTTGCAGAAAGAGCTGGTGAGTTGGTGGACTGAAGACCCGAAATGTTAGGCCAGTATCTGACTGCTGTAATATGATTATTTCCCTTTGATCATTATAATGTGGAGTCATTACCCATAGCAACCATTCATTTTCTAATAGGTCTGTGGAAAATAAGAGTTGAAATCTAATTGGTTGCTATGGGCAATTACTCCACTTTTGCGCTACTTTTGAAAAATCTCCCCACTGTGTTTGTGGACCCTCCACACCTTGATGTTCCAAAACTGCATATTTCGCTTCCAGTCCCATCTCTGTCATGGTAGAGGCTGTGACCCAGCTATGTATTTAAAAGACTAAAATATGGTGCGTACAATAGGCCTCATGCACACAGCCGTGAATAAGGCCTCATGCACACAGCCGTGATCCGTAAAATAAGGATGATGTCCGTGTTGCATCCAGTTTTGTGGTCCACGTTTTGAGTGAAGTATAGGACATGATTGGGGATGAGCGAATCGACTTCGGATGAAAGATCTGAATAAATAAAACTTCGTTCTAATACTGTACGGAGCCCCATAACTTCATAAATTAATTTGTACTGTAAAAAAACATTTCACGAACTTCGGCTCATCGGAGCCAATACATTCTAATACTGTACGGAGCTCCTGCTCCGTACAGTAGTAGAACAAAGTTTTGTGCAAATCGACTTCGGATGTTTCATCCAAAGTCGATTTGCTCATCCTTAGACATGATATTTTTGCAGAGTTGACATATGGATGCGAAAAGGACACAGGTCAGCCGTGTGCTTTCTGCATCCGTATGCCGTTCCACAAAGGATATAACGTGTCCTATTCTTGGCCGCAAAATGCAGTCCACAGACTCATTGAAGTCAATGGGTCCACAAAAAAAAAAAAAGGGACGACATGGATGTCATCAGTATTTCGTGGATGCGGTCTTGTGGATGAGGCCTAGCACTGTCAGTGTTACTATCCATGGCCATGGAAGGTAATAGTTTATCACAGTCTATTACTGCACGGTGGACTATCCCTATTGTGATGTGAAAACCCTGAATCGTGTCAGAGCCAAATCTCCCTGTTGCCCATGTCTACTAAACCATATTATTTTCTAGAGACTGAAACCGGAAGCAGAGGAGAAGCTGAATCCTGCGGATCCCCTGGCCCCATCCTTCACCGTGACCAATAACGCTGATCTCAATGATTCCCGGGAGATAAACTTTGAGTACTTGAAACACGTTGTTCTGAAGTTTATGTCGGCACGGGAAGCAGAGGTGAGGAGCCCAGGGTAATTAATCATGGACGGCTATAGTTTGTGTAGACAGAAGGGCATCGTTCTGTATGGGCTTAGGCTACTTTCACATCTGCGTCTTCAATTCCGCTATTGAGATCCGTCATAGGATCTCAATAGCGGAAGAAATCGCTTCAGTTTTGTCCCCACTCGTTGTCAATGGTGACGAAACGGAATGCACCAAAATGCATTCCGTTCCGTTGCGCCCCCATCGCGGACAGAAAAAAGCTGCAAGCAGTGTTTTTCTGTCCGCGATGTGGTGAGGGGCAAGACGGATCCGTCCTGACACACAATGTAAGTCAATGGGGACAGATCCGATTTCTCGGACACAATAGAAAACGGATCTGTCCCCATTGACTTCCAATGGAGTTTATGACTGATCCGTCATGGCTATAGAAGACAATACAACCGGATCCTTTCATGACGGATGCATGCGGTTGTATTATTGTAACAGGAGCGTTTTTGCGGATCCGCAAAAAACGCTAGTGTGAAAGTAACCTTACACTTTGTATCGATGTATCATTGTAGAACAGCGCTACAGTTTTATATCACTCTCTCTTTAGCCTAACCTTTTATATGACAAAATAGTAAGATTGCATAATTTTCACATTTTGGGAATTTCAGATGTTTTTAATTTTTAAAAGCTCAAGTAGCTGAAAATATGCATTGACTAATAATCCTGCACAGTGTATGCATTCTTTATACAGTCTATTACACGATTTATTTTTGGCTTTTTGTTTTTAATCTCCCGACGTTTCAGGCCTTTCATCTTATTAAAGCTGTATCAGTATTGTTAAACTTCTCTGTGGAGGAGGAAAATCTACTTAAGGAGACACTAGAATATAAGGTAATGGATCATTTCATCAATTATTTCCTGCCATTTTAGTGTTGATTTTTTGATCTTGACCTAAACACATAGGGGCAGATTTATAAAGCTATCTATAAGTAAATCTGTATCACAGGGCAGCTTTTAATTTTCAAGACCAGAATACAAAATGAAGATTGGTTGCTGTGGGCGACAAAGACAATTTCATAAATCTCCCCCATAGTTTTCTCAGGATCTGCTCTAAAACAGAGGTGACCAGTTTTGACTGGAATTCCCCAGGATTTACCTATCCTCAGGATAGGTCATCGATATGAGATTGGCGGGGTCTGACTCCTGGGACCCCTCCGAACAGCTGTATAAAGAGGTCTCAGATCTCCCTGGGCGCTTACGCCTCTTCCTAGGCGGCGAGACAGCCGCACTGCAGCCTCCTCAAACAGCTAATTAATGGGGGTACCTGGAATCGGACCTCTGCTGATCTCATACTGATGACCTATCCTGAGTAAGCGGTGTATATTGTAAGTGATACTGAGTACGGTGATGTATCTTTTATCTTCATACTCACTTGTATTCCGACACTGAAAAAGCAGAAGTAAAATACATTGGGGGGACTCCTGCGCTCATGCACATAATGGAGAGGAGTCAATACACTTTCTGCTGGTTAGTTGTAGCACGGTGTCGTAACTTAAGCGAGTATGAAGATAAAAATGACATAACCGGACTCGGCACCACTTACACTATGCACTGCTTAGGCTACTTTCACACTTGTACTTTCCGCTATTGAGATCCGTCTTCGGATCTCAATAGCGGGGGGAAAGCGCTTCAGTTTTGTCCTCATTCATTGTCAATGGGGACAAAACTGAACTGAACAAAACGGAATGCACCGTTTTTATTGAGTCCCCGTCGCGGACAGGATAACCTGCAAGCAGCGTTTTTCTGTCCGCGATGTGGTGCAGAGCAAGACGGATCCGTCATCACTCACAATGCGAGTCACTGACACAATGGAAAACTGATCCGTCCCCCATTGACTTTCAATGGAGTTCATGACGGATCCGTCATGGCTATAGAAGACATAATACAACCGGATCCGTTCATAACAGATGCAGACGGTTGTATTATCGTGACGTAAGCGTTTTTGCTGATCCAGCAAAATCGCTGGTGTGAATGTAGCCTTACTCTAGTTTGGCAGCTCCAATACACCCATCCCCTTTAACCAATTCTGGTAGTCCATGAGGCACTCCATTCTTTTTTATTGTTTGGGGGACACTGCACCATGGGTATAGGCCCGGCCACTAGGAATAAAAACTTGTTGTCTGCACATCTCCATATACACTAGTCTTATCAGTCTAAACACCATCTACGGCAGCTTTTATTCCTGTTCTCTTACTAGTATGTTTTAAGCTTCCTGGCGATTCTTGATAACATGGTGGCAACTTGCGATCAACCTTAACATCTCTAGCAACTACTACAATGTCCTCACTTTTTAATGTATGAACAAGTGAGTAACATAATTAAAGATGGTTCAGTAATTTTTTATTTGTCCTTCCTCCTATTTTAGATGTCCTGGTTTGGTTCTAAGCCGGCTCCAAAAGGTTCAGTCCGCCCATCGATTTCCAAACCAAGGACACTGTGGTCTTAAGTGGACAGAATTCTTGGTACTAAACTCCTTTTTGGCTGCACTTTCTATGAAAATGACATTGATGCTTGAAGATTTTGGTGCGTTCTAACTCCTCTCCCTACTGTTTGTTTTTTGAGCTTTTCCTGACCTGTTTACAATCCGAGTATCTCGGTGGCGACTTTATTTCGGTTCGGTTGGATGATTAATATTTACTCAACCAGCACAGAGAAATGACAACCTCAAACCACTGTACATATGATCCTATGCAATGGAAGACTCCTGTACTGTTCCTTTCCTGCACATGAGCTGCATTCCACTCCATGACCGGCCCCGTTCTTAGTGTTCGGGAGCGGCTATCGTGTGATATCTGGCCAGCGACACTGAGAACCGGAAGGATCTTATTTCTGCGTCTTGCCTCCTTTCTCCTCCAAAGGGCTTTTGTCGAAACCGACAAGTAGTGGTTCATGGCACAGGGTAATTTATGGTGTTTTGTGGGGTAGTGCCATTCTGGGCCTTTTAAGTCTCAAAGTATCATTTTATATGAAATTCGGTTTTAAATGAAACCTGCAAGAAACTGTAGGACTCCTGCGTTCACGAATGGTTAAGGAAGCAATGCTGTTCTTCTCCGAGCATCTTGGCCGTCAGTTGCTCACCATTCTTGGTAGGTGGAAATATTAGGTGGGTATCCGATGTCTACTTGACCTGTACATAATATATGATTACATATTATCCGGCTATTTGGGGTCGGGGGGGTTGGAATAGCAGTGATGATTGTCATTCATACCCGGCGATCCCCAATGTAAAACGATCTAACTGGAGACAACTAAAGTTTGTTATATAATGTTCCATGGTATCACATATATGCTCAGGAATATCTAGATAATTCTGTTCACCTTATACATGACTTTTCAGATGCCGAATAACCTCACAGTCCTGCTGAACGGATCACCATTGTGCCCTGGACTCTGGTGTAACGGCCATCTGCATCCCTTTGCTTTTTGGTTGCAAAGCCGATCTCGGAACACATCTAGTCAGACGGTATGCAGTCATCAGAGTGACAGGGACTTGGTCTTAAAAACGACCTGTCCCCAAACCAAAAAGAATGTGACATACATATACATAACTGTTTGCCATGCTTCACTGACGGGGGGGGGGGGACATGATTAGATGCCTCCTTCATTCTTGAGATGTGCCCCGAAAGTTGCGGAGCCAGATATGTTTAATCAGACTGACTAGCCACGGAGGTGTGACCCGTCACTCTTCTTTGCTAGGGGAGGTTTCTCCTCTGCTGTCACAGAGAATCATGTTGCAGCGTGGATCTCATGAGAACTGGAAGTTTTCACGAGACCACACGTCATCATAGCTTCAGACGGGACCATGTCTCACCCCCAGTCTCCGTGAGGGAGAAACCTCCCCTAGCAAAGAAGAGGAGTGACGGGTCACACCGCCATGGTTTGACAGTCGGGATAAACAGATCTGGTGCCGCAACTTTTGGGGCACATCTGAAGAATAGGGGGTATAATGGCAAGTATGCCATGCTTAGTGATACAGATGCATACCTGTTTTCCATGCATGTCAATTCTTTTGGTTTGGTGACAGGTCCTCTTTAAAGGGTAACTAAACTTTTGACTTCTCAGAAGTTTTGATCGGTGGAGATCCGGATGCTGAAACCCCCACTGATCACTAAAACCAAGGTGCAGAATTGTTCGTCCAAGGGGCGTGCCCCTTCAGCTTCTCTCAAACATTTTGGTCAGACAGAAGTCTGTCTCCTTCTTCCCTTTTTGTCGCTGCAGATGGTTTCTGGTATTGCAGCTCAGCTTTAGTCAAGAGCGGCGCTACTGATTAAATTTAAGAGAAAGCAGTCACTAATATCACACAACTACCTACGTATAAGGAATATAGCAGCTGCAGGCATGTATCAGAGACATAAGAAGTCGCGTCAGATCAGTAAAGGACTGGATAGTAAATTATTGTGCAGAGTAGTGTTGAGCGAAGTTGTGTTTTAAGTTCTGCGTCCAAAGTTCGGGTTATCGAAGAATCCGGTTATGGATTCCGCTACCACGGACCTTAACGGAATTTGGAACACATAATGGGATTCTTCGATATCCCGAACTTTGGACGCAGAACTTAATAAACAAGTTCGCTCAACACTACTGCAGAGCGCAACTTTCTAAAGTATTAAGTTAATGAATTTCCCTGCTGTAATCTACCACAAAGCACTTTACTGGTAAGGGGAGCATCACAACTGCGTCTTAGGCTCCATTCACACGACCGTATGTTGTCCGCAAAAAAACGGATCCGTGTCCGCAAAAAAAAAAATTGCATTCCGTTTTTTTGCGGACACGGATCCGTTTTTTTGCGGACAACATACGGTCGTGTGAATGGAGCCTTAGTGTTATCTTCATCTAGTCCTTTACCTGACATTGATTCTGGCCCGTCAGACGGCTGATAATTCATCACTGATCGTTGTGTTCGGCTGCTGGAATGAGAGTAGATTTATGGGGAAATGCATCATTATGGAGTAATAAAATCCATTCCCTTTGCCATCCTGACATGGCTGTTTATCATTACAGACATAATGGTGACCAGAGCGGACACTCGTATGCTGCCAGATAACCATCAGAGCTGATCAGTCTTTACAGGAGTGACAGAATGATAAAGTTATAAACTATGAGTTCAAACATCCGCTTTTCAGTGAACCTGAACCCTTGAAAACCAACTACCTTCATAATAACTTGCGTTCTTCTTTCTTTAAAGGGGTTTTTCTAACTTTGGGCACCCATGTGGCAGGACCTGCAGAGAAAAGCAAACTTGCTTGCTTCCTGCCGCTGGCTTCCGGCTCTTTGTCTTCCCCAGTGCTAAACTTCCTGTTTGATGCAGGTCACACGTGCCACTGCAGCCAATTGCTGGCTGCAGCAGTGACCCCATACATCATCCTTGAGTCAGACGTCACTGCTGTGGCCAGCCATCAGCTGCATGAGTGTCAGGAAGTTTTCCAGGGGGAGCAAAGTAGCCGAAACCCAACGACAGGGAGCAGGTAAGTATTTCCTTCCCTCTGCAGGACTGGCCACGGGCGTGGATGGGGAATGAGAGGGGTGTGTGGCCAAAAGGTCACCCTGAAGGTGGAGATCCCCTTCAAAATGTACCCATTTAAGTGATTTGGAGCAGAATTTCTCAGTAAAAAGCAAAGTAAACCTTGCCAAACCCAGTGATTGCGGCATCATATAATGTTTGTGGGGAGCTACTGACTCTCCTTTGGCGGCATTAGATAGGAGATAGTAGGGTCTGGCAAGTTGGATTTTAAAACGCGTGGATCCTTTTGTTCTTTGAGAGATAAGCCTCCACATATAAGTGTCTGTTAGCAGCTTTTTCCCCTTTCCCATTCACAACACATGCATACTTGGCTCAGTCAAGCATGCATGTGTACGACAGAGATCAGAGAGCTAGCTGTTGGCTGACATTTAACAAATGTATTTGGCAAGTTTAAGGGGCAGCTTTACTGAGTTTTCAAAAAACTTTTGGTATGTGAAAGAGAGATTAAAACTTTTGATCTGTAGGGGTCCGAGCGCTCAGATCCTCACTGATGGGACAGACTGATAGACTTTCTATTGAGCCTATCTCCTGAAGATATACGAGCGCTTCTGTCTCCTCGTTCTAGGGAGCGGTCGGGGTCTTAGACCGCCACCGATGAAAACTTTTGATATGTTTCTTGTAACTTTAAATCCTGGTGACTAGGAGAGAGTGAGATGCATAATTGCCCACACGGGATGATTGACAGCTCTCCTTGTATCAGAGTGTGAATACAGAAGACTCTCCGAGGAATCCTGTAAGGATTTACTCAGAAATCCTGCACCAAATCATGTAAAACGATATGACACTGAGCTCCACATCACTCCCCCATAGGACAGCCCGAATCACCTGGCAAGTTTGATGATGATATTCTGTCTTCCTGCAGCCACCACTAGGGGGAGCTTGTTAGTACATACACTTTATGTATTGAACTCCAGTCAGAAAGAGCTGTAACCGGTGTAAAGGTACGTCTGCACAGAATGAGTCAAAAAGCAGACATTCACTTTAAAATTCTCATTAATATCTACAGATTGAGATGAGACCTCAGGTTTGTAGCAGCACATGGATTATAGACCAGCATTTCATGTTTGCCACGGGAAGCAGCGTATGTAATTCACAGACTGCCTTGTGTAAAGCAGGTCACTAGAGGAGGAAGGAGGGAATTGGCCTATTTCTGAAGAATACCCTGACACCCTGGAGAATATATGAAATCAGATGTTATCTTGGCACACCCTGGATTTAATAGTTCCTCTAATTAGGACATCTAATAATTTGCCTGGTGCAGACGTTGGTCTTTGCAGTAGAGTAAGCCCCGACTAAGAAACTGGGACAGTGAAACCACTTTACATGGAATAATCTGAACAGAGGCTTAGAATTTTTTGGCCTCTAGACAAGACCCAATTAACAATGATAGCCCTAAGGCAGGCATGTCCAAACTGCGGCCCTCCAGCTGTTGCAAAACTACAACTCCCAGCATGCCTGGATAGTCTACAGCTATTAGGGCATGCTGGGAGTTGTAGTTTTGCAGCAGCTGGAGGGCACAGTATGGTCATAGCCTTAGGGCAGGCATGTCAAACTGCGGCCTTCCAGCTGCTGCAAGACTACAACTCCCAGCATGCCCTAATAGCTGTAGACTATCCAGGCATGCTGGGAGTTGTAGTTTTGCAGCAGCTGGAGGGCCGCAGTTTGGACATGCCTGCCCTAAGGCTATGACCACATGGTGTGGTCGCGTAGCACCTACCCCTACTGCTGGCTGCTCGCAACTGGCTCCTGTCAAACTAACGAGACCGCACTGTTAATGGCCGTGCAGTACTGAACATGCTGACTAAACATTGCCGTCTCTTTAGTTTAACCAGAGCCAGTTATGGCCCCACCACCCCGCTGTGTGGTCCTACCCTAATAACTGTGCCATAATGATGAGGGGCAGTAAGGCCTGGAAATACAACTTCTCCCATCATTCAAGTATTCCTTTAGCACTTGCCTGGAGTAGTAGTTTTTTTTTTTTTAAAGCAGCTCTTTGATGTCTCCTATCAGCATATGGTAGAGTGGGCATTGTGGGTTATACAGTTTTCTATGGTTTGGCTCCATACTGTCATGGAGGTCATAGAGAAAGCCTGTGAGTCCTACCACTAGCCATGATTGACAACCCACAAGCCTTGTGCAGTCTGGGAGACGGCTACATTTCTTGGACTGACCTTAGCTCACCTGACCAAATCTCTCTGCAACATGGATGACTGTGATGCGGAAACCGTTGTCTTTCCAAGAAATGCAACCGTTACACAGAACACAATCCACGGACCTCAGGCGGCTGTGTGGAGCCTAAGTTTGTATTGATGGACAGCTGTCCAGACGTAGAAAAACATGGCTGCTCCACTGAAGTGGATGAGGTTGAGCTGTAATACCACAGACAGCCTGTGGCCAGGAATGGCACTGTTTTTGGAAGAAACCCCTTTAAGGGCTCATGCACATGATCGTTGTCTGTTTTGTGGTCAGCAAAACATGGATACCGGCCGTGTGCATTTTACAGAATGGAACGTCAGGCCCATAGTAGAACGGTCGTATCCTTGTCCGTAATGCAGACAAGAATAGGACATGTTCTACATTTTTGCGGATGCAAGGGAACGGACAGACGTTTCAGAAATGAATGGGTCCGAATCTCACTTTGTCACTGTCCTGGCAGCATTTATACATGAAAATATAAAGAATAGTTGCAAATTATACAATATTGAAGAGAGGTTCTTCTTCACCAAAATATACCAAGGTATATGGCGCATGATGACTAACTTTAGGAGAAAAAAGTGTTACAACCAATGGAGCAGCACAATTAGAAAAAAAGAAAAAAACTTAGGGTATTTTCACACTAGCGTTAGAAGAATCCACCAGGCAGTTCCCTTCCCGGAACTGCCTGCCAGATCCGGAAATCCGCGTGCAAACGGATATCATTTGTTTCCAGATCCATCTGACAAATGCATTGAAATACTGGATTAGTCTCTCCGGTGTCATTTATTTTTTGCACATTTTTAAAGTTCTGCAAATGCGCAGACCGGAAAACCAGATCAGTCAATGTGGCATTTTTCTGAACACTAGGTACCGGATCCGGTATTAATACATTTCGAAGGAAAATAATGACGGATCCGGCAAGTGCTTCTGGAAATTTTGGCTGGAGAAAAACCGCAGCATACTGCAGTAATTTCTCCAGTCAAATACCGTAAAAGAGACGGAAGACATCCTGATGCATACTGAATGGATTGCTCTCCATTCAGAATGCATTAGGACAAAACTGATGCGTTTTTTTCCCCAGTATTGAGCCCCTGTGACGGAACTCAATAACAGAAAACTTTAACGCTAGTGTGAAAGTACTCTTACAGATATATGGCGATGAGGGACATAAGAGATAAGAGGAAGGGCCTTTTTATACTAGGGGAACACTATTAGGGGGCATTTTATATACAGAGGGGCACTATTGGGTGGATTTTTTATACAGGGGGTACTGTGGGGTCATTATATACTGGGGCATTGTGGGGGTGTACTGAAGGCGCTGCAGGGATTGGGATGCAAAAAAAAAATCCCCAAAACAATGAAATTCATCAGTTTAAGGGCCATGCAAAACAGCTATTAAAGGGTTTCTGTCACCAGGATTACACATTATAAGCTGTCTGACATTAGCTATGTGCTAAGATCAGCTTGATAATGTGCTTTATATTTATTTCTGATGTATATTTAGGCTAAAAAACGTCTTTTTATAATATGTAAATTAGCCTCTAGGAGCAGGGGGGGCGTTGCCCCTGCTCCTAGAGGCTCCGTGTGCCAACCTGCTGCCACGCCCCTTCTTTCTTTGATTGACAGTGCCGGGCAGCGATCCTCTCCTGCCTCCGGCACTGTCTCCCTGCTAAATCCCACGCCTGCGCCGCCGCTCTGTATTCGGCGCGGTGAGCTGAGGACAGCAGGCACCAGCGTCCTCTGCTCACCGCGCCTGCGCCGAATACAGAGCGGCGGTGCAGGCGCGGGATTTAGCAGGGAGACAGTGCCGGAGGCAGGAGAGGATCGCTGCCCGGCACTGTCAATCAAAGAAAGAAGGGGCGTGGCAGCAGGTTGCCGCACAGAGCCTCTAGGAGCAGGGGCAACGCCCCCCTGCTCCTAGAGGCTAATTTACATATTATAAAAAGACGTTTGTTAGCCTAAATATACATCAGAAATAAATATAAAGCACATTAGCTATGTGCTAATGTCAGATCAGCTTGATAATGTCAGACAGCTTATAATGCGTAATCCTGGTGACAGAAACCCTTTAAAGACCCACAAACAATGGATGCAGAATGCCCATGAAAGACTGACCGTGAGAATTGTGTGAATGTAGCCTTAAGAACATCACATTTAGGCCTCATGCACACGACAGTATTTTTTTGCGGTCCACAAAACAGGGTTCCGTTGTTCCGTGTCAGTTTTTGCTTCCGTTGTGTTTCCATGTGTCTTCCATTTTTTTTTTAACAGACATGACCCAGAAGATTTTACCAAAAGACAGGCTGACAATTTTTGCCAAGAGCCTGCCAAGGGATCCGCAAAAAAACGGACGCGACACACCGATGGCCATCCGCATTTTTTCACGGTCCCATTGACTTGAATGGGTCCGTGAACCGTTTTTCACAGACAAGAATAGGACAGGTTATATTTTTTTGACGGACTGGAATCACAGACCATGGACACGGAGGACAAACGATGCATTTGCCGAGTTTTCCACGGACCCATTGAAAACCAATGGGTCCGCAGAAAATCACGAATAATGGAGCAACGGACACGGAATCAAACAACGGTCGTGTGCATGAGGCCTTACTGTTAAGCTAGGGCTACATAGTGACAAAAAAGGGTACAGCTACATGAAGGAAAAAAATAATAATCTGACTTGGCTGGATTTTTTGCAACTGTTGCGTCGCAGCATGTCGCATTAAAAATCCATTGACTACAAAAAGTGCTACGCAACTTTTCAGCATCACCTGTAACCGCACCCTTAATACCCGAGCTCAGCATCTCCCCCGTGTCCTATGCTGACCTCCGCTAGGGGATCTGACAGATCTGCTATAAGAATGTGAATTGTCAATTACATCCCCCCATCACCCCAAACATATCATCGCTTTGAAACCAAAGCTCTTTGTGAAAAAGGTGGATTGGATCTTACAGGAGGGTGAAGGCCATTTTTCCTTCTGCCATGGTTGATGTATGTTTTATGGCAGGGATGGCCAACCTGTGGCTCTCCAGCTGTTGCAAAACTACAACTCCCAACATGCCCAGACTGTCTACAACTATCAGCCTACAGCAGGGCATGGTGGGAATTGTAGTTTTACAACAGCTGGAGAGCCGCAGGTTGGCCATCCCTGTTTTATGGAGATAAAATGCAGTCTACTTCATATTAAAAGATTTTTTTAAGAAATAGTCTAATTTAGGAAACAAATATTCCTGCTAGACCTCTGATGTGGACCCTGTCAGCAGCTTAATAACTAGGACGCCTTCAAACCCATGCTCCCTCTGTGCTGCTCATTCCTTGTAGTTACTTTCACACTCCAGCAGCAGTTCTTGCTAGTAAAGCCTCATTCAGACGTCAGTGTTTCACGGACAGCGCACATCTCCATTAATTTTAATATGTGTATTCAGACATCAGTGTTTCAGCACGGCCCATGGGTCCGTGTTCCCGGATTCCTCACGCCCATTATATTCCGTGAAAACCACTGATGCCATCCGTGTTTCACGGATCATTAGGAAGAGATGCTTTGAAATTTAATTTTCAGCTGTTCACGAAGCCAACACAGATCCTTCACGGACAGCTTCAGGGATGCATCACTGACCACCTGCTCACGGATTTGAGCACGAACACGGACGTGTGAATGAGGCTTAAGGGGATGGCTATGCGTCACACACCCAAGTATCGCTTTGTAACGGAGCAGCCATAGAAATTAATGGGGTCACAGCATTACCTGTACGTTTGCCATGACCCCGGAATTGCAAACAGTCCAACACTACTGGATTTTTTTTTGTAATTCTGCGGTCGCGGCAAGCGTGAGAGTCGCACTACTTCCATATTTATTCTTATGGCCGACCTGTTACACTGCGATACTTGGGCACGCAACGCATGTTATGCCCAAAATCACTTTGTAGCTATACCCTTATGGTGACCAGAGGAAATAAAGTAGAAGGGAGGTGGAGGCCACCATACTGCCCTGCTGACTGGCACTAACATAGGAATCTCTCTCTGCCACCGGCACTGTTCTGTTAACCCCATTCACATAGATCTCTCTCTCTCTCTCCCCCCCCCCCCCCCCCCAGGTTTCTCAAAAAATAACTTTCTTTTTGTAGCATCAGCTATGATCAGTTTTTGTCACTTCCATCAGAGATCAGTAATTTTTGACAGGAGAATATGTCCTTCATACTTTTTCTCCCGTCTAAAATAACCTATTTGACGAAAGGACCCAAACTGATGCGCTGAGAAGAACAGCAAAATGAAAAATAACTGATCTGACTAAGGCTTCGTCCACAATTGCGTTGGTCATTTGGAAGGCTAACATGTTACCCCGTCTCAGCATGAATGCCGCCTTTCGTCTGGACAAAAAAAACATTGCGAGCAGCAGTATTTGTCTGGCTTAAGCCTGGCATTTATGCCAGGAACCAGACGGTTTATCTCCGAATCCCATTATAGTCTATGGGGGGCTGGCGGTACACGGTCGCTTCCGGATATGGTGACCTCCGGTAGCCTGATTCTCTGTTGGATCAGGCTACCGGATTACCAACGCAACTGTAAACGAAGCCTTAGTCGGATCAGTTATTTTTCATTTTCCTGACAGATCTGAAGAACGGAAAGCTAAATGCAGATGTTAGAGATAGTAAAAGGAGAATGCTGCAATACCACCTGCATCTGATGCAAGTCTCTGGGGGCCTGACAGATGTAAGATTATAATAGAGCGATATCACTTACCGTAATTCCTTATTACTGGCATCAGCAAAGCTTATGTTAACTTCCAAAATGTATTATATCTAACATTCTGTGGGGGCGGCGCATCTAGTGTTATCATTAGGACCAGCATCTCTACAGCTGCTATGTAAATGATCCAGTGATTTTCACACTATGAACTCCAGATTTAATATTTGAAGGCTATGTACACCTTTGGGGCAATTTTTTCTGATTGCATTATAATCATTTTGGGCTAAAATAATTTTTATTAGAAAAATCAAGCCGTTCTGTTACAAAGGGTTAACTGTCTAGGTGTGTGAATCCTTATTTAAGCCACGTTCTTATCAGTAACATAAGAACTGAGCTATAGGCCCCCTGCACACGACCGTATGCCCTCCGAGACATACAGTCCGTGAGCAGCATCGATCGTGCGGACGATATGAGCGCGGGACAATAGCCCCGCGGGCGGCCCGACCTGCACAGCATCGTTGTAATCTATGATGCTGTGCGTTCCCGTGTGCGCGATATATGGCCCGCTCACGGACCGTATGTCTCGAAGGGCATATGGTTGTGTGCAAGGGGCCATAAGGGGTGTTTATAAGCTGTTAAGAAGCCATCAGCTGTGCTGCCTGATGGAAAATAGTAAAAATACTAGAGAATCTCAAAGCTGTACAGAGAAAGGGGCTCAACATTTTTAATAAAGACCAATTGAACATAATATATATATATATATTTTAGCTCAAAATGAGTACAATAATTTAAAAAAAATTGCCCCAAAAAGGTGTACATAGCCTTTAAAGGATCAGTTTCAATGCTCGGTTCTCCTTACCGGTGATCTTTATAGTTCGGTTTATTTCTTTCTTGCTCATACTTTTGTAAATACATGTTCTGTACTATTGCATTTCTTTAAATTGTGTATATGGAAATTCTGGAGGCAGATGCGATGCACTATAAATTGTGTAAATTCTGCATCTATTCTTTTTAATGTGCTGTCTCCACTGTATATAGGCCGTGAATGATGTACATAGCCTATTAGTTGGCTTATTTAATTTGCAGTGCAATATTGATTAAATGATAAATCTGCACGTTTGGGTTCAGAAGTGTTCAGTTTGTCATTTATAAAGCTGAAATGATTCATATTGTGTCACCAGAGTCAACTCTGTATGTGGTGAAGATGATTTGCAAATTTTGTGACCTCCGCCCATGAAATGATGGGAGTAACTTGAGGGTGGAAACAGAAACTGAATGTTTATAAGTGGTTCTGCAGCTAGCAGCTCTGAGTCACAGCATCAAGGTGAGATTCAGCAGCCTGCACATCACCCCGGGTATAGATAGAAGGTGACATACTGGTGGTGAACAGCCGCTGTGACCCCCATGTGTAGACCACCCAAGCTCTAGCACGGCTTACTACTACCCCCTTACACTGACCATGCCAGCCATTCATGTTGTTACGTTAACTTTCCAAAAATGATCATTAGAAGATTTGTACATTGCTTAAAGGGGTAGTCTAGATATTTTTAAGCGATGGTCTATCTTCAATATTAAATCTTCACTGTCTGATCGGTGTTCTGACACCCCGCACCTCCGCAAATCAGCTAGTCTGTGTAGCTCCGTCAACAGAATTCAGCCTCGTCAACACTAGCAGTGTCTCTACTACAACACTGCTCCTATTGACTTCAAGAGGTCATCACTTAAGAAGGGGTTGTCCGTGTTCAGATCTGAACCCAGACACAACCCGATCTGCACTCCCATGCCTAATGGAATTTTCTTGAGATCTGGTGGGTAAGCTAGGCGGAGGCTTCCTCCTAGCAGTGATCCAGGTGACGTCATCAAAACTTCTGAGTAGTCTTTAGCGCTGCCCTAGGGCATCGCTAAAGACCGCCCATCAGACTGAGTGACGTCACCGGGATCACTGCTAGGAGGAAGCCTCAGCCAAGCAGTGTCCAAATGTAAACAAACAGCCCTTGCCCTGAGTGTGAAAAGCTCCAACGCTATTCATGTGAATGAGTGCAGATCGGGTTGTGTCCGGGTTCAGGTTTAAACCATGGACAAATTCTTTAACTAGTAACTGAATACCCCTAGTCTGCATCTCCCGCTGAAATATTCATACCTACCTGCTCCCTGCCACTCTAGTCCTACATGCTGGCTCCCATTCCTCTTCTGGCCGGGTATTGACATTGGCACACAAGATTATGTCTATGTCTCAGCTGGAAGAAAAAAGCTGGGGACTGGAAGATGGCGGGACAGCCAGCACACAGATTTGGGATGTTGGAGAACAGGAAAGTATGAATCTTTCAGCAGGCTACGGGCCATCAGTTATTTATCCTAAAAAAAAAAAAAATTTATTACTTTTCCAACCCCTAAGAATAATGCCCAGTGTACTTCCAAAGATGGCATGTTCACACAGCAGGAAAAATCTGATGTGGGATCTGAAATTCCACTTTCACACGGGCATCACGTTTGACGCCCGGATCAGAGGCGGGTGCGTTGCGGGCAAATGCGCGTTTTTTCGCGAGTGCAAAGCGTTTCAATGCGTTTTGCACACGCGTGTGAAAAATCCGCATGTTTGGTACCCAGACCCGACGCCGGACTTCATCACTGAAGTCCGGTTTCGGGTTGAGTATTCTGTATATTTTATTATTTTCCCTTATAACATGGTTATATGGGAAAATAATTGCATTCTAAATACAGAATGCTATGTTAGCAGGGCAATAGAGGGTTAAAAATAAAAAAAAATGTAACACCTCCTGCCATTGATCGCATAGGTGCAAGGAACATCTTCTATCTTCATATCTGTTGGTTGAAGGACCTTCGGTGACATCACTGGGTCACATGGTCCAATCATGGAAGCTTTTGATTGGACCATGTGACCCAGTGACGTCACCGGAAGGTCCTTTACCCAGCAGAATGAAGAAAGAAGAATGATCCTGGCACCTACGTGATCAAGAGGAGGAGGTGAGTTAAAGTTTTTTTTTATTTTTAACCCTCTCTTCCCCTTTTTACATAACATTCTGTAATTAGAATGCTATTATTTTCCCTTATAACCATGTTATAAGGGAAAATAATAAAGATCGGGTCCCCATCCCGATTGTCTCCTAGCAACCATGTGGGAAAATCGCACCGCATCCGCACTTGCTTGCGGATGCTTGCGATTTTCCCGCAGCCCCATTCACTTCTATGGGGCCTGCGTTGCGTGAAAATCGCACCATATGGAGCATGCTGCGATTTTCACGCAACGCAAAAGTGATGCGGGAAAATCACCGCTCATGTACACAGCCCCAAAGAAATGAATGGGTCCGGATTCAGTGCGGGTGCAATGCGTCCACCTCCCGCATTGCACCCGCGTGGAAATCACGCCCGTGTGAAAGGGGCCTTAGGCCTCATGCACACGAACGTTGTTTGGTTCCGCATCCAAGCCGCATATTTTTCGACTCGGGTGCGGACCCATTCACTTCAATGGGGCCGCAAAAGATGCGGAAAGCACTCTGTGTGCTGTCCGCATCCGTTGCGTGGCCCCGCAAAAAAATATAACATATCCTATTCTTGTCCTTTTTGCGGACAAGAATACGCAGTTATATTAATGGTTGTTCGTGCCGTTCTGCAAATTGCGGAATGCACACGGACGCCATCCGTGTTTTGCGGATCCGTAATTTGCGGACTGCAAAACACACAACGGTCGTGTGCATGAGGCCTTAGAATATTGCTGTAGATTTTTACTATGCTACATGGAGTCTCAGTTCCATAATGTGAACACAGAGGCCAAACAGAAAGGCACAGGGAACATGTGGCGGTACACTATATAATCACACCAGGCTCACTTCCATTGCTCTGATGGAAAGGCAAGTGGAGCTGGTTTTGGAATGGTTTTAGCAAACCGCTCCACCCAGTTATGAAACTGTGATGCAAGCAGATTGCATTGTACTCCACGAATTTTATCACCCACGTTCCACCCCACCTTTGCTATACAGTCGCGCTCTGCATTACAAGCGTACAGCAAATAAGTAGAAGTAATTCATATAGATATGATGGCATAAAATAGCAACAAGTCAAAGAACAACCAACTTCTAACTAAGATCTATACACAGAAAATAAAGACCATCAATAAGTCTCCAAAAAGCAGCAACTTCTGGCCACATGGAATCACTGCACGTCACAACCCTGGTAGTGAATGTGGTCATGCAGATATCCAACAGGTAAGGCCCTATATTATACGTATCTGTGATGACATCTGTGACACAACAGTCAGCGTCTCATCCGTGAAGATGTCTTGGAAGGGCAGGTCCCCACCCTCCGTGTGTTATCTGTATTCCACATTCTCAGCTCGGTTGAAAAGGGGATTTCCAAAGCATCTCCCCACCAATGGTCATTGAAACCCACAGCCATCCATGTTCTGTCAGTGGTTTCCACTGATCCATAGACGTTTCTGCATAACGGACCAAAACAGTGCATGTCTCTGTTTTTCCACTGACCATGGAAAAAACAAGAATATGTGAATAAACACACGAAGGCCTAAATTACACAACCGTGCCGAGTCCGGTGTACACAGCCCGTGTGTCGGCTTCCCTGACCCAAACCGACTGCATCATAATGATTGCATGGCTATTGTACTGTACTCACATGATCATATGAGTATATACTACATTAGACCTGTGATCAGATAGGGACTGACTATCATAAATCTCTATGATGCAGTCAGTTTGGGTCAGGAGAGCCGTGGTCGGTCCTGAAGATATGGCTGAAACATCGGCTGTGTGAACCAGGCCTAAAGGCAATGGATACATGGGTTGTCCGTCGAGGACATGGGTAGCACACCTTACTTACAGGTCTTAAAGTGACCACATTCACTAATTGGGTGCCATGGAATAGTACGACATTGTGATCTAGTCTCCCGTGACTACAAAGGCTACATGAGAAAAAAAAAAATAGTACTGAGAGCAAGACCCAAACTCACAATTCATGAACTTTTCTCACCTGTGGTAATTGATGATTATCAGTACGTTGGTTTGCAAGATTCACTTGGTGTCTGAAGCGATTCCTGAATGGAGAAGTGGATCGTTAACTGACCCTACCAGTTGTAAAAGGCCCATAAAAACGGCATTTGGCTCACCTGAAATAGCAAATCCTGCAGTGCTGGGAAGAAGTATCACCTGCGGTTCTTCTGCATGTTCACGACGACTGGATTCAAGTTTAACCACGTGCATCCGGCAGAAAGGTGGACACATAACACATCATGCAAAGCACTTTAGGAAACATTGTCCTCGCTTAAAGAGGACCTTTCATCGGTCCGGACATTATCATATAACATACTGATGGCATGTTACAGCGCTTACTAGTTTCTCTATGCGCTGCGGTGAGCTGTCCAATCGCAGCGGATAGCGCCACAGCCAGAGAGAAGGTCAGTTTTTTTTTTCCCTCCCTGGCTGGGACGCTCTCCGCTGCGATTGGACAGCTCACGGCCAGATAGAAGGAGACGCCTCCTGAGGTCTCCGCCTCCGATGGAACGAATTTACATACCAGGCAGAAAACCAATACGGGGGGGGCACAGCGGACAAACGAAGCAGCGCATAGGAAACATAGTAAGCGCTGTATCAGTAGTTACTAACATGCCCACTAGTTATATCGTAATGTCCGGACCAGTGAAAGGTCCTCTTTAACTCAAAGTGGTAAAAAGAGGTTTCTGAGTAAATTCTAGCCAAGACTTATACAGGTGAAACACGAAAAATTATCGTGCAAAGTTAATTTATTTCAGTAATGCAACTTAAGAGGTGAAACTAATAAACGAGATGGACTCATTGCATGTAAAGCGAGATACTTCAAGCCTTTATTTGTTATAATTTGGACTTATGAAAACCCCAAAGTCACAATCTCAGGTACCCTCTGCTCAGGGGGTATGGAGTACCGTATTTTTCGCTTTATAAGATGAACCCGATGATAAGACGCACACCAGATTTTAGAGGAGGAAAATAAGAAAACAATTTTTTTCATCAGACCCCCATATCAGACCTTTATTTCTAACCCCCAGACCTCAGATAAGCCCTTTATTATTAACCCCTATCAGACAAGCCCTTTATTATTAACCCCTATCAGACCTTTATTATTGACCCTATCAGACCTTTATTATTAACCCCTATCAAGACTCAGATCAGACCTTTATTATTGACCCTATCAGACCTCAGATCAGACCTTTATTATTAACCCCTATCAAGACTCAGATCAGCCCTTTTTTTTAACCCCTATCAAGACTCAGATCAGACCTTTATTATTGACCCTATCAGACCTTTATTATTAACCCCTATCAAGACTCAGATCAGCCCTTTATTATTAACAACTATCAAGAGTCAGTTCAGCCCTTTTATTATTAACCCCTATCAGACCTCAGATCATCCCTTTTATGATTAACCCCTATCAGACCTCAGATCAGCCCTGTATTATTAACCCCCATTAGATCTCGGATCAGAATAAAATAAAATAAACTCCTCTTACCTTTACTGCTCCGTGGCCAGCGCCGGCCCTAGCAAAAAAAAAGACCAAGGAGGGCGAGTGCCAGAATCGCTTGCTGCGCTTCTTCCCCGCTCCCGGCACCTAATGTATACTAGTGAGCACTTCCATAATGGAAGCGCTCACTAGTATTCGCTTTATAAGACGCACGGCCATTTCCCCCCCACTTTTGCAACTCCTTTTAAGTGGCTTTACTGAAATAAATGGACTTTTGCACGATATTCTAATTTTTCGAGTTTCACCTGTATATCACATAACCCCCCTACTTCCCATTGGAAACATTTGAGCTGAATTCAATATGGCAGATTTCAAAATGGCGGTTGAAAACGCTTCCTCCACCAAATAATGCAGCCGCCCTCCAAATTATTAAAAACATTTTGGAAGTCAATTTCCTACAAATTACACCCGTTTAAAGGGTGTGTCGAGACTTTTGCCTTACCCCATATTGTCACAAAACCATATGAAGAGGTAGTTGTATAAAAAATATTGGCTGCATGAAACTTATGTAAATCACCAAAACATGAATGGTATAACTACAAGTATTAGATGACAAAATAATTCTGATGACTAGAAAATAGTGAATCTTTAAAGGTTATAGACATGTTTGCTTTATTTTTGATGCATAGGGGTCATTAAAAACTCATCCTTGCAAATAGTCTAAAAATGTACTGTTTTGTGTATACAGATCCTATGCAGACTATGTGTCTCCAAGGTAACAGACTACAAACACTCCATACGTTGTCTGATCTGAAGTCATGTGTTACATCTACCTCTTTGCTTGTTCGCCTACAGACAGTAGAGGAGGCAGATGTCTGCAGGTTTGTATCCCGTTAGGCCCCTTTCACACAAGCGTTACGGATTCTCTCAGGATGCACCATGTGATGAGCGCAGTGACATCACCACAGGTCCTTTTCCTCCCAGGTCCTGAACAAAGTAGAAAGACGACGAGCCGCTGCGCGAACAAGTGGATGAGGTGAATTTAATTATTACTTTTTTTTAACCCCTTCATCCCTAATTTACTTAGCATTCTTAATACAGAATGCTATTATTTTCCCTTATAACCATGTTATAAGGGAAAATAATAAAATCTACACAACACCGATTCCAAACCTGACCTTCTGTGAAGAAATCCGGGTTCGGGTCTGGGTACCAAACATGCCGATTTTTCTCACGCGCGTGCAAAACGCATTAAAATGCTTTGCACTCGCGCAGAAAGATCACACATTTTCCCGCAATGCCCGTGTGAACCTAGCCTTAGGGCTCATGCACACAGCCATTGCCCGGCAGTGCCCGTATTGTGGTTCGCAAACAGCAGGTCTGAAATATAAAGGCACCGGCAGTGTGAACCCCACATCACGGATGCGGACCCATTCACTTGAATGGGTCTTGAATCTGGAAGTTCCGGTGCGGAATGGGGACATGTTCTGTGCATGAGCCCTTATACTGCGCATCTGTCATACAGACGTGTACAACATAATATCCTTTTAGCATCCATTTGGCTAGTATAAAGTCTCATGCACACAACCGTGCCTGTACTGCCGTCTGCAAATGACGGATCCGCAAAATATGGATACCTTCTGCATTTTTCTCACTCCCATTACTAGAAATTACTAATTCTTACCTGCGATACGGACCTGAATAAGACATATTCTATGATTTGCGAAATGGACACACAGAGCCGGCACATGTCACCAGCACATTTCCGTTTTTTTTTTTTGCAGACCCATAGAAATGAATGGGTGCATTGTAACTTGCAAAAAATGCGGATCGGACACAGATCATACAGTCTTGTGCATGAGGCCCAAGTTTGTAGACTTTTAAGGATAACTGGCATATTTTCCCTCAAAATTCAATTTTCATATCTGTTGTTGCTGCTGTGGTGATAATACATAATCAGTAATTATTGTGTTCACATACCACTGGTTTAATAAGATTCCGTCCATAGCAACCGCTCCTCACAAGACTTCTTTCTGACTATCTTCTCAAGATGGCCGCCGATGCCCTTACCCTGAGGCTAAGCCCGCCCTCCCTAACTACCCAGAATTACTTCGGCTCATCTCGGAAACGCGCAGCCTCACCCCAACCAATCGGCTTTCTCCACAGTTAAACACGCCCTCTTCCTCCTCAGAGCGCATACTTCTTCAATGTATTCTGTGGCCCAGCGATTTTTAACAACTTTATTGTGAGCACTTTGCACTTTATATATTACACATGCGCACATGAATTATGTACGTTAATGTATCATGGACACGATGACACTATATTATGGAACTATGGCACAATAAGAGTATGGTTGATATTACTTTGGTTTTTAATCATGGTTATATGCACTGTATTTCAGGAGGTTAACACTCTAAATTAAGTTTATAGATTGGTGATTAATCAATTATGCTGTGTATAAATTCTTGAACTTTGCACTTTGTAATTCACTCGGCTTGAGAAAGGTTCTGTGAGAGAACCGAAACGTCGGTGCTGTGACGTGTGAATAAAGGCACCTTTTTTCCCCCACTATTTACAGAGGAGTGGCGTGGATTTCTTCAGTGTATAAATACACCCGTGATAAAGGGTTGAACACAGGCACCCGGACTGCATTGCTCAAGGAGTGCTGCCCCATCTTTAAACTAATATATATGTATTTTCCGGCGTATAAGACGACCCCCAACTTTTCCAGTAGAAATATAGGGTTTGAGCTATACTCGTCGTATAAGACTACCCCAGCCCCTCATCAGCCCTACGTACACAGGAGCAGGCAGTATGAAAACTTAGAGGTGGAGCAGGCATGTGTGGCAGGAAAGACTACTCCTCCCCTCATCTGCCTGCTCCTGCGCTCCCACCGTCTCCCTTTAAATCTGCTGGTCGGTCCCTGTCAAAAAGCACCAGACAGGGCCGGCCGGTCTCTTACTGTATGCGCTGCAGCCGCCGGGCTCTCCCTCTTCCGGTAACTGCCAAAAACATAAGCAATGCGCCGCACAGACATGCGAGTTACCAGAAGATTAATACTGGGGAGGGAGGGGGGCTGAGGGCGCACTGCACAACCAATGAATTTAATACTGGGGGTAGGGCACACTGCCCAATGCAAAGGAACATTAAACACATTGCTGGCACTCGACCTCTGACAGGGAACTGTGATCCGCGGCACCTGAGGGGTTAACTGCCGCGGATCGCAGCGCCCTGTCAGAAGTCGGGTGCCGGCAATGTATTAAACGTTTGTTCTCATTGGAGCGCGATGTGCCCGCCCCTCTCTCCTCATTGGTGGCAGCAGCAGCAGCACAGGGTGAGGGAGGGACTGCTTCCTTCTCCCCTGTGCTGCCTTACACCCAGCGTATAAGATGACCCCCGACTTTTCAGAAGATTTTCAGGTGTCCCATAGGGAAGCATTGGGAGGCTATTGCGCATGCGTGGCTTCATAGAGTTGCTTTGAATCAATGCATTTCTATGCGGAGTGCTTAGCGTGAATGCCAGTGTTGCACGTTGTGCAACACTGGACTAGGAGGCACCTCTAGTGGCCATCTGATGAGTGGCCACTAGAGGTGTTCCTTGGCAGTAAATACTGAAAAGGCGGTGTTTACATTAAAAAGCTTGCAGAGACATGCTATAGACACCAGAACTACTACATTTAGCTGTTGGGGTTCTGGTGACTATAGTGTCGCTTAATATAGAGAAAAAAAAAGAATCAGCACAAAAGTATCAAATAAAATGGCTGTATCATTATTCTAATAATTAAACAAGCACAACTTCTGACACAAATATATAGTATTTTGCAGATTACTTTTTTTTTTTTTTACAATGTGCAGATAGTGCTGTACTACTAACCCCTCCATTCCCCCCCCCCCTTTCTCCAACCACTCAGCACCCTTACTCACATAAAACAAGTAATATATATAATATAGCTTACAGTGAATGACTGTAAATACTTACAGTTCTGAAGACTCCAGCAGGCTCAGGATTAGTGCTCTGGGCTGGAAGTCGGCACCGCTCTGCAGTTCAGGAAGAAGACCGGGGCTCAGCTCACCCTAGTGTTGCAGTGTCTCCGCGTAACGTCACGGCGCACGCAAAGAGCAGGGGAGTTTGGGAGGAGGAGCAAGCAAGTATTATATTTTTCGCCCTATAAGACGCACCTAGGTTTTAGAGGGGGACAATAAGAAAAAAAAAAATTTCATTATACCTCAGGTCAGACCACCAATGTTAATCAGACCTCAATAAGACCTCAGGTCAGACCCCCAATCAGACCCCAATGTGAATGACCCCCAATCAGACCTCAGATAAGAGCCCCATGCCTCTCATCAGCCCCCCCTTAGCCTCATAGAAGCCCCCAGTAGCTTCTCATCAGCCCCCAGAAGTGTCCATTACTCATATAGAATAAAATAAATACTTACCTCTCTCTGCTCCTGGACGCTGACGCTCCTCTTCTCCAGCCGATCTGTATCCTCCTGCTGTCGGCTGTGCTGTAAAGGCTGCGCACAGCATGACATCACAGAGCGCCTCCCGCTGTGCGCAGCCCTGCACAGCCGAGGACCAAGAAGCGGTGAGTACATAGCCTTCACCGCTTCCCGGTCCTCCGGTACTAATGAGCGCGTCTATAATGCAAGCGGCTCATTAGTAAGTTGGGCCCCCCGGGAGCAACTGGGCCTGGGGCAGCTGCCCCTTTTGCCCCACATTAAAGACAGCCCTGTATAGATATATTTCTTGTGAGGGGTAGCTCTCCTTCGTTGGGGTCACGCTCACAGATATCTTCACAGACAACGGATTTTCATGTCCAAACTGTGCTTTATTGTGGCACAAGCACAAACATAAACAATACAAAATAGAAAGCTTGGCCGTCTGTGCTGTACCTAATATATTAACGGAATCCCTGACTCACCTACAGGATACAATTCATACCTGGCATCAGGCCCAGCTTTCCTAGCCAAACAGTCCACCAGCACCCAGGCTGTGCAAATACGAGCACCGTTGGGGGATTGTGGTCCACTAGTCCTCCCGACTCTGATCTTGTGACCCTTATTCCGCAGTAGTCACTGCGTCCCCCAAACTACAGGCTATCACCCAGCCTCACTCAGACCCTATGCAAGTCCCTGTTCCAAGATAACACTCTCCCAGACTGACACACTTGGAGGTCCTTTAACCCAGCCTGATTAGAGCAGGCTTCACCTGCGATCCCCTCAGGGCAAAGGGAACACCCGTACTGGAAGGGTATGGATTGGCAGATCCCACTACAGACCTATCCGCCAATCCAACTAAAATCCAGCCAAGAACAAACTTTAAACAACATAGTCTCAGCAAACTACACGCTGCTGAGACTACTGCATTCTGGATTTTTGTCATCCCACCCAGCTGAGGTATCTGAGTGGGATATACACGTCTTCCCGAACTGTACACCTTACCACACACACACACTCTATCTATAGAGAGAGAGAGATCCATATATATAGATATATATACAGTTGTGTTCAAAATAATAGCAGTCAGACATCACTAACCTGATCAATCTCTGTTTTTGGTAGAAATGATATTTCTACATGGCAAATAATTTACTAGCAGGTGTAGTAGAGTAATAGAAATCCAACAGACCCGACAGTCATGACATGCATGCTGCCGATTCTGTGTAATTGATAGGGGCATGTTCAAAATAATAGCAGTGTGGAGTTCAATGAGTGAGGTCATTCATTCTTTGAAAAACAGGTGGCAATTATTGCCCTTATTTAACCTTTTAAGGACACAGGACGTACCCGTACGTCCTGTGTCCGGTCTTCAAAGATGGCGCCCGCTCTTGCTTCATGCGGGCGCCTTAGCCACGGGCATCCGCATGGTTCCTGTAGCAGATACCCGCGGCTGATGTCCGCGACCGGCAGCAATGCCGATCGCGGACATTTAACCCCTCAGATGCCGTGGTCAATCCTGACCACGGCATCTGAGCACGCACAAACCGAAAGTTTTACTTTCGGTTTGCGCTCCGGCTCCCCCGTGCGGCGATCGGAGGAGCCAGAGCGCGCCTGTAGTAGCCTGGGTCTCTATGAATGAAACCCAGGCTGCTCTGTAGTATTTCCTATGGAGCCATAGCCTGTAATAGGCTTCATAGGAAATATGCGATTTTTTCATACATTCCAATGCTATTGCATTGGAATGTATGATAATCGCGATCAAATGATTGTAAGTTATAGTTCCCTATATAAAAGTGTAAAAAAAAAAAAAGATTACATTTTTTAATTTTTTTTTAAACATAAAAGTTCAAATCACCCCCCAAAATAAAAAAATAAAATAAAAAATATACACATCATGGGTGTCGCAATGTGCGAAAACGCCCATACTATAAAAATATAAAAAAAATATTCCCCATATGTCAAACAGCAAAACGGAAAAAAGCGTCCAAATGGCAGATTCGTCATTTTTGGTCACTTCATTTTCCACAAAAAATTACATAAAAGGTGATCTAAACGTCATACACACCCCAGAATGGAATCAATAAAAAGATAAGATTATGACGCAAAAAATGAGCCCCCATACAGCTCTGTACATATAATTACAAAAAAGTTATAGGGGTCAAAACATGGTGACAAAAAAGTAAAACAGATTTTTTTTCCCACTTTTGAATTTTTTTTCACTATCAAAACGCATGAAAACCTATACATATAGGGTATCGCCGGATTCTTACTGACCTGTAGAGTAAA